>CM038795.1:184188264-185408636 GCA_021764765.1 Vicia sativa
ATCGTATGGTCATTGAAGGCAACATGTAAAGATACCTTAGCAACTTCATAGGGACTATCATCATTTTAATCGTAGACAGCATCGAGGGACAAGATCATGTATTCGTAGGCAATTCAGACGGTCCTCGAGGGACTATGATCTTTATACTGGAGGGACCATGATGATGTTATTTGTAGCAACATTGCTAAAATATTCCTACGTTTGAGGGACATGACCAATGTTTCGCAAGGCAACAAGAGAGGATACCCTAAGGATGCAAGTGTGTAAATAGTGTGTTGATTCATATATTTATATTGCACTTAAGGTTATGCTAAGTTATTTTTAGATCTTTCCATACAATCCTATTAGCATACATCTAGCAGTTAATATATATACAGAAAATAAAGTGCGAAATTTAAACCTAAGCTATTACATGGCTTCGTGGAAGATACAAAATAAGAAGATGCGGAAAGTAAATCGAGAATATTATATCCCATGAGCAATTACATAATTTAGAAAAATGCGAGAAAATAAATCTACGCTATTACAAAAAACAACCGTGCGACCTATACATCATTTTCTAGGATTTAAAGGCAAAAAGAATAAATAAATAATGAGAAAAATATTCTAATAAATGTAAAAATATTCTAACAACCTAAATATCAAGGAAAATATATATATATTTTTTTTTGTATTTTTGTGATTGATTTTAAATAAGAAAAGAAATTAATTAATTAGAAGTTAATTATGAAAATAATTTTTAACCTAATTAAAAAAAAGAAATTTATGTCAAAAAAATTAATTAAACATTTTATTAAACTAAATCTAAAAATAAAATATTTTTTTATGGTTTTTGAAAATAATTAAAATAATTTTGAAAAGAAAATTAAATTAAAAAAAATTGAAAAGAAATAGAAAAAATATGAAGAAAACTAGTGTTTCAAAATTAGGTTGGGGTGGAGAGTGTTGAACTCGTGACCTTGGGGTTACAGGTTCAAAAGATTTCCACTAGGCCAGACGCTTGTGGTGTCATTATGAGCAACGCGCAAATATATGTGTGATACCTGCAAAATCAGAAAAAATATGGAAAAAATTGGCAAAAGGCAATGTCGAACCCGTGACCCGGGGGGTGAAAGGACTAAGTGTGCGCGTTTCACCACTGGGGTGGTGATACATCCATTATTTTTAACACAACCATAAATATATGTGTGATTTTAATTTCCATAAATTCAAAGTAAATCAAAACACATGTGTGGGACCCTTGGATTCAAATGGACCAATCAAACGCTTCCTTCATGCCACGTCTTTATCAATGCCGGTCAAACCACCCTGGGTGGTGGTTCCAGTCATCTTCTTCGGTGAGGAGAAATTTGAAACCTGCAAAATATCAAAAATAAATGCAGAAGAAGGACCTTATCCCCCTAATTCGAGGGCTACGAATCCAATGGTGGTATCCATTTGCCTAAAACGGCTTGTATTGTGAGGTTCGAAGCTTTCAGTTTGTGATGCCCTAACAATGGCATCGATCGATTTAAGCATGAAAGCTCACATGTAACACATTAAACCTATTCTAATGGATGTCATGAACACAAACAAACACATCAAATATGTCAACAATGCATGAATTATTAAATTCGAATTTTAGAAACTTTACCAAACCGGTGTTCTTGAGAGTGAGAGAGAGAGAGAGAGAGAGAGAGAGTTCTTGGCACGATTTAACTTTGCAAATGATAGGGATCGACTCCTCGGAATCTCAGGAGTATGATTTGATGCTTGGTTTTGCTTGAGGAAAGCTGCAAATAGGGTTTTCGATTTTCCTAAACTTGAAGAATTTTTTAGAATTTCTCTAGGGTTTTGAGAGCAACGATTCGTCCTTTGCTTCTAGCTTTGTTATGTATTTATAGGGAGTGAATTAAGTAAAGTATTTGAGAGGAAAATATATTGCATTCAATGTGACAATATTTGATTTTCATTTTGCATCAAAACTTTCTGTTTTGGACTGCCCAAATGGCTGTCGGGCAAGCCATCTCTTCGAGCCTAGTAGCATGTCGAACAGACTGAAAGACATTCAAAGGGCATCATCTACCTATTATGCACATAGACAGAACCTGTCTTCTCGACGGGTGTCGAGCAGATCAGACCAACTCTCCCCGTCGAGGGCCATGCCCGTTATGCCTCATATGCTCGACATAACGGCTAGTTACGGGCACCATCACCCGATTTGACCTAGTTAGCTCGGACAACTATATTCGCGGATCCACATATCCCGGCCCAAATATAGAAATCAATGAGAGGCTCCTAAGATCATTATATAAACCCTCATACCTTTGAGGGCAAGGTATCACATTCTTACTCTAACAACCCTAATACTCTCTGGTTCTCATCTTGATCATTTTCTTACTTTAGCATTGGAGTGCCTTGCAAGTGCATCACCCCCTCCTCAACATCAACATTGCTCGAAGGACCTTCGTTCACTCTAGCTGTCTCCAATTTTGATCACTTGTTCAGATCAGTGGCACCATCTATGGAAAACTCTCTTCCCCTTCTTCATTCCTCATCAAGAATACAGAAAGCCAAAAATACCTCAACTCCTCCAAGAAGATGGCTGAAAGAAACGACCTGTACAATTTGGGAAAGACCGCCCTCTCGCCTGTCCGTAAGACAAACAAGAATGACACGTTTCCTCGTCTCGAGGATTTCATGCATAACAGGGATGGCAGGACCGCCTCCCTTGATTCTGATGAAACTGGTGACCAAGATTCTCCCTTGGATAATCAAAAATCCAAGAACCAGTCATATGACATCGTCCCCTTCCCCCCTATGTAATTTTACCGACTAATAGCGATCCAGCCTCGACAACAATCTTGTTTGCCCTCAATCGCACCAGCGATCTCATTCTCCGGCAGGGTCAGCGTATAGAGGCCCTCGAAAATAACCGCTCCCAGTCTCTACCTAAGAAACCAAGGATGCTCGATTCTGGTAGCCCCTCGCCGCGAAGACATGGTCAGAATCAAACCCAGGAACATCCCGATCGATATTTTTCCGAAGAAGAGGGAGCATACTCCTCCTCGGAAGAATAGAGTTTCCCTTTCTCACAAGAAAACCAAAAACGAGCCGCGTCGCCCCCACGAGCGACCGCCATCTCCAAAACCTAGGCAACGTCGGGACCTTTCGCCATCCCAGCGCATCAAGAACAACCTTTGTCCCTCTCTCTCTCTCTCTCTCTCCAAGTCGAAGCGATGAAGACAAACATCGTGGTTGTAACACTCGAAAATCATTTAATTATTTAAAAAAAATTATTAAGAATTTATTTATTGGAATTTAGTCGAAGTTGGATTTATCAGTAGAATTATAAGGAGCATTAATAAATTGATAAGTTGATTTAGGGTGATTAAGTGAACTATCGGAAGTTGGGATTAATTAGTGGTGAATTAATTTTATTATAGAATGTTATTGGAAATAATATTAGAAATAAGTGTGGATTAATAGAGTTATTTAATTGGTGTTAGAAGTAGTAGAAATGAGGTGTGAAAATTAAGCCAAATAGAAATAATAGCAATATTATTATTACTATTATTATTGTTATTATTTGGAGGAAACTACAGTCGGAATAAGAATTGTAGACCGGAAATCCAAATCGGAATTCGACCGGAAATTATAGAGAGACCGTAAATCCAAGGTAAGGGTGGGGTTCTAACTCTCTAAACGGGTTTATGATGAATGGTATGTGGGGATGTAATTATATAGAATTATCTATGTTGGTGCAGATTGTGTGTAGAATAATTGGCTGTGATTGTGTATCGATTCTATTGAATTTGATTGTCCATGGAAATTTCATTATATGTGAATAATTTTATTGGTTGTGATGGTTGAGGCTAGCTGCGAATTAAATTGATGAATCGATGAGAAAATAAATTAAATCGAAATAGGTGAAGCGAAGAAGAGGAATTTTGGTATGGAAGAAGAGGAGTTGTAGACGGTGGCTACAGGGGAGGGGACGAGCGCCCCTTGTTCTACAGAGAGGGAGACAGACGCCTCCATGGCAAGGAGAGGTGAGGCGGACGCCTTATAGCAATGAGAAGGAACAAGGGCGGACGCCCTAGTGGGGTGGGGTGGGCGCCTCCCAATGTGTTTCATGTTTGTTTGGATGTTGTTTCTTTTGTTTGTAGGTCCTCTGTGTATTTAAGTTGCAGTGCAATAAAAAAAAGTAATAGTACAGTTAGTAGCACTTACATTAGAGGAATAATTTAAAGGATAGTAGCAATTAATCTAAGTAGCAGTTAATTATAGCAAAAATTATAAATGCATATAGTTTAATTGCATTGTAGAAGAAATAACAATGTAAATAAACTAGCATGAAAATTATTTTTTATAACAGTGATGGAAGTAATTTGGTACTAGTAGAATATATTAAGAAGGTTAGCAATTAAACTGCAGAAATAATTAAATGACAGGTTTGATAATTTAGTAGCTGGAAAGAAATATCAGGGTTGATATAATAGTTAGTGTAGCGGTTAAAACAGCAGTATGAAGTGGACATTTGTTGCAGGGAATTAATTAAATTAGTATAATCAAATTAGTAGAAGTTAGTTAATAATGAGCAGTGTATAACATCGAATAGAAATAATACCGAATTAGCCGAGTTAGTGAATTATGCGGTGTAAATAATTGTCTGAAATTAATTGAAAATTGTCGGGATGGTTCGTATATTTTAGTAGGTGATTACGATTATTTTATTTGTTGAGTTGTGTTGAATGCATCGTGTTGTTGAATTGTTTGTGATTTATTGGCGAAGAATATGTTGCTTTATATTGTTGTTATTTATGTGAAGTTGTAGGGTGTTTTCGGTGTGATAATTATCTCTATTTATTGATAATATGATGATATAGGCGTATGCCTCGTGAAGTAATTCGTTGTTGTTGTATGTTGTTAGCATCGCATTTCATTTGCATTTGTGAAGGCCTGTATTGGCGGAATTGTGAAGAAGGCTTATGCCTTGTGCCTCTATTAATTGGCAATAGTGAAGGGAGCTGAAGCTCTGTTAGTACCACATGCATGTGCATTGTTGTGTCTCATTTAAATTATGTTGTTGTTAACTGTGAAGTGGATTATGTTGTTATTAACTGTGAAGTGAATTATGTTGTTGTTAACTGTTAAGTGACTTATGTTGTTGTTAACTGTGAAGTGAATTATCTTTGTTATTAAGCGTGAAGTGAATTATGTTATTATTAGCGTGAAGTGAATTATCTTTGTTATTAGCGTGAAGTGAATTATGCTATTGTTAACTGTGAAGTGAATTATGTTGTTATTAACTATGAAGTGAATTATGTTGTTGCTAACGGTGAAGTGATTTCATGTTGTTGTTAATTGGGAAGTTGTTGTGATGTGCTAACTGCGATGTGATAATTTTGTATGATTTAATCCTAGCATATTATTTATCATACACTTGTTTATATTGTTGGATATCTCACCCCTTCTACTGATATTTCCCCTACCATGGGAAATGGGAAGGTACTCAAGGATAGCCGTGGAAGTTCGAAGTAGCATTATAAATTCGTTAATTGCTGTTAGTTTGAATTGGTGTCATTGCTCTGATACGTAACACTCGGGGGGATGAACGTTGCTTAATTTGTTGTAGTTGCTTAAATTGTTGAAGTTTATGAATAATGTGAATACTTGATCATGTTGATTATTGAAGTTGGTTTAGTTGAATAGTTATGCTAAGTGAATTTAAATAATATTAATAATATTGTGAAATGTTTTGAGGTTGAATAAGAGATGTATTGTTGTTACTATTGAAGATTTATGATTCTGTGGTTAGTTGATTAGTTGATTTAATTGAAACGTATTGTTATAAGTTCATCCTTGATCTAAGTGTTATGTCTTTGTATAGTTGTGACTAAATGCATGTTGTTTTGCGAAGAAATTGTGACATCCCTTGTATGAGTATCTTTTCCGCACTCTGATTTAAATAATATACGTTGGGTAGATTTGGGGTGTTACAATAGTGGTATAAGAGCAGGTCGGTCTGTCCGGCCAATGTTATCTAATGTTGTTTACTTCCTTTGTACACGACAAGTGTGTGAGACATTGTCGGTACTTGTTGCTTTTAGGTTGACTGTTTGCAGGAATTAAGTTGAATCTAAGTGGGGGAGAAGCTTCGCTTCTCGAACGTGTTCGGTTGGGAGATATCAGATTAGTATGCTACTGATGGACACAGTGCAAACATTGTAGGAGCTTGTTGCTTCTTGAATTTGAAGGTATCTGATTTAAGATTTTGGTTGTTTAAGCGTTGGAATATCTTGGGAAAGGAAATTTGCTATGAGATAAAGTTTAGTAAGTTGTTGTTTAAACAGGCCATGCTGTGGAATTATTGAGATTGATTTAAAAGTTGTAGAAGTTGTTGGAGTTCTTGAGATCTTTGAACCGTGGGTGCAAGTTGGGGAAAAAAATATTATTAATGTTAGTATCGACGGTTTAATCTCTATTATGGTTATCGACTATCTATTGACAAATTGAGGAACTGATCACCCTTAATCTCTTGTTGATAGTAGACGGGATCATGTTGGATGATATCAAATTGTTTTGCTATCTTAATGGTAAGTAAGTAGTGGATGCTACGACAAGAATGTTGTTAAGTGACGATACCATGTTGTACAAGAAATTAAGCGAGTTGTAATTGTTACTATTTTGTAAGATGTTGTTTCAAGTATTGCTAAAATGGTTGGCAAGATAGTAACGATTACGTTGCAAGAGTAATTTAAAGATTGAAGTATAAGTATTGGATTTTAACTGGGATTGAGTTGTTGAACCGAAGGATTAGATGCGAATGCGGCGATAAGGATGGTTGTGTCGGATGGATTTTCGAGGACGAAAATATCCAAAGTGGGAGACAGTTGTAACACCCGAAAATTATTTAATTATTTAAATAAAATTATTACAGATTTATTTATTGGAATTTAGTCGAAGTTGGATTTATCAGTATAATTATAAGGAGCATTAATAAATTGATAAGTTGATTTAGGGTGATTAAGTGAATTATCGGAAGTTGGGATTAATTAGTGGTGAATTAATTTTATTATAGAATGTTATTGGAAATAGTATTAGAAATAAGTGTGGATTAATAGAGTTATTTAATTGGTGTTAGAAGTAGTAGAAGTGAGGTGTGAAAATTAAGCCAAATAGAAATAATAGCAATATTATTACTATTATTATTGTTAGGCAAAATACCCTTTTTGGTCCTTTAAGTTTACCCCAAGGTCCATTTTGGTCCTTTATCTAAAAAAAGTGCCAAACTGGTCCTATAATTCTTTCAAAAGTGCCATAGGAGTCCTTTCCGTCCAAAAGGCACAAACGGACATTTGGTTTGCATGCGTGGCAGGTGACATGGAATGTTATGTACACCATCTTCAAGCTGCTTCCAGAAATCCTCAAATTCTAGGGTTCACACATTGCACCTCAATTTTCCCATTTTGAATTTGAAATTCCCTCCATATGATGAAGGAAGCATCATCAGAGATCTGGTCTTAATCGATTGCAATAGAGATGGAAGCTTAGATGGAAAGTTGCGATGGAGACCTATATGTGGTTGTGGAGAATCTGCGGTTCTTGAAGGGCTCTGTTGTCACAAACTTTGGGAAGCAATTCGGGGTTGTTGTCATTATAAGGTAAGCATGAAATTAAAATGGGTTTCATATATTCTTGTTACGATAGTGAGATGAATCTGGATGTCACCATTCTGAGGTTCATCGAATGTGTGGATACTTTCAATGGTTCTTTGATGATGTGGTGGATGAGAAGGATCGGTTTATAAAGAAAGAATAATAGGTTGGAGAAGCGCAAAATGAGCTTGATGGAGCAAAGATGGAGATACATCATCTAAAGGAAAGGAAGGATGGGCTGAAACATAAGATAATGGAGTTACAAATTGAAATGAAGAAGATGATGAATTCGGAAAAAATGGAAAAGATTCTTCTTTATTCGTTAGTTGTTGTAATTTGGATGATGTTGTAATAGGTTGAATTGAGATTGTATGTTTAAGGTGTAAGACATCGTAACTAGTAGCATTTGATCATTATGAATTTGAAGAGAGTAGCATGTTTAAGGTGTATACTGTTGAATGATGAAGAGAGTATCATTATGAATTTGAATTTTTGAACTAGTAGCATTTTGATCAATGTAACATACTGTATAAATTGAAGATAGGTAACAACATAAATGGAAATTTTACATAGTTCAAAACAGTTTTGCAACATAAATGGTTTTGCAACATAAACAGTTTTGCAACATAAATGGAAATTTTACATAGTTCAAAACATAAATGGTTTGATTTTTACATAGTTTTAAAACAGTTTTTCACTTAGTTGAAAATGTAATTTAAATGAAAAGTTCAACTTGATGAAACTTCTCATCAATGTAAAACATACTGTAAGATATTAGTAGCATTTTGATCAATGTAACCTACTGTAGCAATTGAGGATAGGTAACAACATATAATTATAAGGTGGTGGATACCACTAAGTTGCATACAAAACAACATGATATTACAGTCCGGTTGTAAGCGACTGATATTACAGTCCAAAAAGAACAAAGCGACTTGATATTACATGATCAAAACAACTTAACATAACCAATTCTAACAAAACAACATAAAAGCCAAAGCAGACATAACTATAGGTCCAATCCTAATCCAAAAGCAGACATAAAAGCAAACTAAAGTTTCCATTGTGGTCTGCTCTTTTAGTTGGTGTTGTCCTTTTGGACCTACAACACTTCTTGATGCCTTTAACCTCGTTGTTGGACACGTGGGACAAATGGTGCATTGGCCTTCTAGCGACAACTTTTGGATGATTTAGATTGAGATGGTGAGAAGCTTGACCGAGGCCGACTTAGATGATTGAGATGCCTTTGCTTGAGATGCTCTTGATACGGATGCCCGCTTGAGATGCCATTGAGTACGGATGCCACTGATACGGATGCTTGAGATACAGATGCTTGAGATGATTGAGAAGGTTGAGAAGCCACTGGTGGTACTTGTGAGTACGGATGGTGCACGTAGTGCGGATGGTTGGCACTGTGGTACTTGTGTAGTAGTTGTCGACTAGTAGAAGGCACCTTACAAGTAAGCTTGTTGTGACCTACCTTCTTACACACTACACTTTACAATGAATCCGTTCTTCTCATCTTTTATCGGTACCATCTAGCTCACCTTGCTCTAAATTCCTCCTTTTCTTTGGCCTTCCGGCATTTTCACAATTTGGGTGGCATAACATCGGTACTCGGTTGTAACCCATAGGTTTGAGCCATTAACGGGAAATATGGAGGTTTGTACACTTGCAAATATCTAGATTTCTGTAATAATCGGGAATGTATTCATCAATCCTATCGTTCCTATTTTTCATTCTTTGCAAGAGAATGAACACATGGTAGGCTGTTAGCTCCCATCTTACGCATGAGCATTTTTTCCTTCAAGTTCTGATGAATTTTTCAGCGAAATTGTCCGGATGCCTCACTTCAAACATATGCTCATCGGACATCCTAACACGGAAAATAGACATTCCAAATTAAGACATCAAATGGACATTCCAAAGTCGGACACTCTAACACGAGAAAAAATGCTTGTTTTAAAAATTTTACAGGAAGCCACATGTTTGTGAATGAACTTGTTTTCTCAACCTTTTTCATAATGTTTGGCAACATACGCATCGACAATTTACGAAACCTCATCCTGTTTGTAGCCCATCTCTCCATCAAGTACATCCTAATTTCTTCCACCATGGTTATTAATGGCTTGCCCTTGACTCCAAAATAACACTATTAAAGGATTCGACATATTATTGAGAAGCGCATCGCATTTGTTATGAGTCTTAAAGTATGATCTGCTCCAAAACCTTGGAGGGTAGACATCATGTGCTTGTATGTACGCATTAATATGTTTCATAACTTTCATCTCTCTTTCCCAAGCTTGGTAGTAAGTTGATTTGGATGCCTTCCATATAATTTCCTTTAGTTTTTTCACGAAATCTCTTCCTAAAGTTGTTGTAGAGATGCCTAACACGAATCTTTGTTCAATGTAGGCGAGTTCCTCCATTCGAGCAATAATCCACAGGATATGAAATGTATAGAATTTAATTATTAAACATGAGAATACCGGGATAAACATGAAATTTAATTATTAAAAATACTAATCAATTGAGAATTAACAATAGAGTCATACCTTTTGTTGATCAGAAATAAAAGTGTAAGTGAGACACTCTTCTCTTCCACCTAGATCACCAATAAGCAGCTCCAAGAACCATGTCCAACTTTCCTTGTTTTCACTCTCCCTCATATGCTATTGGTAGCATTTGATCATTGGGATCTCTGCCTATGGCTGACAGGAGTTGACCTCCACAGAGCCCTTTCAAAAAACATCCATCAAGCCCTATGAAATGTCTACTTAACCTGAAGCTTTCCTTACAAGCTGCCAAGCATATGTAAATCCTTTTGAAGTGTAATTTACGAACACCACTACCTTCTTGCTGGTTGGACATGTACTTTCACATTGACCACAGGTTAGATCTTAACAACTCATGTGCATAGTCATAAATCCTTGCATAATCCCTAAGAATGACCCATCAACCATGTCTCTTGCTGCAAACCTAGCCCTTATAGCCTTGGTTTTGTTGACCCCATATTCCACTTCTTACGCACCTTTTCCTTAATGTCCTTAACCTTCATTCTAGGGTTGGTTTTAAGTGCTGCAACTTCTTGCTAAGCCATTTAGTCTTCAACAACTTCACATTATATTCTCTGCAACTATGGGTGTCTACCATCTTTCTTAGTTGCCAAGTATCCTCAACATCAACTTAGCCCAATAACCTTCCCATTCACATCCATCCTTACACCTAACCCTAACCCTTATCTTGTCATTTTGATGTACTTTAAATTTACGCAGATTGGATGCATAAGAGTTGCTTCCTTGATATCTTTTTGTACTAAAATATGTACCCACTTCCCATTTGTAATTGGACATATCCTTTAGAAGCTTGAAAATGGGATACTTCTTTCTCTTGGTAGTATTGCTATCTTCACCATCACATTCACTTACAAGATCCTCACTTTCATTATCACTTCCTTTACAATCTTCTTTATTTGCTTGGTTTCACACTCATTAGTTACATCATCATTACCTTCTTCCTCTTCCAACTCGATATCACACTCATCGGTTTCATCATCAAATACAACCTCCTTTGCACTATCATACTTGAAGCTACTATCATCGAGCTATCATCATCGAACTATCATCATCATTACATCCATGACATTTTCACTTGTCTCCTACATCAACCTCATCTTCACTTGCCTCATTGTATAACAACATCTTCACTTGCCTCCATCCAACCTCACCTTCACTTGCCTCATTCGCATAACAACATCTTCACTTGCCTCCTACATCCAACCTCACCTTCACCGCCTCATTCGCATAACACATCTTCACTTGCCTCCTTTTGTCCAGACATCCTCACTTGCCTCATTTGGTCTAACATCCTCACTTACCTCATTGTGTCTAATGCATCCTCACTTACCTCATTTTTTCTAAGCTGCATCCTCGGTTACCTCATTCTCTAACGCATCCTCTTCCATTACATTCGGGGTGTCTCATCTAAAATAACTTCACTCTCATCAACATACTCGGGATGTGACAATGGGTGTTGAATAAAGACTTCAACACTTAAATGAACCCTATATAGATCAGCAATCTCTAAGGCCCTTTGTCATCAAACACAGATTCATTCCACAGTTGGATCCCTATAGTATATCTTCTCATGGTGGGTAACCTAGTTCCTTAATAGCCCAATAACTCAAAATAGCCCACATATCGATCTACTCTCGAATCGGCAATCTCACCTCCTACATACACTCAAGTCCTCACTAACAAATTCACCTTGTGGTGTATCGTAATATTGATTTCCTCCATTACACACAATGCCTAAATAGAGATGAATTTGAGAGAAGAGTTACGAATGGCAAGGAAACCTAACTAAAATAAATTGCGAAACTTACCTCGATGAGAAGTCGGTTTCACCTTCAAGGAAACATGCAATGTGTCCTCACTCACCTTCGCTGATTACGCGGATCGCGTTTCACCTTGCTCGATTCGCTCGCGTTTCACCTTCAAGAATGAGAAGTCTTTGTTTCAAGATGAAACTCATGGTGGTGTGAAGCCCGACTTGTAAGTGGAATTGCCACATGGAAATTTTTCTAAACACCGTGTAATGCCACACAATGCCACTGGCGCGCCATTAACCACGACTAGGTGGATGGAAAGGACAAACGTGACACTTTTGAAAGAATTATAGGACCAGTTTGGCACTTTTTTTAGATAAAGGACCAAAATGGACCTTGGGGTAAACTTAAAGGACCAAAAAGGGTATTTTGCCTTATTGTTATTATTATTAGTAGTATTATCATTATTATTACTATTATAAGTTGGATTTATTTATAAGAGATATAAAAGGAGAATTATAAGGGTTTAGTGAATATTTTTGGGAAAAAGTTGTACGTGGGAGAAAGAAAAGAGGAACAAGGATTTGGAGGAAGCGGCCGGAATAAGAATTGTAGTCTGGAAATCCAAATCGGAATTCGGAAATTATAGAGAAACCGTAAATCCAAGGTAAGGGTAAGGTTCTAACTCTCTAAACGGGTTTATGATGAATGGTATGTGGGGATGGAATTATATAGAATTATCTATGTTGGTGCAGATTGTGTGTAGAATAATTGCTTGTGATTGTGTATCGATTCTATTGAATTTGATTGTCCATGGAAATTTCATTATATGTGAATAATTTTATTGGTTATGATGGTTGAGGCTAGCTGGGAATTAAATTGATGAATCGATGAGAAAATAAATTAAATTGGAATAGGTGAAGCGAAGAAGAGGAATTTTGGTATGGAAGAAGAGGAATGGGAGACGGTGGCTCTGAGGAGGGACGCCCTTGTTCTCTGAGAGAGGAGACGGATGCCTCCATGGCAAGGAGAGGTGAGGCGGACGCCTCATAGCAATGAGAAGGCACAAGGGCGGACGCCCTAGTGGGGTGGGGTGGGCGCCTCCCAATGTGTTTCATGTTTGTTTGGATGTTGTTTCTTTTGTTTGTAGGTCCTCTGTGTTTTTAAGTTGCAGTGCAATAAAAAAATGTAATAGTACAGTTAGTAGCACTTACATTAGAGGAATAATTTAAAGTATAGTAGCAATTAATCTAAGTAGCAGTTAATTATAGCAGAAATTATAAATCCAGATAGTTTAATTGCATTGTAGAAGAAATAGCAATGTAAATAAACTAGCATGAAAATTAGTTTTTTTTTATAACAGTGATGGAAGTAATTTGGTACCAGTAGAATATATTAAGAAGGTTAACAATTAAATTGCAGAAATAATTAAATGACAGGTTTGATAATTTAGCAGCTGGAAAGAAATAGCAGGGTTGATATAATAGTTAGTGTAGCGGTTAAAACAGCAGTATGAAGTGGACGTTTGTTGCAGGGAATTAATTAAATTAGTATAATCAAATTAGTAGAAGCTAGTTAATAATGAGCAGTGTATAACATCGAATAGAAATAATACTGAATTAGCCGAGTTAGTGAATTAAGCGGTGTAAATAATTGTCCGAAATTAATTGAAAATTATCGGGATGGTTCGTATATTTTAGTAGGTGATTACGAATATTTTATTTGTTGAATTGTGTTGAATGCATCGTGTTGTTGAATTGTTTGTGATTTATTGGCGAAGAATATGTTACTTTATATTGTTGTTATTTATGTGAAGTTGCAGGGTGTTTTCAGTGACGATAATTACCTCTATTTATTGGTAATAACAGTGATATAGGCATATGCCTCGTGAAGTGAATTTACGTTGTTGTTGTATGTTGTTAGCATCGCATTTCATTTGCATTTGTGAAAGCCTGTATTGGCGGAATTGTGAAGAAGGCTTATGCCTTGTTCCTCTATTAATTAGCTATAGTGAAGGGAGATGAAGTTTTGTTAGTACCACATGCATGTGCATTGTCGTGTCTCATTTAAATTATGTTGTTGTTAACTATGAAGTGAATTATGTTGTTATTAATTGTGAAGTGAATTATGTTGTTGTTAACTGTGAAGTGACTTATGTTATTGTTAACTGTGAAGTGAATTATGCTGTTATTAACTGTGAAGACGGAGGCCTCACTAGAAGCGATCATACAAGGAGAAGACGAATATCTCCAAACATACATCAAGAGGTTCAATAAAGAGGCCATCTAGGTCTCCACGACCGATGAGATGAAGAAGTACTTGCTCGAACGAGGATTACGCTCCCGCAACGACTTTGCCAAAGCAGTTGGCATTGAAACACTGGCAACACTGGATGCCCTCCTCTTTAAGGCCCAGGCATACATCTAGTACAAGGAGAAGGAAGCATCCAATTATGCTCGACATTGCAACATAAACGACCTCGCCAGCCTCCCCGACGGGCGGGCATAAATTGACAAAGATAATTTTTTCTATTATTACTAATAGATCAGCATGTGCTCTTTAATAGAATACAATGTATCTAGAAAAGGAAATTCTTAATAAACACTCATCATTGCCCTCATAACTTTTATAATTAAGAGCAAATAATTTCTATAAATACATACAACTAGTCAAATCCTATTTATAGGATTTTAACATGAAATATACAGCTAATTAACATGTGTGCAGTTGGTTCTGACATAAATAAATCATCCCCCACGGACGCAACAACCTGGAAGATATATGTTCCCCGCGAACATAATTTCCAGGTGAGCATATGTTCCCTGCAAACACAACTGCCTAGCAGACATACGTTCCCCGCATCCGAGTAAAAACGGAAAGGGGAATACTATCTCAAAAACCTACATAGGGAAGAACTTGCTCGATCATAAAACGCTGAAAAACTTAAGCAATAGTTAAGGCATTGTTATACCCCAAAATTTTCCCTCCTATTTTCAAGTTAATACACATATCCATACTCAGGAGTTCCTCGAGGGTGACCAGATGAACCCTCTCCTAAGCAGTCAACCCACAACTAGGGTTTTGCTTCCTTCAAGAAAAAATCAAGTTCTAATGCCTCAAGTGAGCATCATTCCTCCTAATATGTCTAAAGTTATCACCATGTCAAGTTTCAAACCTTATAGCCCAAGTTTGCCCAGTCAATTGCTTAGATGGTTAAAAATTAATTGTATTGGACAAAAAGTCAATTGTGGTCAACATACAGTCGAACCTCATCATTTTTTGTCAACATCAAGATTTTGAAGTCACATTCATCATTTGATAAAGGGTTAAGCATGACTCGTCAAGAAAATTAAATAATTGATCAAAAGTCAAAGTTTCTAAATTAGGGGTTTTTGATAAAAAGTCAACAAAACTTTGACCAGGCATAACTTTCACATACTTCATCATAAATTTTTCCACCAAATCAATTCAATCCTCTACAACTTTGTGTCTCACAAGCTTTATCCCAAAATGCTTCATTTGAGAGATATGAGACAAGATATTATAGGTCCTCATAAAAGTCAACAAAAGTCATCTCTCCATAGAGGTGTACATGAGCATGGAATCTTCAATGAGGATGAAACCAAATGTTTATTTAAAGGACATCTTAAACTTTCTAAAAAGTCCAAGAACACTCTCAAATGATAAAAATTGAGCAAGTTATGACTTGAGAAAAAATGGAAATTTTGAAGAAATGCATGAAATGTCAATTGAGTAATTTTGACTTTTTGAGTTAATGGGCTTTATTTTTGAAGTATGAACGTGGATATAACATGTTAGAGGACCTCTAAGCCCATTGGTGCATGGCCATAATTTTTATTTCATTTAAATTCAAAATAAATCAAATAAAATATCAATGAAATTGCAAGAGACGCATGGGATTTGTTTTCAATCAGAAAATCAATCAAATATTTTCCTTGGAGCTCAAGCAAATCATTGCAAGCTTTATTGGTTCAAGATTGATCCAAAAATAACAAGTTTTGAATTAATTTTCAATCAAATATCTCCATATCAATTATCATATATTTGATTGCAATCACTTGACTTAATCCTTCCTCTATATAAACACATTGAATCCAGATGATCAGAGGATGAAAACCCTCGCCTCAAGAACCCTAACAAAACCTCAAAAATCTGTGACTTCCAAGTTACTTGCAGACCAATAATTCCATCGATTCAAGCAATCCTAAGGGGCTCATTAGCTCCATCAGTGCTCTCTGATCAATTCTAGTCATTCACATGCCAGCAAAACACCTTGAAACGTACATGAAACCACCATTGCTAGGGTTTGAAGCTCCGATTTGGGGTTTTTTTGTTTAGGAAAAATTAGACAAAACGATGAGTACCATCGTGCTCAAGACGTCAATTGCAATCAAACCATGGTCTCACAAGTAATTTATATTGCTTGTACTTGATTTTTAAAAATTGCAGGTGCTATAGTGACAGATGCGACCGTAGGTAAAAGGTTTACCCACAGGTTGATCGTCGGTAAAGGCTTTAGAAATTTGAATTGGAGACGAAGCCCCTTGCGCGCGCATTTTTTGTTTTATATATTTTAAATTTTTTTAATTTTATTATATATATATATATATATATATATTTCTTATCATTCCACTAACACCATATGCAGGCAGCTCAGATGGCAAGCGTGTTGGTTAGCCACCCAGGGGGACCTGAGTTCGACCCCCAGCGCCTGAACCCTATTTTTTTTGCCATTTTTTCAACTAACCCTTATTTTTCTTATTTGTTCTTATTTTCTTTTCTTAATTAATTTTCTTTCAAATATTTTTTCTAAATACAACAAAAAACCCTAAAAAATATTTGTATTTTAGATTTAGGTTTAAAAAATGTTTAACTAATTTTAGAAACAAAAATATTCTATTTTTCTTCACATTTAAATTATTTTCTTAATTAATTTCTAATTAATTTAGAATTAGGTTTTCTTAATTAAAATCAATTCTAAAAAATACCAAAAAATGTTTTCTTTAATAATTAGGGCATAGAATATTTTCACAATTATTAGAGCAGTTTTCTCATTGTTTATTTTATTGTTTTTGCATTTAAATTCTAGAAATCGATGTATAGGTCGCAAGGATATTTTTGTAATAGCGTAGATTCAATTTCTCGCATTTACTTTTCCGCACCTCTTATTCTGTAACTGCTTCAAAGCCATGTAATAGAGTAGGACCTTTACTTTCTGCTTTTTATTTTCTGCACCACTTATAAATTGTATATACACTGCTTAGATGTATGGTTAATAGGATTGTATGGCAAGGTTAATCAATCAATCTCAGATCACCCTAACAATCAAGATAAAATATCTGAATTGAACACACACTTCACACTTGCACCCCTAGGGTATCCTCTCTTGCGGCCTTACGAATAAAATGATCATGACCCTCGAACGTAGGGGTACCATTAGCAAAAGACCCTCGATTTAAAAACCATCACAAAGATCATAGTCCCTCGATGACCCTTGATGTTGCCTACGAATATATGATCTGGTCCCACGGTTGTTGCCTACGAATAAGTGATGATCGTCCCGTCGAATTGCTAAGGTATCCTTACATGTTGCCTTCAATGACCATACGATGACCCTACGCATGTTCCTTCACATCCAACAGATAAAGTTACCTACCAACTAATGGTATGCATAGCCTTATCCTAAAGGAGAAGGAAAATAACAAGAACGACCTTCCTGAGTAGGTAATAAGACTCTAAATTGCTTGCTCAATCAATCAAAAAATACTTTTCACACCTCACACACTTTTCAAAAATTAATTTCAAAAAACACTTTGTATACATTCATACGAGAATCATTACAAAGTTAAACTTTCGAAATATTTTCAAACACTTCGTATACGTTCTTGAGGACTGATAAAAGAATCATTACTAAGTCAGAGCAAAATACTTCTTTTCAAATCACACACAAACACAAAGAGAGTTTTCAAAACAAAAGTGAGCTAAAGCAATTAAGAGCCCCTAGATAACTATGGATAGAAAGGGTGCTAATACCTTCCCTTTTCATAATTACCTCCCGTACTCAGAATCGATAAAAGGTATTTCATGTTCTTTTCACGTTTCCTTTATTGGATAAAAGAAAAGTCGGTGGTGACTCTTGCTATCCGCAACATTTGTGATAAAATGCAAAACAAACAAGTCAGTTCTCCCACTATGTTACAGGCACAAATATTCGACATGCCTCAGAATACCTTTCGAGCATTAAGAGCTCAACACCAAGCGCAGGCCCCGGTACCAGCGATGCACCGCAAACACAATATTAAGGGACCCTCTCTCCATATATATATAACGAGCCAGATCCTCGCCTCGACACAGAGGACTCAAACAAGCCCCGTTGTCTAAGTACCTCACCGACAGAATACCCAGCTCGCGATGGGACACTCACGCCATCGACCTCAGGCCTTTAATCAAGACTTGAGTTTCGGACCAAGCCCGGTAGACAATCTGGCACCCTTCGACTGGTCACCCCACACTAGTGAAGACATACGAGCCAACCTCCCAAACACTTAGAAAAAATAAACTTATAAAGTAGCTCAAAACTATAAGCATACAAACAAATAAATATTGTACGAGCATGTCCTCGTAAAAATCACAAAACGTCTCTATCGCAGATGACAAACACCATCAACGCACTTTCCCCATTAATTCCCGGACTGGCTTTAAGTCATCACTTTTATGCCTATAAGCAACGACTTGGGGGCTACTATTATGGAGCGCCCGAATGGTTGTCGGGAAAGCCATCTCTTCGAGCCTAGTAGCATGTCGAACAGACCGAAAGGCATTCAAAGGGCATCATTTGCCCGTTCTGCACATGGTCAGAATCCATTTGCTCGGCAGGTGTCGAGCAGATCAGACCAACTCTCCCCGTCGAGGGTCATGCCCATTATTCCTCCTCTGTTCGACATAACGGCTAGTTATGGGCGCCATATCCCGATTTGACCTAGTTAGCTCAGATAACTATATTCGCAAATCCGCATATTCCAGCTCAAATATAGCAACCAATGAGAGTCTCCTAAGATCATTATATAAACCTCATACCTTTGAGGGAAAGATGTCACATTCTTACTATAACAACCCTAATACTATCTTGTTCTCATCTTGATCATTTGCTTACTTTAGCATCAGAGTGCCTTGCAGGTGCACCACCCCCTCCTCAATATCAACATTGCTCGAAGGACCTCTATTTGCTTCAGCCGTCTCCAATTCTTATCACTTGTTTAGATCACTTTATTTTTTGTTTCAATCATGAAATAATGCTCCCATGCATTTCATTCCAGACTTCTAAGTATTGTTTGGACCTTAAGAAACTCATATCTCAAGCCCACACGCCTTATACATCATCTTGCGTTTTAATTTAATTTAATTTGAATTTAAATAAATAAAATAAAAAATAAATAAAATAAATGGTAGGATAATGCATGGATGGTCTTATATGTCCTTGATGATATTATAAACATGCCCAAGTCTTAAAACATAGACCCATTTGATAAAATTTTAAGATAACTCAATTTTCACTTCATACATTTCTTCAAAATTGCCAAATTTGCATCAATCATATCTAGCTCAATTCTCAACATTTGAGGATGATCTTGAACTTTTTAGAAATCTTAATATGTCCTATACAACCTCTATTTTGTTTTATTTCAATTGAAGTTTCCATGCTCATGTATACTTCTTTGAGAAAAGATGACTTTTTATTGACTTTTGAAAGGACCTATAATGTCTTGGCCCATATCTCTCAAACGAAGCATTTTTTGGGAAAAACCTATAAGAGACAAAGTTGTAACGAATTGAATTTTATTTAAAATGATCTTTGGTTGAGAAATTTTTAATGAAGTATGTGAAAGTCATGCTTGGTCAAAGTTCAGTTGACTTCTCCTTAAGAAAACCCTAATTTAGTAACTTTTGACTTTTGATGAATCTTGAGTTATCTTGATGAATCATGATCAACCCTTGATAAAATGATGAATGTAACTTTAAAATCTTGATGTTAACCAAAAATGATGAAGTTTGACTATATGTTGACCACAATTGTCTTTTGGTCCAATACAATTGATTTTCAACCATCTGAGCAATTGACTAAGCAAACTTGCATTGTGAGGCCTGAAACTTGACATGGAGATATTTTGAGACATATGAGCAAGCTTGAAGTCCACTTGAGGCATTAGAAGTTCAATTTCCTTTGAGAGAAGCAAAACCCTAATTGGAGGTCCATTGCTTAGGAGAGGGTTTGTCTGATCAACCTTGAGTAGCCTTGAGCATGAGGATGTTTCTTGACCTCAAAATGGGAGGGAAATTTTAGGGGTACAACAGATGCCCCTATTCAATATTCTTAAAACTGAGGGGTTAGATTGGCGTGTACGTCATTCGTGACCTGGAGGTGGAAGAGGATTGAACACTTACGTACCCAGAAATTTGCACTCGCTTGTGCATGGAGTAACATTGTTGGTTGATAATATACTTGAAATGGGCTTAAAGATGCCATTCGGAGAGATGAAGACGTGTAGTCGGATATAGGCTTAAAGATGCCATCCGGAGGAGTTGATGATGTGAGTATCAGAATGAGTCATACGCAAGACTTTATCTGAAGAGATATTTTTTCAGGATAAACTTCTGAAGGGGAAATGCGTTTCTGCGGTGAATATATGACGGAGAGTGCTTTTCAAGGTAAAATTCTGAAGGGGAAATGCGTTTCAGAATATATACTTGAAGTAGGTGCTTTTCAGAATAATCTTCTGGAGGGGAAATGCGTTCTAGTGATAAATATCTGAAGGAAAATGATTTTCAGGACAATCTTCTGGAGGGGAAATGCATTCCAGAACAATCTCTAAAGGAAAATGTTTTTCAGGATAATCTTCTGGAGGAGAAATGCGTTCTAGAATAAATCTCTGAAGGATAATGCTTTGCAGAATAATCTTCTGTATGGGAAATGCGTTCCAATGATAAATATTTGAAGGAAAATGCTTTTCAGGATAATCTTCTGTAGGGGAAATGCGTTCCAGAATAATCTCTGAAGGATATGCTTTTTAGAATACTCTTCTGGAGGGGAAATGCGTTCCGGTGATAAATATCTGAAGGAAAATGCTTTTCAGAATAGTCTTCCGGAGGGGAAATGCGTTCCGATGATAAATATTTGAAGGAAAATGTTTTTCAGAACAATCTTCTGGAGGGGAAATGCGTTCTAGAATAATCTCTGAAGGATATGCTTTTCAGGACAATCTTCTGAAGGGGAAATGCGTTCCAGAATAATCGCTGAAAGAAAAAGCTTTTCAGAGCAACCTTCTGAAGGGGAAACACTTTTCAGAATAGAGACCTTAAGAATAATGCTTTTCACGATAAACTTGTGGAGTGAAAACGCTTTCCAGACTATCTCTCTAAAGGAGAATGTTTTTCAAGACAAACTTTTGAAAGGGAGACGCTTTTCAGAATAGAGACTTGAAGGATAATGTTTTTCAAAATAAACTTCCAGAGAATAAACACTTTCTAGACTAAATCTCTAAAGGAGAATGCATCTTCAAAGCATGTAGCATATCCAATTGAATTGTAGCTTTTGAATTCAAAAATATAATCACAAAATAAAACTGTAAAATGTGTACCGGAGGTAGTATATTTTAACAGAATATACTAATAGGCTCTATTTCTCCTGGGGATAAGGAGTGGGAAAGGAGCAACAGACGCATACTAAACTAGCATTAATAATGACATTATATTAATAAAAGAAATGCAAGTGGCTCATAATTTAGTTAAAATCACGTGAAGAAAGTGAACTTTTTTGCAGCATTGGTTTATTAACGATCGTCGGGCATAATTGTTTAGTTGGTGTAGTGGATACTACTACTAGTATCTTTTAGAAAGATAAACATGATCTTGTTGATTTTCTCTCTGTTTTTAAATTTTTTGTTTGTTTGAAAGTTATGGTTAGATTACTTACTTTCTTTATAAGAGAATTCCTTTCACTCATCTAGTGGATTTCTCTGAGACATCTAAAAAAAGAAAATTATTCTTCGCAAATTAATTTATAAATTTAATTTATTTTGTACGTTTTATTATTTTAAACGTTGACATTTAAAAAAATAACTTTAATTTGTAAGTTAACTTACGAATTCACCTTTTTAGGTGAATTCGTAAGTTAACTTACAAAGTGTCTCTTTGTATACTGCATGCTCACCTCTTTTGCTGGAGATTCTTGATATTATTAACTAATTTTAGAGTCATAGATTTAGTGTCTCGCGTCTAGGCCCTTCCCTTTCGGTTTAAGCCAATTCGCATTTTAGATTCAAAGAATAAAAAAATCAGTTTTTGAAAAAATTGCGTCCGATTGAAAATTTGTTCCGAGCATTTGAAGCCAAAAAAATCTATGATCATTTATCCCGTACTACGGAGTAGTTAAGGGTGTTTGGTTTCAAATCGCCAAATTCCTCTTTTTTATATTTTTTATGATTTATTTATTGTTTTCATATAGTCGAAAAGAATCGAAAAAATTCTCAAAATTATATTTTTAAGTCATTAGATTAATTTTGGTGTTAGTTTTTTTTTTAAATCTTATTTTAATCGATTTCCTTCATTGTGTTTGTTTTTTACTATTTAGGGACATTGTTGACATTTTTACAATTGTTGCTGCATTGTTGTGCATTAATCCAGCCAAAAATTCATAAGTTAACTTACAAATTCACACAATAAGGTGAATTCGCAAGTTAACTTACGAATTCACCTTATTTTCACAAAATAAGGTGAATTCGTAAGTTAACTTGCGAATTCACCTTGTTTTTAAAAAATCGTGAATTATTTCGTAAGTTAACTTACGAATTCACTTTATTTAGAGAATTCGTAAGTTAACTTACGAAACTGGAACTATTTTTGATTTTTCACCAGAGATAAAGAAGAATCCCACTAAATGAAAAAAGAAACTCCCTATTTATAATTATATATTTTTAACAATATTCTTACATAAATTTATTTTAAATAATAAAAAGAAATAATAAATATAAAAATAATAAATTTAAGCTAGTTAAATCATTTGGTTATTTAAATTAGAAGTTTTGTTAACACTTAAAATTATTTGGACGATAAATTAATCCTTTTAATTTATAAGCGGTTTTATCAATAATCTTCTAAACACTTAAAAAAAACTAGCACGTGACCAAAAAAAACTAAATAACTAGCTTATTTGTTATTTGCACTATGTGGTTGATAAAGTCTAATGATTGATCTATCACATGCATATGAATTTTTTCACCCACTTAGTGAATTTCTCTCACACTTCTGAAAAATCAAAAATATTCTTCGCAAGTTAACCTGAGAATTCACCTTGTTGGATGAATTCGAGTTAACTCTGATATTTTCGAGTGACTTCGCAAGTTAACTTGCGAATTAACTTTATTTTGTATGTTTTATTATTTTAAATGTTGACATTTGAAAAAAATTAACTTAATTCATAAGTTAACTTACGAATTCACCTTTTTAGGTGAATTCGTAAGTTAACTTACGAAGTGTCTCTTTGTATAGCTGCATGGTCACCTCTTTTCCTATTCCATTTATTTTCTACAACATAACACAAAACCCCTCAACCCACACCCAAAATCAATACAATTTTTTCATCTCAATCAAGTCAATGATCCTAGCAAAATGAGCATTGCAAGCTACAATTTGAGGTAAACTTTCATCCCCTCAACCTACAATTATTACATTGTTGTTGTTAAAGTTATGCATGAAACAGCGTCGCTTCGCAAGTTAACCTGTGAAGTTCACCAGATTGATTTTGCAAGTTAACCTGCGAAATGCTCCATGATGCCTCAAACCATAATTATGTTTTATGGTAAT
Source organism: Vicia sativa (assembly GCA_021764765.1). NCBI lineage: Eukaryota > Viridiplantae > Streptophyta > Magnoliopsida > Fabales > Fabaceae > Vicia > Vicia sativa. The sequence continues at coordinate 184,212,112 of CM038795.1, forward strand.
TTGCCTAGTTTTAGCATAGTTTTATATGTTATAGGTATGGTGCATCCCGACAACATTGTCAATGCTATTGTGAAGGTTCCGATTACAGATAAAGTGAACATAGACGATAAGTCGATCGTGGTCAAAGAAGTAGATAGTATGATTTATGTTATGGTCGATAAAGAAAATAAATTTTGAAATGAAAAAACTTTCGATACTCATCAACAAATGGTTGATTATGTTAGAATGGAAGCAAGCAAACTTGGTTGTGGCTTTGTGATCGCGAGGTCCGACAATGGGAGTAGTAATCGGCATATATTTTTTATTTTGACATGCGAGAGAAGTGGAGCATACGTTCCAAAAATCCGCAAGTTACAACACGAAGGCACGAGTTCAAGGAAATGTGGGTGTCCGTTTTAGTTGCGCGGTTATTGTAGAGTGGACAATTTATGGCAGTTGACTATGATGTCCGGAATGCATAATCATAACTTGGAGACCAAGTTACACAGGCATCCTATTGTTTGTCGACTTAAGGCGGAAGAGAAGAAATATGTTTCCGAATTGTCGTTGATCAAAGTTGTGCCTAAAAACATACTTTCCGGTTTGAAACGGAATAGAGCGGGATATGTGTCAAATTTAAAATCGGTTTACAATTATCGATACAAACAACATGTTGCTCAAAGGGGTCCGAGGTCTGAAATGCAACATTTATTGAAATGTTTAGACGATAACAAATATGTTTCGAGACATAGAGTTTGTGATGACAATGTAAGTGTCTATGATATATTTTGGAAGCATCCATCGAGTATCGATTTGTTCAATACATTTCAAACCGTTCTAATGATTGATTTTACATACAAGACAAATAAATATAGGCTTCCGCTTCTTGAAATTGTTGGTGTCACCTCTACTGACAAGAAATTTTCGGTTGGTTTTTGCTTCATGGAATGTGAGAAGGAAGACAATGTCACTTGGGCGTTGGGTGTTTGCATGACTTTGTTGAAAGATGAAAAAAAACATGCCTTTAGTTATCGTCACTGATCGAGATAACGCTCTTATGAATGCGGTTGCCACCGTGTTTTCGTCGTCTACTGCTTTACTATGTCGGTATCACATCATAAAAAATGTGAGATCAAGGCTAAAACCCGCGGTTGGCACCAAAGAGAAGAAAGACGAAGACGGGAAAATTATCAAATCCGGTGTTATGGTGGAGAAGATTATGAGTGCATGGACAAATATTCTTAATTCTTCTACCGAAGAGATGTATACCGCTAATGTGATACACTTTAGAAACTTGTGTGTTGAATATCCAAAAAATTTGAAATACGTTGAATCCATTATTCTTGATCAAGTGAAAGAGAAAGTGGTGTGTGCATGGATGAACCGTGTTAGACATTTGGGGAACACAACCACTAATAGAGTGGAATCTGCACATGCGGCTTTGAAGAAGTGGTTGGGTGATAGTAAGGGCGACTTATGTAGAGATTGGGATGTTGTGAACCAAATGCTCACAAACTAACACAATGAAATTCAAACAACATTTAGAAGGTGTTTATGCGGTATTAAGAGGCAAGCAAAGAGTTTGATATTTATTTTTATTGGGTGATATATACCGGTTAGGTTATATCGTATCGTATCCACATAGATTGGTTGTTGATTCGTCGTTCGACAATTCTATCGTTGATGAGTTTGGGATTAAATGGTTGTAAAGAAAAGACAAAAAGTAAATGAACAAAAACTATAAAGGATAGACAACTTGTCTGGAACGAATGCACACTACCCGTCACAGACTTAAATCTACCGTCCAGTTATACTTAGCCTATGATACTTGTCCGTGTCATCACATACCTCTCACAACCTAAGTCATTTCTAACCCAGATTAAGAATCCTACTGCAATCACCTCGGTAGCCATGTCTGGCCTACCTCAACAACACAAAAGTCAACCGCGTCACTCGTAACGACTATCTCTAGCTCGAAACAACCAACACAGAGGCATTAAGATCATATACTCTAAGTAAATGTCAGCTCTAAACCCATTTCTAGCATTCATAAACTAACAGATAATCATCCTAGGTAAGAATCTAAGCAATCTATATCTAGCAAATCTCAACTCCCTAACATGGAGTAAAAACCTAAGACAATCACCAATATAGATTCGTAAAGCAAACTTTATACAACGCCAAGGGCGACAAATATACATGAGTTCAAGGTAAATATACATACATACCCAACAAATAGAGAAATACATAGAGAGGAGAAGAGATAAACCACAAATCTACACTGGTTTGTCAAGTCAATCGAAGAGCAATCCACCTCCAATCATCCATGAGCAAGCCCTAATGTTGTTTTCTAAGCTAATCTACCAAAAATAAAGGTTGATGGAAATGAGGACATTCAGCTATGATACGACCAATCCTTCACAGAATTGACACTTTGATTCTTTGTCATGGTTGACTTTGTTATCTGATCTGGTTTTTCTGCCATAATCTCCTGACCTTCTGATGTCATGTGAGATGTTCTTGACATTTGGTCTTGAGTTATCTTCCATTCTTTTCAGTACCTTGTTGAGTTGTCTTCCAAGAAAGACAATGGTATTATAGAGTCCTTCTTCAGTGTCCAGGTCAAATTCCCTGACTTCTTCAGTGTTGGTCTTGAAGGCCCAACTCAAAAGTTTGGAGAGAACCAATTAGTTCATCTACTTTCATGTTGTTGATTTCTTGAGCTTCTTCAATCATTGTAACCTTCATGTCAAATCTCTTAGGAAGAGATCTGAGAATCTTTCTTACCAACTTCTCTTATGGTATCTTCTCTCCCAAGGAACTACAGGCGTTAACAATCTCAAGAACATTCATATGAAACTCTTGAATGCTTTCTTCTTCCTTCATTCTTAGATTTTCAAACTTAGTAGTGGGTAGTTGAAGTCTTGACATCTTAACTTTGGAGGTACCTTCATGAGTAGTTCTGAGGATTTCCCAAGCATCCTTAACTACTTCACATGTATTAATTAGTCTGAAGATGTTTTTGTCAACTCCACCGAATATCGCGTTCAATGCCTTTGAATTTGTAAGGGCTAGTTCATCATCTTTATTTAACCAATTTTCTTCAGGTTTCAGCTCACCAATAGGTTGATTATCAGCTCCAATAATCACAGGATGTGTCCATCCTTTAAGAATATCCTTCCAAGCCTTGATGTCCAAGGACTTTATATATGCTTCCATACGAGGCTTCGACAGATCATAGTTAGAGCCATCTAGGATGGATGGTTTATTCAAATATATTGCCTCCTTGTCCATATTACCAGAAAGTATCTTCCCTAGATCTCACCCAGAGACAGAGCAGGATGTCTGCTCTAATACCAATTAAAATTCTAGTATCAGATATGAGATGTCGAAGATAATGTCACGACACTTATATCTGCTTAGTACACAGTTAAATAGAACATATTATAACAGTGCAAAAAGCAATAAAAACACAGAAGTGTTTTAAGGAATTAACAAGTAATATTTTTTAATTAGAGATTAAAGTAAAATATTAAATTAATTTAAAGATAAAACATGTATTAAATTTATTTTTAATGGATTTTACTATTGAGAATTATTTATTTGAGCGAGTTGAAAAATCAAACTCAATGGCATATATATGATATATTATAAATATATTATTTCTTAACTTTTACCTTATAAAAATATTATTAATTTATTATAACCTATTTTTATACTATTTCACGTGTTTTAATTATGTTCTCTCAATTTTACAATAAGAAAATTTATTCATCCATCTAGTGGGTTTCTTCTCACTCCTGGTGAAAAATAAAAAATACCTCTAAATTTCGTAAGTTAATTTATGAATTCCTCAAATAAGGTGAATTCGTAAGTGCACTTACAAAATAATCCACGATTTTAAAAAAAATAAGGTGAATTCGTAAGTTAACTTACGAATTCACCTTATTTTTTTAAAATAAGGTGAATTCGCAAGTTAACTTGCGAATTCATCTAATTTGAGAAATTCGTAAGTTAACTTACGAAGTCTGCGTATTGTTTTAGAAAACATAGAATTTTCCCTAATAAGCATTCATTTCAAAATACTCAAATTTTCCCTCTCTACTCCAAACCCTAACTTCTGTAAACTCACTCCAAGTCATTCTCATCATTTCAACTCATTCCAACGCATTTCAACTCCTCCAAAATCAACAAATTTGTGTAAGTTTTCTTCACTTTTTTCTATTCAAATTCTGAATTTTTATTAGATTATTAGGTTATGTTGTAGAAATTTAGTAGTGTATGAAGTAATAGTAGGTTAATGTAGTAGGAAAAATTGGATTTTGGTAGTTTTGGGATTGATTTTCTGGTTTTGGTAATTTCTAGACGAAGGGGGTTTCGCAAGTTAACTTTCAAAGTGAACCATAAAAGACTTCGCAAGTTAACTTACAAATTCACCCAGGATGGGTGAACTCGCGAGTTAACTTGCGAATTCTTGTTGATTTGTTTTTAAATTAGTATGATAACAATGTAATGGTTTATTTCAGGAAAATGACAGATACCCAAAACTAGATGACACGTTTGAGACATGGTAGGCAGAGCTAGACAGTGTCGGCTCGTCGAGAGCGAGAGCTAATGGAAAAGGCACAAAGGGAACAAAGTGCACAACTTGATATAGCATCACCGTCCGCACCATCTCGGAGAAGTCGTCTCCATGAGGCGTCTTCATCTGGTACACATGAGTAGAAGGTATCAGAGATAGAGGTACTGGAGGTGGAGGTGGAGGTGAAGGAGGCCCAGGATGCCCAGGACGCCGAAAATGCCGAGGTCTCCTACGACGATGTTGAGGAATCTGCAGAGGCGGATGATGCTGGCTATCCAGGAGGGATATATGACACACCCCTCTTGATTTATTATCAGGACGATGCTGCCCGTTTTGTCTGGGGTGAACAGGTATTATAATTTTTATTGTTATATTTCGATTTATTTATTTTTATTTACTTTCTGTTCTTTTTTATTTATTTTCGTATACTTTCCATTTGTATTATTTATTTATTTTCGTATACTACCCGTTCTTTTTTATTTATTTTCGTTTGATTCTTATGTTCCAAATATGTGAAGGCCTTGAAACATGTGAACCATTCCCGCAAATTTCTTGAACTATATGTTCCAAATACTCAGTGGTTTCACAGTGCTATCATCGCAATCGGTCTTGTCGGATTATTCAGCACTGTTACAGTACCATTAGCACCGGCATGCAGGGTGCTTTTGCTGAGAGATGGCATATGGAGACGTCATCTTTCCACTTTCCAGTTGGGGAGTTGATGATCATCCTCGACGATGTTGCATGCTTGCTCCAACTACCTATCAGAGGTAGGTTACTCAACCATTCCTGGATAACCAGAACTGAGGTAGTTGACTTGATGGTTGAGTATCTAGGAGCTGATCCATTCAGAGTTGTTGCAGACTGCGACTCCACAAATGGGGAGCACGTGAAGTTCTCCTACCTGAAGGAGTTATATGAGGAGCACCTCTGTCAAGAAGCTCTTGCAAAAAGAACTGCATAGGCGGTTGGGGAGCCTGTTGTGGAGGATATTTTTGTTCAGTTTCACCGGAGCTATGTCATTCGGTGTTTTCTGATGTACCTGGTAGGCACGTCTGTCTTTGTGGACACGAGTGACCACTACACCGACATGGCCTACCTTAGATATTCTGAACCTTTCTGATTCGTGGATGGGTGCCCTGTTCTTACCTACCTCTACAGTGAATGAAGCTTCGGTGGAGGTTATAGCGCCTGGCTGCACACCCTCATGGACGTTTTTTATTTTAACGATAAACTTTAATTACTTTTAATTTATTTGTAGTTACACATTATATTATTGTTGATGTAGAGCTGAGTTTTATCGTACTTTCACTACATCCATGGTTACTCTGTGGATGTCGACTATCAAGACTACATGCTAAGGGCTTCCAGGTTTATTCTCAATAGGGGCAATCATAATGTGGTTCCTTATCGGGTGTTCCTTGATCGCACCAACCATGAGGACATCAATTGGACCTCGTTTGAGGACTACAAGGAGGTTATGGCATTCGATACCATCTCGTTATACTCTAGATGGCTAGCCTGTGGGGCTAACATGATGGTCTGGTATCTTCCCAAGCGGTGTATGCGCCAGTTTGACTTTGTGCAGATGATACCCCGATCTCCTTTCCAGGATGCTCCCGACACCATGACACGAAGGGCTTTATATGACATCTTCCAGGATTGGGAGAATCGTGTCGTGTCAGAGGAGTATCGATTGAGGCGGGCATCCCTTATGTGGCACTCTGTGGATGGGTACACGTCATGGTTCTTTAGAGTGTCGCACCCTTACATGACATCAGAGGCTGAAGGACGTCCGCCGAGGCCAGCACATGAGGAGCTCTTGGAAAATGAGCAAGCCGAGGATGATTATGCCATTGATCTACTGTCCATCTGTCAGCGTATCTGCCATATTGGACAGGAGGCGTTGGATGACGGGATTGTCGATGGGGGCGGACCCGATGCGGTTGCCGTGGTGGAGAGGATGGTAGTTGAGGCAGAGCGTGCAACGCATTACCACAGGTAGGTGAGGGCGCGGGGGGTCAGAAATAGGCATACCCAGTAGCCTTTATTTTTTTTAGTTGATTTTGTTTGATCGCATTTTTTTCGGAACAATTTATGTAATTTGATATTTCTGACAATTTTTCTCTTTAATATTTATAACATATTAATATTTACATGGTTTACGTATATAAATATTGCGCATATTAATATTTTCTGACAATTTTTCTCTTTAATTGAATTTTTGAAAACGGAAACATAATTCGAATAATTGTGGAAAAACATAGTAGTTTCAAACATGGTTTAACACATTCAGAAAAGGTTTCGTAAGTTAACTTATGAAACATTTCCTGAATCTGTCAAACCATGTTTAAAATAATCAAACATACAAAAATAAGGTGAATTCGTAAGTTACAAATTCACCTTGAAAGTTTAATTTGTAAGTTAACTTACGAAGGATATTTTTGGTTCTTCAGGGGTGTTGGAGAAACTCACTAGGTGGGTGAAGAATTTTTTTTACAATAATAGTTATTTTTTACATTTACATAGATAAATATTCATAAAAATATTAATTTTATTAATTAACTGTATCATTTTTAATTTTATTATTATTATAATAATAATTATAATAATAATAATAATAATAATTATTATTATTATTATTATTATTATTAATTTACATAGATAGAAATTCATAAAAATATTAATTTGATTAATTAAATTTATCATTTTTTTTATTATTATTATTATTATTACTATTATTATTATTATTATTATTATTTTTATTATTATTATTATTATTTATTATTATTATTATTATTATTATTATTATAAATATAAAGTGAACAATAATTTATAGTGCAAGTAAAGTGAGAATTAACTTTGTCAAATCTAAATTTTGAAGTTTTTTTTCTTTTACGCAAATCTAAATTTGGTAAGTCTGACATAAAATTTGTCAAAGAATATTTTTAAATGTGAGTTTGATCATCTTACAAATCTGCTCGAGATATTAATCTATGCCAAAAATATATTTATTTATCTAATTTTTTTAAATAATCAATTTAATTTATATTTAAATAAATTAAAAAAATTAAAAAATTAAAAATTAGTGAAACTCAATATTTTTACATTGAATTATTCAATCTTATAAAAGTTTTGTCAGACAAGTACTTATGAGTATAACTTATCACATTTTTATAAGATTGTTTAAAAATTAATTTTATAAATTTTTAAAATTTTTTATTTTTATTCAAAATATAAAATGTAATATAGTAATAAAAATAAATAAATTTTTATTTATTTATTTTAATAATTTGATCAGATATATGTTTATAGCATGTGGCTTAATCTTTTAAACTAAATATACTTATTTTTTATTTAAAAAAGTTCTATAAAGAATAGACATTTATAATCTAGATAGTAGGTATTTGTTAATTGATCTCACTGCAAGTTATGTTAAAAAATTATAACTAAAAATAATAGTTAAGTTATATTAAAAGTTAAAGTAATAATTTTTAATAAAATAATAAATACTTTTTATAAATGTGATCATTAGTATTATGGGATGTGTGAATAATTCATATATAAATATGTTATCCTTATCCTATATGTTTCCGTTCTTGTTTCTTTCTGCAAAGGGAATATGCGTCATCAGACGAATAAAACAAATGCAAAAGCTCACCGATCGGTTACCTTCCTTCCCAAGTACGATGAGGGAAATAGATGACACGTGTCGTTTTTTAATAGGTTGGATTGGATAATGGATGCCGAGGGAGGTTAATAATGAAAAGTGGGAACTTCTCTTTTTCTGATTTTTTAAGGTTTCTAATAAAGGAATGGGTGCACCTGATTTCCCTCTCCTTAAATAAGAATATACTCCTACTGTAACCATTTTCAGACACCACTTATGCCAGCTCTGTCAAGTTGTCTTTTTGCACTTTTGTCGAAATGGTTTTTTGTTTTTGTTATTTTATTGGTTAAATGTGAGTTCTAGCACGGCTGAAATTATTTTAATATTGATGAAATAATTTTTTTTGATACATATATAAAAAATTCAAATTTATTAAAAACGTATAATAACAAATTTTGAAATTAAAATATTATAATAAATAATATAATCATACAAAATATAATGATAAATTTGATAAATGATGTATTTAGATACATATATGAATTTAAATTAAATTATGTAATGTTAAAATAAATTTAATTTATTAAGTAATTTAAAAAAAAATTGATGACCTGGAGAAAAAAAATTAACATTTAAAAATAATGGTAAAATAGTGGCCCGTAAGATAAAAAATTAGTTGTGTGAATTATATGTAGTATTATTCAATTTCATAAAATATATTTTTAATTTTATTAAATTTAAATAATAGATTAATTAGATTTAATGAGAAAGTACAATGAAAAGTTATGAAATAAAAATATTACAACAAATAATATGATTATACAAAATATAATGGTAAACTTGACAAATGATGTAGTTAGATACACATGTGAATTTAAACTGAATTATGTAATGTTAAAATAAATTGAATGTATTAAGTAATTTTAAAAACACACTTGTGATATGGAGAAAGAAAAAAACTAACATTTAAAATAATGCTAATAATTTGATAGTGACACCCGTAAGATAAAAAGTTAGTTGTATGAATGATATGCAATATTATTCAATTTCATAAAATATATTTTTAAATTTATTAAAGTTAAATAATAGATTAATTAATATTTAATGAAAAACTACAATTAAAAATCATGAAATCAAAATATTACAACAAATAATATAATTATACAAAATATAATGGTAAACTTGAATTACATAATGTTAAAATAAACTGAGTGTATTAAGTAATTTTTAAAAAAAACTTGTGACATGGTGAAAGAAAAAGAATTTACATTTGAAAATAATGGTAATAATTTGATAGTGATCCGTAAGATAAAAAGATAGATGTGTGAATGATATATAATATTATTCAATTTCATAAAATATATTTTTAATTTTATTAAAGTTAAATAATATATTAATTATTATTTTCAGTGATAATAAACAAATAGAAAAGATAAAATATGTCCTAAAATGTAAGTTTAAAATGAAATATTTAATTGTAAAAGAATCAATTATATTAAAATTTAAATGTATTAAATCTATTATCATCATATAAACTTTAAAGTACTTTCTAATTACAATTAAACTCAATTAATTAAATGTTAATCTTAGTCTAATTATAAGGACAATTCTGTCTTAACAAGTCTAACTTTCTTTGCTCAAATGGTTGAAAATCAGTTGTATTGGACAAAAAGTCAAATGTGGTCAACATACAGTCAAACTTCATAATTTTTGGTCAACATCAAGTTTTTGAGGGTACATTCGTCATTTGATCAAGGGTTGATCGTGATTCATCAAGGAAAATCAAGAAATGATCAAAAGTCAAAAGATTCTAAATTAAGGTTTCTTGATGAAAAGTCAAAAGAACTTTGACCAAACATAACTCTCACATACTTCATCAGAGATTTTTCGATAAATACTCATTTTAAAGTGAATTCAAATATCTACAACTTTGTGTCTCACACGGTTTGCCCAAAAATGCTTCATTTGAAAGATATTGTTCAAGACATTATAAGTCCTTCTAAAAGTCAACAAAAAGTCATCTTTTTCCAAAGAAGTGTACATGAGCATGGAATCTTCAATGAAGGTGAAACTAAAAAGAGCTCTTGGAGGACATCTTAAGCTTTTTAAAAAGTCCAAGAACACTCTCAAATGATAAAAATTGACCAAGTTATGGTTTTAGCAAAATTGGAAATTTTGAAGAAATGCATGAAGAAAATATTGATCAAACTTGAAAAATTTCCAAATAGGACTATATTTCTTTAATCTAAACTTGTTCCTAACATTGTTAAGAGCCTCTAACCCATCTACACGCCATTGTTGTAATTATTTTATTTATTTTTGAATTACTTCACTTAAATTCAAGTTTAATTAAAATAAAATACAAAATTAAATGGGATAAGTGCAAGGCTGTAAATTCAAGTTGCTTGAGGTCCAAGATAAGCATAATAGTTGGCCAAAATCGTGTAAGAGCTGATTGCATGAAGATTGAGCATTTTTGGAAAGATTGTATTTGATTTTTCAATCAAATATTTTCCAATGAATGAAATATATTTCATCCTAAGTTTTGACCTAATTCTCTTCCTCAATATAAACACAAGACATTCAGATCACAAGAGGACGATTTTGGCAGCCAAGGAAGCTAGGGTTTGAATTCAAATTTTGTCAAGAAAGTTGCACCATCGGGTTTCAAGTTCAGGCTTTTCCCAATCGATTTCAACCATTCATTCATACTCTTGAGTCCCCCAGCAATCGATCCAAGTCATTACCTCGTTCCAAAGCATCCCAACTTTCGATTTACACGATATAAATTGTGTTTATGCATTCATTCATGTTTATTACATTATTTTGAATCGATTTGATGCACTAGTTTCAAGGTTTGATGCAGGGATAGAGAAACGCCATGGCTAGGGTACGAAGTTTCTAAGCTTTCGTATCCCTGTTTGTTTAGAACGATTTAGGCCAAAATAACCCCAGATTCGAACTCAGGGGATGATTTTATGTTGATTTGGGTTGTTCCTTTTTGGTTTTGTTTCGATTTTGCAGGTTTAGATGTTTGAACGACCGGAGATGGTCACAGGAACCACCGTCCCAAGGTGGTTGACCGCGAGGAATAGGGCAAGGCAGGCGTGGTAGATAGTCATTGGTGTGTTTGAAATCAAGGGACCCACATGCGCACGTTTTTTTTAATTAATTTGATTTTCTAAAAATAATATCATATACATAGTCCCTTACTCTCTATCAGGTCGCTGGTTCGAACTTGCATTTTGGCAAAAAAATTCCTAACTTTTGACTTTTCACAGGTTTCATACATATACTTATGGAGGCGTGATTATAACATCACATGCAGATGGCGTGGTGGTCATGTTTTGACTCAATAACCACAAGGTCCTGGGTTCAAGACTTGGCATGACCATCCCTAATTTTTAGCACTTGTTTCCTTAATATTTTTCTTATTTCTCTTACTTTCAAACCAGTTTAATTTCTTTTCACAAATTAATTTCTCACCCATAAAAACCATAAAAAATAGTTTGATTTTAGATTTAGGTTTCAAAAACCTTTATTTAATTTTGAACACAAAAACAGTTAATTTTCTTTGAATTTAAAATATTTTTCCTTAATTAAATACTAATTAACATAGAATTAGGGTTTTATTCACTAAAATCGATTTCTAAAAAACAAAAAAATACTTTCTTATAGTAATTAGGTTTCTAACATTCTCCTAACATTTGAAACATTTTTTTCTATTATCTATTTATTTATTATGCATTTTAAATTCTAGTAATCGATGTATAGGTCACAAGGATATTTTTGTAATAGAGTAGATTTACTTTTCTCGCACATTTACTTTTCCACACCTCCTATTATGTAACTGCCCCAAAGCCATGTAATAGTGTATGACCTTTACTTTCCGCTTTTACTTTTTGTACCCTCTATCACTGTATATAACTGCTTAGATGTATGGATAATAGGATTGCATGACAAGACATAAAATCAATCTTAGAATAACTTAATCTCCAAGATAAAACATCCGAATTGAACACACTTTTCACACTTGCACCCCCTAGGGGATCCTTTCTTGTTGCATTACGAATACAATGGTCATGTCCCTCGTACGTAGGGGTACCATTAGCAAAAGACCCTCAATTCAAAATCATCACAAAGATCATAGTCCCTCGATGTTGCCTACGAATATATGATCTCGTCCTTCGATTTTTGCCTACTGTAACACGATGGGAGAACTGACTTGTTTATTTTGCCTTTTATTGCAAATGTTGCGGATAGCAAGAGTCGCCACCAACTTTTCTTTTATCCAATAAAGGAAAGGTGAAAAGAACAGGAAAGACCTTTGATAGATTCTGAGTACGGGAGGTAATTATGAAAGGGGAAGATATTAGCACCCTTTCCATCCGTAGTTATCTACGGGCTCTTAATTGCTTAGTTCACTTTTTGTTTGAAAACTTGCTTTCTATGTGTGTATGTGATCTGAAAAGTATTTTTGAAAAGTATTTCGCTTTGACTTCGTAATGATTCTTGTATCAGTCCTCAAGAATGTATACGAAGTGTTTGGAAATGTTTATTTTTAAAGCGTAAAGCTTTGTAATGATTCTCGTTGGAATGTATACAAAGTGTTTGTTTGAAAAGTATTTTTGAAAAGAATTGTGGGTGTTAAAAGTATTTTTGATTGGAGCAAGCAATTAAAAGTCTTATTGCCTACTTAGAAGGTCGTTGTTATTATTTTCCATCTCCTTTAGGATGACGCTATCCATACCATTAGTTGATAGGCAACTCTATCCGTTGGATGTGAAGGGACCGGCGTAGGGTCATCGTATGGTCATCGAAGACAACATTGTAAGGATATCTTAGCAATTCGAAGGGACGATCATCACATATTCGTAGGAAACAACTGAGGGACGAGATCATATATTCGTAGGCAACATCGAGGGTCATCGAGGGACTATGATCTTTGTGATGATTTTTTAATAGAGAGTCTTTTGCTAATGGTACCCTTGCGTTCGAGGGACATGACCATTTTTATTCGTAAGGCAACAAGAGAAAATACCCTAAGGGTGCAAGTGTGAAAAATGTGTTTAATTCAGATATTTATCTTGAATTAGAGTTATCTAATGTTGCTTTTAGCCTTGCCATACAATCCTATTAGCCATACATCTAAGCAGTGCATATACAGTTTATAAGAGGTGCAGAAAGTAAAAAGCAACAAGTAAGGGTCCTACGCTATTACATGACTTTGGAGAAGTTACATAATAAGAGGTGCGGAAAGTAAAGTGCGAGAAATTAAATATATGTTATTACAAAAATATCCTTGCGACCTATACATCAATTTCTAGAATTAAAATCCAAAAATAATAAATAGATAATAAAAAAATATTCTAAGTTTTAGGAAAATGTTATAAACCTAAGTACTAGAAGAAACATATTTTTTGAATTTTATAGAAATCGACTTTAGTGAATAAAAACCCTAATTCTAATTAATTAGTATTTAATTAGGAAAAATAATTTAAATGTGAATAAAAATCAAATGTTTTTGTGTCAAAAATTTAATAAAGGTTTTTAAAACCTAAATATAAAATTAAAACATTTTTTAGGATTTTAGAAAATAGTTTTAAAATTATTTGAAAAGAAATTAAATTAGTTAGAAAATAAGAGAAATAGAAAAATGTTAAGGAAACAAGTGCTAAAAAATAGGGATGTTCCTGTCAAGGCTTGAACCCAGGACCTTGAGGTTGTAGGTCCAAAAGCTAACCACCACGCCACCTGGATGTGTTGTAAATAACACGCCTCCAATTGCATGTATGTGATACCTGTGAAAATCATAAAATATTGAAAAAAATGGTAAAAGGCAGGGATTGAACCCACGCCTTGAGAGACAAAGAGGGTTAGCACGCACATGGTTAACCACTGGGTGGTGATACATCCATTAATTCACACACTTGGATAAATATATATAGAATGCTTTTCCTTGAAAATCAAACAATTGAAATCAAAACGCGCGCTGGGGCCCAGGGTTTTAAATCGTCCAATCACGTGAAGCCACACCTAGGTCAAAAGGTCAGCGTCAGAGTCCTTCACCGGAGCTAGGGCTCCAGTCATCTTCTCTGACTGTCCACAACCCTAAAAACCTGCAAAATGCATCAATTAATGAAAAACAAAAGCCCAGATCGATTGTATTGATCCTTGCGAGCACAATGGTGGGGTTGATTCGTCCTGAAACTGCCTGGAAATTGAAATATGAAGCTTCACAGTTCTAAATCCCTAGCAATGGCAGATCACAATTTAGCTATTATAAACCTCATGCGATTGTTCAATCATGCTCTATGACATCTTAGGAACACATTAGTGTGGTTAGTTCAAATTAAAATATGATAAAACTAGAAATACAAGATTCATGAATATAGTGCAATCGGAGTTAATGGTATGCATGATTCAGACGTGTTTGGCCATGAATTTCGATCCATACTTACTCTATGATACCTCAGGAACAACAATGAATGCTCGAAAGTGTTTGCAACTGACTGCAAAAAGGAATTCGATGGTGCAAGTTTGCTTGAAATTTTTCTAGTCCAAACCCTAGTTCTTTGGCTGCTGAATCGTGTCCTTGTGCATCTAACGGGCTTGTGTTTATATAGAGGGACAAATTAGGTCAAGAATTGTGTAGGAAATATATTGCATTGATGGAGAAAAATATTTGATTTACAATCTTTGAATTTTGTATGAAAAGTTTCTAATTTTGATTCAATCTCATTCCAATCAAATCCATGCTCTTTTGCCAGCTATTTTTGAGTTTCTTGGACTTCAAGGAGTTTAAATATAAGGCCTTGCATGCCTTACATTTGATTTTGTATTTTATCTTGATTTGATTTTTAATGAATAAAATCAAAGATAAATACAACAAACATTAAAATGGCACATGGATGGGCTTGGGGCCTCTTGATAATGTTAGAAACAAGTTCTAATCATAAAAATATAGGCCCATTTGGAAAAAAAATCAAGATTGCTCAATATTTCCTTCATGCACTTTCTTAAAATTTCCAAAATTGCACTAACTATATCTTGCTCAAATTTCATCATTTGGGAGTGATCTTGGACTTTCCAGGAAGATTAAGATGTCCTTTAAATGCTCCTTATGGTTTCATATTCATTGAAGCTTTCATGCTCATGTACACTTCTTTGGAAAAAGATGACTTTTTATTGACTTTTATGAGGACCAATGATGTCTTGGATCATATCTCTCAAATGAAGATTTTTTGGGCAAAGATTGTGAGACAAAAAGTTGTAGAGAATTGAATTCCCTTCAAAATGAGATTTAGTGGAAAATTTTTTGATGAAGCGTGTGAAAGTTATGCTTGGTCAAAGTTCCGTTGACTTTTTATCAAAAAACCCTAATTTAGAAACTTTGACTTTTGATCAATTCTTTGATTTTCTTGATGAATCATGATAAACCCTTGATCAAATGATTAATTTCACTTAAAAATCTTGGTGTTGACCAAAAATGATGAAATTTAACTGTATGTTGACCACAGTTGACTTTTTGTCCAATACAATTGATTTTCAATATTTAAGCAATTGACTGAGCAAACTTGAGTTATGAGGCTTGAAACTTGACATGGTGATACCTTGATAATATGAGGAGTCATGATGCTTACTTGAGGCAATATAAACCATTTTTGACTAGAGAGAATCAAAAACCTAGTTGTGGGTTGATTGCTTAGGAGAGGGTTCATTTGGTCAACCCTTGAGGAACTCTTAAGTATGGAGATGTGTATTGACTTGAAAAATAGGAGGGAAAATTTTGGGGTATAACACCTACGAATAAGTGATGATCGTACCTACGAATTTGCTAAGGTATCCTTACATGTTACCTTCAATGACCATACGATGACCCTACGCTTGTCCCTTCACATCCAACGGGTAGAGTTACCTACCAACTAATGGTATAGCGCTACCTTAAAGGAGAAGGATAATAACAAGAACGAACTTTTTGAGTAGGTAATAAGACTCTAAATTGATTGCTCCAATTAATCAAAATACTTTTTACACCTCACACTCTTTACAAAATTTCTTTCAAAAACACTTTGTATACATTCATACAAGAATCATAACAAAGTTAAACTTTTAAAATATTTTCAAACACTTCGTATACATTCTTGAGGACTGATATAAGAATCATTAAGAATTCAAAGCAAAATACTTTTCCAAATCACACACACAAAAGCGATTTTTCAAAAAATTAAGCTAAAGCAATAAGAGCCAGTAGATAACTACGGATGGAAAAGTGCTAATACCTTCCCTTTTCATAATTACCTCTCGTACTCAAAATCTATCAAAGGTCTTTCCTGTTCTTTTCACCTTTTCTTTATTGGACAAAAGAAAAGTCGGTGGCGAGTCTTGCTATCCACAACATTTGCGATAAAACGCAAAACAAACAAATCAATTCTCCCACCGTGTTACAGAACTACGACTCTGCTGGGAACACACCCAAAGAGAGGTTACCTTAGGGCTATAAATCACTTTTTATCTCTCATTGTTTGCTTTGTATGCTTTACATTTAAGGTTTGTTTGGGTATTATATTTGTGGGGGATCCTACATATGAATCTAGGTTTCCTTAGGTAAGTAGCAATAGATCATCGTGACTGCCCGACATAGACCGAAACGGTTAAAATGATGGCTACGATTAGTGTGACACTTTGGATGTCCTGATGTTCCTCATGTTCAGTTGAGGAAATATTTGGCGTCTGCGTGGTGTCATCAAGCACTAACTAAACTTTTAGAACCCTAATTGATCCATCTTGGCCATTAGAAGGTCGTGAGATAGCCGACTTCAGTGTAGATTGAGGTTGGTTAATACTCGATGCTACACTCATTAATATTCGACTTTCGGGATTTTTCGGTCGACCATTTGGTAGCCGTACTGAAATAAAGCCTGCGAGAAAGATCCGTGATATGAGATTCCGAGAACCCAATTACTATTGTAGGATAGGTTGAACCAACTTAAACTCCGGTAGGGTAGACACCTATACCTTATGCAAGCCTTAAGCCTAGGGATATTGTGTGAATTGCTTGTGCTTGCTATTTAAACATGACATCATAACATCATCATCATAGCATTTCTAACCATTTTAAGGACCTAGGGATTTACTTTTGCTTTGTGTTGTAGGGTTATGGCTTCCAGGAAGACTATCCGAATCAACTTCGTGGGTATACCTTCTCAACTCAAGGAGTTTGTCTCAGAAGTTCCTGATCATCCTCAGTTCATCAAAAGACATGGTTATCTCCTCGACTTGGTTACCTCCAGTTTGGAAGAAGATATGATGAGCTTCGTATTCTAGTTCTTTGATCCAAACATCACTGCTTTACTTTCCCAGATTATCAGTTGGTACCTACAATGGAAGAATTCTCTAAGCTACTTAGGATACCCATTCTTGATCAGATACCTTTCACCAATTTAGAAAAAGTTTCGAGGTTTAAAGACATTCCATCAGCTTTACATCTAAAGCGGTCAGACATTGAAGCTAATTGGGAAACAAGAAGTGGAGTTAAAGGTTTGCTTGCTAAGTTTCTGATAAAGAAAGCTCGAGAATTCTTGAAGGCTATGAGTTTCCACGCCTTCGAAGATATTTTGGCTTTGCTAATCTATGGTTTGGTGCTATTTCCTAACCCGGACTAATTCATAGACGTAAACGCCATCAAGATATTCCTCACTCATAATCATGTGCCTATTTTTCTCGGATATATTCTGCATTCTCTTTACACTCGTACTATGAAAAGACAAGGGACTCTCATGTGATGCATACCGTTACTATCCAGGTGGTTTATTTCTCACCTTACTCGATCAGTGATGAATAATGAACAAGGGTTGAAGTGGTCTCAATGGTTGATGTCACTTTCCCATTCAGATATCCGTTGGTGTCTCTACTCTCAAAAAGATTTCACTTTCATTGACAGTTGGGGGAATTCCCCAATGTGCCGCTTCTTGGCATAGGGGGAGGTATCACTTACGATCCTTCTCTAGCGCTACGAAAATATGGTTACGCTCAAAGAAATGGTCCTCGTGATATGCTTATCCAAGGCATTATATTTGACTACGATAATAATCTCCAAGGTTACCATCAAAGATTTATGCACGCTTGGGGCATGGTGAAGAAAATTGATACCAAGACATTGGGGCATAAAAATTCCATTCCTTGGGAACCTTACCTCAAATGGGTGCGGGCTCGCGCTCAAAATCTCATGATGCCATATGCTGTTATTCTACTAGTAATTATGGAACCTGTTGCCGAAGGAGACGAATCTTATACCATTCTCCATCCAGACATGCTTACTAATTTTGAAGAATTGAAGAGATCTTGGATTCAACTTAAAGAAGAAAGGGATACATTCGAAGCTCGGTGCTATGCAAGTGAGAAAAGAGTATTAGAGTTGATGAAACTACTTCACAAGGAATAGAGCATTAACACCAATGTCAATATAAAGAGGAAGCGTCCATGGGAAGCCTAAACACCAGGAATTTACTTTATACTTGAACTTTCTTTTGTATTTACTAATCAAACTAATAAAAAATTTGTTCTTGCTTGTTTACCAAATTTAAATTCCTAAGGTCCTTGAAAACATTTCATTTCATAACATTGCATATTATAGCATATCATTTCATAACAAGTACTTTGAAGACCATTTTTCTCATTCTCTCGCTATTTATTTCAGCAAGAAATGGCCCTCGAACAAACTGTCAAAGATCTCCAGGCTCGGAACGCTCAGTTCCAAGAGATGTTCACCAACTTGGCCCAATGACACAAAGATATGAAAGAGCTCATCATCAAGTAGAAAAAGAAGAAGATCACTGGTATTCTCAACATGGGGAAAAGGTTCAGAGGTCTAGTCAAGTTAGTCAGACAACTTGAATTTCTCAAAAAAGAGCGGCGAAACTGAAGGAAGTGTCAAGGCCAATAAAGGAAACCATCATAGGTCTCAAGAAGAACAGTAATAAGACTATATGAGTGAGAAGTATCCTCTTGACAATGAGAAGTATAAGCTACTCGAAGACCGTCTGAATGCTGTGGAAAATCTGAAAATGTCAAGGATGAACTTTGATGATTTAAGCCTGGTTCTTGGAGTGGTCATTCCCCACAAGTTCAAAGTTCCTACTTTTGCCAAATATGATGGCGTTTCCTGTCCAAAACTTCATATGAAGTCCTATGTTTAGAAGATTCAACTGCACACTGATGATAGGAAGTTGTGGATGCATTTCTTTCAAGAGAGTTTGTTTGGAGCACAATTATAGTGGTAGTATCATCTAGAGAATACTCACATCCATACCTGGAATGATTTAGAAAATGCTTTCTAAAAATAGTACCAATACAATGTTGAATTGGTACCAACCCGCATGCAACTACAGAATATGTCTATGAGCCGTGATGATAAGTTCAAAGAGTATGCTCATAAATGGAGAGATCTAGCAGATAGAGTCCAACCACCCTTGTCTAATAGGAAGTTGGTTAACATGTTTATGGTAAATCTGATAGGACCATTCTTCAATCATCTGATTGGAAACTCTTTAGCTGGATTCACCGAACTGATATTGACGGGCGAACATATTGAAGTTGGAATCAAGAGTGGAAAGATACAAGCTGAGACATCTTCAAATGTTGCGAAGAGGTCTTTTGGTGGGGAGAAAGAAGCTAATGTTGTGTATGGCCAGAAGAGCCGTGATAAAAGTGATCTCCATCAATCTATGGGGGCAGTCCTGATCTCCAATCCCACACCGGTGCAACCACAACAAGACAACGCGCGTAGGCAGAATGCGCCGAGAAGACAGTTTACAAAGATCAACATGTCATTATATCAAGCATTATAATACATGTCGAAAGTAGAGCTGATTACTTTGAGAGATCAGCCTCAACATGCTAACACATATTCTCCAAAGTACAATCCCAATGCAAGGTGTGCATACCACTCCAATAGCCCAGGGCATGACACCAATAACTGTTGGGCACTGAAGAACAAGATCCAAGACATGATTGAAGCTCAGGAAATTGAATTCGACCCTCCTATCGAAACCCCGAATGTGATCAACGCACCAATGCCCAATCATGGTAAGAGTGTCAACGCCATTGATAATGACTCTTATGTCTTTGCTATGAATAAGTTAACCACTCCCTTGATGATTGTTAAGAAGAATCTGCTACAAGCCGGTTTATTTCCAGGAAGTTTTGACAATTGTTGTTACTGCGCATCCGAACCCAATGGATGTGCCTGGTTGAAGAGAGGTGTTCAACGCTTGAGACCACCGAGAAGTACTATTTATGAAAACTCCGTCTGTAGAGAGTTTGTGCGAAGATGTTTCCAAAAGCTTGAAAATTGAAGACATAAGCGTAAAAGAAGCCATACCAAAAGTCTGGGATACCTTGGGCAGCCAAGTGGGAAATTTGATTTCATGGTGAAATATACTGCCCCCGAAAGCTCCAAGATTACAATTGAAGAATCAAGGCAACCAGATGGGGAAAAGATGACTTTCCAGAAGAATATGCCGACGTAAACACAATAAGGATCACCTCAGTCGACCCAATATCTAGAATGGCACCTCTAATTATTACCTCACCCAGACCAGTTCCATATTCCTCTGACAAAGCTATACCTTGGAGTTATGGAGCCGAAGTTTACTACTATGGCGTCAAGCAAGAGCCATTGAACATCAAAGACAACACAGTTGAAGCTACTAATCCTGATGTCGACAATATTACCGGATAAAGCAAGGTAACCAGAACCAGAAGAGTGTTTTCTCCAGATATCTCTCCTCTAAAAGACACTGCTACACCAATTCGCATTCCTGCTGTTGAACAAACTCCCGAGGCTCGGGGGAAAGAGAAAGTGACTCAAATGCTCAGACAGAAGTACCAAAGGAATTTGCTGAAGATAATTTCAAGAAAGAGATGGAGTAAATCCTGAAGATTATTAAGAAAAGTGATTACAATATTGTGGAGCGGTTAAGACAAACAACATCCAAGATTTCCATGCTAGCACTGTTGTTATGCTCTGAGGCTCATGCTAAAGCCTTGGTGAAGTTTCTGAAGAATGCTCACATACCTTAAGACACTTCTACTGACCAATTTGAAAGTTGTATTTCTAGTGTAATCGCAGACAATGGCTGGGGCTTTTCTGATGCTGATTTGACTCCTGCCGGAAGAAAACACAACAAAGCCTTGCACATCTCTATAGAGTGTAAGGGCACTATGTTATCTCATATGTTGGTGGATATTGGCTCTGCTCTGAATGTTCTACCAAAGAGTGCTCTCGACATACTTGATGTTAAAGAAGTGGTCATGAAACCCAGTGACATAATCGTAAGAGATTTTGATGGTTCAAAGAGAACAATACTTGGAGAACTCAACCTGTCGATCAAAGTGGATTCCTAGACTTTTGACTCTACTTTCTTTGTGATGGATATTCGTACAACTTATTCATGCCTACTCGGACGCCCCTGGATACATAGGGCAGGCGTTGTCACCTCTACCTTGCATCAAAAGTTAAAGTACCCAACGAAAGGGAAGATTATTACAGTTTGTGGAGAAGAAGAATATATGGTGAGCCACCTACAGTCCTTCTAATACACTGAAATGGAAGGCGAATTTATCGAGACCCCCTGTCAAGATTTCGAAGTAGTTCCACAAGTCATGCCTGTTGACTCTCTTGTCACTCCTAAGATTACTAGAGTTCCACCGAAGATGGCCTCGCTGAAGGACGCCAAAGTTATAGTAGAAGAAGGAGGTTGCACTGTTTAGGGTCAGTTGCCCGATTTTCCATTCAAATATGACTCTCTATATTCAACAAGCACACTAGAGACTCCAAGCTATCATCACACTTCTATGAACTATTCTCGATCACCTGCATGTTACCAATATAAAGGCAACGGCGAAAACAAGCAAAGGGTGAGATATCAAACCATATAATTGAGATTATGATAAAAAATATATAGCTCGAATTATATGAAATCACTATTTTGCAATCACACCACTATTCCACAACAAGTATACAACAATCAATAATAGACATATCTCGCACAACTTATTAACAACAACAACCTACATTAATTGACTACATAGTAACCACAACAACAAACTTTAACACTACAGCAACTGATCAGAAAACAATAACAACTTATATCGAACAAGAATAACAACATAAACTAAACAACAAGCTCAACATCAATAACAACTAGGACTTACGCATCACCAACAACAGCAACAATAACTAAACCATACAAATCAAATGCGACTCAATTATGTAAATGCATGTGGTACCATCGGAGTAAAACTCCTAACATAAACAATTGCCAGTAATTCCGAGGCATCAAGGCGTAAGCCTTCAACATAATCATCCTGCCCCTAACGGCTCAACATGGTTTTCCCCTCACGCCTCAATGTAATATGCAAATATATGTATGTAACCATATTCAAAACGTTAACTTATCAACAACGACAACGAAATCACAACTGGCTTACAAGCCTACAACATAATCATTTTCCCCCTTACGACTCAACGTAAGCAATTTGTCATTTACGACTCAACAAAATAAATTCATTAACACTGGCCATAGGCCTATACGTAATCAACAAAAATCCAACCATCAACGTTACCTATCAAGTCTCTACCAACAACAACGTTCAATAACAACTTCCCACAACATCAACTTCTAACAACTCTCAATAACAACGAATTTCCATACAAAAAACCACATCAATTTATCAAGACGTTCACTTCCTATGTTTGAAGCTATTTCTATAGGATAAATCTTACTTTCAGCTATCCAAAGTTCAAACGGAAACTAAATCGAAGTTACGGTCGCAAAGATATGACCAAAACAGTATTCTCAAAGTTATGTTCTGTTTCTGTACATTATGAGTCGATACAAAAGTCTTTCTATCGATGCATAACTAGCTTGTATCGACACAAGCTTCGTATGAGTCGAATCATACGTTATTTAATTTTCTGTTTTCTGATTTTCAACAGTATGAGTCGATACATACACCCATGTATCGATACAAAACTGACTTGTATTGATACATGCCTCGTATGAGTCAATACAAGCCTTCTAATTTATCCCTATGAGTCGATGCAAGGCTGTTTGTATCGATGCAAGCTGTTTTCAAGTCTCTGGTTTTCAAAATCACAGTAGCTTGTATCGATACATAATCCTATGAGTCGACTCATGCTGCGCAAATTCACCCAAAAACCAGTTTTCAACATAATTTCGCGATCCAATTGATATTATTTCCAAACAGTAACAACAACATATCACATAACAACAAAATTACGCATTCTTTTCGATCAACAACAACAACATGATACAAGACGGCGAAATCACAAATCCCTAACTACCTATAATCCATCATATTCCCAATTATAGAGCAAGAACCCCACCCTTACCTAGGATTCAAAGCAGTTCAACTCTCCGATCGCATCCTAATTCTGATCGAGTGCAAACCTTACCTCTTCCCAACAATTCATCGATCGATTCCTTTTTCTGAAAAACCTTCGTTCCGCTGTCTACAATTCTTTTCACGATCCATTCTCCCAAAAGCCAAAACCTTCTCTTTTCTCCAAAAACCTAATTCCTTTATTTCTTTTTAATCCAATAATAATAATAATATAATTATTGTTATTCCTTAATGAGCCTATTTCTTACACCTCCCAAGTGCTTCATACAACCACACAACAAGCCAACCCAATAAAATTAAATAAAATAGTTCGTTAATAATATTATTCTTAATATTATTCCTTCGATTTACCCGACTAAAATACAAATTTAACTCAACTATCAACTTAACCGCTCAACCAACATATTTATCCAATAATTAAATTCTTCAATAATTTAATTAACTGATTAATTAAATTTGGGGCATTACAGTTACTATTTGTCATTTGCATATTTTGATTCAAGAAATCATTGGACTTTCGCATTCAAATATTTTGCTCTCTGTCTTTCTTTTTACCTTATCACCTTTTCAAAAAAAAATTATGTGTTCTTACACACAACCACGTAGTACTGTAGATCCATGTTCACTCTGAATCCCATCGATAACGACTCTACTATTGCTAAATATGACTTTGATAATCTGATCTACCAAGCCGAAGATGAAGGCGAGGAAGATTGTAAAGTGCCATGAGAACTTTCCAAACTACTACAGTAAGAGGAAAGGGCTATACAGCCACATGAAGAGTCGGTCGAAGTGGTGAATCTAGGTACCAATGAAAACAGAAAAGAAATCAAGATAGGAGCGGGTCTTGAGAACAATGTTAAGAAAAGATTGATCCAAATGATGTGAGATTACATCGAGATTTTTGCTTGGTATTACGAAGACATGCAAGGTTTAGATATCGACATTGTGGTACACCGACTACCAACGAAAGGAGGGTTTCTCCCTATAAAGCAGAAGGTTTGTCGTATGCGTCCTGAGATGTCTGAGAAAACTAAAGCCAAAGTTATGAAGCAGTTCAATGCCGGTTTCTTAGCCGTTACTTCTTATCCACTGTGGATTGCAAATGTCGTTCCCGTACCTAATAAGGATGACAAAGTGAATATATGTGTAGACTACCGAGATTTGAATAAGGCGAGCCCGAAAGACGATTTTTCGCTTCCACATATCAATGTCCTAGTTGACAACACCGCTCAACATAAGGTTTTCTCTTTCATGGATGGTTTCTGCGGTTACAACCAAATCAAGACGGCCCCCAAAGACATGGAAACGACTACTTTCGTTACACATTGAGGAAACTTCTGTTACAAGGTCATACCGTTTGGGTTGAAGAATGCTGGCGCAACATATCAGCATGCTATGGTATAGGTTTACGTCGACGACATGATAGCTCAATCTTAAACTAAAGAAGAACATCTTGATCATTTTTGTAAGATGTTTGATAGAATGAAGAAATATAGGTTGAGACTAAATCCGAACAAATGTACCTTTGGAGTCAAATCCAGCAAACTCCTGGGATTCATTGTTAGTGGTAAAGGTATTGAAGTTGACCCCGCTAAGGTTAAAGTTATTCAGGAAATGCCAGCTCCCCGCACCAAGAAGGAAGTAAGAGGTTCCTTAGGACGACTGAATTACATTTCCAGATTTATTGCACATCTAATTTCTACTTGTGAGCTAATCTTCAAATTACTAAAGAAAGATCAAGTGGTGGAATGGAACAATGATTGCCAGACAAATTTTGACAAAATCAAGGAGTACCTACAAGAACCTCCTATCCTGATGCCACCAGTTGAAGAAAGACCTCTAATCATGTACCTAACAGTGTTAGAGAACTCAATGGGGTGCGTGTTAGGGCAACATGACAAGTCTGGTCAAAAAGAGCATGCAACATACTACCTTAGTAAAAAATTACTAACTGCGAAACAAGATACTCACTGCTCGAGAAAACTTGTTGCGCTTTGGCTAGGGCTGCTCGCCGACTAAGACAGTATATGTTGACCCACACTACCTTATTGATCTCTAAAATGGATCCGATAAAATAAGTATTCGAGAAACCTGCTCTTTCCGGAAGAATAGCAAGATGGAAAATGATCTTGACCGAATATGACATTTAATACACTACTCAGAAAGAGATCAAAGAAAGTGTAGTAGCTGATCATTTGGCTCATCAAGCTATAAATGGCTATTAGTCTATGCATTTTGAATTTCCAGAGGAGGATATTATGCTAGTCACCGACTACGAAGAACCTGGACCGGATGAAAGACCTGAGCTAGGATCCCGATGGACCATGGTCTTTGATGGAGATTCTAACGCACTTGGTAATGGTATTGGCTCCGTAATCACCTCTCCCAACGGTGGCCACACACCCTTCACTGCCCGATTATGTTTCAGCTGCACCAACAATATGGCTGAATATGAAGCGTGCATCATGGGTATCAAGGCTGCTATTGACTTAAGAATCAAAATCTTGCAATTATATGGAGACTCAACTTTGGTAATTAGTCAGATTAAGGGCGAATGGGACACGAAACATCCAAATCTTATTCTGTATCGAGAACATGTGTTGAATCGGATCCCCTACTTTTAAGAAATCACTTTTGAGCATATTCCACGAGAAGAGATTCAATTGGTAGACGCGTTAGCTACCATGTCATCCATGTTCAAAGTCAGATAGGACAACGAGGCTCCTCAGATCACTATTGAAAGAATGGACGAACCAGCGTACTATTGTGAACTTGATACTGAAGGAGTAGAGGAGAAACCTTGGTTCTACGAAGTGAAGAGGTATCTCGAGGCTCAAGAATAACCTGAGAGGGCGTCTATCAATGATAAGAAATTTTTGAGGAGATTCACCGCCAAATTCTTCATAAGTAATGGCACTCTATACAAATGTGTTGTAGGATTTTTCCGTAAACAAGTATTTTTAATTATCGATTCCACAGGGATTGGTGTATGTTATAGTCTTTCAATAGAAAAGTGTATTTTAAGATATTGTAACCAAAGGGTTTGTTATCTACTCTACTAGAACCATGAGTTTCCAAACAATAACTAAATTAATTCTTTTAAAGAGAGTTATAGTTTGGATTAGAGAGATTTTGAGATTGTTTTCAAATTAAGAAGGCATGTCAAGATTAGTTTCATTGATCTAGTTTCATACATATTCATTTAATCAAGTGATGAACATAATAGATGATTTCTACAAATACATATCCTCTCAATCTTGTAGATTTCCCACCAAGATTGTGAATGTTATCATGTTAATCTTTGCACGATTCCTCACTACAACTATTAACATGACTATCATTAAGTTCAATATTTTGTAAACACTAACACACAAATCTATTCCTAGCGTTTGTTTATTAGAGGATGAATATCCTAGGTCACTCTGAAGTATTCTTTTCCAAGCAAAACTCAAAGCATAAAGATGAAGAACAAAGATATTCAACTATATTAATCATCAACCATGTTCATACACAAATGGATTAATAGAAATACATACTATATAGATCAACTACCTCTAACCTTGACACAAAAAGAGCTTAGCCACTCATTTCCATGGTTGCTTGCTCTCAAGATTGTTGGTCGGAATGATGAAAATCCAAGAATCAAGAAGGAAAAGCTATGGTGTTCTTCTACTCCTTGCCCTAGATTTTTACAAAGATGAAAAGATAATGATGGATGTGTGTTTCTTGCTTCCTTTACAAGCCAAAAAGTCAGCTGAAATGATGGGTTGGTGGCTCAAAAGTGAAAGCATGGGTTCCTTCCTTTTTTTGCAGACCGCTAAGCCGGTTACCGAGCGCGATCATGCACCGCGACCTGTAGCATGCTTCCTTCATCCATAATTATCTTCAAAAAGAATCATCCCTAAAGCTCTTCAAAATTCTTGAATCCAAGCTTGGGAGAATTGGTCAATAAATTCCTACAATTAAGAGTGAAATAAGTTAAAGAATATATATTAAACAAAAACTAAATAAAAAAACCTAATTAAACAAAAATACTAGAATAAATAATACTAATTAGTTAAAAAGACATTGTTAAGGACCACAAAATAATGTACAAAATAACTACAATTTGGTCCTTAACAAAATGCAACCACGATCTAGCTTTACTTCGGTGTGTAGACAAGAAGACACCCGAAAGAATTATGGAAGAGCTACATGAAGGCGCCTTTGGTACTCATTCTAGTGGATATACAAAGGCCAAGAAAATTCTGATAGTAGGTTACTACTGGTCCACTATAGAAGCTGACTGTTATCGATATTCCCGATCTTGTCACAAATGCGAGATATACGTTGGTAAAATACATGTACCTCCGATTCCGTTGAATGTTCTGACCACTCTGTGGCCTTTTGCGATGTGGGGAATTGATATGATTGGAGAAATCAAGCTGACCGCTTTTAATGGGAACCGTTTCATCCTCGTCGTTATCGACTACTTTACAAAATGGGTAGAGGCAGCCTAATTTTCATTTGTTACAAAGAATGTTGTGGCTCGATTCATTAAACATAATCTCATTTTCCAGTACGGCATGCCTGAAAGGATTATCATAGACAATGGTATCAATCTCAACAACCAAATTATCACCAAACTCTGTGCACAGTTCAAGATAAAGCATCACAACTCTCCCACATATCAGCCAAAGATGAATGGCGATGTGGAAGCCGCCAACAAAAACCTTAAGAATATTATACAGAAGATGACAGTGACGTATAAGGATTGACATCGGATGTTGTCATTTTCTCTCTACAGTTATTGCATTTTAGTACGAACATCTACAGAGGCAACCCCATTCTCTCACGTATATGGTATATAAGCGGTTCTACCTATCAAGGTCCAGATACTCTCGCTCAGAGTATTGAAGAATACAGAGTTAGATGAAGATGAATGGGTCCAGACTCGACTTGACCAAATAATCTTGATCGATGAGAAATAACTCGCAGCCATCTGCATGGACAGATATATCAAAAACGAATGGCCAAAGCCTTCAATAAGAAAGTCAAGCACCAAGTATACCAAGTTGGCAATCTAGTAGTCAAGCGCATCATCCTAGCACAAGGTGATCCCATGGGAAAATGGACTCCCACCTATGAGGGACCATTTGTAGTCAAGACAATATTTTTTGGCGGAGCCATGATACTAAGCACTATGGATGGAGAAGACTTCTTGCACCTTGTGAACGCAGACATAGTTAAAAAATACTAGCATAAACGAGACCTGCTAGGTCGACTGGCCTAGGAAAAAATAAGGGCGTCCTATAACGCCCCGAATTTAATTAATTATTTAATTAAATTATATAAGGATTTAATTATTGGATTATTAAATTAAAGTTGGATTTTATTCGGTTAGTTGAAGAATTAATTAAGTTGATTACGTTGAAGAAATAATATTAGAATGCATTAGTATTTTTAGAATTATTAATTAAATATGGATGAGTTGGTTATCGAGGTGAAATAGCATTTTGAGGAGTAATAGTTAGTAGACCCAATAAGAGTTTAGTGGCCCTTTATTATTTTTAAGTGGCCTTAGTAGTAGTATAAGAAGAAGTAGTACTAGTACTTAGAAAAAGGGAGAAAAAGAAGAACACCATGTACAGTAGCAGGAGAGAAGAAAGAAACAGAATTGGGAATAAGAGTTTGCTAGAAGTTGGGGGAAAAGCTCAAATTGCAGTTCAATAGTTGCTGATTCCGATCAAGTTTTTCGAGCTCCCTTCAATCCAAAGGTAAGGGGTGGGGTTCGATTTATATAATCATTTGTATGATAATTTTTATGTGGTATTTAGGGTGTATAAATTCACTGTAGATTCGATGTTTTGTGATGAAATTGATAGATCAGTATTGAATATATTGTTGTCTGTTAATTGTTGTTGTTGCTGGTACTGTGTTGGTGTTATTATGTGTGTAACTATATTGGTAGATAGAAGTTGTATTTTTGGAAAAATAGGTTGATTATGGGTTGAACTATTAGAACACATAGTGTTGGAAAAATAAGGAAAATGATGAAGGAGATGAAGTTGTAAGGGGATGGAATGGTTTAGGTAGTTGTTTTAGCATTACTTTTAGGGACCTTTTAAGTATGATGAACACATGTGCTAGTACTATAGTTGGAGTCATAATAATAATTATAATAGTGAATTTAACATGTGGTCTGTGGCAAACAAATAGCCATAGAAGAATAAATAGCAGACTAGTTTTTGTTGAGTATAATTGATGTCCAGAAGTTCTGATGGTGCAGAACTTCTGATGGTCCAGAACTTCTGATGGTGCAGAAGTTCTAACGGGCAGAAGTTATGATGGTGCAGAACTTCTGATGGTCCAGAACTTTTGATGGTGCAGAAGTTCTGATGGGTGATAACGCATTTTTATATAGTATATTTGATTAGATTTTCATAAATAATGTTAGTGTTTTTATTTAATTATTTCATTTTATTTCTATATTACGTTGGTATTTTTATTGTTTCAGGCATTTTATTTTAATTAGACAAATTGAGCAAAGAGAAGATATTTGAAAGAATTATTTAATTAAATGTGCAAGAAATGAAGAAAAAGGGGTGTGCAAGCAAAAAGATGGATTAAGAGACTACTATAATCATCAACCAAGCCCAAGCGAGCGAAGCAACGAAGCACAAGCCCAAACCAAGAGTGAGACGCACGTCTCACCCCCCATTGCTACTTGAGGCGCCCGCCTCAGCTTCCTGCTTTAGTGGGAGGCGCCCGCCTCCTTGCCACGTAGCCCTCAAAGAAATTAATGAGACGACCGTCTCAATATTTGGCAGTTGGATGAGAAAATTATGGAGACGCACGTCTCTTGGAGTTGAGATATTTCCGTTTAATTGGGACGAAAATATAGGAAAGAGCAGTTACTATTCACGACTATAAAAAGACATCAACGAAACATTGCAAGGTTTCCTCCGCTTTATCTTTCTTTTTACAGTTTCCAAATTAATTTTTCAGCATTATTATTCCTTTGTAATTCAAATTCAAGCATTGTTCTTTTCCAGTATTGTTCTTAGTTTTGTTTCTATTTTCCTACCAAAGCATTTGTTTTAATTTCTGTTGAAGAACCAAGATATTGTACCAGTTATTTGAAGCATCAAGATTATTTCCAGCAATTTAATTATTTCAGGTTTCTTATTTAAATTGCTTTAATTTAATTAATTGCCTATTTGCATGAGATTAATTTATATTGCTATGGAATTATTTATGCATGTTAAAACCTTTAATTTAATCATGTCTGTGTTTTTATAAATATGTCTGGCTAAATTTTATTAATATCGGTATGTAACAAGTTAAACTGAAAGGATCCAGAACAAACAGGCTTAATTATATTTTATAAAAATAAACACTTTTTCTGATTTAGTTATCCAAATTAATTTGTTAAAAAAGGCTTAGAAACCAACAGAGTGAAAGTTTGAGGTTAATAAACTAGACTAAGGTTAGAAACCAACAGAGCGAGAGTTTGAGGTTTAAAACTGGATAGTGGATACTAGGTATTGTTTCTAAAGACTGCGAAAGCGTTTTAAAACCGATTAAACTTAATTTATTTTCAAAAAGTAATTTTAAAATCAATGGGATAGCGAAAGCATACATTAGAGTTTAAAATTATAATCCGATTCAACAGAGCGAAAGTTTGAGATAAAATTTTTAAATAAATACTTTTTGCTGAAAAAGGATTATTATCATTTTGAGAAAATAAGCCAGTGGAAAGCCGAATTCTCTAGGATTAACGAAGTACATACCGATATTCGCCTATTATTATTTCAATTAGGATTAAGTTTAATTACCCAAAAATTCCCCCAATTTATTTATTCGATAGCTATAGCTTTACACAGTAGTTTAGGTTACGTTAGTTCAATTTATAGTCCCTTAGGTTCGATATCTTTTAAAACTACGCGATAGGGTTGTATACTTGCAGTCTCCCGATTAAAATAGACGATAAAGTCGTGATCAAGTTTTTGGCGCCGTTGCCGGGGACTATTTAAGTTGATATCGTAATTTTATTACGAAGTATAGACTATAGCAACTATTTCTTTTCCCTCTGTGTATGCCAAATACTCGCTCTCAAGGCAGTCCTTTGCATATACCTATATACGATATCGAGCGTTATCTCAGATTAAGGAGACGAATTCAAGCGTATTGTGAACTTAACAATCTTCCTTCGACCAAGCTTCCGGATATTGAAGAACTGAAGAAGATGGCTGATCCACCTCCTCCTCCTCGTCCTCTTAAAGATTACGCTGTTCCTTCTCAAGTGGAGCCTCACAACAGTATTGCTGCTCCTGCTATCGCTCGAAACGATTTCGAGCTGAAACCTTCGCTTCTTTCCGCCGTTCAGCAGAACCAGTTTTCTGGAGCTCCTACTGACGACCCGAATCTACATCTGTCAGTGTTTTTACAGTACGCAGACACTGTGAAAGCGAATGGTGTAAACCCCAAGGCGATACGATTGCGCCTATTTCCTTTTTCTTTAAGAGACAGAGCTCGCGCATGGCTCCAATCTCTTCCTTCCAACTCAATCACCACATGGGATGAGTTGAAGAAAGTCTTCTTGGCTAGATATTTTCCTCCAAGTAAAACTGCTATGCTCAGAGCCAATATCAATGGTTTCAGACAAAAAGACAATGAATCACTCTTCGAAGCTTGGGAACGCTATAAAGACATGCTAAGACTTTGTCCTCATCATGGTTTAGAAGAATGTCTTATCATTCACACGTTCTATAATGGTCTCTTGTACAATACAAGATTGACTATAGACGCTGCTGCTGGTGGCGCACTGATGAATACACCTTATACTGAAGCAAAACAACTTATTGAAAGCATGGCTCAGAACCATTATCAATGGGGAATGGAGAGAGTTAACGTAGAAAAATCTCAAACAAAAGGTGCCATGGTTGAAGTGAATAGTCTGGATCAAGTCAACGCTAAAGTGGAAGCTCTCACTCAAAAGCTTGAGAATCTTACCACCACTCCCGCAGCTACTGTAGCTGCAATTGCTCAAACTTGCGATTTATGTGGTCTTCAATCACATCCTGCTCCAGAATGCCCACTTCTAACAGGAGTTCTAGTTGAACAAGCGAATTACGTACAGGGAAATCCTTACAGCAACACATATAACCCTGGCTGGAAGAATCATCCTAACTCTTCAACTTGTTTCGCAAACAATTTGTTTTGCGCCACAAGTGCTTCATGACTCGAACCAATTTCTAAAACCCCCATTTTCACTTGTACACCACCTTGATCATGTTGAGTTTGATGATCATTCCTACCCATCTTCTCAATTATTTGGATTGCTTCATATGGTGTTTTTGCCATCAAAGAACCTCCCGCCGTGGCATCCAACAACAATTTGTGTTGAGGTTGGAGACCATTTCGGAAAATATGAATTTGGGTGAGCTCGTCAAAACCATGGCTCGGACACTTCCTTAGCATAGACTTATATCTTTCCCATGCCCGATTCAAAGGCTCGTTTACTCCTTGCGAAAATACCGAGATAGCCGTCTTAGCCTCCATGAAACGTGATTGAGGGAAAAAGCGTTCAAGAAACTTTTCCTCCAAAACATTCCAATTAGTCATTGTCTCTTGCAATTGATCAAGATACCAATCTTTTGCCTTCCCCACTAGAGAATGAGGGAAAAGCCTTTGGAAATATTGTTCTTCTTGGTCTTCCGGAGCACCCGCCGCTCCCGCGATCTCGTAAAACTTGGTAAGGTGAGTGTAAGGGTCTTCATGGTCGTGGCCATGAAATGGACTTGCATAGAGAAGTTGAAGCAAGCCCGTTTTCATTTCCGTGACCCTTGCATTTGCTTGTCGGGAAAATTGAGCATTGTGACGAGGGCTATTGACACACAGCCCCCGCGGTGGTTGTGGTGGTGGTGGTGGTGGTTGTGGTTGATTCTCCGCCATAGTGGTGACTTCTCCAAACACGGGTGGTGTTGAAGAAGTAGATGCTTCTCCTCTTTCTTGCCTTTGTCGAGCTAGTCTTTTCCGTCTTTTAGCACTACTATTAAGTCTTCTAGCCGTCCTTTCAATTTCGGGATCGAAAAGGAGTTGGTCGACCGGAATACTTCCCCGCATAAACTAATTCCTGAAAAAGTCTAGCCACACAAAAGAAACAAAGAGAGATTAGTAGAAAAAGTCTTAAAACACACAACTATTGCTATACTAACAACATCAAACACCAATCCCCGGCAACGGCGCCATTTTGTTGTAGGATTTTTCCGTAAACAAGTATTTTTAATTATCGATTCCACAGGGATTGGTGTATGTTATAGTCTTTCAATAGAAAAGTGTATTTTAAGATATTGTAACCAAAGGGTTTGTTATCTACTCTACTAGAACCATGAGTTTCCAAACAATAACTAAATTAATTCTTTTAAAGAGAGTTATAGTTTGGATTAGAGAGATTTTGAGATTGTTTTCAAATTAAGAAGGCATGTCAAGATTAGTTTCATTGATCTAGTTTCATACATATTCATTTAATCAAGTGATGAACATAATAGATGATTTCTACAAATACATATCCTCTCAATCTTGTAGATTTCCCACCAAGATTGTGAATGTTATCATGTTAATCCTTGCATGATTCCTCACTACAACTATTAACATGACAATCATTAAGTTCAATATTTTGTAAACACTAACACACAAATCTATTCCTAGCATTTGTTTATTAGAGGATGAATATCCTAGGTCACTTTGAAGTATTCTTTTCCAAGCAAAACTCAAAGCATAAAGATGAAGAACAAAGATATTCAACTATATTAATCATCAACCATGTTCATACACAAATGGATTAATAGAAATACATACTATATAGATCAACTACCTCTAACCTTGACACAAAAAGAGCTTAGCCACTCATTTCCATGGTTGCTTGCTCTCAAGATTGTTGGTCGGAATGATGAAAATCCAAGAATCAAGAAGGAAAAGCTATGGTGTTCTTCTACTCCTTGCCCTAGATTTTTACAAAGATGAAAAGATAATGATGGATGTGTGTTTCTTGCTTCCTTTACAAGCCAAAAAGTCAGCTGAAATGATGGGTTGGTGGCTCAAAAGTGAAAGCATGGGTTCTGTCCTTTTTCTGCTTTTTTCGCAGACCGCGCTAAGCCCGGTTAGGCGCGCTGAGCGCGATCATGCTGGCACCGCGCGACCTGTAGCATGCTTCCTTCATCCATAATTATCTTCAAAAAGAATCATCCCTAAAGCTCTTCAAAATTCTTGAATCCAAGCTTGGGAGAATTGGTCAATAAATTCCTACAATTAAGAGTGAAATAAGTTAAAGAATATATATTAAACAAAAACTAAATAAAAAAACCTAATTAAACAAAAATACTAGAATAAATAATACTAATTAGTTAAAAAGACATTGTTAAGGACCACAAAATAATGTACAAAATAACTACAATTTGGTCCTTAACAAAATGCAACCACGATCTAGCTTTACTTCGGTGTGTAGACAAGAAGACAGCCGAAAGAATTATGGAAGAGCTACATGAAGGCGCCTTTGGTACTCATTCTAGTGGATATACAAAGGCCAAGAAAATTCTGATAGTAGGTTACTACTGGTCCACTATAGAAGCTGACTGTTATCGATATTCCCGATCTTGTCACAAATGCCAGATATACGTTGGTAAAATACATGTACCTCCGATTCCGTTGAATGTTCTGACCACTCTGTGGCCTTTTGCGATGTGGGGAATTGATATGATTGGAGAAATCAAGCTGACCGCTTTTAATGGGAACCGTTTCATCCTCGTCGTTATCGACTACTTTACAAAATGGGTAGAGGCAGCCTAATTTTCATTTGTTACAAAGAATGTTGTGGCTCGATTCATTAAACATAATCTCATTTTCCAGTACGGCATGCCTGAAAGGATTATCATAGACAATGGTATCAATCTCAACAACCAAATTATCACCAAACTCTGTGCACAGTTCAAGATAAAGCATCACAACTCTCCCACATATCAGCCAAAGATGAATGGCGATGTGGAAGCCGCCAACAAAAACCTTAAGAATATTATACAGAAGATGACAGTGACGTATAAGGATTGACATCGGATGTTGTCATTTTCTCTCTACAGTTATTGCATTTTAGTACGAACATCTACAGAGGCAACCCCATTCTCTCACGTATATGGTATATAAGCGGTTCTACCTATCAAGGTCCAGATACTCTCGCTCAGAGTATTGAAGAATACAGAGTTAGATGAAGATGAATGGGTCCAGACTCGACTTGACCAAATAATCTTGATCGATGAGAAATAACTCGCAGCCATCTGCATGGACAGATATATCAAAAACGAATGGCCAAAGCCTTCAATAAGAAAGTCAAGCACCAAGTATACCAAGTTGGCAATCTAGTAGTCAAGCGCATCATCCTAGCACAAGGTGATCCCATGGGAAAATGGACTCCCACCTATGAGGGACCATTTGTAGTCAAGACAATATTTTTTGGCGGAGCCATGATACTAAGCACTATGGATGGAGAAGACTTCTTGCACCTTGTGAACGCAGACATAGTTAAAAAATACTAGCATAAACGAGACCTGCTAGGTCGACTGGCCTAGGAAAAAATAAGGGCGTCCTATAACGCCCCGAATTTAATTAATTATTTAATTAAATTATATAAGGATTTAATTATTGGATTATTAAATTAAAGTTGGATTTTATTCGGTTAGTTGAAGAATTAATTAAGTTGATTACGTTGAAGAAATAATATTAGAATGCATTAGTATTTTTAGAATTATTAATTAAATATGGATGAGTTGGTTATCGAGGTGAAATAGCATTTTGAGGAGTAATAGTTAGTAGACCCAATAAGAGTTTAGTGGCCCTTTATTATTTTTAAGTGGCCTTAGTAGTAGTATAAGAAGTAGTACTAGTACTTAGAAAAAGGGAGAAAAAGAAGAACACCATGTACAGTAGCAGGAGAGAAGAAAGAAACAGAATTGGGAATAAGAGTTTGCTAGAAGTTGGGGGAAAAGCTCAAATTGCAGTTCAATAATTGCTGATTCCGATCAAGTTTTTCGAGCTCCCTTCAATCCAAAGGTAAGGGGTGGGGTTCGATTTATATAATCATTTGTATGATAATTTTTATGTGGTATTTAGGGTGTATAAATTCACTGTAGATTCGATGTTTTGTGATGAAATTGATAGATCAGTATTGAATATATTGTTGTCTGTTAATTGTTGTTGTTGCTGGTACTGTGTTGGTGTTATTATGTGTGTAACTATATTGGTAGATAGAAGTTGTATTTTTGGAAAAATAGGTTGATTATGGGTTGAACTATTAGAACACATAGTGTTGGAAAAATAAGGAAAATGATGAAGGAGATGAAGTTGTAAGGGGATGGAATGGTTTAGGTAGTTGTTTTAGCATTACTTTTAGGGACCTTTTAAGTATGATGAACACATGTGCTAGTACTATAGTTGGAGTCATAATAATAATTATAATAGTGAATTTAACATGTGGTCTGTGGCAAACAAATAGCCATAGAAGAATAAATAGCAGACTAGTTTTTGTTGAGTATAATTGATGTCCAGAAGTTCTGATGGTGCAGAACTTCTGATGGTCCAGAACTTCTGATGGTGCAGAAGTTCTAACGGGCAGAAGTTATGATGGTGCAGAACTTCTGATGGTCCAGAACTTTTGATGGTGCAGAAGTTCTGATGGGTGATAACGCATTTTTATATAGTATATTTGATTAGATTTTCATAAATAATGTTAGTGTTTTTATTTAATTATTTCATTTTATTTCTATATTACGTTGGTATTTTTATTGTTTCAGGCATTTTATTTTAATTAGACAAATTGAGCAAAGAGAAGATATTTGAAAGAATTATTTAATTAAATGTGCAAGAAATGAAGAAAAAGGGGTGTGCAAGCAAAAAGATGGATTAAGAGACTACTATAATCATCAACCAAGCCCAAGCGAGCGAAGCAACGAAGCACAAGCCCAAACCAAGAGTGAGACGCACGTCTCACCCCCCATTGCTACTTGAGGCGCCCGCCTCAGCTTCCTGCTTTAGTGGGAGGCGCCCGCCTCCTTGCCACGTAGCCCTCAAAGAAATTAATGAGACGACCGTCTCAATATTTGGCAGTTGGATGAGAAAATTATGGAGACGCACGTCTCTTGGAGTTGAGATATTTCCGTTTAATTGGGACGAAAATATAGGAAAGAGCAGTTACTATTCACGACTATAAAAAGACATCAACGAAACATTGCAAGGTTTCCTCCGCTTTATCTTTCTTTTTACAGTTTCCAAATTAATTTTTCAGCATTATTATTCCTTTGTAATTCAAATTCAAGCATTGTTCTTTTCCAGTATTGTTCTTAGTTTTGTTTCTATTTTCCTACCAAAGCATT
This sequence comes from Vicia sativa, assembly GCA_021764765.1. Classification (NCBI taxonomy): domain Eukaryota; kingdom Viridiplantae; phylum Streptophyta; class Magnoliopsida; order Fabales; family Fabaceae; genus Vicia; species Vicia sativa. Next base: position 184,250,117 of record CM038795.1, read on the forward strand.
TGTTTTAATTTCTGTTGAAGAACCAAGATATTGTACCAGTTATTTGAAGCATCAAGATTATTTCCAGCAATTTAATTATTTCAGGTTTCTTATTTAAATTGCTTTAATTTAATTAATTGCCTATTTGCATGAGATTAATTTATATTGCTATGGAATTATTTATGCATGTTAAAACCTTTAATTTAATCATGTCTGTTTTTATAAATATGTCTGGCTAAATTTTATTAATATCGGTATGTAACAAGTTAAACTGAAAGGATCCAGAACAAACAGGCTTAATTATATTTTATAAAAATAAACACTTTTTCTGATTTAGTTATCCAAATTAATTTGTTAAAAAAGGCTTAGAAACCAACAGAGTGAAAGTTTGAGGTTAATAAACTAGACTAAGGTTAGAAACCAACAGAGCGAGAGTTTGAGGTTTAAAACTGGATAGTGGATACTAGGTATTGTTTCTAAAGACTGTGAAAGCGTTTTAAAACCGATTAAACTTTATTTATTTTCAAAAAGTAATTTTAAAATCAATGGGATAGCGAAAGCATACATTAGAGTTTAAAATTATAATCTGATTCAACAGAGCGAAAGTTTGAGATAAAATTTTTAAATAAATACTTTTTGCTGAAAAAGGATTATTATCATTTTGAGAAAATAAGCCAGTGGAAAGCCGGATTCTCTAGGATTAACGAAGTACATACCGATATTCGCCTATTATTATTTCAATTAGGATTAAGTTTAATTACCCAAAAATTCCCCCAATTTATTTATTCGATAGCTATAGCTTTACACAGTAGTTTAGGTTACGTTAGTTCAATTTATAGTCCCTTAGGTTCGATATCTTTTAAAACTACGCGATAGGGTTGTATACTTGCAGTCTCCCGATTAAAATAGACGATAAAGTCGTGATCAAGTTTTTGGCGCCGTTGCCGGGGACTATTTAAGTTGATATCGTAATTTTATTACGAAGTATAGACTATAGCAACTATTTCTTTTCCCTCTGTGTATGCCAAATACTCGCTCTCAAGGCAGTCCTTTGCATATACCTATATACGATATCGAGCGTTATCTCAGATTAAGGAGACGAATTCAAGCGTATTGTGAACTTAACAATCTTCCTTCGACCAAGCTTCCGGATATTGAAGAACTGAAGAAGATGGCTGATCCACCTCCTCCTCCTCGTCCTCTTAAAGATTACGCTGTTCCTTCTCAAGTGGAGCCTCACAACAGTATTGCTGCTCCTGCTATCGCTCGAAACGATTTCGAGCTGAAACCTTCGCTTCTTTCCGCCGTTCAGCAGAACCAGTTTTCTGGAGCTCCTACTGACGACCCGAATCTACATCTGTCAGTGTTTTTACAGTACGCAGACACTGTGAAAGCGAATGGTGTAAACCCCAAGGCGATACGATTGCGCCTATTTCCTTTTTCTTTAAGAGACAGAGCTCGCGCATGGCTCCAATCTCTTCCTTCCAACTCAATCACCACATGGGATGAGTTGAAGAAAGTCTTCTTGGCTAGATATTTTCCTCCAAGTAAAACTGCTATGCTCAGAGCCAATATCAATGGTTTCAGACAAAAAGACAATGAATCACTCTTCGAAGCTTGGGAACGCTATAAAGACATGCTAAGACTTTGTCCTCATCATGGTTTAGAAGAATGTCTTATCATTCACACGTTCTATAATGGTCTCTTGTACAATACAAGATTGACTATAGACGCTGCTGCTGGTGGCGCACTGATGAATACACCTTATACTGAAGCAAAACAACTTATTGAAAGCATGGCTCAGAACCATTATCAATGGGGAATGGAGAGAGTTAACGTAGAAAAATCTCAAACAAAAGGTGCCATGGTTGAAGTGAATAGTCTGGATCAAGTCAACGCTAAAGTGGAAGCTCTCACTCAAAAGCTTGAGAATCTTACCACCACTCCCGCAGCTACTGTAGCTGCAATTGCTCAAACTTGCGATTTATGTGGTCTTCAATCACATCCTGCTCCAGAATGCCCACTTCTAACAGGAGTTCTAGTTGAACAAGCGAATTACGTACAGGGAAATCCTTACAGCAACACATATAACCCTGGCTGGAAGAATCATCCTAACTCTTCAACTTGTTTCGCAAACAATTTGTTTTGCGCCACAAGTGCTTCATGACTCGAACCAATTTCTAAAACCCCCATTTTCACTTGTACACCACCTTGATCATGTTGAGTTTGATGATCATTCCTACCCATCTTCTCAATTATTTGGATTGCTTCATATGGTGTTTTTGCCATCAAAGAACCTCCCCGCCGTGGCATCCAACAACAATTTGTGTTGAGGTTGGAGACCATTTCGGAAAATATGAATTTGGGTGAGCTCGTCAAAACCATGGCTCGGACACTTCCTTAGCATAGACTTATATCTTTCCCATGCCCGATTCAAAGGCTCGTTTACTCCTTGCGAAAATACCGAGATAGCCGTCTTAGCCTCCATGAAACGTGATTGAGGAAAAAGCGTTCAAGAAACTTTTCCTCCAAAACATTCCAATTAGTCATTGTCTCTTGCAATTGATCAAGATACCAATCTTTGCCTTCCCACTAGAGAATGAGGAAAAGCCTTTGGAAATATTGTTCTTCTTGGTCTTCCGAGCACCCGCCGCCCCGCGATCTCGTAAAACTTGGTAAGGTGAGTGTAAGGGTCTTCATGGTCGTGGCCATGAAATGGACTTGCATAGAGAAGTTGAAGCAAGCCCGTTTTCATTTCCGTGACCCTTGCATTTGCTTGTCGGGAAAATTGAGCATTGTGACGAGGGCTATTGACACACAGCCCCCGCGGTGGTTGTGGTGGTGGTGGTGGTGGTTGTGGTTGATTCTCCGCCATAGTGGTGACTTCTCCAAACACGGGTGGTGTTGAAGAAGTAGATGCTTCTCCTCTTTCTTGCCTTTGTCGAGCTAGTCTTTTCCGTCTTTTAGCACTACTATTAAGTCTTCTAGCCGTCCTTTCAATTTCGGGATCGAAAAGGAGTTGGTCGACCGGAATACTTCCCCGCATAAACTAATTCCTGAAAAAGTCTAGCCACACAAAAGAAACAAAGAGAGATTAGTAGAAAAAGTCTTAAAACACACAACTATTGCTATACTAACAACATCAAACACCAATCCCCGGCAACGGCGCCATTTTGTTGTAGGATTTTTCCGTAAACAAGTATTTTTAATTATCGATTCCACAGGGATTGGTGTATGTTATAGTCTTTCAATAGAAAAGTGTATTTTAAGATATTGTAACCAAAGGGTTTGTTATCTACTCTACTAGAACCATGAGTTTCCAAACAATAACTAAATTAATTCTTTTAAAGAGAGTTATAGTTTGGATTAGAGAGATTTTGAGATTGTTTTCAAATTAAGAAGGCATGTCAAGATTAGTTTCATTGATCTAGTTTCATACATATTCATTTAATCAAGTGATGAACATAATAGATGATTTCTACAAATACATATCCTCTCAATCTTGTAGATTTCCCACCAAGATTGTGAATGTTATCATGTTAATCCTTGCATGATTCCTCACTACAACTATTAACATGACAATCATTAAGTTCAATATTTTGTAAACACTAACACACAAATCTATTCCTAGCATTTGTTTATTAGAGGATGAATATCCTAGGTCACTTTGAAGTATTCTTTTCCAAGCAAAACTCAAAGCATAAAGATGAAGAACAAAGATATTCAACTATATTAATCATCAACCATGTTCATACACAAATGGATTAATAGAAATACATACTATATAGATCAACTACCTCTAACCTTGACACAAAAAGAGCTTAGCCACTCATTTCCATGGTTGCTTGCTCTCAAGATTGTTGGTCGGAATGATGAAAATCCAAGAATCAAGAAGGAAAAGCTATGGTGTTCTTCTACTCCTTGCCCTAGATTTTTACAAAGATGAAAAGATAATGATGGATGTGTGTTTCTTGCTTCCTTTACAAGCCAAAAAGTCAGCTGAAATGATGGGTTGGTGGCTCAAAAGTGAAAGCATGGGTTCTGTCCTTTTTCTGCTTTTTTCGCAGACCGCGCTAAGCCCGGTTAGGCGCGCTGAGCGCGATCATGCTGGCACCGCGCGACCTGTAGCATGCTTCCTTCATCCATAATTATCTTCAAAAAGAATCATCCCTAAAGCTCTTCAAAATTCTTGAATCCAAGCTTGGGAGAATTGGTCAATAAATTCCTACAATTAAGAGTGAAATAAGTTAAAGAATATATATTAAACAAAAACTAAATAAAAAAACCTAATTAAACAAAAATACTAGAATAAATAATACTAATTAGTTAAAAAGACATTGTTAAGGACCACAAAATAATGTACAAAATAACTACAATTTGGTCCTTAACAACTCTCCCCAACTTACTTCTTTGTTTGTCCCCAAACAAAAGTCAATAATCTTACAAAGCTAAAAAGAACAAAATGCAAGCATGCAAACTCACACAAGGATAATAGTTCAAACTCGACATACCAGGCAAAAGCACACATCAATCGCTTATTCTAAACACAACATGGCCATGAATTAAGTTCTAAACACAATATCTCAAAACATGTAACAAAATAAAAGATATGTTCACACTTGAATCACCTAATCATTTCTTCAAAATTCAAGAAGAACAAAATGTATATTCACAAAGGACTAAACACTCTCACTAATAATTATGCACATCCAGAATAATTCATGCATTCATCGAAACAAGTTAAATGATAAAATGGAAACGAAGATCACTAAGGACTTTCAAGGTTGTAACTTGGCTTAGGTTAGAAACAAGGGATATTTAAGTACAAAGCCATTGAAACGGGTCGGATAAAAGGATATGAAGAGCATTTCACAACTAATTCCCATCTTATTATTCACAACCTCTTTTCTATACACACAATGATCCTCTCTTTTTTTCTTTTGTTTTCTTTTCATAAACAAATTTCTTTCTTCTTTTGTATTTTTCTTTTTCTCTATTCTTTTTCTTTCTTTAGGATCATTGTGCCATCAATTCTAGGTTCTTTTTGATCCACCTCCCCAACTTCATTTATATCAATCCCTTTTTTTATTCAAGACATGCTCTTCAAGGTTTAATTGACAAAAGGGTTGGTATTCATAAACAAGAAAATTTATAGAATGAATTATCATTGAATTTTTCAAAGATCATCAACAACTATTAAGTGGCCTACTTAACAATTAGTCGATTTGATAGATTCATCCTACAAATACTATCTAGGCTCAAAAGGGTTCACAAGGATTTACTCACTCACGGGTAATTGAAGCCCTTTTAGAATTGGTGGTTTTTCTCATAATGCACCAAAAATTGCCTTGATCATTTCTTAGTTTCCAAGTTATCACAAACAAGTAAAGATTAAGCATGAATCACACGAGTTAACACAACTATTAGACACTCAATATTTGGTAAAAAGTGGAAGCTTCTCACATATATGGTTTATGTCCTAATGATTCGAATGTGAACACAATTTTTTTTGTACATGCCAAAATATCTTGCATAAAGAACAAATTTCATAGACATGTTATGTTTCTACAAAACGATTAAATGTGTACCTTCTTTGAGGAATGAATCGAGAATTTTATCATCACCATCACTTTGGTGAAACACGCTTACTAGCTTTGAAGAACCGTTTGAACAATCCAGACAAACCACAAGAAGTAAATTCAAACTAAATACTATAATCTAAAAATAAAATAAAATAGAACAAAATAAAAGAAAATAAACTAAAATAAAAAGACACCCCAAAATGGTGTTTAAAACTTAAAAAGAAGTACTTAGGCTCCATGCCTACAAAATATTAATTGAATTACACACCAATCCCCAAAATGGATGGCAACCAACAAAATTCAAGTTTAAAAGTAAAATGCAAAAATAAACACTAAACTAGAAAATGCTGAAAGTAAAATAAAAACAGGAAAATAAAAGAGAACATCAATCAGTGGTCTCGAGAATCGAATCTCCAATAGACTCCGAGTCAGAACCGGAACCAGAATCAGAATTTTCTTCACCATCATCCTCATCTCCCACCTCCTCCTCAGCATTTGGCCCGACCCCGCCAACCAAAGATATGCAGAGTGCTCCCGCGAGTGAAATGGTTCACTCCGGGCTCTCTAATCTGCAGAGCAAGGTGCTCCATTCTCTCATGCATAAACAAGAATGCTCTCTGATGAGCGAGATGCATCTGCCTGTTCCATTCTTCTGATGGACTAGCCTGAGGAAGTGCAGAATTGGCAGCATGTTATCATCGAGGCCTACAAAATCGATCACGAGTGATCATCAATAACTCCATCAATGGTTAGGTGCCCCACAGCAGGAAAGGCAACCTTCACCCTCTTCAGCAAACCCATAATCAACCCAGGATATGTGAGAGCACACTTTATACGCTCCCCTAGAGGTATAACTAAGCGTAACCCTCTTCAGCTCATTCGCGATCAGACGACCAAAATCAATTTGCTCCTCATCGAGCATATAAGCAATCAAACCTGCCATCTCCATGGGTATCGAAGATGTGTGGCTCCTAGGTTTCAGATTGTAAAGAGCCACACACATCATAACTCGGGCACTTGTTTTCAGACTGGCCCTGTTGAATTTCAAAGGTTGACCAGCCCGATTCAACTCATATGAATGCCCAGACAAACAGAGCTTAGTCCTCAACATGTTGTAATCCCAATTACCACGAGCCAGGTGCTCATGGTAGACATCCAGTTGGTCCTCTGGGGCTGTCCAGTTGATGCCCAGAAAACTGTTGATTGCGGTGCGAGAGAAAGAAACTGATTTGCCTCGAACAACGGAAGCAAACCTAAACTCACATCCCTCGGCCGGGATAGCATTGGCATAGAATTCTCGAACAAGCTCCACGTTCACCTTTTGCTGAGGCTCACAGAGAACATCCAAGCCGTAGTTATCAAGGATGACATGAGGCGTGTGGTAGTGCCCTTGCTCACGGAGGCGGATGGTTCGCTCAGTCCAGATATTTCGCTCTTCAAGCTCTTTGTATCGAGCTTCTGGGGTCCCAAAAATCGAGCAAAGCGGGCCTAGAGGGCCCAGCAGAGGAAACTCTTTGTCTCTTAGGTGCCATCTGAAAATTCAACGCAAAAATCAACAGAAAAGTGACACCGAGGTGTCCATTAGCAAATAATCATGCAAAAGAAAGCAAATCAACCAACGAAAACAAATAGAAGAATTTTCAAATTGCCATGCGCGCTCTGCGATTTTCAGAAAATTTCCTCTGGAAAACAGAATTTTTCTCTACACAAACACTTCCTAGGGCAGCGAAAATGACATCCTAATACTTCTCTAACAAATAAACATCCTAATTCTAAGAGAAAAATCGAAAATTCCTAACCCTAGGTTTTCAAAATCTAACCTAAACATGCAATGTACACGAAATTGAGAAAGGAAAAACATAGAATACTTACTAGGATACCTTGGGTGATTGATTTGACAAAGAAATTCGCAAAAATTCGAAGATTTTTGGTTGGGGATTTTTAGGACTTTTGAGAGAGTGAGGAATTGTGAAGAAAAGAGGGAAAAAGGGTTGAAAATAACCCTAGCCCCTTTTAAAACTGACCAGGCCATGAATTGGGCCTCCAAAATCTGATTTTTCAAAATATTTTTTTTTAAAAAAAATCCCAGACCGCGCTGAGCGCGGCCCCTATCGCGCTGAGCGCGAAACTTTCTGCCAGATGGGTCTAAAAGCGCTTAGCGGTCTCGTAATTTTGATTTTTCAAGAAAACAGCAAAATAGACAGTTCGGGCATGTGTAAATGAGTTCAAGGAAGAATACTTACAATGTTGGGGTGCCTCCCAACAAGCGCTTTGTTTAACGTCGGTAGAGCTCGACGGTTCATGATGATCATTGATCATCAAAGAAGGATTCGGCTATGTTGCGGCTCACTTCTCCGCCAACGTACCGTTTCAACCGCTGCCCATTCACCGTCCATTCTTTTGTTCTTTCAAGATCTTGCAAGACTATTGCACCGTACTCTTTGACGTCTTTGATTAAAAACGGACCGGACCATTTTGTTTTGAGTTTTCCCGGAAAAAGCCTCATCCGGGAATTGAACAAGAGAACTTTTTGCCCCGGCCTAAATTCCTTGATCTTTATCTTCTTATCATGAGAAACCTTAACTTTTGCTTTGTATCTCTGGTTTGAATGGTATGCCCCCTCTCGCATTTCTTCCAATTGAACAAGTTGTATTTTTCGCTTTTCACCCGCCAAGGATGGATCGAAATTCAAGAATCGGAGGGCCCATAATGCTTTGTGCTCCATCTCTACCGGGAGGTGACAAGTTTTGCCATACACAACCTAAAATGGGGTTAGTCCAATAGGAGCTTTATAGGCGGTTCGATACGCCCATAAAGCTTCATCTAATTTTTGTGACCAATCTTTTCTAGAACCCGAAACAGTTTTTTCCAAAATCTTTTTGATTTCTCTATTAGACACCTCGGCTTGGCCATTCGCTTGAGGGTGATAGGGGGTCGTCACTTTATGCTTTACACCAAATTGTTTCAAAAGTTTTTGTAACAATGCATTACAAAAGTGCGACCCACCATCACTAATGAGCACCCTAGGCACACCAAAACGAGAAAAAATGTTTCTTTTCAAAAATTTGATAACAGTTTTGGCGTCGGCCTTAGGCGAAGCAATGGCCTCTACCCACTTTGATACGTAATCCACAGCTACAAGAATATATTCATTTGAAAACGAAGATGGAAAAGGACCAACAAAATCAATCCCCCAACAATCAAATACCTCCACTTCCAACATATTGCTCAATAGCATTTCATCTCTTTTTCCTATCCCGACACTTCTTTGGCATTTGTCACAAGACTTAGCGTGAGCATACGCATCTTTGAATAGCGAAGGCCAATAAAATCCCGATTGTAGGACTTTGGTGGCCGTCCGCATTCCATTATAGTGTCCCCCACAAGGGGAATTGTGACAATGCCAAAGAATGTTTTTGGCCTCTTCATCACTCACACATCTTCTTAACAATCCATCGCTACTCAACCTAAAGATGTAAGGTTCATCCCACATAATACTTAGTATCGGCTAAAATTTCCTCTTCTCATTCCAAGTCAAATCTTCCATTAATCCATGCCTTGTAATTTGCCATGTCGGCAAACCACGGTCGCTCTTGGATTGCAAATAACTTCTCATCCGGAATTCCTCCTTCACCTTTTTCCTTGTCCGTAATTTTACGCTCACTAAGCGAGACAAATGATCCGCTACCAAATTTTCGAACCTTTTTTATCACGGACCTCTAAATCAAATTCTTGCAAAAGAAGAATCCATCGGATTAGCCTTTGTTTAGAGTCCGGTTTGGTAAGCAGATATTTTATCGCGGAATGATCCGTGAAAACCACAACCTTTGAACCAATTAGGTAAGGACGAAACTTTTCCAATGCATATACAATTGCGAGCAACTCTTTTCCAGTTGTTGCATAATTGATTTGAGCATCGTTCAAAACTTTGCTCGCATAATGTATAGCATGGAAGATTTTGTTCTTCCTTTGGCCTAATACGGCTCCTACCGCATAATCATTAGCGTCACACATTAATTCGAAATCAAGTTTCCAATTAGGTGCAGTGATTATGGGTGCATTTATCAAATTCTCCTTTAATTTTTCAAAAGCTAACAAACAATCATTATCAAACAAGAAAGACTTATCTTTGTTGAGCAAGTTGCTCAAAGGTTTGGCTATTTTGGAGAAGTCCTTGATGAATCTTCGATAGAATCGTGACCAAAAAGTCGAATGCCTTTGACATTGGTAGGTGGGGCGTCGATAACATCAATTTTTGCTTTGTCAACCTCAATTCCTCTTGAAGATATCTTGTGGCCAAGGACAATTCCCTCGGTCACCATAAAGTTGCATTTTTCCCAATTCAAAACCAAATTGGTCTCCACACACCTCTTCAGGACGGTGTCCAAAATTTCCAAACATAAATCAAATGAAGCTCCAAAAACGGAAAAGTCATCCATAAAAACTTCAATTGTTTTTTCAATCAAATCGGCGAATATAGCTTGCATGCACCTTTGGAATGTTGCCGGCGCATTGCATAAGCCGAAAGGCATATGCCTATATGCGAAAATTCCAAACGGACATGTGAAAGCCATTTTCTCATGATCTTCCGGATTCACCGATATTTGATTATATCCCGAATAACCATCCAAGAAACAATAGTATTGTTGTCCCGCAAGCCTTTCTAACATTTGGTCCATGAACGGAAGAGGAAAATCATCTTTTCTCGTTGCTTTGTTAAGCGTACGGTAATCAATACACATTCTCCACCCCGTCACTTTTCTTGTTTACACTAGCTCATTCTTATCATTAGACACAACCGTCAACCCTCCTTTCTTAGGAACCACATGAACCGGGCTCACCCACGTACTATCCGAAATAGGGTAAATCATACCCGCTCCAAGCATCTTCACTACTTCTTTGCGAACTACCTCCTTCATCACCGGATTCAATCGCCGTTGAGGTTGGGCTACCGATTTGTACTCATCCTCCATCATAATGTTGTGCATACAATAGGCCGGGCTTATGCCTTTCAAATCGGCTAAGACCCAACCAATCACATTTTTGTTCGATTTCAAAACTTCAATTAAGCTTTCCTCCTCATTCTCCGACAATGTATTACTAATGATTACGGGATTTTTACCTCCCTCCTCAAGAAACACATACTTTAAATGAGACGGTAGCTCTTTCAACTCAAGTTTTTGGTCTTCATCTTTTAGATCTTTTTTCAAACTTTCCTCTTCTTCCTCCCAAGGGTGCATTTCCTTTGAAATCTCCATTCCTTCCAAACACTCCTCAATATCTCGACTATCATCATCATCATTCACCTCTTGTGTTGCTTCCTCAATAACGTCAATCTTGAAACAATCTTTCTTATCCATGGGATGCTTCATTGCTTCAAAAAGATTAAAGCAAATCTCTTCATCTTGAACTCTCACCTTCATTAGGCCATCATCTATATCAATCATCATCCTAGCCGTCTTCATGAATGGTCTTCCAAGAATTAAAGGTGCATCCACATCTTCCTCCATGTCTATGACAACAAAGTCAACCGGAAAAAAGAATTTGTCCACTTTTACCAACAAATCTAAAGCTACACCGCGGGCGGTAATAGACTTGTCCGCTAATTGCAATGTCATTTTGTAGACTTTAATTCAATCTCCCCAATCTCTTCACAATGGATAATGGAATCAAGTTGATACTTGATCCCAAATCAATTAATCCGTTTCCAACATATACATCCCCAATAGTAACGGCAAAGTTACACGGGATCACTCTCTCTTTAGTGCGTTGAATTATTGCACTACAACTTGCATCCACCATTATGGTTTCTTGATGTATCTCTTCTTTTCGTCAAGATATCCTTCATGAATTTTGCATATTTGGGCATTTTCTCTAATGCTTCGGTAAATGGAATATTTATTTGCAATTGCTTGAAAATATCCATAAACCTAGCATAGTGCTTTGCATCATCCTTTTTAGAAGGAAGGTGAGGATATGGTAAACTTCTCAATGGATAAGTTACTTCCTTCTCTTTTCCCTTTTTCATTTTCTTCTTTTTCTCCTCTACTTTCTCCTTTTCAACTACACCATTTTCTTTTTCATTTTCAACTAACACCTCATTTTCAACTATATCATCCTCCACATCAACATTATCATGTTTTTCAACTTCAACCTCTTCATTTTTTTCAACTACCTCTTCCTCCACTATTACTTCTTCATCCTTCTCCACTACTTTCTTTTTTCTTTCTACTACTTTCCTTTTCTCATCACAAACTCTACCACTTCTTGTTGTTATGGCTTTGCAATGCTCCTTAGGATTTGTTTGTGTAGTTGGGGAAAATGACGTCGAAGCACTTTGTTCGGAAAGTTGCTTAGCTAGTTGTCCCACTTGTGTCTCCAAATTCTTGATGGACGCCTCCGTGCTCTTTTGATTAGCCATAAAAGCTTGCATGAATTGAGCTAGAGTGTCTTGAATGTTGGAAGATCTCACTTGATTTTGAGGTTGGTTTTGTTGTTGACCTTGATTTTGTTGTTGACTTTGATTTTGATTTTGTGTTTGATATGGATTTTGCCTTCCTTGGTTATTGTTATCTTGCCTCCACCCTCCTTGATAACCTTAATTACCCCTTTGTTGGTAACCTTGGTTTTGATTTTGATAAGGGTAAGGAGCTCGTTGTTGGTACCCTTGGCCTTGGTTGGCCATATAGTTAGCTTCCTCATTCTCCGGAGGACAAAAGCCGGTTTTATGATCTCCTTTGCACAATTCACAACAAGCTATTTGGTGAGCTTGCTTATTTGATGCTCCTTGTAACTCCATGATTTGTTGAGGGAGTTTAGCCATTTGTTTTGTCAATTCTTCAACTTGTTTCGCAAACAATTTGTTTTGCGCCACAAGTGCTTCATGACTCGAACCAATTTCTAAAACCCCCATTTTCACTTGTACACCACCTTGATCATGTTGAGTTTGATGATCATTCCTACCCATCTTCTCAATTATTTGGATTGCTTCATATGGTGTTTTTGCCATCAAAGAACCTCCCGCCGTGGCATCCAACAACAATTTGTGTTGAGGTTGGAGACCATTTCGGAAAATATGAATTTGGGTGAGCTCGTCAAAACCATGGCTCGGACACTTCCTTAGCATAGACTTATATCTTTCCCATGCCCGATTCAAAGGCTCGTTTACTCCTTGCGAAAATACCGAGATAGCCGTCTTAGCCTCCATGAAACGTGATTGAGGGAAAAAGCGTTCAAGAAACTTTTCCTCCAAAACATTCCAATTAGTCATTGTCTCTTGCAATTGATCAAGATACCAATCTTTTGCCTTCCCCACTAGAGAATGAGGGAAAAGCCTTTGGAAATATTGTTCTTCTTGGTCTTCCGGAGCACCCGCCGCTCCCGCGATCTCGTAAAACTTGGTAAGGTGAGTGTAAGGGTCTTCATGGTCGTGGCCATGAAATGGACTTGCATAGAGAAGTTGAAGCAAGCCCGTTTTCATTTCCGTGACCCTTGCATTTGCTTGTCGGGAAAATTGAGCATTGTGACGAGGGCTATTGACACACAGCCCCCGCGGTGGTTGTGGTGGTGGTGGTGGTGGTTGTGGTTGATTCTCCGCCATAGTGGTGACTTCTCCAAACACGGGTGGTGTTGAAGAAGTAGATGCTTCTCCTCTTTCTTGCCTTTGTCGAGCTAGTCTTTTCCGTCTTTTAGCACTACTATTAAGTCTTCTAGCCGTCCTTTCAATTTCGGGATCGAAAAGGAGTTGGTCGACCGGAATACTTCCCCGCATAAACTAATTCCTGAAAAAGTCTAGCCACACAAAAGAAACAAAGAGAGATTAGTAGAAAAAGTCTTAAAACACACAACTATTGCTATACTAACAACATCAAACACCAAGAAGGCGCCATTTTGTTGTAGGATTTTCCGTAAACAAGTATTTTTAATTATCGATTCCACGGATTGGTGTATGTTATAGTCTTTCAATATAAAAGTGTATTTTAAGATATTGTAACCAAAGGGTTTGTTATCTACTCTACTAGAACCATGAGTTTCCAAACAATAACTAAATTAATTCTTTTAAAGAGAGTTATAGTTTGGATTAGAGATTTTGAGATTGTTTTCAAATTAAGAAGGCATGTCAAGATTAGTTTCATTGATCTAGTTTCATACATATTCATTTAATCAAGTGATGAACATAATAGATGATTTCTACAAATACATATCCTCTCAATCTTGTAGATTTCCCACCAAGATTGTGAATGTTATCATGTTAATCTTTGCACGATTCCTCACTACAACTATTAACATGACTATCATTAAGTTCAATATTTTGTAAACACTAACACACAAATCTATTCCTAGCGTTTGTTTATTAGAGGATGAATATCCTAGGTCACTCTGAAGTATTCTTTTTCCAAGCAAAACTCAAAGCATAAAGATGAAGAACAAAGATATTCAACTATATTAATCATCAACCATGTTCATACACAAATGGATTAATAGAAATACATACTATATAGATCAACTACCTCTAATCTTGACACAAAAAGAGCTTAGCCATTCATTTCCATGGTTGCTTGCTCTCAAGATTGTTGGTAGGAATGATGAAAATCCAAGAATCAAGAAGGAAAAGCTATGGTGTTCTTCTACTCCTTGCCCTAGATTTTTACAAAGATGAAAAGATAATGATGGATGTGTGTTTCTTGCTTCCTTTACAAGCCAAAAAGTCAGCTGAAATGATGGGTTGGTGGCTCAAAAGTGAAAGCATGGGTTCTGTCCTTTTTCTGCTTTTTTCGCAGACCGCGCTAAGCCCGGTTAGGCGCGCTGAGCGCGATCATGCTGGCACCGCGCGACCTGTAGCATGCTTCCTTCATCCATAATTATCTTCAAAAAGAATCATCCCTAAAGCTCTTCAAAATTCTTGAATCCAAGCTTGGGAGAATTGGTCAATAAATTCCTACAATTAAGAGTGAAATAAGTTAAAGAATATATATTAAACAAAAACTAAATAAAAAAACCTAATTAAACAAAAATACTAGAATAAATAATACTAATTAGTTAAAAAGACATTGTTAAGGACCACAAAATAATGTACAAAATAACTACAATTTGGTCCTTAACAAAATGCAACCACGATCTAGCTTTACTTCGGTGTGTAGACAAGAAGACAGCCGAAAGAATTATGGAAGAGCTACATGAAGGCGCCTTTGGTACTCATTCTAGTGGATATACAAAGGCCAAGAAAATTCTGATAGTAGGTTACTACTGGTCCACTATAGAAGCTGACTGTTATCGATATTCCCGATCTTGTCACAAATGCCAGATATACGTTGGTAAAATACATGTACCTCCGATTCCGTTGAATGTTCTGACCACTCTGTGGCCTTTTGCGATGTGGGGAATTGATATGATTGGAGAAATCAAGCTGACCGCTTTTAATGGGAACCGTTTCATCCTCGTCGTTATCGACTACTTTACAAAATGGGTAGAGGCAGCCTAATTTTCATTTGTTACAAAGAATGTTGTGGCTCGATTCATTAAACATAATCTCATTTTCCAGTACGGCATGCCTGAAAGGATTATCATAGACAATGGTATCAATCTCAACAACCAAATTATCACCAAACTCTGTGCACAGTTCAAGATAAAGCATCACAACTCTCCCACATATCAGCCAAAGATGAATGGCGATGTGGAAGCCGCCAACAAAAACCTTAAGAATATTATACAGAAGATGACAGTGACGTATAAGGATTGACATCGGATGTTGTCATTTTCTCTCTACAGTTATTGCATTTTAGTACGAACATCTACAGAGGCAACCCCATTCTCTCACGTATATGGTATATAAGCGGTTCTACCTATCAAGGTCCAGATACTCTCGCTCAGAGTATTGAAGAATACAGAGTTAGATGAAGATGAATGGGTCCAGACTCGACTTGACCAAATAATCTTGATCGATGAGAAATAACTCGCAGCCATCTGCATGGACAGATATATCAAAAACGAATGGCCAAAGCCTTCAATAAGAAAGTCAAGCACCAAGTATACCAAGTTGGCAATCTAGTAGTCAAGCGCATCATCCTAGCACAAGGTGATCCCATGGGAAAATGGACTCCCACCTATGAGGGACCATTTGTAGTCAAGACAATATTTTTTGGCGGAGCCATGATACTAAGCACTATGGATGGAGAAGACTTCTTGCACCTTGTGAACGCAGACATAGTTAAAAAATACTAGCATAAACGAGACCTGCTAGGTCGACTGGCCTAGGAAAAAATAAGGGCGTCCTATAACGCCCCGAATTTAATTAATTATTTAATTAAATTATATAAGGATTTAATTATTGGATTATTAAATTAAAGTTGGATTTTATTCGGTTAGTTGAAGAATTAATTAAGTTGATTACGTTGAAGAAATAATATTAGAATGCATTAGTATTTTTAGAATTATTAATTAAATATGGATGAGTTGGTTATCGAGGTGAAATAGCATTTTGAGGAGTAATAGTTAGTAGACCCAATAAGAGTTTAGTGGCCCTTTATTATTTTTAAGTGGCCTTAGTAGTAGTATAAGAAGTAGTACTAGTACTTAGAAAAAGGGAGAAAAAGAAGAACACCATGTACAGTAGCAGGAGAGAAGAAAGAAACAGAATTGGGAATAAGAGTTTGCTAGAAGTTGGGGGAAAAGCTCAAATTGCGGTTCAATAATTGCTGATTCCGATCAAGTTTTTCGAGCTCCCTTCAATCCAAAGGTAAGGGGTGGGGTTCGATTTATATAATCATTTGTATGATAATTTTTATGTGGTATTTAGGGTGTATAAATTCACTGTAGATTCGATGTTTTGTGATGAAATTGATAGATCAAGATTGAATATATTGTTGTCATTAATTGTTGTTGTTGCTGGTACTGTGTTGGTGTTATTATGTGTGTAACTATATTGGTAGATAGAAGTTGTATTTTTGGAAAAATAGGTTGATTATGGGTTGAACTATTAGAACACATAGTGTTGGAAAAATAAGGAAAATGATGAAGGAGATGAAGTTGTAAGGGGGATGGAATGGTTTAGGTAGTTGTTTTAGCATTACTTTTAGGGACCTTTTAAGTATGATGAACACATGTGCTAGTACTATAGTTGGAGTCATAATAATAATTATAATAGTGAATTTAACATGTGGTCTGTGGCAAACAAATAGCCATAGAAGAATAAATAGCAGACTAGTTTTTGTTGAGTATAATTGATGTCCAGAAGTTCTGATGGTGCAGAACTTCTGATGGTCCAGAACTTCTGATGGTGCAGAAGTTCTAACGGGCAGAAGTTATGATGGTGCAGAACTTCTGATGGTCCAGAACTTTTGATGGTGCAGAAGTTCTGATGGGTGATAACGCATTTTTATATAGTATATTTGATTAGATTTTCATAAATAATGTTAGTGTTTTTATTTAATTATTTCATTTTATTTCTATATTACGTTGGTATTTTTATTGTTTCAGGCATTTTATTTTAATTAGACAAATTGAGCAAAGAGAAGATATTTGAAAGAATTATTTAATTAAATGTGCAAGAAATGAAGAAAAAGGGGTGTGCAAGCAAAAAGATGGATTAAGAGACTACTATAATCATCAACCAAGCCCAAGCGAGCGAAGCAACGAAGCACAAGCCCAAACCAAGAGTGAGACGACGCCTCACCCCCATTGCTACTTGAGGCGCCCGCCTCGCTTTAGTGGAGGCGCCCGCCTACGTAGCCCTCAAAGAAATTAATGAGACGACCGCCTCAATATTTGGCATTGGATGAGAAAATTATGGAGACGCACTCTTGGAGTTGAGATATTTCCGCTTAATTGGGACGAAAATATAGGAAAGAGAGTTATTATTCACGACTATAAAAAGACATCAACGAAACATTGCAAGGTTTCCTCCGCTTTATCTTTCTTTTTACAGTTTCCAAATTAATTTTTCAGCATTATTATTCCTTTGTAATTCAAATTCAAGCATTGTTCTTTTCCAGTATTGTTCTTAGTTTTGTTTCTATTTTCCTACCAAAGCATTTGTTTTAATTTCAGTTGAAGAACCAAGATATTGTACCAGTTATTTGAAGCATCAAGATTATTTCCAGCAATTTAATTATTTCAGGTTTCTTATTTAAATTGCTTTAATTTAATTAATTGCCTATTTGCATGAGATTAATTTATATTGCTATGGAATTATTTATGCATGTTAAAACCTTTAATTTAATCATGTCTGTTTTTATAAATATGTCTGGCTAAATTTTATTAATATCGGTATGTAACAAGTTAAACTGAAAGGATCCAGAACAAACAGGCTTAATTATATTTTATAAAAATAAACACTTTTTCTGATTTAGTTATCCAAATTAATTTGTTAAAAAAGGCTTAGAAACCAACAGAGTGAAAGTTTGAGGTTAATAAACTAGACTAAGGTTAGAAACCAACAGAGCGAGAGTTTGAGGTTTAAAACTGGATAGTGGATACTAGGTATTGTTTCTAAAGACTGTGAAAGCGTTTTAAAACCGATTAAACTTTATTTATTTTCAAAAAGTAATTTTAAAATCAATGGGATAGCGAAAGCATACATTAGAGTTTAAAATTATAATCTGATTCAACAGAGCGAAAGTTTGAGATAAAATTTTTAAATAAATACTTTTTGCTGAAAAAGGATTATTATCATTTTGAGAAAATAAGCCAGTGGAAAGCCGGATTCTCTAGGATTAACGAAGTACATACCGATATTCGCCTATTATTATTTCAATTAGGATTAAGTTTAATTACCCAAAAATTCCCCCAATTTATTTATTCGATAGCTATAGCTTTACACAGTAGTTTAGGTTACGTTAGTTCAATTTATAGTCCCTTAGGTTCGATATCTTTTAAAACTACGCGATAGGGTTGTATACTTGCAGTCTCCCGATTAAAATAGACGATAAAGTCGTGATCAAGTTTTTGGCGCCCTTGCCGGGGACTATTTAAGTTGATATCGTAATTTTATTACGAAGTATAGACTATAGCAACTATTTCTTTTCCCTCTGTGTATGCCAAATACTCGCTCTCAAGGCAGTCCTTTGCATATACCTATATACGATATCGAGCGTTATCTCAGATTAAGGAGACGAATTCAAGAGTATTGTGAACTCAACAATCTTCCTTCGACCAAACTTCCAGGTATTGAAGAACTGAAGAAGATGGTTGATCCACCTCCTCCTCCTCGTCCTCTTAAGGATTACGCAGTTCCTTCTCAAGCGGAGCCTCACAACAGTATTGCTGCTCCTGCTATTGCTCAAAATGATTTCGAGCTGAAACCTTCGCTTCTTTCCGCCGTTCAGCAGAACCAGTTTTCTGGAGCTCCTACTGACGACCCGAATCTACATCTGTCAGTGTTTTTACAGTACGCAGACACTGTGAAAGCGAATGGTGTAAACCCCAAGGCGATACGATTGCGCCTATTTCCTTTTTCTTTAAGAGACAGAGCTCGCGCATGGCTCCAATCTCTTCCTTCCAACTCAATCACCACATGGGATGAGTTGAAGAAAGTCTTCTTGGCTAGATATTTTCCTCCAAGTAAAACTGCTATGCTCAGAGCCAATATCAATGGTTTCAGACAAAAAGACAATGAATCACTCTTTGAAGCTTGGGAACGTTATAAGGACATGCTTAGACTTTGTCCTCATCATGGTTTAGAAGAATGGTTGATCATTCACACGTTCTATAATGGTCTCTTGTACAATACAAGATTGACTATAGACGCTGCTGCTGGTGGCGCACTGATGAATAAACCATATACTGAAGCAAAACAACTTATTGAAAGCATGGCTCAGAACCATTATCAATGGGGAATGGAGAGAGTTAACGTAGAAAAATCTCAAACAAAAGGTGCCATGGTTGAAGTGAATAGTCTGGATCAAGTCAACGCTAAAGTGGAAGCTCTCACTCAAAAGCTTGAGAATCTTACCACCGCTCCCGCAGGTACAGTAGCTGCAATTGCTCAAACTTGCGATTTATGTGGTCTTCAATCACATCCTGCTCCAGAATGCCCACTTCTAACAGGAGTTCTAGTTGAACAAGCGAATTACGTACAGGGAAATCCTTACAGCAACACATATAACCCTGGCTGGAAGAATCATCCTAACTTTTCATACAAGAGTAACAATGCGTTATACGCACCTGGACAAGCTCCTGCTACACCACCTGGTTATCCTAAAGCTATTCCAACTCACCCTAATAATGGACCTAATTCATCTAATGCTCCCAGGAAGTCTAATCTTGAAATCATGATAGAACATTTCATTGCTACCCAATCCCAAACTATTAAAGATGTTCAAAATCAGAATTTACACACTAGTGAGCAGATTAAACAATTATCTAACAAGATTGACGCTTTAGCTACACATAATAAAATGTTAGAAACACAAATCTCTCAAGTAGCTCAACAACAAGCAGCTTCTGTTGCTCCTGCTGGCTCATTTCCTGGACAGCCTCAACCTAATCCTAAAGGACATGCAAATGTTGTTATCTTAAGAAGCGGAACAGAGTATGATGGACCTGTAGATCCCAGAAACAATAGCCCAGTTATGCAACAAAATTCTGTTAAACAAGCTGAAACTAAAAATAAACCAGAAAAGGAAAATCAGAAAGATAATAATGAAGATACCACACAAAAGGACGAGCCTTATGTACCTCCACCACCTTATAAGCCTCATATTCCTTACCCTCAAAGGTTAGCTAAAACTAAGAATGTGGGTCAATTTAAGAAATTCGTGGATCTTCTGAAGCAACTTAATGTTACAATTCCTTTTACCGAAGCTATAACTCAAATGCCCTCCTATGCTAAATTCCTTAAAGAAATTCTATCCAATAAGAAAATGCTAGAGGATAATGAAACTGTCACGCTTACTGCTGAGTGTAGCGCGATAATTCAAGACACGATGCCTCATAAACTCAAAGATCCTGGAAGTTTCTCTATTCCATGTGTAATTGGTAAATTTGTCATAGATAAAGCTTTATGTGATCTAGGAGCCAGTATCAGTGTGATGCCGCTATCGATATGTAAGAAACTTGACATGGGAGAACTAAGACCAACCAAAATGTCCGTTCAACTAGCAGATAGGTCAGTTAAATATCCTGCAGGAGTTCTTGAGAACGTTCCTGTACGCATAGGTCAATTCTATATACCAACTGATTTCATTATCATGGACATAAGGGAAGACGAAGTTACTCCAATCATTCTAGGAAGGCCTTTCTTAGCCACAGCCGGTGCAATTATAGACGTAAAAAGAGGAAAACTTACTTTTGAAGTAGGCGAAGAGAAAATCGAATTTATCCTCTCTCAATTCCTAAAAGCACCGGCTATTGAAGACACTTGTTACTTTATGGATATCATCGATGAATGTAGAAAAGAAGCTGAACTTGAAATTAAAGACAATCTCGATGAAAGTCTGAATAGTAATTTAAGTGAATGCTTAGCTATAGCGCCAGATCCTACACAATGTTTAAGGAAGCAAACCCTAGAACTTAATACACTTCCTAAAAATCTAAGGTATGAATTCCTAGATTCCGAACTCGAACGACCAGTGATAGTCAACGCAGAACTTGGAGAAATCGAAACTGAAAAACTTTTATGAATTCTGAGAAAATATCCAACAACCTTAGGGTATAATATCACTGATCTAAAAGGAATAAGTCCCTCTATCTGTATGCATCGCATTATGCTAGAAGAAGATTGTAAAACTTCAAGAGAACACCAGAGGAGACTAAACCCGATTATGAGCGAGGTAGTGAAAAAGGAAGTGATGAAATTGTTAGAAGCAGGAATCATATATCCTATATCTGATAGCAAATGGGTTAGCCCTGTGCATGTTGTACCTAAGAAAGGAGGTGTCACAGTAGTCGAAAATGAGAAAGGAGAAATAATAACTAAACGAGTTGAATCTGGATGGAGAATGTGTATTGATTATCGGAAACTTAACAAAACCACCAGAAAAGATCATTTCCCTTTACCATTTATAGATCAGATGTTAGAACGTTTAGCTAGACATTCTCATTTCTGTTTCTTGGACGGTTACTCAGGTTTCTTTCAGATACCTATTCATCCTGATGACCAAGATAAAACAACTTTCACATGCCCCTTTGGTACCTTTGCTTATAGACGAATGCCATTTGGTTTATGCAATGCTCCTGCGACTTTTCAAAGATGCATGATGGCAATATTTGCTGATTTTCTGGATAATATTATGGAAGTCTTCATGGACGATTTTTCCGGTTGTGGACAAAGTTTTGAAGAATGTTTAGAAAATCTAGAAAGGGTATTAGAACGTTGTGTGAAGGTTAATCTAGTGCTTAACTGGGAGAAATGCCATTTTATGGTACAAGAAGGAATTGTATTAGGACATATTATATCCAAAAGAGGAATTGAAGTCGATTTTGCTAAAATCGAAGTTATTGAGAACCTTCAACCTCCAAAAACTGTTAGAGAAATTCGAAGTTTTTTAGGACACGCCGGTTTTTATCGACGCTTCATTAAAGATTTCTCTAAGATAACTAAACCTCTAACCAAACTATTAATGAAAGACGCTGAATTCATCTTCGACGAAAGAAGCGTTTCAAACACTAAAGAAAGCATTAATTTCTGCGCCTATCATGCAAACTCCATACTGGAATGAACCTTTTGAAATAATGTGTGACGCGAGTGACTACGCCGTAGGAGCTGTTTTAGGACAACGAAAGGATAAAAGACTCCACGTCATATATTATGCGAGCAGAACCTTAGATGAAGCGCAAATGAATTATGCTATAGCCGAGAAAGAATTCTTAGCAGTGATCTTCGCGCTAGATAAGTTCCGTTCCTATTTAGTGGGATCCAAAATAATCATCTACACTGATCATGCTGCTATTAGATATTGTTCGCGTTAAAAGGTGACGCGCTAGAGGATTCGAATATGAATTCAGATTCTCTGGCTCGAAACGATTTACTCTTTTGATTTGTTTATAAAGATGCCGCGAGCATCAAGCTTTATTATTTTCAACACAAGAAAGATGATTTAATGATTATGAAAAAGGGGAAAGCTATTAATACCCTCAATTGATATTGATATGCGTAACGACTAGCGCAAACTAGACGCAACGCATTGGGGAGATTCTAAGTAAGGGGGATTGTTATATAAAGGGAATAGATGGAGCACCCTAAATATATATAGTTATCTATAGCTTTATATATGAATATGTTTGATATGTTTGTGTGTTTTAATTGCTATTTCTATGATTGGGAAAGTTTCTCCTTTGGGATTTTAAGAAGGATAGATTATGTGGGATTCTATTGTTTGTTATTATTGTGCTTGCAAAGATCTGTGGATCTTCTGCATACATATCCCCTAGTGGGAATCAGAGCATTTGTAGCTCGGATCTACAGGGATCTATGTTTTGTTTGGTCTGAGGGAGAAAGAAATTTGCTCGGCAAGGATGAGACCTTGTGCCTACGTATTCTCAAAAGGATGTTGAGAAAGTCAGAGCAATCGTAGTTCCCACTTATGCTAGTGGAAAGCAACGGGATGTTAGTAAGAGACAGACAAATGTCATCTTAATGAAAAATGTATCTAATCTATTTCATCACATACATTTTTGAAAGTTTGATTGATTAAAATCTTTCGTCGTAAGCTATCGGTGTTTTGCTTGAGTGTACAAGCGTTACCACTTACATGTTTAAGAAAGATGTTTGAAAAAGATGATTGAATCTTTTAACTGTAAGCATTGGGTGTTTTGCTTGAGTGTACAAGCGTTACCACTTACAATTAGGAGATGTTTTTGTTTGAAAACAGTTTGAAAAGAGTTTGAAAAGTGTTTGACTGTATGTGATGTGATAGATGAGATACTTCTTCCATAGAGATGATAGATGTCTAAATCTCAAGGAGAAATTGATTGGATTAAAAGGGATGCTTTTAAGAAGCCCATGGGTCCTTGTATTGTTAGCCCAAGAGGAGGCATTCCGAGGGTCATCGAGGGTCATCGAGGGTCCTTGTATGAAGCTCAAGAGGAAGCTATAGGGTATGGCTGGCTTTGTCTTAAAAGGGATTTCATCGAGAAACCATCCTTTTGGAATGAAGAGCAATTTCAATGGGAAATTATACTCTCAGGGTTCTATCCTAACGCGGGTGATTCTTTGTATTGGAAGCCCAATAGGAGGCTGTTAAGAGATTTCCTATCTCTTTCATTGTATGATGCCCAAGAGAAGGCTAAACTCAATGAGGAGTTCGTTTGAACGAAGCCCAAGAGGAGGCTGACTCAACAGGGGAGTGTTGTCTTATATGAAGCCTAAGCGGAGGCTAAACTCAGATGAGTGAGTTTTCTTATATGAAGCCTAAGAGGAGGCTGAACTCTGTGGGGAGAGTTATCTTGTATAAAGCCCAAGCGGAGGCTAAATTCATGCAGGGGATGAATTATCTTGTATAAAGCCCAAGCGGAGGCTACAACTGTGGGGAACCTATTGGTTAGACTAATTGTTATGTTATAATTAGACAGTTGTATAAACAAGTGTGTGTGTGTGTGTGTGATATGTATTCACAGGAGTTTATGAAGGAAATATAAACAGATGCATGATGTTTATTTATAAAAGTTTATGAAATATAAACAAGTGTCTGTGAAACGAACGTTTAAAACGAGCGTAACTTGATTATTTACAAGTCAGAACTGTGTACAAGGAAATGAATATGTACACGAATGAACTATTTATGTACAGACAAAGATGGATGTACATAGGAGGGTTAGGACTTACACCATAAGGGTGGCCCATTGGTTTGAAAGCAGTTTCACAGGGAATAATGCTCCTTTTAATACCAATGGTTTTCGTATATACGGAAATGAAACGATCGATCAAAATTTATTCAGAAGGGTATGATTATGTACAGATAAAAGTTTGTATGAATACAGAAAGAATTTGATATGTACAAGGAAAATATGTATGTACATAAAAAAATGTTGGTTTGTATACACAAGTGAAGTGAAAACAAACGATCGAAGTTTGTCTGTACTTGAGTATAAAAGTATCTGTATTATGTAGAGATGAAAATTTGTATGTGTTTGGAAAGAATTTGTTATGTACAAAGAAATATTATGTACACAACAGAATGTTATGGGACTTACATCGTGAGGGAGGCCCATTGGTTTAAAAGAAGTTTCATCGGGAATAATTCTTCTCCTAGAACCAATGGATTCGGTGTATAAACAAACGAATGAAAACAAACGAAAGAAATTTG
Organism: Vicia sativa; assembly: GCA_021764765.1. NCBI lineage: Eukaryota > Viridiplantae > Streptophyta > Magnoliopsida > Fabales > Fabaceae > Vicia > Vicia sativa. The sequence goes on from CM038795.1 coordinate 184,274,919, forward strand.
TTTATGTTTGAATATTAACAATGATGATTTGAGTATGTACGAGAAAAATTGAATATGTACATAAAAGGATTGGGACTTACACCGTAAGGGAGGCCCATGATCGATTGAGAAATTCGAGAGAAAATGAATTTGATTTTATCGTTTAAATCGGATCGATCATGGTAAAAGATGTAAGTTTGATAAAAAGTTTTGAAAAATGATTTTGAAAATGTTTTGAAATGTGAGGTTCATTTATGAGAAGTTTTGAAAAGAATCGGAAGTCGAAAACTTGAAAAATTCACCTTTTAAAGTGTTTTGAAAAAGTGCTCAGAACGTCGTTTTCGGCTCGATTAAAATATAATCAGATGAAAGTTTTTTCTGAAAATTTTTGCACTATCATAAAATAGATGTATTTATTGACAAGTGTACAAAAAATCACCTCAAAATGAGGAGTTTTGATTGGTTAAAAAAAAAAGTGAAAGTTTGTGAAAAAAATGAAGAAAATATAACAAGTTTTAAAAAAAATGGTCTTGTGGAGAGTTGAACCCCTGACCTGTTGGATGGTATACGTGGCAAAGAGGACTAAAGGCAAGCTAGCAACCACTGGGACAAACGCGCGTTGTGTTCATGGACCAAAACACGTGTAAACAAAGTATTGGAATTTTTGAATTTTTAAAACTGAAGAACACGCGCGCAGGCTTGTTCTTCCTCATTGATTTTCAGATTCCATAATCCATGCTACAATCTTCGTTTCTCAATGAAATTTGATGAAATAAACAAGAAAATTGCTCGGTTTTGAACAAGGAATACGATGGTGTATGTTAATTGCATTTATTTTTAGTCTATCATGTTTGAATTTCTGGAATCACGAAGAACCCTAGAAACTAAGATTTCAAATTAAATGATGCATAGTTGATGATTTTTCAGTTTGTTTGAGGGCTTATGATCGTGTTAGGTGCAGAAAGAGATTGGCCAAGAGTTTTTGCATTTAAGTTCAAAGAATTATGATATCCAAGTTCGAGTTCTAACCTGTTCAAGTTGAAATCGAAGAAGGTGATTGAGTGTTTCGAACTTGTTTTTCGATTGCTACATCATCGGCCTATGTAGAAGCTATATGGATGGTCCGCTTGCTTTGAATCATCTCAAATCACTCCAGCCAAGTCCACCTGCACAGTTCAAAAATGGAAACTCGAATTCTATGTTTAAGCTGTTAGTTGCTGATGGTTTGGATCATGTATATGAGGTATATGGAAGGTGTTAGAGTGATCAGAACACAACTTGTTCAAGCCAAACTTCAAATTCGAATGCTATGGCAGTTTTGGAAAGTTTGGATCATGAAATGTGATTTCTGGTTTTCAGTGGTTCTTGTGTTGATTTTATGATTCAAACATGTTCCATATTGATTATATGTTATGTTAGACACCAAATTTCATCATGGTTTTTACAGATTTTCAAAATTGCAATCTTTCTCACTTTTGCACTATGTTGCTTGAATTTCAAGGAAGTAGAGAGAAAGCATGGATTTGCAATGCTTTGGTGTGATTTGAACTTGAAATGATGCTCTATTTATAGGCCAATGGTTCTGAAAATGTTAGGCAAGAGTACATGGCAATTGGAAATTCAAGGTTGCCTTAAGGGGTAAGAATGACTTTTGTAAAAGAAAAAAGGAAGCTTCCTCTTTTTACCATGTGTGAAAATCTCATTTTGATCCTATCTTTTCTCAATCACATCTAGCTGATATTTATCAGCTCTAAGCTTGAATTGGAAGGGTGGCAATGCTTCTAGATGAAGAAATCTCAAAATGACCTATAATTTGAAGTTTTGACCTTGAAAAATCATGTTCATGGAGCCTTATGTTTCAATTTCAAAAGTATAGCTAGACTCCATGGATTTGTGAGTTCTTGGACATTTTGGAAAGCTTGTTTCAAGAGCTACAACTTTCATGTTTTGAGTTTTTTCCAATTCAAAATGGAACTAGGTGAAAAAATGGCATGAAGTTTGGAAAAAATAAGAAATTTTAACACTTAGAAATTTTTCTAAGTGTTGAAACTTTTGACTTTTTGTTGACTTTTTCAAATTCTTTGATTTTTTATGATCATGATGGATCATTTGAAGTATTTTGATGATTGAAAAAGTTTTGTTTTGAAAAATTTGACCAAAAGTCAAAGTTTGACTTTTATGTGCAGATGAATTTTCATCAGATGTTTCTGAAATTGACTGATGAAGTCTGTGAACTTCTGTGATATTTTGAATCCAGAAATCAGGTCAAGATGTTGTATCTAAGATATGATAACCAATATCTATCCAAAAAAGGTCATTTCTTGTTCAAAAAAGTCAGAGAATACTCATGCCCGATCAAAACCCTAATTGGTCGATCCTCGATTGATCAATGAGAAAATGGATATCTGAGGATTGAAGGCTGATGATTTGATCAAGATAGATCAAATGAGGTGAGTAAAACTCAAACCCTAATTGGTTACCTCTTGAATCAGATGAAAATCTGATGAAACCATAATTTTGACCTGTGAAAGCTATACCCGATTAATGCTGTCTGAGCTGTTAGTTATGCAAATGATGCAAATGTAAGGTGGTATATTAGGTCAAAAATTGGGGTATGACAGATATCTCTTAACCAAAAAGGACGCTAAACCTAGACTCCTGAGATGGATCTTGCTGCTGCAAGAGTTTGATTTAGAAATCAAAGATAAGAAAGGAACTGAAAATGTGGTAGCAGATCATCTCTCTAGACTAGAAAATCTCAAACATGAACAAGTGCCGATCGATGATGAATTCCAATACGATAGACTGATTGCCCACTTGGAAGACACAGAACCTGATAAACTCATGGAAACCACCTTAGTCATTTCCTCTGTGCCTTGATATGCTAATTTCGTGAATTACCTCGCTGCAGGCGTTCTACCACCTGAACTTACCTATCAACAGAAGAAGAAATTCTTCCATGATCTTAAACAGTATTATTGGGATGAACCTTTGCTTTTCAAGAGAGGTCCCGATGGAATTTTCCGCCGATGTGTGCCAGAAGAAGAAATTGAAAACATTATAACACACTGTCATTCTGCACCTTACGGAGGACATGCTAGTACATCCAAAACATGTGCGAAGATATTACAATCCGGCCTCTATTGGCCTAATTTATGGAAAGACGTACATGCCACCATCTTAAAATGCGACAGGTGTCAACGCACCGGTAATATATCTAGACGCGACGAAATGCCACAAAAAGGCATTTTAGAAGTCGAAATCTTTGATGTGTGGGGAATAGACTTTATGGGACCCTTTCCATCCTCTTCCGGTAACAAGTATATACTCGTAGCTGTGGATTATGTTTCAAAATGGATCGAAGCTATAGCTTCTCCAACAAACGACACCCGAGTAGTACTTAAGCTTTTCAAAAACATAATCTTCCCAAGGTTCGGTGTACCCAGACTCGTCATAAGCGACGGTGGCTCTCATTTCATTTCCAAAATCTTTGAAAAATTATTAGGGAAATATGGAGTTCGACACCGCGTAGCTACACCTTACCATCCTCAAACTAGCGGGCAAGTTGAAGTTTCAAACTGCGAGATAAAACAAATCCTTGAAAAGACTGTCGCTACATCCAGAAAGGATTGGTCCTTTAAACTTCATGAAGCTTTATGGGCATATAGAACTGCCTATAAAACTCCCATCGATACTACTCCTTTCAAGCTTATTTACGATAAATCGTGCCACCTTCCGGTTGAATTAGAACACAAGGCTTATTGGGCCATTAAGAATTTGAACTTAAGTTATACAGCCGCTGGTGAGAAACGTATCCTTGATATAAATGAATTAGACGAACTTAGACAGGATGCGTACGAAAATGCTAGGATTTACAAAGAACGCACGAAGAAATGGCATGACAAGCATATATCTAGGAAGAATTTTAACATAGGTGACATCGTATTACTATTTAACTCAAGATTAAAATTATTTCCTGGAAAATTACGATTTAGGTGGTCAGGACCTTTTGAAATTACTCGAGTTTATCCAAGTGGTGCAATAGAAATTAAGGGACCATCGATTGAACCGTTTGTAGTAAACGGGCATCATTTAAAACATTACCATCTTACCGAAATTGAGGAAAATTCTCAAACGATAAATCTAGACGAGCCACACGCTCGATTAAAAGACTAATCTTTAATTTTATTTGTCGAGCTTACGACATAAAACAAAGCGCTTTGTGGGAGACAACCCACCGTTTTATTATATATTTCTTTTTATTTTATTTCATTTCTTCTTTATTCTATTTTAAAAACATAAAAAAATAAATATTTCTTTTCTTTATCTATTTTCTTTTCATTATATTTCTATTCTCTGTCTTATTTCTTTCTATTCTATGTTTTTCTTCTTATCGGCATTTGGCCAATGCTGATCTTCTTTATTTTTCTTCTCTTCAGGATTTTTTTAGCTGCTTATTCTCTTTCCACTATGTCTCGAGTTGATAACATGCCAGTCTCATTCAGAGGAAGAAATCAGGCTACAAAATATGGAGTTTTGTCCAGGCGTGAGATGTTTCCTACTATCTACCTTCATCATGGTACTATGGCTACTCTTGGTATTCGTGATAGTGTGCTTTTTCTACTGAGTCAAATCGGATGGGATAATTCGCGCCTTATGACTTGCTATGCTACTTATCGGAACCTCACTTTGGAGTTCCTCAGCTCTATGACTTACATTCCTACTCATGGGTTAGCTCTACGCCGTGGACTTATTATTTTCAGACTTTTTGGCATCAATTTCAAGTTTAATCACAAGGAATTGGGTGAGCTTCTAGGATTTCCTAATGGCATAGGAGTTTACCATGAAACTCAGGAGGATCACCTTGGTTTTAGAGAACTTGATAATTTTTGGGGATCTATTTCTGAAATTCTTAACCCTGAGCCTGAAGACTTTGTATCAGAAAACATCCATAACCCAACTTTCAGGTATTTCCACAAGATTCTGGCCCACACCATTTTTGGAAAGCCCCAGAATGTCACTACTGTATATAGAGATGAGCTCTTTATCATGTTTTGTGCTTCGCAGAACCGCCCGGTTAATGCTGTCACTTATATGCTGCGTACTTTTGTGGATCTTGTTGATACTGACCGTGCACCCATTTGGATTGGAGGACTCGTTACTATGATTGCAAATGTCGTTGGACTAAGACAGCCTTTTAGGAATCTGAATGCTTTTAGTGGTGTTACTTGCATGACCATCGAGTTTTGTTTCAACACTGGTATGATTGGTGACCTTGGCCCGACTCAGTTACCCTGTTGATTAATAATCAAGTTATGAATTTGTTTACCTTGCCTAATCCTGCTACGAGTGTGCACAACAGAGCCAATTGGCTATATGGTCTTGATCATCCCCCTGCTCAACCCAACACTCCTGAGACTCCGCAAGATTATGAGATTTTAGAGGATTCCGAGGAAGATCCTACTGCTCCTCCCGGTTATTATGACATCGACCTGCCTCAGCATGCTTCCACCGCTCACTCTGTTGCACTAGACACCGTCATGCATCAGGCTCCTCCTCTTGATTTTGCTACAGCCATCCACGCTCTCCAGGTGGAACATTAGGCTTTGAGGGATGATTTAACTAGTCTGCGAGCTGACTTCTTTGGTTTTATGGACACTGTTTCAGCACAATTTCAAGAAGTTTTTGCGTATTTTCATTCTTCCTCTGCTCCTAAAGCAGGACCTTCTAGTGGCTAGATTTTAAGTAGTTATTTTATTTTATTTAGTTTAGTTTAATTTAATTTAGTTAGGATTTGCAATGTTTCCGTTGTGTTATTTTTATTCTGCTTTATTTCCGAATATTTGATCCTTAAATTGTAAGCACTTTCATCTCCAATATAATGCAATTCCTGTTTATTATTATTATAATGTTGCAGTTCTGCTATATAATATTACTGTTTCATTTTATTCTTTGAACTGCACTATTATTATTGCTGCTACATTTATAACTATTGCTATCCCTGTGAATTATGCGTACATTTATATTTTGTACCTATAATTCTGTCTGTCTGCATTCAATACTGTACTCCCACGCGTTTTTCTCTGTTATTGATGCATCGAATCTCTGCATTACCACATACACGAGACGCACGCCTCTGCTCCTCACACAAGACTGGAGACGCACGCCTCCTGCTATTCCCTTCCATGCAAAAATTTGGAGACGCCCGCCTCCCTTGCTTCTCATTATCCGAGACGGTCGCCTCAGCCAGTCAATATATTCGTTTTGAGACGCACGCCTCCACGCGTGGTCTCTTCGGTTAGGACGCGCGTCTCCCTATGCCTGTCTCGTGCAGTGATGTCTGGTCTTCCCTTGTCTTAATTGTTTCGTCCGTTTCACTTTTCCATTTCCCACAATTAAATTCCATTCAAACACTCTTTACTCTTCCATCAAAATATTCTACCTTTTCATTTCCCACCATCAATTCAATTCAAACTTTCCCTCCTTATTTCCCAACATCAAATTATTATTATAATTTATCACTCTTAAATTTCACTTCACTATAAATATCCATCCTCATTCCCTCTCATTCCACATCCACTCTATCCACTTCTCATATATTTTCTCTCTTCAACCCATATTTCTACCATTTTTCTTCCTCAATCCACACTTTTCTATGGCTCCACGAAACAACCAACGCCTAGTTAAACCAGACCGACCACCACCCGATCTAACCACAATCATATTTCGAGATATCGACGATGGCCAACAACACACAAAGTACCTAAAATTTTATACCCGTTCGGTCGTCCCTACAAAATATGTAGATTCTGAGTGTTTGGATACTTTAGGAATGACGGATAGCATCACCTTCATGCTTACAAACACCGGTTTACTCAGTCTCTGCACAAACCCATATCCAACCTTTGAACCACTCATGCTTGAATTCCTTAGTTCTTTCTCCTACACCACACCTACCGACGATCCTTACACCACCGGAACTGCTAACTTCCGCATGTTCAACCAGGAATACTCTATTGATCAAGAAAGAATCGCCGAGCTTTTACATTTCACTCGTGGTGAGAATGTCCATTACAAACCGTTCGACGATGACAACGATTTTTCTTGGGATCAAGTCGGCTTCTCCCTATGGAATGATCTAACCGATCAACCGACGAAAAGTTGGCGCGATCTCTATGCTTCACACATCCATAATCCTGCATTGAGGTACTTTCACCGCATTCTTGCTAACACCATCTTTGGTCGGACCAATAATCACAAGGTCAACCAAAATGAGTTGTTTATCATTTTCTGTGCTCTCAATGGTCAGGCTATCAATGCCGCACCTTTCTTGCTCAGCCACATTCATACATGCGTCAACGCAGCAGGTACAAATCCATTCGTCTTTGGTGGCATCATTACTTCCCTAGCTTTTGCTTTAGGCCTTTCCGCCGAGCTATTGTCTTTGACACAATATATGATGCCCGCAAATCTGCTAGACGTCATCTATTGTCGTGATTCTCATATCATATCTCCTCGACAAGATGGCCGGTACACCTTAATGATAAACCGTCGTCTAATACCCTGTGTCGTGTTACCTTGTCCGAATCGAATCGACGTCCGAGTCCGCGCTAATTGGCGATTTGCTCTCGATTCACCTGCAGCACAACAACCAGAAATCCAGCTGCTAATTTCATGGCTATGCAAGCTCATATGAAACGTCAAGATCAGTTGTTCCACGCCATGCAACAAAACCAAGCTGAGACGTTACGTCTCGTACAAGATTTACGACGTGAACAATAGGAGTATGCTTTCCGCAATGATCGTAATTTCGAAGCTTTAACTGCTCGCATCGCGGATGCTCTTCATCTCAATGTTTCTGATTCCGATAGGCATCAAAGACCTCGTACTAGAGGTAGAAGAACAAGAGGTCCAAATTCTCCAAGCAACGAGTGATCCCCATCTTTCAGTCTGATTCTCCTTCGTTATTATCGCATTAGGACATTGCTCCTTTCAGGTATAGGGGAGTCGGATCATTTCCTTGTTCATTTCTTTTTCCTTTGCTCTCTTTGTAGTATTTTCCTTTTATTTCTTTTCCTGTATTGCAAATTTCAATTCAATAAAATACATGTTTATGTAAATTTTAATCTTATATGCATAATTTAGTGCTTATTCGAATTCTTCCTATTTCTTGAGCCATAACGAAAAAAATTAAAACGCATTTATAAACATATTCAACTAGTATTAAGGTTGCCTATTTTAAATAAGAATTCGAGCGCGACTTAGCAAAATTGTTATCGTCCTAACACTCCAAAACCCCTAATGTGTTAGATTGATTTAAGTACTTATTATACCAAAACCTTTAAAACTTAGTTTTAAAATAGCCCCAAGTAGTTTATTAAGCAGTCGACACCGCCGTAAACACAAACTACGTGGAGAACCGATGAATATAAGTGTTTGATCAAATATTTTTAAGAAATTGCTTTTATCTGTAGATGCACCTACTAAGTTAGATGATCCTTACCAGATCATTTAATCCAACAGTTGCGGAAGCTATAAACTTTATGCAAAACAATCCATTATAAATTGGTTCAGTGGTTCCTGGTGCTGAACTTGGTAGGGAGAATTACGGTTCGATCCCCCGCAATTTTTAATTGGAAAAAGGAGTACCAAATATTTAATTACCAGAACTCCTAGCTGGCTTACAAAGATCAAATTCACTAACCGGTTACTCCACTATGTGCGTGTAAGATAAAGGGCTTAATGTGATTGCACTAGAACGAAAACGGGTGAAACAAAACGGAAGTATTAGGTTGAGCTATAATGACATGACTTAAATTGGTCTGCATAAATGGGGTTGTCTAGTGTTTCTACGGTAGCTTTGGTGTTGAAGTTTAACTTAAATTCTTCAACAAAGAATCAACTTGCAACCTAGTACAAAGTGATGTGTGTTCTTATGTTTGCGTTTGACTGTGCTTCAAAGATTTTCATTTTACTTTTTTGTTTGAGGACAAGCAAAGGTTCAAGTATAGGGGAGTTTGATAACGCATCTTTATATAGTATATTTGATTAGATTTTCATAAATAATGTTAGTGTTTTTATTTAATTATTTCATTTTATTTCTATATTACGTTGGTATTTTTATTGTTTCAGACATTTTATTTTAATTAGACAAATTGAGCAAATAGAAGATATTTGAAAGAATTATTTAATTAAATGTGCAAGAAATGAAGAAAAAGGGGTGTGCAAGCAAAAAGATGGATTAAGAGACTACTATAATCATCAACCAAGCCCAAGCGAGCGAAGCAACGAAGCCCAAGCCCAAACCAAGAGTGAGACGCACGTCTCACCCCCCATTGCTACTTGAGGCGCCCGCCTCAGCTTCCTGCTTTAGTGGGAGGCGCCCGCCTCCTTGCCACGTAGCCCTCAAAGAAATTAATGAGACGACCGTCTCAATATTTGGCAGTTGGATGAGAAAATTATGGAGACGCACGTCTCTTGGAGTTGAGATATTTTCGTTTAATTGGGACGAAAATATAGGAAAGAGCAGTTACTATTCACGACTATAAAAAGACATCAACAAAACATTGCAAGGGTTCCTCTGCTTTATCTTTCTTTTTACAGTTTCCAAATTAATTTTTCAGCATTATTATTCCTTTGTAATTCAAATTCAAGCATTGTTCTTTTCCAGTATTGTTCTTAGTTTTGTTTCTATTTTCCTACCAAAGCATTTGTTTTAATTTCTGTTGAAGAACCAAGATATTGTACCAGTTATTTGAAGCATCAAGATTATTTCCAGCAATTTAATTATTTCAGGTTTCTTATTTAAATTGCTTTAATTTAATTAATTGCCTATTTGCATGAGATTAATTTATATTGCCATGGAATTATTTATGCATGTTAAAACCTTTAATTTAATCATGTCTGTTTTTATAAATATGTCTGGCTAAATTTTATTAATATCGGTATGTAACAAGTTAAACTGAAAGGATCCAGAACAAACAGGCTTAATTATATTTTATAAAAATAAACACTTTTTCTGATTTAGTTATCCAAATTAATTTGTTAAAAAAGGCTTAGAAACCAACAGAGTGAAAGTTTGAGGTTAATAAACTAGACTAAGGTTAGAAACCAACAGAGCGAGAGTTTGAGGTTTAAAACTGGATAGTGGATACTAGGTATTGTTTCTAAAGACTGTGAAAGCGTTTTAAAACCGATTAAACTTTATTTATTTTCAAAAAGTAATTTTAAAATCAATGGGATAGCGAAAGCATACATTAGAGTTTAAAATTATAATCTGATTCAACAGAGCGAAAGTTTGAGATAAAATTTTTAAATAAATACTTTTTGCTGAAAAAGGATTATTATCATTTTGAGAAAATAAGCCAGTGGAAAGCCGAATTCTCTAGGATTAACGAAGTACATACCGATATTCGCCTATTATTATTTCAATTAGGATTAAGTTTAATTACCCAAAAATTCCCCCAATTTATTTATTCGATAGCTATAACTTTACACAGTAGTTTAGGTTACGTTAGTTCGATTTATAGTCCCTTAGGTTCGATATCTTTTAAAACTACGCGATAGGGCTGTATACTTGCAGTCTCCCGATTAAAATAGACGATAAAGTCGCGATCAATGGGCAGAAGTTCTGATTGTGCAGAACTTCTGATGGTCCAGAACTTCTTATGGTGCAGAAGTTCTGATGGGCAGAACTTCTGATGGTGCAGAACTTCTGATGGTCCAGAACTTTTGATGGTGCAGAACTTCTGATGGGTGATAACGCATTTTTATATAGTATATTTGATTAGATTTTCATAAATAATGTTAGTGTTTTTATTTAATTATTTCATTTTATTTCTATATTACGTTGGTATTTTTATTGTTTCAGACATTTTATTTTAATTAGACAAATTGAGCAAATAGAAGATATTTGAAAGAATTATTTAATTAAATGTGCAAGAAATGAAGAAAAAGGGGTGTGCAAGCAAAAAGATGGATTAAGAGACTACTATAATCATCAACCAAGCCCAAGCGAGCGAAGCAACGAAGCCCAAGCCCAAACCAAGAGTGAGACGCACGTCTCACCCCCCATTGCTACTTGAGGCGCCCGCCTCAGCTTCCTGCTTTAGTGGGAGGCGCCCGCCTCCTTGCCACGTAGCCCTCAAAGAAATTAATGAGACGACCGTCTCAATATTTGGCAGTTGGATGAGAAAATTATGGAGACGCACGTCTCTTGGAGTTGAGATATTTTCGTTTAATTGGGACGAAAATATAGGAAAGAGCAGTTACTATTCACGACTATAAAAAGACATCAACAAAACATTGCAAGGGTTCCTCTGCTTTATCTTTCTTTTTACAGTTTCCAAATTAATTTTTCAGCATTATTATTCCTTTGTAATTCAAATTCAAGCATTGTTCTTTTCCAGTATTGTTCTTAGTTTTGTTTCTATTTTCCTACCAAAGCATTTGTTTTAATTTCTGTTGAAGAACCAAGATATTGTACCAGTTATTTGAAGCATCAAGATTATTTCCAGCAATTTAATTATTTCAGGTTTCTTATTTAAATTGCTTTAATTTAATTAATTGCCTATTTGCATGAGATTAATTTATATTGCCATGGAATTATTTATGCATGTTAAAACCTTTAATTTAATCATGTCTGTTTTTATAAATATGTCTGGCTAAATTTTATTAATATCGGTATGTAACAAGTTAAACTGAAAGGATCCGGAACAAACAGGCTTAATTATATTTTATAAAATAAACACTTTTTATGATTTAGTTATCCAAATTAATTTGTTAAAAAAGGCTTAGAAACCAACAGAGTGAAAGTTTGAGGTTAATAAACTAGACTAAGGTTAGAAACCAACAGAGCGAGAGTTTGAGGTTTAAAACTGGATAGTGGATACTAGGTATTGTTTCTAAAGACTGCGAAAGCGTTTTAAAACCGATTAAACTTAATTTATTTTCAAAAAGTAATTTTAAAATCAATGGGATAGCGAAAGCATACATTAGAGTTTAAAATTATAATCCGATTCAACAGAGCGAAAGTTTGAGATAAAATTTTTAAATAAATACTTTTTGCTGAAAAAGGATTATTATCATTTTGAGAAAATAAGCCACAGTGGAAAGCCGAATTCTCTAGGATTAACGAAGTACATACCGATATTCGCCTATTATTATTTCAATTAGGATTAAGTTTAATTACCCAAAAATTCCCCCAATTTATTTATTCGATAGCTATAACTTTACACAGTAGTTTAGGTTACGTTAGTTCGATTTATAGTCCCTTAGGTTCGATATCTTTTAAAACTACGCGATAGGGCTGTATACTTGCAGTCTCCCGATTAAAATAGACGATAAAGTCGCGATCAATGGGCAGAAGTTCTGATTGTGCAGAACTTCTGATGGTCCAGAACTTCTTATGGTGCAGAAGTTCTGATGGGCAGAACTTCTGATGGTGCAGAACTTCTGATGGTCCAGAACTTTTGATGGTGCAGAACTTCTGATGGGTAGAAGTTCTGATGGTGCAAAACTTTTGATGGTCCAGAACTTTTGATTATGCTGAAGTTCTGATGGGCAGAAGTTCTGATGGTGCAGAACTTCTGATGGTGCAGAAGTTCTAATGGGCAGAAGTTCTAATGGTGCAGAACTTCTGATGGTCCAGAAATTCTGATGGTGCAGAAGTTTTGATGGGCATAAGTTCTGATGGTGCAGAAGTTCTAATGGGCAGAAGTTATGATGGTGCAGAAGTTCTGACGGGCAAAAGTTCAAATGGTGCAGAACTTCTGAAGGTCCAAAACTTCTGATGGTGCAGAAGTTCTAATGGGCAGAAGTTCTGATGGTGCAGAAATTCTGATGGTCCAGAACTTCTGATGGTGCAGAACTTCTGATGGGCAGAAGTTCTGATGGTGAAGAACTTCTGATGGTCCAGAACTTCTGATGGTGCAGAACTTTTGATGGTCCAGAACTTCTGATGGTGCAGAAGTTTTGATGGGACAGAAGTTCTGATGATGGTCCAGAAGTAGAAACTTCTAAAACAGGGTATGAGCCGATGCATAGCTTTCATGATTCGACTCATGTTTTTCCCAGAACTATGAGTCGACACATGGAGAAGGCGTGCGCCTTCGCGGGAGCTGCCAGACCATAATTTTTCACTCATGAGCCGACCTTAGGACCCATGAGTCGGCTCATGCAGGCTGTTTTGAAAATTTTGCTTATTTTTGGATGTTCCTCACTTTCACCGGTTTGAAGCATGATTTTGGAGATTGACGAATTGTTGTTGGTGATTTGCATAATGAAAAATATGTTGTTGTTGATGTTTTACCTCTGATGTTTGGTAAATAAAATGACGAGTATATTTTGGTGAATATTAATCCGTAATCGGAATTAATTAAATTATGAATACTGTTGATATGATTCCTTTAATTGAATGCATGATTTTGGAGATTGATGAATTGTTGTTGATGATTTGCATAATGCAAAATATTTTGTTTTTGATCGTTTTGCCTTGGAGTTTGGTAAACAAAGCGTTGAGGGCCTATGCCTAAATGATGAGTTGTCGTTGTTGTTGATTGTTTTACCTTGGAGTTTGGTAAACGAAATGTTGAGGGCTTATGCCTAAATGATGAGTTGGTGTTGTTGTTGATTGTTGTTGTTGTGTATGTGAGTCGTGTCCATTGAGTCACATATGTCAGCATAAGCGATGGGGGCTATAGCCTCGACCTTAATGGCAACTTGTTGATAGCCATAATGGCAATGATGATGGCCTCTAATTACGGGCAATAGCAATGGGGGTTGTAGCCTCGGGTACCATATGCATAAACATTGTCGAGTCGCATTCTGTTGTTAGTGTCGTCGTTGTAGTTTATGTTGTTCAAATTGTTGAGTTGTTTGATGATTCATTAATTGTTGTTGATTTCGTGATGATGTTAATGACGATGTTTTACTTTTGATGTTTGGTAAATAAAATGACGAGGGCTTATGCCATTTTGATGATTATGACGATGTTGATGTGTTGTTGTGTGTATGTGTTGTTTTATGATGATTTATGACGATTGTGATGAATTGGTGATAAAAGTTATTATAATGGTTGTTATTTTACTATGTTGTTTTGTTGATTGTTATGTTGTAGTTGGTTGGAGCGGTGAATATTGTATGATTCTAGATCTAATATATTAGTTATCATACTTTTGCTTATATTTTTCGATATCTCACCCTTTCTATTTGTTCGTCGTTGCCTTTATACTGGTAACGTGCATGTTCCCAAGAATGAAGGATTAGCCATTGTTAGTTCAAGTTGGTGTCTTGCTCTGATACGTAGCACTCGGGGGGATGTTTAGTCTATGTTGTTTATATGTTGGCTCTTGTTGTTGTTAGTAATTGTTGAATCTTAAGTGATGTTGCGAAATAAAAGTTGTTCAGTATTTTAGAAGTTGAACAAGATGTTTCAAGTTATTTCGAGTGAATAAAGATGATCAGTTTCTTGATTTGAATACTTATGAATTTCCGCTGCATATTAAATAAAAGGTTGTTTTGTTTTAAAAGATGAAGCAAGTGTTATGTGATCCCCTATTAATATAGGTGTTATGTATCTGTTATGTTTATGTTGTTAAAGATGATAGTGTGGCATCCCATGTGTTGTATGAAAAATTAAAAATACTTTGATTATCTTTATATTTTCCGGGTAGAATTTGGGGTGTTACACGTCCCGGCGAACCAAAAAGGTTCGGGAAAAATTTAAGGACATATATAAAAAATGTACACCTGGCAAGTCGAAAACCTACAAAGGCGGCTTGGGTAAAAAAGGGTATCCCGGTAGACTCAAAACCTGAAAGGGTTGTCTAGGCAAAATTTCGGGATTAAAAGTGTATAACTATGTCTCGACGGGTCATCTACTTACAGACCACATTACTATCAAGTTCAAATGGCGCAGATCAATCCAGTCACCTTCTTCTGGCATCAAGGAGATGAGATATTCGAAAATATATGAGCAATAACATAGTTGAAACTCGATGGGATTATTTCCACATAGCTTTTATCACTTTTTCAATGCTTTTGACATATGTCTCTTTGTACATAAATTGCTTGTCTATAGGCTCATTTTCAAAATCAATACAAATTCTCTTCTAAATTCTTATTCTTCACATTTGTTTGCATAACTTCAATGATTGCTTTGAATGATTATATGCATCTGACAATAATTATATGTTCACAAATACATGAAAAGCAAACAGAAACAACAATTACTACAGGCTCTAGGAATTGAGGTGACAACCCAAGTCACCAACACATCCCCACAAAATCAAAGTCATAAATACCCCACAATCTCATCTGCAACAGGATGGTTCACTTACAATATCTACATATACCGTTGCTACATCAGTCCATGAGCAGTAACAGGTCAACAACTTTCAACTCAACACGTTAGTCCCCGAGCAATGATCATCTATAACATCATCACGTTAGTCCCCGAGAAGTGATCATCTACATCATCATGTCAGTTCCCGCGCAGTGCTCATCTTTAACATCATTACGTCAGTCCCCGCGCAGTGATTATCCATATTCTCAACATTATCACGTTAGTCCCCAAGAAGTGATCACCTACATTCTCATGTTAGTCCCCGCACGGTGAACGTCAACTATGTTACATTGGTCCCCGAGCAGTAACAAATCATCAATCAACTTATTACGTCAGTCTCCGAGAAGTGATAGGTTATTCAAAACCACATCCTTCCCCAGCAAGGGTTATTTCTTCAAAACCATACACAAGATATTCATCCCAGCTGAGTATCACACGAGGATTATCATTCTCCAACAGCATCAATATCCAGACCCGAAACTTGGTCAAATAGTGAATCGGAAGAATCCACATCTCTCTTATCCCCAGTCAAGGTCTCCAACAACCATGTGTCTCCATCCCCAAGCAGAAGTTGAAGATCCCCTTCAGAACATTCCCATCTTCTTCAAGATGGATACATTTTGAAATGCCACAATATCATTGATACATCATTTATAAAAATCATAACATGTGCACACATAATTCTCGTTTATTTCGAGAGCATCATCACATACTCGCATGCATCATGATGTGCATAGAACTAACTTTACTCTTTCAAGTTAGATTCTCAAACTGGCAAAAATTATTTACAAACCTCCGAACAAAAGGTCAAAGATTAATGCCCGAAATAAGACAGGGAAACTATCTATGCGACCAAAACGGTAGGAAGTCCCAAAACCAGACGGGTGTACCAAATAAAGCAACTCGTAGATCAATTCCTGAAACAAGATGGGGTGACTAATCTACACAATCAAACGGTATGAAGTCTCGAAACCAGACGGGTTTACCACCAAACAGCAGGCTATAGATTAATACCCGAAACAAGACGGGGAAACTATCTACGTCCTGACGAATACCTATCCAAGACGAAGGTTTATTCTGACTCTCTCCAAATGGCATTTTTAAGCCCATCTCCGACTACACATCATCGTCTCTCCACCTACATATTGCTTCATATCTGGTTAAAAATCAATGCATACTAATAACTTCATTCAAAGACGATCACGAGACACATTTCCCTTTCCAAAAACATCTACCATGGAGTCTAACGTACGACTCACTCTCCAGCATCAGCTTCTCCATATGGCATTCATAAGCCCATTACAATACATCGTCAACCGACGATCTCCTTCCATACACCAGCGAGTGCAAATTTCAGGGGTACTCGAGTGTTCAATCATCTTCTACCTTCGGGTCACGAAAGGCAAGCATACCAATCTAATCCTCCAGGTACAAGAAGATTGAACAGGGGCAGCTATTATACACCAAAATTTTCCTTCCTATATTTGAAGTCAATGCACATCTCCATACTCAAGAATTCCTCAAGGGTTGATCAGACAAACCTTCTCCGAAGCAATCAACCCACAACTAGGGTTTTATTTCTATCAAGTCAAAATTGACTTCTATTGCCTCAAGTGAGCATCATGCTTCCTCATATGTCTCAAAGTACCACCATGCCAGGTTTCAAGCCTCATAGCCTAAGTTTGCTCAGTCAATTGCTCAGATGGTTGAAAATCAGTTGTGTTGGACAAAAAGTCAATTGTGGTCAACATACAGTCAAACTTCATCATTTTTGGTCAATATCAAGGTTTTGAGGGTACATTCATCGTTTTATCAAGGGTTGATCATGATTCATCAAGGAAATTCAAGAAATGATCAAAATTCAAAAGTTTCTAAATTAGGGTTTCTTGATGAAAAGTCAACAGAACTTTGACCAAACATAACTCTCACATAATTCATCTTAAATTTTTCCATAAAATCTCATTTTAAATGGTATTTAAATATCTACAACTTTGTGTCTCACAAGGTTTGCCCAAAAATGCTTCATTTGAAAGATATGGTTCAAGACATTATAGGTCATTCTAAAAGTCAACAAAAAGTCATCTTTTTACAAAGAAGTGTACATGAGCATGGAATATTCAATGAAGGTGAAACCAAAAGGAGATCTTATAGGACATCTTAAGCTTTCTAAAAAGTCCAAGAACACTCTAAAATGATAAAATTGAGCAAGTTATAGTTTGAGAAAAATTGGAAAGTTTGAAGAAATGCATGAAGAAAATATTGATGAAACTTGAAAATTTTCCAAATGGGCCAATGTTTCTTTAATCTAAACTTATTCCTATCATTGTTAAGAGCCTCTAATCCCATCCACACACCATGGCTGTAAATATTTTATTTATTTTTGAATTAATTCACTTAAATTCAATTTTAATTAAAATAAAATACAAAATTAAATGGGATACGTGCAAGGCTGTAAATTCAAGTTGCTTGAGGTCCAACATAAGCATGATAGCTGGCTAAAAGCGTGTAAGAGCTGATTGCATGAAGATTGAGCATTTTGGAAAGATTGTATTTTATTCTTCAATCAAATATTTTTCAATGAATGAAATATATTTCCTCCCAAGTTTTGACTTAATTCTCTTCCTCTATATAAACACAAGACACTCATATCATAAGAGGACGATTTTGGCAGTCAAGGAAGCTAGGGTTTGAATTCAAAATTTGTCAAGAAATTTGCACCATCGGGTTTCAAGTTCCAGCCTTTCCCAATTGATTTCAACCATTCACTCATACTCCTGAGTACCCAATCAATCAATCCAAGTCATTATCTCGTTCGAAAGCATCCCAGAACGTGCTAACTAAGTTGCACCAGCTTGGTAAAGGTTGTGATTCCTAACTTTCTATTTACACGATATAAACTGTGTTTATGCATTCATTCATGTTTATTACATTGTTTTGAATCAATTTGATGCATTAGTTTCAAGGTTTGATGTAGGATAGAGAAACTCCATGGCTAGGGCATGAAGCTCCTAAGCTTTCGTATCCCTGTTTGTAGAACGATTCAGGCTAAAATAACCCCAGATTTGAACTCAGGGGATGATTTTATGTTGATCTGGGTTGTTCCTTTTTATTTTTGTTTCGATTTTGCAGGTTCAGATGTTTGAACGACTAGAGATAGTAATCGGAACCACCGTCCCAAGGTGGTTGACCAGCAAGGACTAGGGCAAGGCAGGCGTGGCAGATAGTCATTGGTCTGTTTGAAATCAAGGGACTCATCTCTGCAGACAAATAATTAGAAACAAGCAAGTACCGACAGTGTTTCACACATATGTCGCATACAACAGGGTTAAACACATTAACAACCTGGCCGACAGACCGACCTGCTCTGATACCACTAATGTAACACCCCAATATTACCCAAAGTTTTATATGCAAAAATCAGAGTAATTTAAAATTTCATAAATTAAATACTGAGGCATCACACCTTCAAAACCAATTCACTTTAAACAGTTTGCTTTAAAGTATAAATCTCAGATACATAGCACCATCGGAAATCATAAATTGACTCATAAAGATCAAAAAAAATTCTTTATTAAGCTTCCTCATCAAATCATGTTTTCATAAAGTATGATTCTTATTTACAAAAGGAAGAACAACAAAAGAACAACGACAAGACAACATAAATATTCCCCCCCGAGTGCTACGTATCAGAGCGACACCGACTCGACTAACAGCAGCTATAAACTCCGTCTTCATAACCTGCACGTTACCAATATAAAGGTAACGACGAAACAAGTAAAGGGTGAGATACTCCAAAACATATAATTAAAGGCATGATAAGTATATATATAGTTTTGGAATTATAAAAGATATAGGTTAGTGAGTGCATTCCAACACCTATCTAAATCTCACTTACTTTGATCTCCATTCTAAGTGTATAATCTACACTTAATCGCCTTAACCTTATCGGCACAAATCATCACAACAACACATAAACCTCCGCCACCACGAAATAGTCACAAGCTAATACATCACTAATTAACACGGCAACATCAACCAACAACATTAAACAATGCTAACAACATGAGTAACACAAACAAATCATCACAAATTGGCTAAAGCCCATCGTCGCTTTTGGCATAAAGCCCATCATCACAAACATCATCGCATCACATTTGCATTAAGCATTTCATCAAGTTAAATCATCGCAAAACTCATCATTTATATTCATCGCATAGTTATCATGAAATTATCAAATCATATTCATTTCATATTCATCATAAAGATCATCACCAAACAAAGCATCATATATCAATCGAAATTCAACATCGTCAATCAATTAAAAACTCAACGCCAAACAACTCAACATAAACATAACCGACTCCATGAGACACGACTATGTTATGCATGTGGTACCCGTCGCTTTGTCCATAATTAGGAACACTTGGCATAAAAGCCTCGTCGCTTGGCATAAAAGCCTCGTCGCTTGGCATAAAAGCCCATCGTCGCCAATGCATTGTATGTGACTCGACAATAAAACAACACAACACAAAAACATCATCATCGCTCATCAAGATTGGCATAAAGCCCACGTCGCCATAATTTATCCACATAAAGATAAATATATCATCGCATCATATTTGCATTATGCAAAACATCACTAATAATTCATCATCATCAAAATCATGCATTCACAAATCGGAAGCATTTGTTAACAACATCAATATAATCATCACATCATCATGGACAAAGACATATATCATCGCATCGCATAATCAACAAGTATTCATTAGTAAATACACCGTCGCAAACATTATGTTTATTTACACCGCATCATTATCAATTAACTCACCAAATTCCAAAACGGAAAATTAGTCAAACACCTATAATCATCGCGAAAGCCATTTCTAATAACCGGCATTAATCATAATCGTGAACACCGAAATCGGATTGTCCATACGTGCCTTAAATCTACTAAAACGCAATCCGGTTCAATTCAACCGTATATTGGCCTATTTCGGGTCATCTATTAAAAACTCGTAATTTCTAAAAACTAACCTCACCACTACGTTCTACACGTCGAACTTAGCTAGCACGTCAATTTTCTGTTGAATTCGTAGCAACTTGCTCCGTCGTCGAATTTGCCGAAATCGGAAAATCGGAACACAATCAAGTTCCAAAAGAAGTGCGAAAAATTAGAATTTTGGAGGCTACAGATGCATCAACACGGGCCCCCGTGTGCATCAACACGGCCCGTGTTGAAAAGCCACCAGAAACCACAAAAAACAGCAAGTCAGTGAATCAACACGGGCACCCGTGTGAATCAACACCGCCCGTGTTGATGGACCTGGCAGTTATTTTTCCTCGTTCAAGGGATCAACACGGACACCTGTGTGAATCAACACGGCCCGTGTTGATTGATCTGTGTGAAAACTCCATTTTTCATATTCCCAACTTCACTTTTACCATTCCCATTGATTCTAATCATCATCAACCTCATAATCCCTACTCCTATTCCAACTCTTCTAATCTATTTCACTTAAACAATCAACCAACCAAACCCTATAAACCAACTATCAATTTTTCCCCAAATCCAAAATACAACTATCAAACCCTAACCATATGAGATAGAGAAATCAAACCCCTTACCTCTAGCTTGGTTCATTGCAAGATGCTCCAACAAAACCCAAAATCCATGCTTGCTCTTGCTCCTCTTCTTCTTCTTCTTCCAAGTTTCTATTTTGGCTTAGGTTGTAGAATGGAAAGAAAATGAGGAGATGTGGTTTTATAAGTTGTTCTTACTAGCTTCCTCTCTTGCTCTTGCTCTTGTTCTTGCCCTCCTCCTTCCAAAACCCTCTCTTTTTCTCTAAAACTCTAAGTTTGGTTTTGTGAGGAAAATGGAAAGAAAAGGAAGGAAAATGGCTTTTATAACTTGTTTTCCTATTAGTAAGGTTAAGGGTGTAAAACCCAATTCTAACAAAATGTTTTCCACACCCCTATCTAATTATATCATCAATTCAATTAATTCAAATAATTCCGGGGAATTAAATATCGGATCCGAATAATATTTTACCGAACCGAACGTAATAAAAACCGGACCGAACTAAACGTCGCCAAATATATTAATTGATATATTGATTAATATAAATATTCTCGTCGCAAAATAATTATCGATCGGTAATTCGAAAATATTAATATAATATAATATTAAAACAGGGTGTTACAAAGATCATAGTCCCTCGATGACCTTCGATGTTGCCTACGAATATATGATCTCGTCCCTCGGTTGTTGCCTACGAATAAGTGATGATCGTCCCTACAAATTTGCTAAGTTATCCTTACATGTTGCCTTTAATGACCATACAATGACCCTACGCCTGTCCACTCACATCCAACGGATAGAGTTACCTACCAACTAATGGTATAGCGCTACCCTAAAGGAGAAAGAAAATAACAAGAACGACCTTTCTGAGTAGATAATAAGACTCTAAATTGCTTGCTCCACAATCAAAATATTTTTCACACCTCACACTCTTTTCAAAATTTCTTTCAAAAACACTTTGTATACATCCATACGAGAATCATTACAAAGTTAAACTTTCAAAATATTTTCAAACACTTCCTATACATTCTTGAGGATTGATACAAGAATCATTACGAAGTGAAAGAAAAATACTTTTCCAAATCACACACACAAAAGAGAGTTTTCAGAAAAGTGAGCTAAAGCAATTAAGAGCCCGTAGATAACTACGGATGGAAAGGGTGCTAATACCTTCTCTTTTCATAATTACCTCCCGTACTCATAATCTATCAAAGGTTTTTCCTGTTCTTTTCACCTTTCCTGTATTGGATAAAAGAAAAGTCGGTGGAAACTCTTGCTTTCCGCAACATTTGCGATAAAACACAAAATAAATAAGTCAGTTCTCCCACAGTGTTACAGTATGCCCTTTAATGAACAATTTTAAATTGTTGTTATCATTGACAAACTGTCTCTGGTTTGAAAGATTTCAAAAATGTTCTTCGCCACAAAACAAAAGAGTTTTCCATCGAAAGTCTAATTACTCGCCTCTGAATTGAAGATAAATATTATATACAAGATCAAATATATGAAGTATTAGTTGTTCCAAACAACAAAAAGAAATTCGATGGGGTTTTGAAGCCTACCGACAAGCCATTAAAAGAATTAGAACTACAATGTCGTAAACCGAATTAAGAAACGAAATTCCACTAGGGCCCATCTGCTCTGATTGCTAGACAACAACCACTACCCCAAATAAATAACACACAGAAGTCCATCTGCTTTAAATGTGGAAAGTTGAGCCATATGGCTAAGAGATGTAAGAGCAAACCTAAACCTATTGTTAGCTCGAAAGCATATGTTCATTAAAGTCAACATGGTTGGTGGAAGTGATGGTTGGTGGATAGATACTAGCGCCTCTCGTCATGTCTATTACGACCATACTATGTTCAAGACATACATGAGTGATGAAGATAAAAAGTGTTGTTGGGAGATACTCATACCACTAATGTTGTTGGAATTGGAGACGTGGAGCTGGAATTTACCTTCGAAAAGACTTTGATCTTGAAGGACGTCATGTACGTTTCTGAAATTAGGAAGACTCTTGTTTCTAATTTTCATTTAAATAAGACAAGATTTATTCAAACTATAGGGGAAAATTTGTACATCGTGCACACTTACATCTAAACCTCTATTGACAAATGCTCACGTTTAGGTATTTGAACACATGCCTTACAAGCAGCCAGAACAAAAGACCTAAGGGAAAAAAACCTAGAATCTAAAATTTTAATGACTTTTGAAAATTTGTGTATAATAATAATACAGCAAAATTTCCTTTTTAGTAGATCAAACTTCAACAACATTTGTGAATCAAATAAAAAAGTGTATGACCCAACTTATTCAACAAAGATTAGGCATTACAACAGGACGGGACAAAGACGAGTTTTATCTTCCGCGTACCTAAATCTAAATTCAAATTAAAAATATGTTCTCTATCCCAAACCCAAATGAGAATAAATAGTTATACCTAAAGTTCATCTCGCGTGAATCTAATCATTGCATCCTGTCTCAGAAAATTTTACTTTGTACCCCCACCTTTTAACCTGTACCCCCACCAAAGAATTTTTTTGACGAAAATACCCTCATATAAAAAGCATAAGATTTAAAAAAAAATTCATTTTTCATATCTCATCTAAAAGTGTTCCGAATTCTCTCAAAACCTCTTGCATTCCGAAGTTTGAAAAGTATTCAGACATTAAAGCATTCCGGAACACATCATGTAAGTGTTCCGAAATTTTTTCCAAACCGGAACACTTTTGGGAAGTGTTCCGGTTTTAATTTTTTTTTTGTTTTTCCGAACACTTTTAGAAAGTGTTCCGGTTTGCAAAATTGCATTCCGGAACACTTTCTAAAAGTGTTCCGAAATTCATTCCGGAACACTCTCCCCTAAGTGTTCCGGTTTGGGTTTTTCAATTTTTTTTTTTTCATATTTTGATTTTATTATTTTTTGCAGAATGCCTCGACGATTAGGCCCTGACGGACGACCTTGTGCTCGGAGAGGTGATGGTGCATCTGGATCACATCCTCCGGAGGTGCCTAGGGGATTCCCGGGTGGACCATCTGATTTATCACTGTTAGTTAGATACGAGCAGCACTGTGCTCGACATTTGTGGTACGGAGAGGTAAGTAAATGAAAATTTAATCAAATGAATTAAGTTAATTTTGGCATAGTTTATTAATATGTTACATTTTTTCAACATTTTTTCGGAAAGAGGACCGAAAAAACAATTAAAATGTGCTGCACACGGTCAAAAACTCAAAGAATGGGTTCCCCTGCAACTCCCCAGAGAGATGGAAAGGTTGGTGTCAAATTCGGGTCTTGCACATTTGCAAAGATCTAGTATGACAAAGGTGGATCCGAATTTAATCACTTTTGTAGAGGTGGCATTCGAGCGTCGTCATTTCACATGCCATTTGGTGAGATGACGATTACTCTCGATGACGTATCTTGTATTCTCCACCTCCCTATTAGAGGTATTTTCGGACTCCCGGCATGTCATCAAGATGATCTCGAGCTTTGTGACATATTTAGGAGTGTCACGTAGAAGCCGCTCAAGTTCGTGGCAACAGAGGTGCGTACTATAAGTTGGAATGGTTGTATGAAACCTTTGTTGCCCATAGAGGTCTTAATAATTGGGCATATGCGACTGGAGTACTTGATGATGTTAGTAGGTTGCACTATTTTTGCCGACAAGACGCTTGTCGAAGCAAAATATATATCTCTCTTTGCGGACTTGGAGGGTGCTGGAAGATATAGTTGGGGGGCAGCTGCATTGGCGACACTGTATGCTTCACTTGGAGATGCATGTATGTTTGGCACCAAACAACTTGCTGGTTATCCGACTCTTCTTCAGGTAATTCATTTATTATTTATTATTTATTATTTATTGTTCAGATGATTTTTATTTATTATTTATTGTTTAGATAATTTTTATTTATTATTTATTGTTTAGATAATTTTTATTTATTATTTATTGTTTAGATAATTTTTAACTATTATTAATTGTTTATTAATTTTTATTGACACAGTGCTGGATCCATGAGTATTTTCCTGGAATTGGAAGAGTAGTGGAAAACTGGCATCCAAGTGAGAACGTTGGAATGCCGAGAGCGATGAGCATACAAGCAAGGAGCGTTGAAGGTGGATGAATTACGAGCTGTCCTCGATAGATTGACACCGGTTGACGTGGTGTGGCGTCCTTTTGAGGATCATAGGCAGTTTCGTGCGTTCGACGAGCTTGCTTATTTCAGAGGAGGACTCTGTTGGGGAGGTATTTATGTATTATATTTGGCTGACAGATGTTTACGTCAGTTTGGTCTTATTCAGTATATACCACGTTCACCCACCGATATTATTGAGGCGGATGTGGATGTTAACTGGATTGGTTATGACCAAAGTGTTGTAGACGTAGTTGGTCACACAACTGCTGTCACATTTCCCTCCGAAACTGTGGAAAATTATTTGGACTGGTATTATCGGGTGTCACACCCTCGATTGGTACCACCGCCGGTTGATGAACCAAGACAGGTGCCAGTTCCACAGTTTGCAACAGGGCCATCCGATCCCAAGTTGGCTCGTATCTCCGCATTAATTCATCATCATCTACAAAAATTTGCTGAAGAGGATGATCCGCAGTTTGCGGATTTATTTACCGCGTTGCATTTATGTAATGAAGAGTGATTATTATGATTTAGTAATTTTTAGTAACTTTTTAAATATTTGTGTAATTTTTAGTAACATTTTAAATATTTGTGACTTATTTTTAGTAACTCTTTAGTAACTCTTTAAATATTTATGATTTTATGCGTTATTTCTCTTTAGTGTATGTTATCATTAATTTATCATTGAAGTCATTCGAATATTTGGATGAATAAAAAAAGCGTCTGTTGTAATGCTTTGTTACATTTCATAACAATTTAGTTCTACATTACACAAAATACATTACACAAAACAGGATTATTCTAAGCAAATATAAGAAGGTAAAAGCAAAGATGTAGCCATAGTTGCAATCGTCCGCTAATGATATCATCCATGCGTTGCATCCGTGTGACGAAACTTCTTCCAGTCTGTAGGCACCGGGGGTAAGGGGAATCCATCTTTCATGTTTACCTGAGTATAAAAAACAATTAATCCAACACTTTGTATAGAAAATAATAATTGAAAATACTATAATCGGATATATAAATTATTACCCAATGGTTACCGTTGACTAAACCTATACACCAAATAGTAGGATTATGTGGAGGTGCTGATGTCAAAGGGAAAATGTCAAGCAAGGATTGCCTAAATGGACAAGAATGACATTATAGCGGTTCGCTATCAAGTAACCCATGTCGGTAGTGTCAACCATTTCTCCTCGGTTGAATACCGATTGTATCATCAACCCGCCTCCTCATGATAGTCTATCTCCGAATAACTTCTCATACAAACTCTTCTTGTCTCTTATTTCCATGTCCAACTCTCGACGAACCATTGCCCAACCATCCTGACTATACCCATGCAACGATGCAATGACTCTAAATCCACAATTACCATCTGATTCAACATCCACAATCTCCTGAATATATGATCTAAGAAATTAACATTATAAATATTAGTGCATTATACATACATAATATAATAATAAACATAAAATAATCAACACTATGAATATTAATGCATAATAATTTTATATGACCTGATATGACTTGGAAACTGAAGAGTGTAGTCTTGCTGTGCAGGTTTTTTTGATTTTGAATCTCTCTTTGATTGGGATTTTGAGACTTCGTGAAGTTTGAGATGCTTGTTCAACATACTCATGCGTGAAGGATCCTGTAAACATCATACCCAACTGGTTTCTTCCATTTCTTCTTGACTCCTCCGTTGGTTTTTATTTTGTCAGGTGGTGGACATAAGGAAGTTGTTGCGGGATAAGCAATTTCACTACACCTACTTCTTAATGCTCTTTTCCCGACAACATCTGATGATCTATACTTTCTCCATATTTCTTCCATTACATTATTCATGTCCGATCCATCTTCTCCTTCCACTGCAATTCACCTTCCATACTTAACTTCCTCCAATGATCATGAACACTCTCAATAGGTATAGGTACACCACTAAGCACATATCTACCTAACTCACAAGCACAAGGTAACCCATAATTTTTTCTATGAGTACACCTACATATTTCTCTAGAAGTTCCAACATAATCAACTCTCTTTAACTCTTCTGCAATGCGTCTCAGAGCAGCTCTAGAAACAAAACTACGCAGCTTACCATAGAATGGACTAACATGTGCATGCTCACATTCATAAAAACTTTTTTGAAACGAAGCACGAATGTTGCCTATTTGTATCCTCAGGTTGTTGTTCATAGCTTCCCAACAATTGACCATGTCACCTAGACTATTTCCCAACATCTGCTTTAGCTTCCAATGAGCGGATTCAACCCTAAAAATGAATGCATAATATATATAACAATATTATATAACAATATTAATATATAAATAATATTAATGCATAATATATATAAATAATATTCATGCATAATATAATAATAACAATAAAATAAAATAAAATATATACCGGTTAGTCGTGGTGTTGCCCAAATGAAGTACTCGATCAATCCATGCTCCAACGAATCTATGTCTATGTGGAATCAACCATGTGTCTTTCACATAATCAATAAAGTCGACAATTAAAACATGCTTGTTCAAGTTGTTCCAACTTTTGAGCATACTCAACCTCGTCACTAGCCCACACAACTTCCTCCCATAATGTGTCAATGGTCTCGCATTTCTTTCACCACATATTGCTTGCATCGCATCCCAACATTTTTGTTAATATGAAAACGACATAGCAAATTTTGTGTAGTAGGGAACACAATTTCCATAGCTTTCATCAATGCTAGATCTCTATCCGTCAAAATCACTTTTGGACGCAGATCTTTCTGCACAAACAATTCCTTCAGCTTCTCCAAGACCCAACAAAACTATCTGCTCAGACTCCATATAAGCAAATGCAACAACAAAAGTCAACTCCGTCGATGTCATGCCAACAATTTCAAAGAGAGGTTGCCTATATTTGTTTGTCTTATATGTGCTATCCATAACTAAGACAGTGGGAAAGATATTCAGCAACTTGACGGACTGGATGCGCCCAAAAATATCTCTCACAATATCCGAACCATCTCTTTTCTACTCCGGAGACATATCCTGCATCCTCAATTAGCTTTAGCAAATGTTGTATCTCGGATCTTGGACCCTTATCTCTTTTTATCACACTCTTCGCTTATAAATTTGAGTGATCCGAGTGATATTTTCGAGATTCTCTCTTGGGGAAGTCAAAATGTGTCTAGGAGGAACATGTCTCTTTGTTAAATCAAAACATGTTGTTTTTCATCCGAGGTCAATTTGCCAAACGCATGCCCTTCAAGCCTATCGGGTAATCCATGATTATGAACTCCACACTTTACATCTACCTTCCATCCCAACCCATCTTTTGAGTCGATCTTATTTTAAACGGACATCCACATCTCTTAGTTGCCTCAATTCCACTTTTATCCTTGTATTTTCCGCCTTTATCACACCCAAAATTATCTTGTTCCTCCTTCCTCTCTTGCCGGTTTTGTC
Source organism: Vicia sativa (assembly GCA_021764765.1). Classification (NCBI taxonomy): domain Eukaryota; kingdom Viridiplantae; phylum Streptophyta; class Magnoliopsida; order Fabales; family Fabaceae; genus Vicia; species Vicia sativa. The sequence continues at coordinate 184,303,411 of CM038795.1, forward strand.
CGAACGCTTAATAATGGTGATTTTATTTCTTAATCCAACTTCTTTGATCCAACTAATAACATTTTCTCGTGTAGCGAATGTTTCTGTTGTAGTGAATACATCTGTCGTATCTATGGAGGATTCGGCTTTTTGAATTTCCATACCTGAAAAAAAAATTTTAAAAAAAAAAAAAAAAAAAAAAAAATTTTAAAAAGCTCCGAACACTTTAAGAAACTTCGAACACATTTATAAACCGAACACTTTCTGAAAGTGTTCCGGTTTGTTATATAATTTGCCATCCATTCCGGAACACTTGCACAAAGTGTTGAATGTTTTAATTCTAACACTTTTAAAACTGTTCCGGTTTGTGTTTTAACATACCGGAATACTTGCTGAAAGTGTTCCGGAAAGCGTTCCGGAAGTGTTTTTCAAAACTGTAAAAATTTGTCTTTTTCGTAAATGATAAAAATAAAATAGTAAAATAATTAAATTACAGTTAGGGTAAAAATGTCATTTTTTAAAAATTGTGGGGGTACAGGATTAATTGTGGGGGTACAAAGTCAAATTTTCCCTGTCTCATCTCCACATTTGAATCAATTTTTTAAAATTGAAATAATTTGTTTTCCCAAACTCATTATTTATCTCGAAGACGAGTTCAAAATGAGTAACAATGTTCCCATTATCCGTCTTTTAAAATTGAAAAAGCCTAAAATTTATGTCTTTTAACCCAATCAAAATAAATTTTTCGGGGGTGACTATGCATGGTGGGACGAGTTATGTTGAATGGTTCCCTGCTACTCATCCTAATTGGGTATATGGTAAACATTTTCTAATGTCACTTTCCAACCATATTTAAGACTTAAAAAAAAGCCTTCAATCATCAATTCAATCCCAAAAACGAAAAAGTCATCTCAACCATCATTCCACCATAAACAGAACCAAAAGATCCACCGAATCCAACCTTGTCCCAAAACAAAAACAAAAATTCATTTATCTCCTCGTATAATCCGAATCTCAAGATCCCTCTTTTCCTTTCAATTTCCCAAGTGTTCTTTATATCAAAATCAAAATCTCTTCTTGCTTTCTGAGGATTTGACACTTTCACTTTCATTCTCTATCTTCTCCAATGGAAACTGTGTTGGATCAAGCTACTATCATTTGCTCTCACTGGTAAAACACCTCAAATTCTCTACAATTGTTTTATTATTATGTAATCTATGTATTGTTTTGTGTTTTATATGAAATTAGGATTATTTGTTTGGTAGGTGAAACTAAAGCATGTGAATTGTTGTAATGTTTGAAATATGATGATGATGATGATGATGATGATGATGATGATGATGATGATGATGATGATTTGTTTTTTGATTTGATGGTTTCAGTGATCGAGCTATTCCTGTTGCAAATGTTGACTTGCACAATGCTCATTGTTCAAGAAACCTTCAAAAGTGCAAAGTTTGTGGTGATATGATTCCCAAAAAGAATGCTGAGGATCACTATTTAACAACTCATGCACCAGTATGTCAAGTTTTTGTTTCTTTTACTTGTTTCTTTTGTTCTCAATTTGGTCCTTGGCGTTTTAGCTCATTAGTGACTAAGTAAAGAGTAAATAGCTATTTTGGTATATTAATGTGTGAAGCATTTGTTGGTGAAGGCTTAAGTCCTTAGAGTGTGTTTTTCTCAAAGTATCCGGTTCAAATTTCGCCAGGTGCTAACAATCTTTGTGTTGGATCCGTCCACATAGAGCTTTGTTCTGACTTTAAATGGTCCCCTGCTAATGGACGGTGAGATTGATTCTTTTTTATTAGTCAGTCTCAAGGCTGGATACAAAGTTTAAAAATAAAAAAACTTCCACAAGTGTCTCCTCTGTCATTTTGGTTGTAGAATCTGTTTCCAGGTACTCAACTTAGTTCCTGAATGTGTGATTTCAGTGGTTGTGATTTCACGGTGCCAGGGACGATGCGTTTCTTAGTAAGGGGATTAAAGGAGGGGGATGCTCCGCTATTTAGTGGACGATGAGTTTGTTAGTAAGGGGATAGGAAGAGAGGGATGTTCCACTATTTAGCCGCAACTCTATCTGCTATTTCACATTGTGGACTTTTGGCACTTTTATGTTGGTTTTCTAAACAAAAATGTGGATTTGTGTAGGTTTCTTGTTCATTGTGCAGTGAGAAAATGGATCGAGATATTATAAATATCCATGAAGGTGAAAAATGCCCTAAAAGGATTGTCACTTGTGACTTCTGTGAATTCCCATTGCCAGCAGTTGATCTAGCTGAGCATCAGGTTGTGCTCATGAAGAACTTCCGAGTTACAAGATTTTATTCACAGATTTTCTTTTGCATTAATTTTAGCTTGTAATTCATACCTCGCAGGAAGTGTGCGGGAATCGAACAGAACTGTGCCACCTTTGTAACAAATATGTTAGACTTCGTGAAAGATGCAATCATGAAGCTAGTTGCAATGGCATCATTCAAGATAGCGCTATCGGCTCTTCAAGGTAAGAAATATAATCATTAACAACTGAACATGTTGGTCACTATCTCATATAGGATCAGAATTATCATTGCAAAATCCGATTATATTGAAACTGAAGAAGCCTCAAAACTGAGGAATCTTTGCTATTACAATGGCAGAGACAATGATCATAAATTGAAACAAACTATGGATGGAGGTGTAAATTCCTTGCAACGGCGGAAATGAAAAACTAACCTATTTCTCAAGGAAGAAGGGATTCTCTGCTCAACCTGACAAATCGAATTACTCACTAAATGATTGCCTATCTATTCTGAAAATTACCACATCCTATTGTAGTTATCCTTCTCTCTATTCTCCCTGCATGATTCACATATCTTTCCCTCCAACCTCCTTCTGCAGGTGTTCATTCTATTATACCAATTCTGCCTCTCCTAGTCTCCTTCATTTCTTTTTTTCCTCCGATTCCCTGCGTTTCATCCTATCATACACCAGTAAAGAGATGGCTCATTGCATGTTGCATCATTCCAGCTGCCAGTGTCAAGGCTAGATAATTGTCTGTATAGATACTTCACATCCAAAGTGTGACCGGTGTCCAACACCAATATGGCACTAAGACATATAGTTACATTCAAGTATTTCATTTTCGCAAAATCTTACGAATGTCGATATGTCAGGGTTGTGTCCATGTCAATTCTTCATAGATAATTGTTCCCTATACGCCCAAATTCTACCATCAATCTGAGGGCACATGCTGTTTCAAAAGTCACTGATTGACTATCCTCCAAGCTGGGTTGCCGAAATACGCCACTCATCACATGATATATATTGCTGGCTTCATAGTTAATTGTTCTCTATGCATCCAAGCTCTACCATCATTAGTCATATATAATTTGTTGCTTTTACTTACATTGTAATAAAGCTAATGTATGCATGTTTTGTTTGAAGGAATGTGAGGGAAACTGAAAGAAACGAAGGTATTCAACGAAGACAGCAGCGGCGGCCGCAGAATGAGTTCTCAACTAAACGTCTTCTTTTCTCAGTAGCCGTCACTGGTATTGCTGTTATACTTGGAACTTTCCTCCTGCAGAGAAAGGCAGATCCAAGTGAGGTGCATTAGCAACAGAGATGAAACATTTTTGCATCTCTCTCATATCTGCTTTATCAGTATAATCCATTTGCTTGCTTCACAAGTCTTATGAGATATACTTGTTTTTTCTTCTACTGTATTAATTATTTCTCATCGGTATTATAGAAATAAATATCAGAAAACTATATAAATCACAATACGTTATTGGAAATTACTAATATGGTTCTGAATTTGATGGAAATAAATTAAAGTACGTTTATAGATATGATAAGAAAAGTTGATAGTATATTTGGTGTGTTCTTTTTTTATATATATATATATATATGGTAATGCTCTTGTGGTGAAGGCCAAACAATTTCGCAGAAGTCAATTTTTCATCTCATTCTTATACATCCTCTCAAGTCATGCTCAAAATTTTCAAAATGCTCCTTATTTTGGATATTTATCTCCGGATGCACCAATCACCATTTTTTTCATATTAAAATTCAGAGATTCACAACCGAAGTCTTTTTAAGAATGTGTACGAAAATGTTCTTTTGAATTATACTTGCTTTCAGAACTCAAGCAGTAAGAAAGAAAACATGACAACATAATAAAAAACATACCAATATCAACATTTCATTAAATAAAAATGTTCATTACATAGATAGTCATGGAAATAAATTCAACATTGCATAACCATTTCATTGGAACGTTACAACATAATAATTATATCTTTGACGGATTTGAATTCGCATGCACTTCAATCAGACCATTTGATTCATAATAGAGAAAAATGCTCCATAAACCTTTATATCTTCATTCGTCTTCGGTTCAAGGTTGGTGAAATGGACATTTTCTTTGTTGTCAAATGAAGGTGAACGATACTCGACCTTGACAACTCTGCGAATTTGTGAAAAAAGTAGTAGAATATTCAGTTTGGATATCAAATTTGTGAGGGATGTTTCCTCAGTAACCCTAAATGGAAATGGCGGCTTCTCGCCATTGAAATACACAAATGCAAGTGGGGATATGAACCTGTGATGACTCGTTTTTTTCATCAGTTATTTAAAAACAATGAAGTCGCCACCTAATTTTATTTGTTCTAAAAAGAACGAGAAATATAGATAAAACCCCACAGATGCGGATAAGGCGGTCTACGTGACCAAAAACATGGAATCGGGAGTCGGTTATGTAAGAGGAAGGTATTAACACCTCTTACATCCATCGTACTCGATGGGACCCGTTTAATTCTAAGTGTGTGTGTGTATTCGCTAATTTCTAAGTTATAATCGAAAAATAAAAGAAACGGAATTTGTTTATTATTATTTTAAGTTTGGCACGGTTTCGAAACCGTGTGCCTACGTATTCCCTTGTGCAATGAGAAAGTCAAAACTCCGTAGTTCCTCTCAAAAATGTTCTATATTGGTTGTGTACTTGTGTTATTTTTATAAAAATCTTGCTTTAGACATTTCAAATGCTAGAACTTGGACTTGTTTAGTTTGTTTGAAAAGCTTAAGTCTTCGTTCGCATTTGAAATGGCTATTGCGTATTCTTTGTAAGAAAAGAGTTTTAATGGTCGCATATGAGCGAAAAAAGAGTTGAGTTATTTTTATATGGGAGACAAGCATTGGACCATAAGCGTTCAACGGCTAACGCCCCAATTACTCGGATGAGTGGACAGAAACATCCTAATCATCTTTTTCTACCCAAAAGTTTATTAAGAAAAATAAGGTGAATCAATGTTTCCTTACTAGATTCATTTAAGAAACCAAACATACAGTCGAGGGTCGATACAGGATTGACTACCATATGTTTGGGAGGAGAGAGAGAGGTGAAATATTTATTTATGAAAATGTTTTGAAAAGAAACTCGACATTGGATCGAGGTTTAGAACTTTAATTATGAAAGTGTTTTTGAAGTTTGATATGCGAAGAAATGAAGAGTGGAATCGGGTTATGATTAATTAAGTATATGGACTTAATTAACCTCGTGAGGATAAGTGCTCCTATTCCCAACTATCAGACCCTAGTGCATGGAAAATTGGTATATGGACCAATAATATTTTCGGGTTATGATTAATCAAAGCAACAAGGACTTTAATTAACCACGTGAGGTTGGCCATGCCCATCCCCAACTATGAGACCCTTTAAGAAATTGGCTTATGAGCCAATCAAAAGAAAATCGAAGTTGCTTATTTTTATTAATTGTGGGTGAGGTGTGCAATAGTGAATATATCAGGTAAGCAAATAAATAAACAATTATCACACAATACAATCGGAAATTTAAATAATTATTAGAATAGATTTTTTCTATTTGATAAAAAATCGACTAATAGTTTAATCGATAAATTATCAAATAAAAACTATCATAACTAATTATTATTTAGTACATCGAATTAAATTGCAAATATAATTAAGTTAAAATAAATTTAAAAGATAAGAGTTGAGAAAATGGGCCTGAATTGAAGCTGAAGGAGGGGGTGCTGGAAGTAAAGCAAAGCCCAAGCCCACCATTCGTTGGGTCTTGTGTGGGAGATTCCATGGAAGCACTTCGTGGACCATCAATCTGGAGCATTGGATCTGAACTTCCTGAGATCCGGTGGCTGAAAAAGAGACAACACATGTACTACCATAGATCTATGCATATTGGATGACAAAGGGACCAAACAGACAGTGACAAATGTCACTGCCTGGGTTAGCCAAACAAAAACCCACTAACTAATCCTAACACGTTAAGCTTATTTTAATAATACATATTTTAATAATAAGGAAAAAAATTAACAAACTAATCAGCAGAAACAAAAATCAGTTATCATTTTTTACGATTTCCTTTCTCTCTCTCTCTCTCTCTCTCTCTCTCTCTAAAATAACACGCTCTCATCTCTCTCTTGTTTTGTTGGAAAACCCTCGCCGAAAAGCTGAAGGACAACCGCGTCGAAAATCGCCTCACGGCGGCGGCGTGGCCCAGAAGTTCCAAATTTTTGACTTATATGCTTCGTCTCTAACTCCTGAACGTTGATCCAGTAACAGTTTCCTCTAATTTTTGCAGGTTTTCTCTAAATCTACAAAGGGGAAATGAAACCCTAGCTTGTTTTCGCGATCTGAGTGGTTACGATGCAGGAAGAGAAAACGATGATGACTGAAAGGGGAAAGGAATAGGAATGGAGCCTGTGTCTCCTTGATGACTCGATCGGAAACCTTTTCGGGTGAGATTGTTCTTTTCGTTTTCTGTCTTTTTTGTCTTCTTTCTCGGTTCAGGATTTTATGGTTTCTGAAACACGAATCTCTGAAGGGTTATTTCTGGGTAGGAAGATGATGATGGACGATTAGGGTTTTTTGAATCTAGGGTTAGGGTTTGTTGCGGCTGTATTAGAGTTTATGATATGGCTGGCCGATTAGGGTAGATGAACTCTGTTTTGGCTTGTATTTACTCCTTATATACTGCAGAAAATGGAACTAGGGTTTTTGTTTTGGACTCTGTATGTTGTCTTTACGGTTTGTGGCTTTGGGTTGTATGCTTGCTAGAACTTGCTTGCTGGACTTACTGGTTTTGTTCTTTCTGGACTCTGTATGCTGGACTTTCTGGTTTGGTTCTTGCTGGACTTTGCAAAATGATTGTTTGGGCTTTTTGCACATTCCTCATTACTGATTCTTAGTGATTTTGATTTACTATGGTAAATTGTCTTGGTTTTAATTGTTAGACCAGAATAGCTTCTATTACCTGAGCCAAAATTCTGTGTTTTTTTTTACTTTGCCTAATTAGGAAGTTCTGTTGTCTGGCTGTTTGTACTGGCTGCTTGTTGTTGGTCCAAAACAAAACTTTTTTCTGCTTGCTGCAATATAACCATGATGGAAACTAAATTATAGCTTCTTTTGTGAACCAATTTCCTTTGTGATTTGCAAATGAAGTTTCCTTTCAGCCAATGATTAATCTTGAACTTAGATAATGAGGCTTGGTATGATTTAAAACTCTTTAAACCTGATTCTTTCCAGAATTCCCTAATGATGAGATTGTTACACTTAAAAACTCTTGTGAAAAAAATCCTTGTTATGTTTATGTAATAATTGTTTAGTACTAACAATCTTTTCCTTTTGATTTCATGTAATGTTGGATGCTTGGAGGAACAAAATGGGTGTCTTGAGGCAAAGCATTGAAACTGTGGGCATTTGGAAGCTTGAAGGAGGACAAAGATCCATTCAAAATCTTGTGACAAATCTTAGAAAAACTTGTAGTATTAGATATAGGGTTTGAACATTTGTAATATTTGACATCTTGAATCTTGTAATCAAATTTTAATGAAATAACTTGTGCTTTCACTTTTGAGCTTGTAATTCCATCTTCTCCTTGCAAAATGGCATTGTAAAACTTTGTAGAAATTGGGATGAATGGATACAATAAACTTGAATGATATCCATATGGCACTCGAATGAAAATATAAAGATTGGACTCAAAAGAATGATGGAATCCCCACTTCCTTTCAAATTAAACTTAACTTTGAATTCCCTTTGCTTGAAACGAATAATGTACCCATTATGAACCAAATAAACACCTTACAAATATATTTCCTTCTAATAAATTTGAATTCCAAAAAACAAATGTATTTCCTTCTAATGAATTTGAATTCCAAAAACAAATATATTTCCTTCTAATGAATTTGAATTCCAAAAACAAATATATTTCCTTCTAATGAATTCGGAATAATTCTCTTAAAACCCAACAAAATATCTTCAATGAAGATCCACATAGAACCTCTTCTGAATCCTTGCGCTTAAGCATGATATCTTGCTTCTTCAAAAGGACAAGAATGGAATCAAAGAAGGAAATCTCTCATGATTATAATGCTTTAAGGATTTTGCCAAGAAGAAAAAAAAAAGTCACACGCCTCTGCAATCCAAAACTCATGCACGGGACCCATTGGATAAGAGAAAATGAGATTCGGTTTGACATACTTGCAAATTCTGAATCCTTGATCCCATCACAGTGAATGAATATCTATGATGAAAATAAGCCATTGAATCAAAATGAAGAGGGAAAATTTTGGGGTGCGACAGAACCCATTCTCTCAAGTTTTGTATTTTGGTGCAACTAATAAGGGTTGAAACACACTCTATTTATACAAGTATTGGGTAACTTTGGGCCACAAAATTCTTATTATGTATCAGGTAATATTTCAGAAAAACGTATCAAATTATAACAAAAGGGTGAGCTTAGAGTTACATATCCGAATAAACCATTAGGGTGACTTTAGAGTCACATCCGAAACTTTATTGAACTAGAAAAAAACTAGAATATTTGTAAATAAGCACATGCAATGTAAACCAAAAGTAAACCATAAAATTAATATGTATTAAATTGTATCAAAATTAATACTTATAAAAAAGTGTATCGATTACAATCTAAAATGCATCAAAAAATCTAGTACCGCATAAATTTATAACTAGTTCCATCTTCGACGCTTCCTTATTTGATTCTCTTTCAAGCTCCATCAATTTGGTGAACTCTATCAACCTCTCCGTAAATTGATTCGACCAAGTTTCTGCCTCAATTATCGAATGTGTCGTCCACTCGATCTATGTATCTTGAATTGGACACTCATGTTTTAAATAAACCTGAACAAAATGTAGACCCTTTGAAAGAAACCTTATGCACATGATGCGTATGACACCATTTTTAGTGGACCACTGTGTAATAGAAAAAATGTCTCTGATAACCCATGTCTTATCAATTAGATACACATTATGTCATACACGCTTGCTATAAGGTGACCCATTTCAGGGAAGCACATTCATTTTGAAAATGGTGCCTTACCTAGCAAAAATCATCGGTATATGAAGAACACACAAAGATGAGGTACTTTTGACACTCATCCAACAATCTTGTAAACAAAAGACTAAATTATGCATTCATCCAAAAACTAATATTGAAAATACAAATGCAAGAATCACAAGGGCTTTTCAAGGTTGTAATGTGGCTTGGTTAACAAACAAGTGATAAGTTCTAAAGCTAATCGGAAAAAATACTTGCATAAACCTAAGGGAGTGATCAACTCACAAAGTGAAACAATAGAATTTTAATAAAACTTCTTTCTCATCACAAATTGCAAATCAAAACACCTCACTTATTAACACAACATTATTCATACTTTTTTTCTTTTTCAAAGATTTTTCTCTTTTTTCTTTCTTTTTCTAATTTTTCTTTTTCACATTTTTTTCTTTCTTTTTCTTAACCTCACACCAACCACAATATAAGCACATAAATATTCCTCTCCCCACCTTGAATTCAACCAACATCATTATGTGAATACTCCCTCTTGCTAAGGCAAGGTAAAAATTCATACAACAACATATAGTTGAGGGTTCAAGAAACAAAGAAATCAACATTCATACAAAAAAGGTGATTTCAACACTCATAGACAAGCATCAAGTTCAAATAAACATGGATATTGATAAAAGTTCAAAGGGGCTAACAAAGGTTCACACACTCACAAGATGAATTGAATATTTGGATAGGTAGTTGTGCTCAAAATCAAACAAAAGACTTGATTATTTTCGTGCAACCATACAATCAACACAAAATAAAAGATTAACCATAATAAAATCCAGTTAAAACAAGAATGTGGTCTCCAACATATGTGAACAATGGAAAGCTTCCTCACATTTATGGGTAAAAAGAGAACTAAAGTGATTCAAGTCATGAGCAAGTAATACAAAAAGAATGAATGGCATGGTAATTATACAAATGATAAATTTCTTAAACATGTTATGCTATAGAAAGCGATAAACGAGTACCTAATGTGTACCAACTTTGAAAACTATCATTATCATACATCCGCGAGTTGAAACGATCAAACTCAGAAAATCACAAAATGCAACCTCAAGCTACCAGACCAAAATTTGAGTCTAAACAACAACAAGAATTAGAAAAATAATAATAATTTTATTCAATACAAAAATCCTTGGTGAAAGTGGGAAAAAGGCGAACCAAGTGAAAGTGAAAGTGTCCTTGGTGAAAGTGAAAATAATTTTCCTCAACATAAACACAAAAAGCTTGTGGAAAACACAAATTGACATAACAAAACAAATGGGTGAAAGTGAATTAACAAGTTGAAAAATGAAGATTTGAAAATTTAGAACATTTCCTTGTTTCAACTTGTTAAAACACAAGTCACCACACACATTAACAAACACAACAAAACATTCTTGCTTTACTTTGTAAGCTTGACTCCTTTATTATGCGAGCTAGTAACCTCCTCTCATTATGCCATGGTATTTCCACACTGCACAAACCTAAAGAAAGTGCCCTAACAACCACACAACAAACGTTACAAAAACGAGATAATTCACAACAATACGTGAAAACTAGGAAAAACACAAATATGCACAAGTATGGAAAGTAAACACACAACATGTACAAGTAACAATATACAAATTCATATACAAAGTTTATACAACATATACATTAATTACAAAACTCAAAAACTCAAAAACTATCGCGATGCAAAATCAAAAAACCAATCCTTGACAACGACACCATTTTGTTGCGGCGGTATAAGTGGCAAGCAAAAAGTAAAGTATTATTTTTACCGGGTGATATATAGGTTATATCGTATCATGTCCACAAAGATTGGTTATTGATTTGTCGTTCGATAATTCGTTCGTTAATGAGTTTGAGGTTAAATGGGTTTTGTATAGAAAATAAATGCAAACAAAAGTATAATAAGGATACACAACTTGAGTGGAAAATATACTTACTACTTACAATTATGAGAAAGGAGTATTTCATCATCTCAAAGTGGAGGATATAGCTTAGATTTTCATCAACAAGACATCACTCAACACCAAGTGAAAAATGTCTCACTTTACTACATATCGTGAAAGTATAGTAGTTTGCATCAGTACATAGAATTAACAAGAGTCTAATCTTTTTGAGAAAAGGATTTTAAAGGTAGAAAAGCCAAAAATGGCTAAAAAAGTTTGAATGCGGTTGATGATTTGTTTTAGTCTTAAGAAAAATATCAAAGTATTATTAAATTGGTTGATGGTTTTATTAAGAAAAGGGTTTTTGAGAATGCCATGGACCTAAGTCCAAGTTTATTATGAAAGCGGTTCAAAGTTAGAAAACAAAAAGAGTTTTGAAAAGAGGGAGAAGATTTTGAAATTAAAGAAGATGAGAGGAGATGAAGGGACTATTCTATGTTCAAAAAGTAAAAGTTAGAGAAAGGAACCGTCTAACCAAACAATAATCCAACACTTGACATTAAGAATTCAATATAAAATTTTCTTTGGATAAAAAACCATACCAATAAATATACCCAGAAGAAACCAAGTCTCAGATGCAATTATGTCTTCATAAACATTGGGCAGAGTAACAGTTGTATTCAGAGGAATTCCCACTCACAAATGAGCATAAATAGAATAACCTGCACACAGAGAAAATAACAACTCAATGCCTTGAATTAAACCCCAAAGACTTCAGGCAAAATAACAACAGTCATAGAATCTCCAAGCCAAGTCCAAGGTGGCAATCCTAAGTTCAAGATCCAATCTCCAAGCATAGGGTATAGTAACCTTGTCCAAGTTAACAAATTTATGGTTTTAGTCCTTTATTAATGTTTTAAGCACAAACAAAATAAAATATCCAAATGGACAAAAATAAAATGGCAAAAACATAAGCATGATAAGGGATGCTAAAATTAAAGTAAAGCAATAAAAAACATAAAAGTAAAGTTAGGATTTAGTTGTTAGTAATTAGTGATTAGTTGTTAGTTAGTTTCATATGAAGGATCTATAATAATTTAAATGTTGAGCCTAAGTCAAAAGTTATGAGAATGCATCAGAGAATTGATACAATCAAAGCCTCTATACAATGAATTGTCAAGTTTACTGGCCATAACTCAAAATTTAATCATCCTTGAAATTACAAGTCTAAAGCTTTGGCCACTAAGAATCAATCACATAAAAAAAGAAATCCATATGGTTCGCGATGATTTAAGCCTTGAGCCTAAGTCAAAGGTTATGAGAACTCATCAGAGGATTGATAGAATAAAAGTCTCTACATGATGAATTGTCAAGTTTATCTGCCGTAGATCAACACCTAATCATACTTAAATAATTTCAAGCATAAAGTTTGGGCCACGAAGAACCATTTTTTCGATTTGAGGGACAAAAAATATAGCGCTATGTTAAGTCATCGTCAAGTAACTTATATAGAAGTCACCCCACAACGGGACCGGTCAATAGTAATCTATGTACCATACATGTTAGAAACATGATAAAAACCATGCTCCTAAAACATATAGCACAAGTAAAAAAGAATGGGATAAGATGAAGAGGAAGAAGAATAAAAAATTACACTGGATCAATGTTATAGCCCAAAAATTTCCCTCCTATTTTTTAAAGTCAATACACATCTACGCACTCAAGAGTTCCTCAAGGGTTGACCAGATGAACCCTCTCCTAAGCAATCAACCCACAACTAGGGTTTTGATTCTCTCAAGTCATAAATAGTTTCTATTGCCTCAAGTTAGCATCATGCCTCATATATCTCAAGGTATCACCATGTCAATTTTCAAGCCTCATAGCTCAAGTTTGCTCAGTCAATTGCTCAGATGGTTGAAAATCAGTTGTATTGGACAAAAAGTCAATTGTGGTCAACATACAGTCAAACTTCATCATTTTTGGCCAACATCAAGATTTTGGAGTCACATTTATAATTTGATCAAGGGTTGATCATGATTCATCAAGAAAATGCAAAGAATTGGCCAAAAGTCGAAGTTTCTAAATTAGGGTTTTTTGATAAAAAGTCAACAGAACTTTGACCAAGCACAATTTTCACATATTCCATTAGAAATTTTTCCACCAAAGCTCATTTTAATGGGAATTCAATTCTCTACAACTTTGTGTCTCATTAGCTTTGGCCAAAAATGCTTCATTTGAAAGTTATGGGTCAATACATTATAGGTCCTTCTAAACGTCAACAAAAAGTCATCTTTCTCCAAAGAAGTGTACATGATCATGGAAACTTCAATGAAGATGAAGCCAAAAGGAGCATTTAGAGGACATCTTAAGCTTTCTAATAAGTCCACGAACACTTCAAAATGATAAAAATTGAGCAAGTTATGACTTGAGCAAAAATGGAAATTTTGAGAAAGTGCATGAATCAAATATTGGGTAAAACTTAAATTTTGGACTAATGGGCCTAAGTTTTGAAGTTCAAGCATGTCCATAATCACAAATAGGACATATAAATCCATGCCCATATTTTTGTAGTTTTATTTTTATTTATTTGGATTTTTATTCATATAAAAGCTAAATAAATTAGATAAAATACAAAAATGCAAGATCAAATCGCGGGGCCTTTTTAAAGTCATCTTGGAGGCCCAAAATATCAGTCTTGAGAATCAAGAATCCGAGCTAGCGTGATTGAATATGATTGAGGATCAAAAAAATCAAGATTGAATATTGATTTCCAATCAAATATTTTGCATTCAAGACAACATGTTTTCTCCAATTTGATTAACCTAATTTAGTCTCCTATATATGAACAAGGATTCCAGATGCTTAGGGACGATTTTTGAAACCTCAAGAACCCTAACCAAGCTTGAAAAAACCTTGAAGAACAAGCAATTGGCAGCGCCGGATTTCCGTCGATTCAAGCCATTCCATGGGTATCAATCAATTCCTCATTGCCTCCTGAATCGTTCCAGCCTTTCACCATCAATCAACACCTCCAGAATCGATCCAACCATAATCAAGATTTGCAATTTCTTTTCCAAAATCGATTATCAAGTTTTACACATTATAAACATGTTTCGATTTTATATTTGTGTTTAGAATGATGTTTGCAAGCTTTCTGGGTGATTCGATTTGAGTTTTAGCGTAGGTACAAAGAAACACCATGGCTAGGGTTTCTGAGCTTCGATTTGGGGAAACATAGTTACTAGTAAAATTGGACTAAATCAAGGGTACCATCATACTAAGAACAAAGTTTCCAATCGAACCATGGTCTCATAACAAATTTATATTGCATATTCTTGATTTTGAAAATTTGCAGGAGCTGTAGTGACGGACATGGCTGTGGGTAAAACCTTTAGCCGCGAACTGACCGTCTGTATAGGTCAAAGGAAAATTCAAATCGGGACGAAGCCCCTTTGCGCGCGTTTTTTTAATTAAATTTTCAAATTTTCGTTTTCATACATATGTTATTTCGTTCATTCCAATAACACAAAAGCATTATGGCTTAGTTGGCAAGGGAGGCGCGTTGGTAACCCTTATGTCTTGGGTTCGAAACCCAGGGGCTGCACTTAATTTTAACCTTATTTTCTCTTCATATTTTTCTAACCTATTTTCTTATAATTATCTTTTTAATTTAATTCCTTTTAAAATATCTTTTAAATACAATAAAAAAATCACAAAAAAATATTTTTATTTTAGATTTAGGTTTAAAAAATGTTTAATTAATTTTAGACACAAAAATATTTTATTTTTCTTTTCACTTTTGATTATTTTCATAATTAATTTCAAATTAACTTAGAATTAGTTTTCTTAATTAAAATCAATTCCAAAAAATACCAAACATATTTTTTTTTTCATTTTAATTAGGGTTTAGAACACTTATGTTTCCATTCAAATATTTTTCTCTTATTTATTCATGTTTTATTCTCATTTAAATTCTAGAAAACGATGTATAGGTCGCAAGGTTATTTTTGTAATAGCATAGATTTAATTTCTCGCACTTTACTTTTCGCACCTCCAATAATGCAACTGTCCCAAAGCCTTGTAATAGCGTACGTTTATTTTCCGCACTTTTACTTTCTGCACTCTCTTATAAACTGCCTATAAACTGCTTAGATGTATGCTAATAAGATTGTATGGTAAGACTAATCAATCAATCTTAGATCACCTTAAAAATCAAGATAAAATACATGAATTGAGCACACTCTTCACACTTGCACTCTTTAGGGTATCCTCTCTTGTTGCCTGACGAAACAATGGTCATGTCCCTCGAACATAGGGGTACCATTAGCAAAGTCCCTCGATTCAAAATCATCACAAAGATCATAGTCCTTAGATGACCCTTGATGTTGCCTACGAATATATGATCCCGCCCTCGGTTGTCGCCTACGAATAAGTAATGAACGTCCCTTCGAATTGCTAAGGTATCCTTACAATGTTACCTTTGATGACCATACAATGATCCTACGCCCGTCCCTTCACATCCAACGGATAGAGTTGCCTAACTAATGGTATGGATAGCATTGTCCTAAAGGAGGAGGAAAATAACAAGAGCGGCCCTTTTTGAGTAGGTAATAAGACTCTTAATTGCTTACTCCAACCAAAATACTGTTCACACCTCACACTCTTTTCAAAAATACTTTCAAACAAACTTTTTGTATACATTCATACGAGAATCATTACAAAGTTACATTTTTCAAAAGAAACATTTTCAAACACTTCGTATACATTCTTGTGGACTGATACAAGAACCATTACGAAGTCAAAGCAAAATACGTTTCAAAATACTTTTCAAAACACACACACAGAAAGCAAGTTTTCAAAAAGTGAGCTAAGAAATTAAGAGCCCGTAGATAACTACGGATGGAAAAGGTTCTAATACCTTTCCTTTTCATAATTACCTCTCGTACTCATAATCTAACAAAGGTATTTCCTATTCTTTTCACCTTTCCTTTATTGGATAAAAGAAAAGTCAGTGGCGACTCTTGCTATCCGCAACATTTGCAATAAAATGCAAAACAAACAAGTCAGTTCTCTCACCGTGTTACAATCATATTCTCAAAATTATTTCATCTTTAAATTCAACCACTCATCTTGGTGGATTAAAGCACTAAATATATCACTAATTCAAAGCACCAGGAATGAATTAAATAATTCACTCTATGATAAATTTGAATTAATGAACATTACCCAACTTCATCAACACCCAAAGTCCATTGAATTTAAAGAGAAATTTGACATTCAAAATTGCAATTCAAAACAACCATCAAAAGAATTGAGTAGAAAAAGAGAGAGTGCCAAAAACAGCCCCAAAAAGGGCAAAAAAACTGCAGTTTGCTGTCAAGAAATCTGTTTCCGGAATTTGGGAAATAGGTTTCTTGCACGAAATTTCAATCTGGTGCAAAAATCAGTTAGAGAAACCGGTTTCTCAAAATAGGGAAACTTGTTTCTGCTGCAAAATTTTCAAAAACAACATTCTAAAGAGGAAATTCTTGCTCACACATTCCATCAAACACCTTATGATCTTGGATTTAATTAAGCACAAAAATTCCATTAAATCATGAGGAATCAACACCAATTAAATAAAACAAGTGGCTCAAAGATTAAACCAACAAGATCAACAAGGGATTACATTGTAACAGATGAAGATCCAACTTACCAAATATAGATCTTTAAAATTATCAACAACACCACTTCATAACTTGCTTCAATTCAGCTCCAATTGACAATACCACAAGCTTTGATTTATATAATTGATGAAGAAAAACTGTTCGGATGAAGGTTTAGCTCAAAGATTAGCAAGCTTCAATGAAAAGTTTACTAACTTTAATGGAAAAGAGCTTTGAGTGTGTTTTGGTAGATGCAGAGAGTAGAGAGAATGTTTAGCAAGGTGATTTTGGCCATCAAAAACTTGAGAATTGAATGAAATGAGGTCTATATTTCTAGAGTTTATGCTTGGGATTAGTGGTGGTTTTAAGTTTAGTTTGAGCCAAAATTAGGCTTGGGAATTAATTCTTGGAGTCAAAATTAAATCAAATGGTGCACATGTAATCAAATGAGGGTGTATGATGGAATTTAATTATGATGAGGTAGTGGAATTATTTTTTTGGGGTGATCAAGAATATTCTCAAAAAAATGAAAAATGGATTCACATGCCACAACTTGAAAATCTACACTGTTTTTGCATATTTCGTGCATGAAACCGATTTTTGGAATTGGGGAAACCGATTTCTTCTTCGAAAATTGAAATTTTGAGGAAAAATTAGTAAGGGAAATTGAAGGTGCGGAAAACACAAGAAAGGGGGGGTTGAATTGGGTTTTATCCTTTGAAAAACTTTTCTTTTAAACACAATCCCCTGTTTAAAATGCTTTGCTTTTTATAATGATTGAAAGAATTAGAAAGCAATAAAGAACACAATATTTTTATACTAGTTCACTTGAAACTTCAAGCTACTCTAGTCCACCCTCATAGGTGATTTTCCTCTCTCCGACGAGGACTTAATCCAATAATCCAAGTGATTATTACACTTGCACAACCCAACTGGAAGTGACTAACACATTTACACATCAACTATGTGTGACTAACTTTCAACCTCTAAGACTAATTGTCCTAGACTTCTCGAGAAAACTGAACCAACTGGTCTCTCAAGGAACAATCAAACAACCGTTTGATAACAAGTTTGTTTACAAGTAAATATGTTTCTACACAAGTTAATATGTAAGCAAATTTTTAGCACAAGTGACTTGACATAATATACAACTTTTTATAAAGAAATAATAATGTTTAAGTGTAGAGTGTTCTTCGTGAATTAGTAGTCGTTTCTTCAAGTCTTCAACCTTTATATAGAGCCATGCATGTGATGTAACCGTTGGAGGGTACTCTGAAAATATGAAATTTTTGGCGGCTTGAGAGAATGTTGGGGACAAGATCGTACACAGCGTCTGTCCTTCATGGTAGTGGAATGAAACGTTTGTTTGTACAATGCACTATTGTACCATGTTAACATTATCTTCTAACCATTTGTACTTTAGAGGCTTCTACGAGCATGAGTAAGAGGAGATAATCTAACTTCTGGTTAATCAAAACTTCAAGTCTTCAAAGTCTTTAGGTCTTCCTCTTCAGAGTCCTTAGCATTGTGTTTTGAAGAACCTTGTATCGTATCTCATAAGGTTGAAAGAACTTCAAGTCTTCAAAGTCTTCAGAACCACGTGTTCAGAGTCTTCAACACTTGGTCTTGTAACCTTGTATCATAACTAAGTTCAAAATAACTTCAAGTCTTTAGAATCTTCATATCCACGTCTTCAGAGTCTTTAAGCACTTGGTCTTCAGAACCCTTTGTCTTCTGAAAATTGAGACTTCAGCATCTTGGACTACGTTTACTCAGAACTTTTGTCTTGAGATCTTCAGACTAATTTCTCCAGAGTGACGTATCAGAGTAACTTAGCTTCAGATCCTTCTGAAGCTTTCCTTATTACTTGTTCATCAAAACCTCTGTAGCTTAGAAGTGGAGCATTATCTCTTCTAATGTCTTGGCCACGCTATCCATCAGAAGTAGAATCTATTTGTTTATTCTTTAAAATACAAAAAACATTAGAGTAACAAAATTTTTCACTCAATCATACTCGTTTTTATCACCAAAACTCACAAACATAATTATAGAACCAAATCTTGTTTTAACAGAAATCGGTTTCTCCATATGTGGAAAATAGTTTCTATTGAGAAAAAATGACAAAAAATTGTTGGATGGATGTTTTGGCTCAATACCTAAAAAATTCACAAAAAAATATATTTTTGGCATTTTTATTAGATGTTAGTGAAATATAAAACACATATATACAAGATACACAAATAAGGTGCTTGGTGATCCCTTGAGAGCAAACTTAAAGATAGGAGACAATAGAGGAAAGAACCAACCTTTAATGTGTGATCTTAATGCATTGTGATGGCATGATATGATAGATGATCTTAGAGACAAAAATTGGGGTACAACAATATATTGAATCAATAATGAGTACAATAGAAAATTGTGTCGAATAGTTTTATACTTTCGGGATGAGTCTAGAAAATGTCACAAACCTTCACGAACTGTTGAGCACAGCGGTTTTCATCCAAAAGTTTCTAAAGTTATTTCATTTAGGATCGCGGACCCCTTATCACCATGTTGTTTCTATGATGTTGATTGTATACCTGCTTGATATTTGAAACACTTTTTTAGTGTTTCCATTTCAAATCTGCAAGTATGTTTTCGTGCCACTCTAATTAAAGACATGTTCAAAACAATTTCCTTCTCCTCGAGTTTAAGACGACTTACAATGGGATGAACGACTAGCTTTGTTTTCAATTCATGGTTATGTATTCCATAAAGCACATTAAATTTACACATATCATCAATGTTATAATGTTCGCACAGTTTAAACGGACAACCACACTTTTTTGTTACAGTGTCATCACATTTCAACTTCTGAATCAGGCGAATATACGCCCCACTTTTCTCACATGTCTTGGGTACAAATGCTTGTCTTCTATTAGAACCATTGTTAGGATTTCCAATTACAATGGCAAACCTCAAAGTCATGGCTACCATGCGGACCCAATGAATCATATGTTTGCGAGTAGTATACAATTGTTCATTGATGAAACGTTGACAAACATATATCTATATCACTTTAACATTTTCTTTCACTTTTTTGTTTAATATCATGCTAAACTTCAACTGGTTTAACATTATCCTTCCATATATAATGTTTTACATCGTCACGTACAACTACTTTATGAAACATATTCGGGGGAACCATATCTAATCAAAATCAAAACAAAAAAATAATTTAAAAACCAATAATAGTTAAATTTGAAAATACATATACGAAATAATGTAGGTAGATCAATTCGGATATGCGTTTCTGATACAAACGAACGTTTTTTCATCCCAAACTAAAGATCATTGCAAGTAATTAGGATGAAACAATGGAACTTTACCTTAAATTGCAGCTTATGATGCTCCCTCTGATTTTGAATAAAAAAGTTGATTGATAAAGAGATTTTTTTGTAGGACTTTTTTGGTTATGGAGGTGTTTGATAGTGTTTGAAAAGTGAGGAAGATGATCATGCAAGGTGGTCATATACTAAAATTCTCACTGGATATTTTTGGAAACACATCTCTGAAAATATCATTGAGTGATAAAAAAGTTAATCATAGCAAAGGTGACTTGAGACATGAATCTCTGAATTTACCCTTGGGGTGTACTCGAAGAGGCACTGCTGAACTAAATTTTGCTTAAAAAAGTAGTATTTGGTGCATTCGGAGATACATCTCTGAATTCACCCAGGAGCAGTTTTGGATTTTTCAAGGGTGTGCCATATATAAGAATGGTGGGATGAGAGCTTGCCTTCACAGAATCCAAGTCCCGCAACATTTGGGTTGCACTTAGTTTAAGCACTTATATAGCACACGGTAGCTTTACTTATTGTTAACTTGTGGGTTGGAGAATGTTCCAAGCATATGTGTCTTAAGCCTAGATTTTTTTTTAAAAAAAATTGCATTAAATAATTTTTAAATAAATTTTTAAAGCAACTTAATTAAAATTATTAATATACTATGTAAAAAATGTTAAATAACAAATTATCATAGTCATAAGGGACACGTAGAGGTGGGAATAGGTTGGGGGCAAGATAGGCTTTTTTAAGTCTGATAAAAAATTCAAAGCTTAAACATGACATGTGATCTATCATAGACTTACCTTTTAACTTGAGTTTGACATTTTCCATGGTCTGGTTAGTCAATTAGTCTGCTTAAAAAGCCTATATCATTTAAAAATATGTAAAAATAAGCAATATAATTAATATTTAAATATGCCAACAAAATAGGTCCAAAAAAAATACTAGAGAATCAAAAGTACAATGAAATTAAATGTTTGTTTATATTGATTTATTTGAACTTACATAATAGCATAAGTTTTGTGAGATTATTTATTTGACAGAACTTATGAAAATAATTTATGAGTTATGACATTATTTATAAGATTTTTTCAACTTATTTTCTCAAATTCTTCAAGATAACTAAACTTTACTTTTGTATTTTAATATAAAGTACAAAATACAATATAAAAATACTATATTTATTCACATGAATTAAAATAAGCAGGCTTGATAATTTTAAAAGACTTTTTATGTGTTGTGGCCTATCATATTTAACTAAATAAGCTTTAAAAATTAGGCATTTTTTACTTTAAAAAATATGACACGATCTTGTGACACGACATTTAAAACTTATTTTTTCCTTAATCATCATTGTCAAAACAAAACTGGAATGAGACAAAAAAAAATCACATAAGAAGCAAAGTTGTTCACTAAATAAACTGAGTTTTGAAATAAAGAGATCAAAAAATGCATAAATATGAAAATATAAATTAAAATAATTTGAACTTAGGCTCACTAAAAAATATATTTGACTATATAAAATAAATAAATTAAATTAATGGACTTTATAATAAAATAAATAAGTAAATCTATTAAATTTGTTGGATCTTTTTGTGAAGTAAATAAATATTTTTAACAAAAATTCATGCAATTATTTTTTATTAACCTTTTTAGAAGTAGATATAAAAAGTATTTATTTATAAAATAGATTTTTAAATAGGTAAATTAACATGACCAAAAATTTTCAAGAGGTCAGATTCAAACTTAAAATAAAGTTTTTGACACATGATTTATTTCAGATTAAATTTTTTGGTTTAATTAGTATGTCGATCATTTAATTTAATTAGGCTTAAAAATACTTTGTGGATCTATGTGTTGTGCAAATACAATAATTTTGTGGTTTTGATGATGGCAATTGTTAAGCAGATTAAAAGATGACAATTTCATAAGTCAAATAATTTTTTGTGTTGATAGCACTTTAAAAATTCTTGATGATAATTGATCCGTGATTCCCGATGATGGCATCCAAACATATTGTTGTTAGGGAGTCATGGGAGTGAAGTGCCTAAAATGTCAATATGGGACTTGACACCACATATCCACCCAAAATATTAGGTCATTAGGGATATGAGTCTTTTCTCTTATAAACCCAACAACTTAACCACTCACACTTGAATCCCAACAATCTCCTCTGCAATCATGAGTCACCCACATCTTTAGCTTTGATCCACACTAGAATCGACTTCAGCTATCCCACCGAGCTTAACCAAGCTCTGAGGAGCGAAGCGTCAAAAGTGTTAATGGGTCAAACACTCATGGATCAAAGATATATTAACACCACATATCCATTCAAAACTTTAAGACATTACACTAGTGCAAAAACACATATAATATCGATTGTGAAAGACTACTCACGGTTGATGGTCTGTTGTTATGTACCATGTGGTTGTAAAAGGGTTATTTATCATCACCGACTAATGTTTGTGGTAGTAAATTGGATAGCACATTACATACAACCATATTTGTTTTAAACAATTTTTGTTGTATTTATTTTAATAAAATAAAATAAGATGCAGTAGTAGAACAACAAAAATATCAAGAACGACAAGAACAACACACAAGAACAACAACGAGAACAACAACATCAACAAAAAGAAGAACAACAACAATAAGAACAACAACAATAAAAACAATAACAACAACAATATGAACAAGAACAACAACATCATCAACTAATTCATCTAATTTTTTAAATCAAGAAATTTATTATCCACGGGATTGAAGAATAAGCACAATCCGGTTTTAATTACTCTCACATTTTTTGGTAGGAACCCACATATAGCCACTGATAGAAGTTGTTGCATCAATACATGACAATCATGACATTTTAAATCAATTAAGTTGGGATCTTTCATAGATACAAGTTTTTTGATGCCTGATGAGTAACCTTGGGGAACTTTGATACCATGCAAATACTCGCAGAAAATTTTATTTTCCATTTTAGATAGAGTGTGACATGCTGGAGGCAGATAATTCTTTTTTCTCTCAATTGGAGTCAACTGTTTTCGTATACTCATTGCCTCCATATCAAGACGGGAAGTCTTACTATCTTTAGTCTTTCCTGGAATTTTTATAATTGTTCCAATCAAACTATCACACACATTTTTCTCCACGTGCATCACATTCAGACAATGTCTAACATCAAGACTTGACCATTATGGAAGATCGAAGAAAACATACTTCTTTTTCCATATATATTTTTCCCAACTGACCCTTTTTCTTTTTCTCTCTCTCTTCAAAGACAACATTAATGTGTTCCTTTCATCCCCGATTAAAGGTTTGGGATCCATATAAAAATTTTGCTCTCCATTAAAAGTCTTCCGCAATCTACGATAAAGATGATCGGGTTTTATAAATTTTTTATGCCCAAGGTAAACGGTATTTTTTCCAAAAGAAACAATTTTTGTCCGAAATTTTTTTATTTGTGTATTCAAAGAATTCAAGAACTCATTCTCATAAAGAGAACCTAATCTATTGATTTTCATCCAACTACGATCCATAACAACTTTTGAAATTTATACACAAATGATATGTGAATGAATCACCAAAATCTAAGCCAAAACCATATCCAAAAGCTAAAGCATATTCATAACAAAAATATGACTCTAAACCTTAAGCATATGCATAACAAAAGTATTCACAACAAAATAATATCCTAAAGCATATGAAAATAGCAACATGAACGAAATATGAAGCAACGGAAAAAAACAACATGAACGAAATATGCCGTAACGAAAAAAAGGAATGAAAATCGAAGATGAAGAGTACCGTACTTGAAATATGAGGACGAGAACAAGAATTAAGATGATCGAAGAGGGTGAAGATATGATTAATTTAAATGATCAAAGATGGTAAAGATTTGAGTTTTGAATGAATGGATACAAACTACGCTTTCGCTATCGTCTATGGTTCGCTTGTTCGCATATGACATCTTATGAAAAAAATGAAGAATAAGTTTTGTTTTAATTTATCAGTTAAACCTTTAATCAGGATTGAACAAATGAACTATAGTGGAAAGTTAAAACATCTAACAACGGTTGAGCCAAACCATCGTTATTATATCCATTTTATTAATTATTTAAAAAAGGCGCACCTTAATGTTAAAGAAATAAAATATTTGAGTGAGCAAAGGTTCGAATCCATGAAAGTTCGATTGTATCATAACAGTTAGGTCATCAATTGTTATTATATCCTAATAATTGTTAATTAAAAAATTTAAAAAAAAATGTATTTGCCTGAGTTTAGAGATGTCACCATAGTGCTGGAAGAACCGTGGTGATTGTGACATTGTTATTTGCATGTTGTGTAGTCGTGTCATGTATAAAAAATTCAAATATTGTTGTTAGAAGGTTGTTTGAGTTGATCATGTATAAAATTTTTAAGTATTATTGTTTTGTTTGGACTGGTCCCTTAAAAGTTTTAGGGTTGATTTTAGATGATTAATTTATGGGTTGAATAATTTTTGTCCCTATGAAATTACGAAATTTTGTTTTTGATCCGTATTAAAAAATGACATATTTTAGTCCTTAAAAAATTATTATTATACCCGTAGGTTTAGTCATTGTCGTTAACCTAATGTGAATTTTTGAATGATTATTAAATTTTGAATTCTTTTTGAGAAGTTTTTTATAACGTTCTTAATATATATATATATATATATATATATATATATATATATATATATATATATATTAAGAACGTTATAAAAAATTTCTCAAAAAGAATTCAAAATTTAATTACTTCTATCACTTATCTTTTGAAATTTGAAAAATTCATACTTTTAATTACTTTTATCACTTATTACTTGCACAAAATTATTTAAAAAATTCATTATTTTTACCACTTATCACTTATCCTAAAATTCATTATTTTTATTATTATCTTTTGAAATATAAAAAATTTATATTTAATTTTGCTTTTAAAATTCCTAAAATCTGATAAAACAATTTTTTATAATATTGTAAACATGTATGGAAAAAAATTATTCAAAAATTTAAAAATAAATAATTTAAAAATTTTCAAAAATAATAAGACAAAAATTACATGTATAAAATTCTTGTAAAGATCAAAACATATCATATTTACATGAAAAAGCATATTTAACTCTAACTTCTCTGTATTATTTTATTATTTCTTTATGTGGGAATTATACTATAAACTATTCACATCAAGTTTGTGCGGTGGGCAAGAAATGACATGTGAAATTTGTGACTTGTAAGTCCCATGATCTAATGCTAAACTATAGGATCATGGCTTATGTTATACTTATACCCCAAATCAAGATAAGAACCAAAGGGTTTATTGTTTCCTTTCTTCATATAATCAAAATAAACCATTTCAATGGTATAGTTTATTTATTTATTTATTTATTTATTTATTTATTTATTTATTTATTTATTTGTTTATTTATTTATTTATAATGCTCCGCCTGCAAATCTTTACTCACTTTAGCTTAAGTTAAAACAACTGTCAATTTTTTGTCAAAAAGAAAAAAGAAAAACAACTGTCAATTTTAAAATAAAATAAGGAAAAACATACTATGTTCTTGTGACATGATTGTTTTTATTCTTACTCATTAAAAATGATTAGTGACTTTTAAGCTTGTCCCCTCAATCCTAAACGTACACGACTGCATTGGCTATTGAGTAAAGAAATGTCCATGAAAACCGAATTAGTTAACTTATTTTATACTAAAAAAATTAACTTATTTTATACACAACATGTTCCATATCAAAACCGAATTAGTTAACTTATTTTATACTAAAAAAGTTAACTTATTTTATACACAACATGTTCCATATCTTATATAGCATTAGATAAATTGAATGAATGAAACAATGTACAGAACTTAAAATCTCTTACTTTATGTGTGAGTTTGTCTTAAATTACAAACATGTCCTCACAACCAGTGCAGTTGTATGTAGAGAAAAATCAAGTAAGTTTGTATAATTTGGGGTTAATATTATAAATCTGTAGCATATTGAAAACTTTGATATTTGAATTTCAGGTGGTTATGAACAATGGTATAGTGAAAGTGTTTTTCTCAAATCCTGGTGGATTTGTGACCAGAATACAATATAATGGCATTGATAATTTGCTTGAAGATCATAATGATGTGAATAATAGAGGGTATATATTTTTATATATAAACTAAGATTAATTTATTTTTGTATTAATTATGCAATTATAATATATAGTTGTTCTCAATGGATTAATAGGTATTGGGATGTTGTTTGGAGTGAAGCTGGAACTACAGGAACACTTGGGACATTTGAGAAGTATGTGATGATGGAATTGATTATTTTTTACTTAATTAGATTTTTAACTCTTTTATTTATTTTGATCTCTTATTGATGTTATAATATTATATTTTAAATTATATTTTGCATAAAATATATTATTTTATTATATTTTTAAATATTAATATTCACATTTTTTACCGTTATAATTTAAAATTTTAAAAATCAATTTAAATTAAACCGCATGATATTAAATAAAATTTGTATGTGTTATTCAAACTGATTTTAAATACACATAATTTTATTTTTTAATTAGATAATTATTTATTTCAAAATCCATCCAAACAGTATTATAAATACATCTCACTTTAATTTGCATTTTGTTTAGTGTTATTATTAATGGTGGTTTGCACTATCAAACATGCAAATAATGTAGGGTTGTGGGAACAAGTTATAGTGTTATAACAGAAACAGATGAACAAGTTGAAATCTCATTTACTAGAATATGGGATCCATCTCTAAAGGGGAAGCAATCACCTCTAAATATAGACAAAAGGTACTTTTTACAAATTAATTATATTTCAACAGTTAATCCATTAATTAATTAATGGTTATGTTATGTAGGTATGTGATGCTACGTAATTCATCAGGATTCTACTCATATGCTATATTTGAACACTTAAAAGAGTGGCCAGCTTTCAACATACCTCAAATAAGAATTGTTTACAAGCTTCGTAAAGACAAGTAAGAATTAATAATTAGTTAGTTTAATTAATTAATTAATTTTATTGAGTATATTAATTATTGTTAATGGTGTTAAATGTGTAGGTTTCATTACATGGCTGTGGGGGATGATAGACAAAGATTTATGCCTCTACCTGATGATCGATTACCAGGAAGAGGAGAAGAACTTGTTCCACCAGAAGCTGTTTTGCTTGTTAATCCTGTTGAGCCAGAGTTCAAAGGAGAGGTATTTTTTTATTAAAATAAATGGAATAGGTGAATGAATAAAATAAAATTAACATATTAAACTAAGAATACCTTAAAATTAAAATATTAGGTGACTAAATAAAATAAATTGTTCAATCTACTAACTCTATTATCTCCCTTCAAATTCAAAGGAATTTGTTTATTTAAAGAGAGCATTTAGTCGGGGTGTTCATTAATTCGGAAAAATTCAATATATCTAATCACTCCAAAAATATTTATATTTGTTTATAATGTATTTGCATATTCGTTATTTTTCAATTTGGTTCATTTTGAATTTTATCGAAAAAATATGAAAATAATTCAAACTAATTTATATATTTTGATTAGTTTGCACATCAGATTCTCTCAAAACCTAGTCAAACCAACCCGCAGATATCACTACTTTTTGCAATAACTCTAAGTTTATTTCTTAGAGTAGAAATTAAAAAGAGAGAGAGATATGTTTGATCAACACAATAAAACATGGTTGAGATAGAGGCCATAATGTATAGTATCTCAGAGGCCTAATTATGGTGGCATATTGTAATGGACCAACAATGGAAATGTAGTAGGTGGGATCATTGAGGTAGTCATACTCATAGCCAAACATGAACAACTAATTTTTGTCATCACTCATGTTGGTCTTTCTTAAAATATCTTTTATGTATTTGGTTTGTGAAAGAATTAAACAAGTTGTCATCAGTGACATGAGGAACTTCAATTCTCAAGAAATAATCCAAATAATCAAGTTATTTTAATAAAATCTAAGCATTCAAATTGTTAATGAGTTGTTGAATACGATGTTGAGAATTTTAATGGAAATAATGTCATCAACATAAACTAGCATAATGAACAAGTAAAAGGGACTGGTAAGTGTGAATAGAGAAAGATCACGCTTACTCTTCTAAAAGACAAAGTTATGTAGGATTGAATTGCGCCTCTCAAGCAAGTCATTTGGTGCTTGTTGAGGTCATAAATGAATTTATTGAGTTTTCATACAAATTATGTATCTTAGTTGATGAATCTAGGTGGTTGTTATTTGTACATTTCCTCTTCAAACAACTCATTTATGAATGAATTATTCAAATCAAATTTTCTTCATAGTCACGTGTTTTGTGATTATAGTGAGTGTTTCTTGAACATCAACCATTTTATTTATGGAAATGTTGCCAACTAGTCTTGTGTTATACTTCAGAACTAAACCATCAAGTTTTTTTCGCTCTAAATATCAATGTTCACCTAATAGAACTTTTGTTGGCAAATAGTGATGTAAGGATCCAAGTATAGTTGTTGATTAAAGAATTTTATTAATCTTGCATAACATATACCTATTTGGGATTGTTGAGGGTTATTTTGTGATAAGTTGATTCATGTTTAATGAGGAGAATACTAAAGTGAAGCTCAGGTAGAACTATGACATGTTTGACTTTAATAGTCATAAGATGAGTATTATGATGATTTCTATGGATACATTGAAGAATAATGAAGGAAAGGGAGTTGACATAGTGGATGACTTGGTTGTGAGAGATAAAGTAAAAAGCATATTGAAGTAGGGGAGCTTACATTGCATCTCTGGAAATGTATATTCTTTCATAATTTATAGACACTTATATCCATGGTAATTGGATGAGTATCCAAGAAATAGACACTCTTTTGAATGATAAAACACTTGAGGGTTATAGGGGCATACATATGGGTAGTAGGCACAATCTAAAGCTTTAGAAAACTTATAATTAGGGATAGATTTGTGTAAGGCATCATAAAGATATGTTGTAGTTAGTGTGACATTAGACATTCAATTTATGAGATATGTTGCAACATGAAAGGCAAGATCCTAAAACTTGAAGGGGGAGATCAGCATGATCCTAAATGTTTGTTCTAAGTTTCCAAAAATATGTTATGATAATGTGTGTGAGGGCCTGTTAATATGAGTATTATACATTGGTGATTGAAGAAAGAGAGTAGATTTTGGAATTCTGCATTTTCGCCAGTTTGAATTTCCTTAACGTTGGTATTAAACTGGGTAGCAATAATAATGATGAAGTGTATGAGACAAGCGTGTACTTTTGACTATGGCTTAAGTAAAAATTCCCAAGTGTATTTAGTAAAGACATTAACAGGAGTAAATAGATATTAATATCAAGATAAAAAAATCATCAAATAACAAGTTAAATAGAACATTATATGTAGCAATTGAAGTAAATGAAGACAGCCTTTGAGTTTTGCCCAAGAAACAAGTAGTACAAAAATAAAATTTGGATGGAATAAGTTTTATAGGTTTTCCCAAAGTTAATGTATCCTTGAGTTCCTCATGATGATGATGACCCAATCTATTCTTCCACATAATTTTACAGAAGGTTTTATACTAGTGGCGGTGTTTAGGGATGTAAATGAATATCCATGGGGACGGGTAGTATGATATCCATGTCCGTTCTGTTGAATAAATATGATAATCCGTCCCATATCCATGCGGGTATCCGCTAAACGGATAATCCGCGGGTTTTTAGATATCCGTGGATATTCATAGATATCCATGGATAACATTTTTTCCTAATTATTTTTTTGAAAAACAATATTTTCAACTTCTTTTAATAACACAATGAGTTATTATCACATAACGTCCATATAAATCTCCTTATTTTAACAAACAAAATCACATAAATCTTCATTTTCACCAAAACATAATTCCATATATTTCTTTTTTTTTTTTTGAATAAAAGATAATGTGATTGTGAGTTATGATTAAAGAAAGACCAACAAAAAGTAGAAAGAAAGGCACAAGTTAGATAGGAAAAGTGGTTGGTTGAAAGTGGAATTATTGACGTGAGGTATGAAGTAAAGAAAAAACTTAAACATGAAATAGTCAATATGATTTGTATGGAATGTTAAAGATTTTCTTCAAAGATGAGAAAACATAGTATAATAAATTAATATTTAAGTAATTCTTATTATTTATTAACGGATACGGATATCCGCGGGCATGGTATCATTAAACCTGTATCCATATCCATTACTAAATGGGTATTTAAATATCCATTTATTTTATCTGCGGATATTTATTAAGTTATCTGCCCCGTATCCGTGACAGGTTTTATTCACGGATATTCGTGGGTACGAATATTTTTGTCATCCCTAGCGGTGTTATTTGAAGTTTAGTAAAAAGTTATAGATGTAATGCTCATGAGTACGTCTACCTAAGGTAATTTGGAGATAAAAAAACCTAATTTGACAAACTACATTTGACCAAATGAATATAGTCAATCCTTTTTTGAGGGATCCTTGTAATAAGACTTCATATGTAGCCTGGGATTTTTTAGAAACTAACCAAGATGAAGTTCAAAGTAAAGTTAGCTATCTTTAGAAAATTTTCTCACGTAGATCAAGTTCTTAGTGATATTAGGAACACTAAGTAAGTTATGTAATGCTGATGTAGTGTATGTGTTGTATGATGAGTGAAAATATGTGGATCCAATAGAGTTTATAGGAAAACCTTGTCCATTTCCAAGCATAACATGATATGAGAACCATATACTGAGATGTTCTTTATTAACATTTTAGAAATGTGAGGGACATGATGAGTTGCTCCTATGTCAGGGTACCATTGTGAATTAGGAGCTTTTGAAATGTGGCTCTCAATTCCAATTAGATAGATTTAAAGTTGGTGTAATTGAAATCATGGTGAAGGTAGTAAAGAAGGATGAAATAGAAAAATAGGCAGAGGACCACACCATTGAATTGAATTAGTCTAATGTGACCATTTAGTGGGAGGATTTGGATGATATGCAGGATTTGACCAATAGTTGTGATGACTTGCATGGTTGAGATGGGTGAATGGTAGGATTGGGCCACTGATTTGATTTAGGGGGTTAATTTGAATTACAATGATAACAAATGCTTGAATTGTGACCAATTTTGTATAACATTTGACATTGCACATGATACTTACTTCCATTACAACCTTCGCGGTCTCGATAGTTGTTATTACGATCTTCATAACCCCCATAATATCCATTGAGATTTTGTTGAGGATCTTGATGAAATTTATGTTGAGGATTTTGAGGTTGAGGCATTTCTTGGGGATCCATTGATCAAGACAACCCATAAGTAAGTTTTCAGAGATAGAGGTGTTAAAAGTGAGGCCTCCTTAAGATATTTAAGCTTGGTCTCATGTGAGAGCATGATCGTCTCTATAATTAGGATAGGATACATATCATCATGATACTAATTGGTAATAATTAGAGCTTGATATTCGTCGGGAAGTCCACAAGAGTAACTTTAATTTGATCATGATGATAAATTGGATCTCTAATGGATTCAAGAATATCAACAATTTGCTGAATCCAACTTTAAAATTAAACTATTGACTTCTCCCCTTTAGTAATGGATTCCAATTTAATGTGTAGTTATCATGATTCCACATTGATTCAAAATTTCTACTGAATTTATTGATAATAGTTCATTCCTCATAAGCAACAACACATCTATCTACACGAGGAATAACCTGGTCCTAAAGAAGTGTTAAAAGCCGCATGAATAATAATGAATCCTCTTGATTCCATGTTGTGTATGTTGGATTCAAAAGTTCAGAGGCTCCATCCCCAAATGTAAGATAATAAATTGGAATTGATGAATTCATAATAGGAATATGGGGTTTAAGGATATGAATGATTCCACCAACTTTATGCTTCAATGAAAGAAAATTGGTTTCATCAAGCTTGATGTTAATATGATGAGCAAAAGTTTTGAAGATGTTCTTTGGTACAACAACAATCATAAAAAAATAGAGGATAGTTCGTTTCAAAAGAAGAAGACATGATTATCAATCATAAACATGTTATCCTGTATTAAAAATTTAATGAATACACATAATTCATCATAAATAACACTCTAGAACTAAAAGAGGTGAAGAAGAATTATGTTATTGTCTTATTAAAGAAAAGATTCATTACATTGTGAGTAACAAAACAATTACTCCAATGTTACTTACTATAATACCCAAAACTCTCCATTATATTTCATCTAAAAATCAAACAAATTAATTAGCTCACAACACTTTGTGATATAACTAATTAACTTATAAGACATAGATATTCTTAGATTTGACAAAGATGAAATAACAAGAATTATTCATTCTTATTAAATTTATTTGAGACAAACTATATTATGTTATTTTTTTAAAAGCTTAAATTATATGTATTGGTGAGTTAATGAGTGTAAACTAGTGGTTTAGAGTTCAATCTCTGACGACAATACTTATTTATATTATTTATTAATGTAAATAATTTTTTTATATTTATATTCAACCATTTTCAAAATTAAAAAAAATTAGATTAGAGAACTAAAATAACTTTTTTATTTACATTTTTAAAATAAAAAGGGGTTTCATATATATAATTTTTGTAGTTAATAAAAAAATTTATTTACTTAATTTATTGAAGGTTGATGACAAGTACCAATATTCAAGTGAAAATATAGACCTTAAGGTTCATGGTTGGATAACTTCAAAATCCGAAATAAACCAAGCAATAGGTTTTTGGATAATCATACCCAACAATGAGTTTCGATCAGGTGGCCTTGTAAAACAAAATCTCACCTCTCATGTCGGCCCTATCAGTCTTGCAGTAAGTATTTTTCTTTATAAATACATCAATCTTATTCACAATATTTACTCATTATTATTTTGAATGAAATAGTTTAGTGATATGCAATTTTAATGATTTATATATGTGGTTGATGGATACTTAATTTTAATAATGTAAAAACAAAAATTACATGTATTTAAAGTATAAATAACCTAAAAACAAAGAGTTACAATATTTTTTGTTTTGTCTACAGATGTTTCTTAGTGCTCATTATGCAGGAGAGGATATAGTTCTTAAACTCCAACCCAATGAGCCATGGAAAAAAGTGTTTGGACCAACTTTTATCTATCTTAATACCTTTTTAGATCATCATAAGAATTCACTAGATTTATGGGAGGATGCCATATATCAGGTTCGTAATCAAAATCAATCAAAATATTTTAGTTTTATTTAGAAATGATAAATGTAATAAATTATTATTATTAATTATTTAAGTACTAATTAAGACCACATAAAATGACTTCAAGATGAACAAGGAAGTTCAAAGTTGGCCCTATGATTTTCCAGCTTCAATTGATTTTCAAAAGTCTAGCGAACGAGGAACTATTAATGGCACGTTACTAGTTCGTGATAGGTAAGACTGAAATATATCCTTGCGTGAAAATATAATTCTGTAACGCAGTTAATCTAATGATTTAAATATATATGCATTAAAAAAATAAAAAAAATAAAGCTATTGAAATTCATGTTAAACTTATTTTTGTTATTATTAATTTACGATTTTAATTAGTTACACTTAGTAATACTATATACTTATGTAAATTGTTGGATCATGAGAGAGTCAAGGAATCACCACATTTGACCAAAAACAACCATACACAAAGAATTTAACACCACTTCTTAACTCAAAATTTTAAGATATTTGATATAAATATATGGATTATTTCCTTTATATGTTTTTCAATATTCATCTTTATACAATACGAGACTTTAAACACACATCATATACACCAGAAAACATATTCTCATATTTTAGTATCCATTTAATACAGTATGCTCCACCTCAAACAAAAGTTTTCTCATCCATTTGTACCATATTGGCACCCATAACATCAACATGAAAAAACTCTTTACTACCATTGTCAATAAGACTTTTAATATAACGACTTGGTCGTTTTAGACAACAGTTCTAATATCATTATTAGGTTATGAAACATTAGGCATATTGTAATATTGTATCTTAACATAATATTTTAAGATATTAGGTATATGAATCATCTCATTTGTATATTTTATAAAATCCATTTTTCCATCAAATATGGTGCATAAATTTAAATATTTAAAATGATGTTTTTCAGGTTTGTAAGTGATAAAGACATAATAGCCCGGGGTGCATACATAGGTTTGGCACCACCGGGAGATGTTGGATCTTGGCAAAGAGAATGCAAGGTTCGTGGTAAAATATGTATACATTTAAATAAATGGTGATTAGTTAAAAAAATTACTCACAATATATTTATTCTAGGGATATCAATTTTGGTGTAGAGCAAACGATGATGGATACTTTTCAATAGAAAATATACGAAGTGGGAATTACAATTTATATGCATGGGTTCCAGGTTTCATTGGAGAGTATTGGAACAATATTATCATCAAAATAACCCCAGGTTAATATTCTTATATATGTTTTTACCAAATAATACACTAATGTCCATGTGTTATTAAATACTTATGCAACATGTAGGTTGTAAAATAAACTTTGGTGACATTATTTACGAGCCTCCAAGAAATGGTCCAACATTATGGGAGATTGGAATCCCTGACCGCTCTGCGGCTGAGTTCTATATTCCAGATCCTAATCCAAAATTCATAAACAAGCTTTTTATAGATCATCCAGACAAGTTAGTCATTCTTCCTTACAAATCATTTTAGAAAATATTAAAAAAATCATGGTTAGGATTCAAAAGCATTATTGTGAAAAAATTAGGCTACAAATTGACAATAATTTTATGGACTTATGTCAATGTTTGTTATAATAAGAAACAATTTTTGACTCATTTTAATTGATATATATTATCGATGTAAATAAATATATTTGTCATGAAGTATGAATGCATGCATGAATAATGATTATTCTCAATGAAGATATATGTAACTTTTGTTTTTTTTTTTTTCATTTCATATAAATATTTTCGTAATCATTTCCTAAGATATAAATTAAATTTCAAAGGTATACTATTTATTACCTTTGGTTTACCACAAAACCAACAGGTATCATGATAAGTTTGGTTGATTAATCACAGGTTCAGACAGTATGGCTTATGGGAAAGATATGCAGAGCTATATCCAAATGAAGATTTGATTTATATTGTTGGTGTTAGTAACTACACAAAAGATTGGTTCTATGCACAAGTCACAAGGTACATTTGAAAATAAGAAATTCAATAAAATAATATATCTCTTAAAAACTACCTAATCACTTAGTAAAATTTGGATCGGTTAAATATCCAATATCATTAAACTTGATAAGATTTAGATTCATTGAATATCGAATATTCACTAATCCAAAGTTGATATTTAACAACCAAATTAATAATTAAAAAGTTGATATTTGAAGTGACATATTCATTATTATAATATAAATATAAAATACAGGAAGGAAAATGATGGTAGTTATCAAGGAACTACATGGCAAATTAAGTTTAACCTAGATGTCGTGGAAGTAGATGGAATCTATAAATTGCGATTGGCTCTTGCAAGTGCAAATGTCTCTGAGTTACAAGTAAGAATCTTGATTAAAAATTATTAATTACTTTTTGTAAATATAATTATGAATTTTTTAAATATTTATACTTTATGCTAACATGGTTTATCCCGTTATTTTTGGTTTTGAATTTAAAGGTTCGAGTGAACAATGTTAAACAAGATCCTCCAATATTTACTACTGGGTTGATTGGAAAAGATTACGCAATAGGAAGACATGGCATTCATGGACTTTATTGGCTATTTAACATTGATGTGCCAAGTCTTTTGTTATCCAAAGGAGATAATACTATTTTCCTAACACAAACTATGGCTTTTGGTCCTTTGGCCCGCTTTCAAGGAATAATGTATGACTATATTCGTCTAGAAGGTCCTAACTCTTGTTCTTCACATTAAAAGAAAACTAATCTTAATTGTATTGTGTGTGACAAATAAGTGTTTTGGTACGATAGTTTAAATTGTTTGAATTATATTATGAATATTTCAAATTCTAAAAATATGGTCTAGCAACTAATAATTTGTCTAATTAGTAACAAAATGATATGTGTGGTAGTCTAGATCGAACTCTAGTCTCAATATGGATAGCTTCATGATTCTATTGGGAAGTGAATGTTGTAGTTGAAATATCATACATATGCTGAAGAATTCACCCTATCATGAGATAAACAAGGAAATTGATGTTAGGCTGCATTTTGTTAGGGGAGAATTGGAAATGGAGTAGTCAAAGTAATGAAGGTTTCGACTAATCACAATGTTGTAGATATGATCATCCAGTCATTGACAATCAACAAGTTCTTCCACTGTATATAGTTGATAAGCAAGCATGATGATGAAAGTTATTTTGTTCCCTTGATAATGTAGAGTTTATTTCAAGGTGGATATTTGTGGTATTTTAGATCAAACTCTAGTCTCAACAGGGGTAGCTTCATGGATTGATTAAGAATTTCATGTTGAGTTGAAATTTGTTCTAGCATGAACTAGTCAAAGTGCGTTATATAGTCAAATTTTGTTCAACTATGCAATATTATATGTTAGCTTATAGCGTATGATGTTGTAGATATGTAAGTCAATCAGGGAATTAGGGTCTATCCTCATAGGGTCGAACAACCAGTACCTAGGGAGATTAATATTCTCATTGTTATTAAGATTGGGTTGTTGATGAAAACCCATGGCTAACCATCTTTCTTTATATTTTTATATATCATTGTTTCTATTTTTTGCTTGTTAAACTCGTTTAAAACCTATGAGATTAATATTGCGAGGTTGAAGAACCAAACCTCGTGTTCCTTGGTGGACTAAGGGGCATCAAATTATATTCTCGTGGATTAATGTCAATCAAGTGATTTTAGAGCTACAATAACACATGTAAGTTCAACAAAGATGGGATGGGTTTTTTGGTAGTGAATATGTATTTAGGGTTTAACTTACATATTTGATTCATTTCTCTTGTGAATGGCCGAGAAGATCTAAGCAATAAGGGATCACTTGATGTGTGAGTATTTATTGAAGAATGTAGTGGTGATCTCAATTCTCAAGGTATCATATTGGATAGGATGAGTGAATAAGGTATGATCATTTGGGATGGCAGGTAGAAGAACTGTTTTAGGAAAAATAGGGGTTGGCTATTGAGTTTTGAGCATAGGCGAAGACAGCGCCCGACCACGTAGGAAAAATGCCTAGGCTCCGCCGCCACTTTTCACCATCTAATACAAATTTTTATTTTACTCTTTCAATTTCTGAGATCCCTTCTTCTAACCCCTTCTTCTTCTTTTACTCTTCTCTTTTACTGTATTCATTTTCACAACCCCTAAAAAACCATAACGAAGACCACCATAAACAATCCCACACCCTTTCTCTTCTTCAGTATTAAGTAATTTCTCACTCAAAAATCTCCATATCAAATAGTTTAATTTTGATTCATGGTTTTTCAAATGTTCCTATGTATTCTACCAACACCGTTTAAGTCCAGTACTTCAGTTTCACCGGATACTAAATAGAAAACACCTTTAAGTACTCCGATTTTGAAATTCAATGGTAAAGTTTGTGCAAAGATTTCATTCCGAAATCTGAAAACACCATTGTTGTTATTTGTTTTTGTTGCAGTTTGTGGTTGATTAATTGATGAAGAATTGGTGTCGAATTTGTCATTTGTCGTTATGCCCACCAAGTGATCAGTAAAAGTTCTGAACCGAGATTCTTCTAAATATGTTTGAGCATTATTTTTTATAGTTAGTAATTGGTGTTAAATTATATATAGAGTAAGGTATTGGTTAATGAATGAATTAGTTTGAGCATTATCCAATTCATTTCCATGCTGAAACATATATATTTTTGTATATATATTTGGAGCACTCTTGTTATCAAATTTCAATTTACTTTATTGCTAGTGGGGTGTTCTTATGAATATCTTGTGAGATTGTGTTTGTTTCCTTTACTATATTTTCTCACCTTCAAGTGATGATTCAGACCTGGTGGCTTGCTTGATAAAGATGGAGGCATTCGAAAACTCATTGTAGAGAAGGATGATGAACTTATTCGGACCAAACCCAAAATTATACCTAGAGCTGATGTTGCAGAAGTCTGCGTTCAGGTATACTACTATCTCTTATAGAGGTATTGCAAACAAATATGACCATTATCAACACATTCAAAAAATGTTACAATATCAATTCTGAGTGAATCACGAATTTAATAATTGAAATTGCAGTGGCTAGGCGTTTTTTATTTACCGGAATTAATTAACGGTATTTAATATAATTTTTGCAATTGAAGACTTTTGATACATAAATTTTGCACTGATTCATTCTTAGGAAACATTTCCTAAGCTTTATGTTTTCAACCACTTTGTTTTTGTCAATTTTATGTAGTCAACAAATTCTCTATTTTTATTTGATTATGATTTACTTTTTAAATTATTTTGAGTTCATATATGATATATTAGCTTGTAGTTTTGCTATGTAACTAGTTCTTACTTAAAAATGTCATATTTCTATTAATAATGGATCTTAAGATTCATGAAGATTGGATTTACCGATCATAAAATAGTTTATTTATTTCATAAGTTGCTTTTGGTTTGTTATTTGGTGTAGGAAACAAAGAGGGAAATGGGAATTAGGGTTAATACAACTAACTTCAAAAGAGAAAGTATATGTTTTACTCTCAAATGAAAAATTAAATTTTTATGATTTACATGTTTTTAATTTTTCTGGCTCCGCCATTGGTAGAATATCAAGAAAATACAAAACTAAAGTATTCTCTTCACATGATTTTTCTGACTTTGGAGTCGGTTAAAACTTGCCCAGACTTTATAATTTCTCTAGCTCCGCCACTAATTTTGAGGAATAGGTAGATAGGTCGTGAGTTGATGAATTATCTATATAGTAAAGGTGATGTAAAAAGGCATTGTGAGCATTTGAAATATCTAGGTTGGAATTTGTTGAATAAGGAAGTATTGTAAAAATTAAATAGGAATGAGAATATAATTTCATGGAATACTATACGTCTTTAAAGAAACAATTTTTTATTTAGAGGATGATATCACTAAAGCATGATGTTGAGGAGAAAAT
Source organism: Vicia sativa (assembly GCA_021764765.1). Lineage (NCBI taxonomy): Eukaryota > Viridiplantae > Streptophyta > Magnoliopsida > Fabales > Fabaceae > Vicia > Vicia sativa. Next base: position 184,342,766 of record CM038795.1, read on the forward strand.
TTCTAAAAAATCACAAGGCATGCTAACAATTGACTCACATTACTTGTTTGAAAAATATTTAAGTTCATCAATTATTCTTTAATACGGGTGGAGTGTAGAACTTCTTGGCGTGTTCTTTATAGTATGCTTTTCTATGAGAATATTTTTTAACAAACTTTTTGGAAGTAGGGGTGGCAAAACGGGTCGTGGTCCGCCAGACCGACCAACATATCCGCCAAAAAATAATGGTTTTGATTGGGATTTTGGACACTTCGTCCACCAAAGTCCGCTTTGCTAAAGATCGCCACCCTCCAAAGCCCGCCCCACCAAAACCCGCCACCTGCCAAAGCTCGCCGCGCGTATTCGTTCAACTTGTCCCACCTTAAGCCCGCCCTTTTTTAGTTAATTCTCTTATGTTCAATTCTTGATGATTTAATATTATACATTTATTTGTGAATATATGCAATATGTTTTTACGTTAAATTTATTATAAAAATACTTTATAAAAAAATTGTTTAAAAAGTAAGTGAAAAATCTAATTGAAATGTAAAAAAATAAAAATTAATACATTAAAAAATGATAACAAAATAATTAAAAAAGTAATTGGGCAAGTCTGCAACACCCTCTCTAATTCCCCACATGATTATTTAACAATCAGAGTAAATAAAATGCATAACAAGAGGGCGTCACATGATTTATTTTACCATTAAAATAATACATGCACACTGGTCATAATCATAACACATATTTTAATCTCATGCTTTAAAACAAATCATGTAGTTCACAGCGGATTAGTTATTATTCACAGATACTATCAATGATCACATCTCATACTATAATCATTGGATGAAAAAGCAATGAATCCATAACATACTCGAGTCTTCAGAACTCATACATCGGCACCAAGGCCACATCAGCATAGTATCTCAGTCATACAAATCAAAATAGATGAGTATACATAAAAATATATCATCAAAGCATAAATCCAGATAAATCCCGTATTACATGACCAGAGCAATGACTAGACTACCTAGTAATAGATAAACTAGCTAGATTCTTCAACTAGTCTCGTGTGAAGCACCGCTATCCTCAAAACATGCACGTTACCCATGTAGAGGCAACATCATAACAGAAGGGTGAGAATTCACATCATTATTCAAAAGTATATAAATGGAAATAATGAAGAAACCGCATCTATTCATGAATTCCACACTTCAAGTGATATTCCAAGATAACATGATCATACAAACATTACAAGTATAATATGTTCATACATAGCATAATTATCATTCACTCAAACAATCCAATTAATCCATATAATTATACATCACAATTTAATTTCACGCATTGCATATTCAATCATGACTCATGTGACAACAATGAAATTTGACTCAATTATGCATGTGGTACCAAGTTTTTGGGAACATTTCATTAACCCTGCTTCTGATTCATTCATAGAATCCAAGCCCTTACTTCCGATCCGGACAAGACCAAAAGCCTCTGCTACTTATTCCTAATGGAATCGAGCCAAATGTGAACCCAACGTTTCACCGCTACTTATCCATCATGGATCGAGCCATTTTGTGAACCCAACATTTCACTGCTACTTATCCACACAAGTATCGAGCCAAACGTATGCATGCACAATTCACCAAGACGACATATGCAAATTAAGATTATTCACAAAACTTCAATTATCCAAGCATATCATCACAATTCATCTCGTGTGAATTATACATCAATTGCACAACATTATATTTTAATAACAAGATTATCACATGTATCTTATACATATCATCACACGTAACAAATAATATTACGATATATCATTCAACCAATGTTATTCAACATATTCCATCAAATAAGATTAGTATATACTATACTCAAGAAATCAAACATACATTGCAATAGTATTCAAAACCAATCTAAAACACATTCAATCACAATTAGATCAATTAATCTCATATATGAAAATACTACAATAAATATAATCATATAAGATTTCATGTCAAAAGATCCTAAAAATAACATTTTTTATTTCAGGTCACGCTAAGCCCGACCTATCACGCTAAGTGCACCTCACTGAATAAACAACCCCAACAGTTAGAACATTTCGCAATCAGCGGGCTCCTCCTCATGCTAAGCGTAGTCTGCAATTCTGCACTTTTTCTGCTATGAACCAGCTTCTTTCTTCCATGAAATTACCATATAAAACTCATTCCAATCAACCAAATAACATCATTAAAGGATATCCTAACATGTTTCTAATCATGGGTCATCATTCTAAGTTAAAAAACACAATTCTCTTTCAAACCCTAACACTCAAAGATTCTAGAAATTGAAATTAAACAACCTAGCATGTTCCTAATCATTACCCACAACATACAATCAAACAATAACATGGATTCTCCACCCTTACCTCTTAAAGATTCCTCTTCTAGGGTTTCCTCTTCACTTTCCTTCTTTCTCCTCTTCTCTTCTCTTCTCTTCTCTTCTTTCTCCAAATGAAATTCTAATTATAATTTCCTTCTAATCCTTACTAACTAGGATTGTTCTTGCACCCCAAACTTTACCCTCTTAGGCTCAGCGTTTCTTCATCACATGTATATCGTATTCATATCTTATATTTATATGGTAACGGGATCAAGGTGGTGTCTAATGTTTCTTCTGCAAGTTTTAGAAGAGGATTGTTGACATTCAGTGTAAGAAGAATTAGTTATATTCTTTTCCGTTGCTCGTTCAAACTACAAAAGCTTCTCATGCTTTAAAATACCCGAGGTTCGAGGGGTCGACGGTTATGTAAGCTAGGGTTTCACGGTAATGATGTGTATCTAGTAAAGTCTGCTTCTAGTGTTTTATCTTCAAGTAGTGAATTTTGAGTTTGTGGTTGTGAGGAGTGATTGTGAGGAATATCTTCTTCAAGGAATATACTCCTTTGAATTTCATCAGTGCACAAGGTTAGGACTTTATTTCCTTGAATTTCTCATAAGATCAATGCATCGTCTAAAGTTAACTTAAGATAGGGTTTTGGTCATTCATTACGAGTTTCTATCTAATCAAGACATCATTATTCCTTGTTAAAAGTTTCATAGCCATCTAAGAGGTTTTGCTAATATAAGACTCTTCTTATGTTAGTATTATCAAAAGATTTTGTTAAGAAAAAAAGATGGGGAAATTTCTCTTAAAAAAACTCATTAATCATCATTTCAAGAAACCTTGTTTGTTTGAGATGAATTTTGGCATGAATAATGAGATTGTGATCAAGACATATTTTGTTTCAATCATTAAGTTGAATCTTGATTGTTTTGAATTTAAGATTCACTTTAATTGATTTAAGGGTTCATTGCAGTTACATGAGCGTTTGTTTTTGTTCATTGAAGTTAGTTTGAATTTGATTCAGAATCATGATTCAATTGGTATTCATTCAAGTACTAATCTAAGAACCATTCAAGTTTATCTCAAAATCATTCAACATGACAAGTTTCATGCAAAATGTTGCTAATTTCTTTCAAGATTTAATTTGTTTTTTACAAGCACTATGGCAAAGGAGATTAATTTTATACTATATAAGGTTTACAAGTTTTGGAGCCAAGCTTAAATTCAAAGTTTGCATTACATCCGAGTTACAAAATATTACAAGCTTGAACTACAAAGATTCCTAATGGATACAAGTTGTTCCAAACTACGAGAAGTTCACTTAATCTTCAAGCTCTCCTATTTGCTCTCTCCATGTTCAACCTCACCATTGTTGCGATTCATGAAACAAAAGAAAAAAGAAGGGTTAGAAACCAAATCAAAACATAAACAGAAAGTTTCAAGCAAAACATCTAAGATCTCATCATTTGGGTTTATGCTCGGAATCAGATTTAAGGTTTTTAATCATGTTTAAGCTCAACAAAAGGCCTCATATTATGTGATTTCATAATCTATCATTGGCAAAAATTGCAAATCATCAAATGGGATATTTGGTTCACAATGTAAGTAAAAGGATCGGTTCACACCAACAAGCCTCATGAACATAATGTTTCAACAAAATCAGATTTTCAAAATGCTCATCATAGGCCTAGATACTTTACTACAAATCAACAAATAAATAAATTGTGTTTGGTTCACAGTAAAGATAAAATGAGAAGAGATAAGTTACTGCAAGTTCAAAGTTTATCATCACATTTACGGCGTAGTAAAAACAGAAGGGGTGGTACAAAAATCACAGTTCCAAGCCCACAATTAGAAGGCATTTTTGTAAGGCCTTGTTAGTAGAAAACCAAGTCCAACAGCAACAAAACCCTAACTCTCAGCATCAGTATAAAAGGATTGAATGGCACAAATATCAAGGCAGAGACTGCTCACATTAAAAAAAACCTTGCCAAAAAAATTAGCAATTGTTCACGCAGCCAAAGCAATAGAAACCCTAATTCAAAATATTCATCGTCAACCCAGTAAACAACAACTGCAACAAGAGCATCAAACCAAATCTTCATTATCCTCCAAAATTAACCACGAAGATCACAAATACCAGAAACAACCATAACAACAAATAGAAAATCATTCAGACACCCAAGACCCTAACATTAATCATCATTTTCCAGAACATACACCCTTCAGAGAGAAAGAAAAAGAGGAAAAGAAGTACAAATGGAAACAATCTTACCCGAAACGAGCTCAGAAGCTGATTCCCGCCGTGCAATCATCATCGCCAAAAAATCTTCCCAAAAATCTCGATCGGAATAGCTAGGGCTCAGTTTACCCCTTTCAGATCTACTCCAAATCATTCAACATCTGTAAAACCCAAAGCCAAATCAAGGATCAGAGAGAGCAAACAAAACAAAAAATGTAAGAGAATGTGAGATCGGGCCGTTTCGCAGCGGTGGCGCCGCCGTCAACCTTCAAAATCACCACTGTGAGCTTTCATAACCAACGCCAGACATGGAGCTTTCCGATGAGAGGACAAAGATTTTTGGCGGCATTGATCGAGAAAGACAGATAACATGCATCAGCGGCAGCGAGACAGTGCAAACGGTGGGGAGGGAAGTCTTCGATGAGAGTGAGAAGAGAATGAGCAAGTGAAACAAAAGACAAGCTATCGTGAGAGAAACAAAGACAGGAGTTCTCTTTTCTTTCTTTTTATTATAAGTTTTATTATATATATATATATATATATATATATATATATATATATATATATATATATATATATATATATATATATATATTATTATTTTTTTATATTGATAAATAATGATGATAAGGTGTGATTGTTGGTGGTTCCGGTGTTGACATGTGTGCCTCCGGTGCCACTTGTCCCCATCGGACAAGATAAGAATCTATGTTATCCCATGTGTACACGTTTCCATATGTTTATGGTGCATCATCTGATCTTCATCAAACGCCCCGAAAGCAGGCTTCCCAGGGTGGACTTTCCCTGGAGTAGCGCACTGGATCATACTACTTCATAAATTGGGTTTCGTGTCAATGGGCCCAGCAAAATTCTGTTCACACCCCCCAGATTGCTTCCAAACACGCCCAGTATTTCTAAAACTCTCTCTATATATTTTCTTTTGCATTTTATTTATCTTTAATTTATAATATAAAAAATATATTGTTAATATGTTTTAAATAATTAATAGTTTTAAAATAATTTTTATTCGATATTACTAATTAAATTATTAATTAATTTCATCCAATAGAAAAAGTCTTAATTCTAATAATTATTTAATGACTAAGACTTGTATTGGGTGATTTTTATTTTCATTTATTCGATTTCTATTAAATTATGCAAATGAATGTTGCTTTGTATTAAATAATTATTAGTATTGAGATAGTTTTTATTTGATAATTATTGATTAAATTATTAGTTAATTTTTATCAAATAAAAAAGATCTACTCTAATAATTATTTAAAGATTTTAGACGTATATTGTGTGCTTAATTACTTTACTCGCCTCTTGTAAGCTTGTATGAATTATTCACACTTGTACACTTCACGCACTTGACATCATCGGATTCTTATATCCTCTTGGCTCATAAGTCAAATTCCTCAAGGGTCTCATAGTTGAGAATGGGCATGGCCATTCTCACAAGGTTAGTCGAAGCCCTTGCATCGATTAACCATAACCCGAATAAACATTGGTCCATATACCAATTATTCAGACACAAGGATTTCATAGTTGGAGATAGGAGCACCTATCCTCACGAGATTAATTAAGTCCATATACTTGATTAATCATGACCCGATCCAACTCCTCTTGGTCCATATACCCAACGCTAAAACACTTTCATAATAAAAATCTTCAAACCTTGATTCAACGTCGAGTTTTTCTTTTCAAATATTTTCACAAATAAATACTCTACTTCTCTCTTCCCAAACGTATGGTTGTCAGTCCTGTTTCGACCCTCGATCGTAAGTTTGTTTTCTTTAATTGGATTTAATTAAGCAAATTTTGTTTTGCATCACCTTTTCTTAATAAAACTTTTTGGGTAGAAAAAGATGATCAGGATGGTTCTATCCCTTCATCCGAGTACTTGGGGCATTAGCCGTTGAACGCTTATGGTCTGATGCTCGTCTCCCACATAAAAATAACTCAACTCACTCAACTCTTTTTTCTGCTCATACGCGATCATCAAACCTCTTTTCCTCCAAAGAGTGTGCAATAGCCATTTCAAATACGAACGAAGACTTAGCTTTTCAAACAAACTAAACAAGTCAAAATTCAAATATTTGAAATGTCTAATGCACGATTTTTCTTATAAAATCAACACAACCAACCAAAACATTTTCGAGAAGAACTACAGAGTTTTGACTTTCCCATTGCACGAGAGAATACGTAGGCACAAGGTTTTGAAACCGCGAAAAACTCAAAATAATAATAAACAAACCCCTTTTCTTCTTTATTATTTCTCGATCATAACTTAGAAATTAGCGAATATACACACAAACACTTAGAACTAAACGGGTCCCATCGAGTATGATGGATGTGAGGGGTTCTAATACCTTCCCCTTGCATAACCGACTCTCGAATCCATATTTTGGTCTCTTAGACCGCCTTATCCGTCACCTGTGGGTGTTATCTATATTTTTCTGTTCTTTTAGAACAAATAAAATTAGGTGGCGACTTCATTGTTTTAAGATGAAAAAACCAGTTATCACAATTGTCTTAATGGGCTTAATACTTAACACATCTCTATTACTTGAAAAATTTACTTTGTACCCCCACATTTCAACCTGTACCCCCGCTACAATAGTTTTTTTGACTAAAATACCCTCATATAAATAGCATAAAATTTTTTAAAAATTGCATTTTTCACATCTCGTCTAAAAGTGTTCTGAATTCTCTCTACATCAATTGCATTCCGGAACAGTTGGGCCAAGTCTTTCGGTTCACAAAAAAAACACATCGAAACACTTCAAGGAAGTGTTCCGGAAATTTAACCAAACCGGAACACTTTTAGAAAGTGTTCCTGTTTTAATGTTTTGTTGTCATTTTTTCGGAACACTTTTAAAAAGTGTTCCGGTTTGCAATGGTCGTACCGTAACAGATTGCAAAAGTGTTCCGGTTTGAGATATTGCATTCCGGAACACTTTCTAAAAGTGTTCCAGTTTATTATACAATTTTTCATTCATTCTGGAACACTTGCACAAAGTGTTCCGGAATGGTTTTTGTGAAATCCAGAACACATTTAAAAACTGTTCCGGTTTATATTTTTACATACCGGAATACTTACTGGAAGTGTTCCGGAATGTGTTCCGGAAGAGTTTTTCTGGACTGTTAAATTTTGACTTTTTCGTAAATGGTAAAAGTCAAATGGTAAAATAATTAAATTATATTAGGGTAAAATTGATATTTTTTAAAAATTATGGGGGTACAGGATTAACAGTGGGGGTAAAAGTAGAGTTTTCCTATTACTTCCATTCATAATATATAGGCCCAATACTAAATAACCATAATTCTACTCATAAAACTCAATTATTCAAATAATACACATATTCAAATAATTCCATTTTCATTTAAATCACTCAATTAAATTAATTATCACATAATATAATATATAATAATAATAATTAATAATTAGCTATTTAAAAATTGGGATGTTAGAACTCTCCCCCACTTAAAAGATTTTCGCCCTCGAAAATTACCTCAAGAGAACAACTCAGGATACTAATCCTTCATTTGACTCTCAAGCTCCCAAGTCACATTACCACTAGCAAGACCTTCCCATGCTACTTTCACAAAAGCGATTTCCTTTCCTCGAAGTTTCTTAACTTCTCGATCCTCAATACGCATCGGTAAAGTCTCAACCGTTAAATTATCTCTAACTTGCACATCATCTAGCGGCACAACATGAGATATATCTGGCATATACTTCCTCAATTGAGATACATGGAATATGTCATGAAGATTAGCAAGTGACGGCGAAAAATAAATTTGATAGGATACTTCACCAATCTTCTCAGCAATTTGATAAGGATCAATAAAACGCGGAGTCAACTTCCTTGACTTCAATGCTCTACCAACACCAGTCACATGAGTAACTCTCAAAAACACATGATCACCTTTCTCAAAGCTAAGATCTTTCCTCCTCTTATCATGATAACTCTTCTGACGACTCTGGGCAATCTTCATATTCTCCCGAATGATCTTAATCTTATTCGTAGTCTATTGAACTATCTCAGGTCCAACCACAAAACTCTCGGCGAATTCAGACCAACATAAAGGCGTCTTACACCTTTGTCCATACAAAGCTTCAAACGGAGCCATTCCAATACTCGAATGAAACTATTGTTATAGGTAAACTTAATCAAAGGCCAATAACTATCTCAAGCACATCCATGCTCTAGAACACAAGCTCTCAAAAGATCTTCTAATGATTGAATCGTCCTTTCAGTCTGACCATCGGTTTACGGATGATACGACGAACTCAAACGCAACTTTGTACCCAAAGCACTTTGCAAACCTTCCCAAAAATATGAAGTAAACCTCAGATCTCTATCTGAAACAATACTCGATGGAACACCATGCAAACTCACAACTTTCTCGATATACAACTTAGAAAACTTCTTCATAGGATAATCCATCAAAATTGGAATAAAGTGAGCAGATTTCGCCAATCTATCCACAATAACCCAAACAGAATCATGACTACTCAGAATCCTCGAAAATCCAGAAACAAAATCCATAGAAATGTTATCCCACTTCCATTAAAGAATGGATAACGGCTGCAATAAACCAGACGGTTTCTGATGTTCAATCTTTGACTTCTGACAGATCAAACAAGAATACAAAACTCAGCAATATCCTTCTTCATACCTGACCACCAAAATAACTTCCTCAAATCTTGGTACATTTTAGTAGCACCAGGGTGAATATTCAATCCACTTCGATGTCCTTCATCAAGAATTCTCTTTCTCAAATCCCCAACTTTAGGAACACAAACTCTATCACGACACCTCATGATACCATTCTAATCAATCCGAAAATCACCACTGCGACCTTGATTGATCAACACCAACTTATCTACCAAAACCAAATCAAATTTCTGACCTTCTCGAATCTCATCCAAAATACCACTAGTAAGCTTCAACATACCAAGCTTAACACACGAAGACGTCGCTTCACAAACCAAACTCAAATCTCTGAATTGTTCAAGAAAATCCAATTCTCGCACCATCAACATCGACATATGCAACGATTTCTTACTCAAGGAATCAACTACAACATTCACTTTACCCAGATGATAATTCAAACCAAAACATAATCCTTCAAGAATTCCAACCATCTTATTTGCCTCATATTCAACTCCTTCCAATCAAACAGATATTTCAAACTCTTGTGATCGCTATACACCTCAAATCTCAAACCAAATAAATAATGCCTCCAAATCTTCAACACAAACACAACTGCGGCTAACTCTAAATCATGCGTCGGATAATTCCTCTCATAAACTTTAAGTTTCCTAGAAGCATAAGCTACCACTTTCCTATTCTTCATTAACACACCTTCTAACCCCATCAAAGAAGCATCACAATACACCACAAATGGTTCTGCCGGATTAGACAAAATCAAAATAGGAGCGATTATTAACCTTCACTTAAGCTCTTGAAAATTAGCTTCACACTGCAAAGTCCAAACAAAAGCTTGACCTTTCCTCGTCAATTGTGTCAACGGTAAAGTCAAATTAGAAAATCCTTCAATGAACTTACGATAATAACCAGCCAAACCAAGAAAACTTCTAATCTCAGAAACAGGTTTCGGAGCTTCCCAACAAGATACAACCTTAACCTTAGAAGGATCCACAGAAATACCACCACTTGAAATCACATACCCAAGGAAACTCACTTCCTTCAACCAAAATTCACACTTAGAAATCTTAGCATACAACTTCTTCTCTTTCAACACAGATAACACAATCCTCAAATGCTCAGCATGATCTTCTTCACTCTTAGAATAAATCAGAATATCATCAATGAACACAAGTACAAATTGATCCAGATACTCATGAAAATCCTATTCATATATTCCATGAAAACACCAGGAGCATTAATCACACCAAACGACATTACAAAATACTCATAGTGACCATACCTTGTCCTAAAAGCAGTCTTCTGAATATCCTCAACTTTCCTACGAATCTGATGATAACCAGACCTTAAATCAACTTACTGAAAACACAAGCACCAACCAACTGATCCATCAAATCATCAATCCACGGAAGTGGGTACATGTTCTTAATAGTCACCTTGTTCAGTTGTCTATAATCAACACACAACCTCATAGAACTTTCCTTCTTCTTAACCAACAAAACAGGTGCACCCCACAGAGATACTCTCGGATGAATAAACCTCTTCTCAAGCAAATCCTCAAGTTGACTCTTCAACTCCTTCAACTCAAAAGTAGACATTCGATACAGAGCCATCGAAACAGGACTAGTTCTAGGAACTAAATCAATCAAAAACTCCACCTCACGCTCTGGCGGTAAATCAATTACGTTTTCAAGAAATACCTCAGGAAAATCACAAACAACTGGCAATTCACCCATAGCTTGTTTCTCACCGATATCCAGTGATTCCAACAAAGCAAATAACACAACACCATCTTTCAAAGATTCATCCACTTGCTTAGCAGACAAAAACAAATCACTCTCGACTCCAGAATCAAGAAAGATAACCGGTTTGTCAAAACAGTTGATAAAAACATGATTGTATTCCAACCAGTTCATACTAAGAATAACATCAAATTGATCTAACGGAAGACAAACTAAATCCATTCGAAAATCTCTACCAAAAATACTCAACGAAAAATTCAGACATGCAACAGAAGTACAAACAGAACCCATAGCAGGAGTATCAATGATCATATTTCCATGCATATCAGAAAATTCAAGATTCAATCTCTTAACACAATCCGAAGAAATAAAAGAATGTGTCGCACCAGTATCAACGATAGCAATCAAAGGTATACCATTAATAAAGCACGTACCTCATATAAGTCTATCCTGAATCGGAGTTTCAGCACCAGGAAATGCAAACACTTTACCTTTAGCTTGATCCTTCTTTGTCTTTTCACACTTAGTACTAATATGACCTCGTTCACCACAATTGTAACAAGTCACATCCGCACTAAATCTACAATCAGCAACTCTATGATCGTCCTTGCCACACCTATGGCATTTCATAACATCTTTTCCAGCATCTGTAACACCCCAATTCTACCCAAAGGTTTATATGCAAAAATCAGAGTAATTTTAAAATTTCATAAATTAAATACTGAGGCGTTACACCATCAAAAACAACTCACTTTAAAACAGTTTACTTTAAGGTATAAATTTCTGATACATAGTATCGCAGAAAAACATAAATTGATTTATAGAAATTAAAACATCTCATTTATTAAACTTCCTCATCAAAATCATGTTTTTATGAATTATGATTCTTAATCACAAAATGAATAATAATAAAACAACAACAACAAGACGACATAAACATTCCCCCCCCCCCCCGAGTGCTACGTATAAGAGCGACACCGACTCGACTAACAGTAGCTAGACTCCGTCTTCATAACCTGCACGTTACCAATATATAGGTAACGGCGAAACAAGTAAAGGGTGAGATACTCCAAAACATATAATTAAGGCATGATAATATATATATATATATATAGTTTCGGAATTATAAAGAGTATAGATTAATAAGTGTAATTCCAACACATAATCAAAACTCACTTACTTTACTCGTCATCCTAATGTGTATAATCTACACTATATCACCATAACTTCGTCGGCATAAAACGTCGCAACAACACATAACCCTCCGTCACCACGAATTCGTCACGAGCTAATACATCACTAATTAACACGGTAGTCTTAAACAACAATATCAACCAACAATATTAAATAATGCTAGTAATATAAGCAACATAAACAAATCATCACAAATTGGCTAAAGCCCATCTTCGCTTTTGGCATAAAGCCCATCTTCGCTTTTGGCATAAAGCCCATCATCACAAACATCATCACATCATATATCATCGCAATTCAATATCATCCATCAATCAACAAAACCCAACGCCAAATAACTCAAACATAAACATAACCGACTCCATGAGACACGACTATGATATGCATGTGGTACCCATCGCTTTGTCCGTAATTAGGGACACTTGGCATAAAGCCGATCTTCGCTCGGCATAAAAGCCATCATCGCTTGGCAGAAAAGTCTATTCGCTTGGCATAAAAGCCTTCTTCGCTTATGCAATGTATGTGACTCGACAATAAAACAACACAACACAAAATCATCATCGCTCATCCAAATTGGCATAAAGCCCACGTCGCCATAATTTATCCAAAACAAGATAAATATATCATCGCATCATAATTGCATTATGCAAACATCACCAATAAATTCATCAAAAGTCATGCATTCATAAATCGGAAGCATTTATTAACAACATCAATATAAACATTATGTACAAAGACATATATCGTCACATCGCATAATAACAAGTATTCATTAAATAATACACCGTCGCAAATCTTACGTTTATTCACACCGCATCATTATTAATTACTTCACTAAATTCCAAAGACGGGAAAATAGTCAAACACCTATAATCGTCGCGAAATCCATTCCTAATAACCGGTATTAATCATAATCGTCGACGTCGAAATCAGATTGTCCATACGTACCTTAAATCCACTATAACACAATCCGGTTCAATTTACCGTAAATTTTCCTATTTCGGGTTGCTTCGTAAAAACTCGCAATTTCTAAAAACTAACCTCACCACTACGTTCTACACGTCGAACTTAGCTAGCACGTCAATTTTCGTTGAATTCGGAGCAACTTACTTCGTCGTCGAATTTACCGAAAACAGAAAATCGGAACACAATCGGATTCTAATTTTAATCGGCTATCTTATCCCCTAATTATATTTTATTATCACTAACTTGAGGTATATTGAATTTGGAATTTATACAAAAACAGAAACAGAAACAACAGAGAAAATTATGCAGACAAATATAACGCAACTCACACGAACAAGAAACAAATGGTGACCCTCCCTTCTAAGTGGGACGCACCCCCAGCAAGCATCAAGAAAATGAGACGGCTGCCTCACCATTGGGGGACGGTCGCCCCACCATTGGAGGTGGGCGCCTCCCCCCCTATGCTTTCTCCACAAAACCGTCCCACCCTCCCTGCGTTTCGTCTTCTTCCCTGTTTTATATTTTCTGGTTTTACACATTTTGCTGTTTATGTTTTCTTTCCATTTCCATTTAACCCAATAATAATCCAACCTCAACAACAACTATACTTCAAAATCAACTTCTCTAATCTCTATCAAAATTACCCAACAACACTCATAAATCCTAAAGATCAATTTTATCCCAAATCAAAAATATACCAATCAAACCCTAATTATAAGAGTTGGAAGATCAAACCCCTTACCTCTAGCTTGGTTGATTGCAAGGTGCTCCATCAAAGCCCCAACCTCAAGCTCTTGCTCGTGATCTTCCTCATCTTCTCCTCCTTGCTCTTCTTCTCAAAACCCTTTTCTTTTCTCTCAAACTCTCAAGTTTCTATTCTTGGCTTTTGTTTGTCAAATGGGAAGAATGAGGAAAATTTGATTTTATAACTATGTTTCCTTACTAGCTCTCAAGTTCTAAGTTTGGTGTTGGCATTTAGAATGGAAGGAAAACAAGGGAAATGTTTGGATGGAAAGAAAATGAGGAAAGTGGTCTTATGATAACCTTACTAATAAACTAAGGTGTAAACCCAATCCTTCCCAATTAATCCTCACACTCCTAATTCATTAATATAATTAATTCAATCAATTAAAATAATTTCGGGGAATTAAATATCGGATCCGAATAATATTTTATCGGACCGAACGGAACATCGCTAAATATATTAATAGATATATTGATTAATATAATTATTCTCATTGCAAAATGAAAATCGATCGGTAATTCGAAAATATTAATATAATATAGTATTAATTAAAAACGGACGTTACAACTCTCCCCCACTTATAAGTTTTTCGTCCTCGAAATTTCGACCAAAACGAACAAAACGGGACATGCCTAAGCGTTCGTCCACCAAATCCTCTCGTCAATTAAACAACATACTAAATACACCAAACACAAGGGTATCTCCCCAACCACAACGTCTAGACAAGAACAACCATGCCGAGATGCAAATCCCATACAATGCACTCGACAACCAACTAACACCCAACAACTAAACAAGTTGTAAACACACTGGTTCACTCGAGAACTAAACAAACAAGATCGATACTATCCTAACGTCTCAACCATAGACTTAGCCCCACACTCGAACCGACGCCTCGGAAACGAGTCACCAAAGATAGGAACCTAAAGTCCTACGACACAACACCGACACCATCGCTAAAACGAAAACAACAAAATGGTTATACAAACCAAAACTGAAACAATCAGAAAGGATAAAACCACGCGTGCTACGCAACACGAAAGAGATGCCTTCACTCACACATAAGTACGAACTCAAAAATTACACTTGCAGTCATCGCTCTCATTCCAGAAAATCACAAGGTCACATCGTCCTTATAGATTACCAATGTACAACCCTTGAACAAAACAAGTTACTCAAACATAATCAAACTGAGATACACCACTCATCCTAGGGCTTAAACAGACGACTTGCGACTATAACTCACTAGTCCAAATCCAACAACCTCGCTTATTCGCTAAATAATTCAATGCTCGATATCTAACCCGTGTTGCTTCACTTCTATACATATGATGCCAACCGTAAAACAACTTGGTTAAACCTCAACTTTACATTCACTCAAATGGATACGTTCAAAGCGTACATTCATCAAGACACCTCGCAACATCAGCTTCATCAACCCGAAGAATCACTCTTTCATTCTCGATTGATCAACGTCCATTGGTCCTCTAAATACATGACATAGTTTGACCTTTTCAAGTTCTGTCCAAATATTCACTCGTGAAACTTCGACGTATACACTTGACTTCAACGAAGTCTTCTCTCATAATAATTCCCAAAATATAAATCAAGTAATCACTATCCTCGTACCGTCGCAACGATCTATACACCGACTTCTCATTCGAAACACCTTTAATAACTTTCCATCGTCCCAAGTGGTAACTCAATCACAACACTCTCTCAAGAACTCCACTTATCAACGTCATCTCTTACCCCTGCAATTACAACACAGGTTAGACTTAAAACCCTGACGTAAATTTCTGGAATCCAGCACGAACACCGTCGCGACCAACTTCAATCACTGATAGAACCTTCTCCTTTATAAAACATCAATCGTCTTAAGGTACTTGTGGCTACCAAACCGTCACAAAATTCTTTACCGTCAAGACTTATCTTAGTCGTAATCTAATAATCCACCGCGACCATTAGTATCCAACGAAATCCATAAGTTAGTAGTGAACAAATCCCTAATATTCTTCTGGACTTAATCTCAACAATCGTTCCAAAACAAACATGCAACATTCTTCACAGTAATAAAATCCCAAATCAGATATACTTGGGTTATCCGTGACACCAACATACTAAGCTCAACAACAGACGAAGTCTCTTTATAGATTGCACTCAAACTTGAATCGTCTTCAACAATTCCAATCTCCTCGTCGTTAACATCTGCACTTCTAAAATTTCAAATGAGCACAACCGCATCAAACTCTAACTCACGCGTCCGACAACTTTTCCTTATGAAAATCAAATCGTTCCAAGGTAGTAATACACTTTTCCAACTCTATGTCGAAAAACATCTTAAGTCCAAAATGGAATATCACAATACGCCGCACAAGGTTCTTCAGTACTAAACAAAACCAAAATCAAAGCATTCGCCAAACTTTCCACTGGTTCCAACAAATTCGCTTCCCAATGCGGAGTCCAAATAGTGACCCAACCATCTCAAGTCAAAGTACCCACGATCAATACCAACTTACAAAAATATCTTCCATCAAACTCACAAAACTAACCATCCAAAACAAAGGGACTTCTAAGCTCTGAAATAACCCCTTGAAGTCTTCTATAGGATACAAAATAAATCTTCGCGGAACCGTCCAAAACATCACCGTCTAAGTCACTTACTTAAAGCACTCTCGTCCAACAATTCAAAATCCTATCTTTAGAATACTCGCCACGCACTGATATAACTTCACTACTGATAACGCAAAGCTCGGATGCTTGCCACAATTCCTTAACTTGATGTGAACCAATTGATATCCATAAACACGAAATAACTCTTACAGCTACTCACGAGAGTACTGTCCGAACATCCCAAAATCATACCTAACGCATTAGTCACACTAATGACATCAACAATTACTCGCCAGGACCATACGCTATCTTGAAAAGTATTGTCTAAACATCTTCAGTTCCCACACTAACCCGTAGACAGCCAGACTTCGCATCGATCTCACTAAACGCAAAAATTCCAAATGACTGATTCATCAAAAAATCAATCCTTGGAAGTAGATACTTGTCCTCAACATCCACTTCGTTACTTGCCTACAAACGACACACCAACTCGGGTAACTTTGGCTCTTCTCGAACAACACAACGGTCGCACTCCACGGTGACCCGCTCGAATAACAACTCTGCTCAAACCAATCCTCAAGTTGACTCCTCAACTCAATTCCAGAAGCAAACGTCCCTTAAGGATACCTCGAATCACAACCAATTCCAGGAACTAAATCCATCAAAACTTCACTTCGCACTACTGCGGTAATTCACTTACATCTTCTCAACATGCTCCGGAATAATCACTGCAAGAAGTTCGCTTACCAAAATCTTGTTTCTCACCCAAAATCCAAATTCGCTCACAACTCAAGTAACCATGCACTACCTTGTGCAAACACATCTGCTTCATACACTATTAAGTTGGCAAGACAAGTCTATCCCAACCAACACAATTCCCGACTACTATCAACAAGAGATTAAGGATGATCAGTCCCTCAATTTGTCAATAGACAGTCGACAATCATGATGGTGACATAAACCATCTCTACCAACTACAAGTCTTCAAACTTACACTTCAAGTTACTAAAGTGTAACCGCTGAGGCTCCAACTCCAAGCCCAAGCGCCACCAAGAAGTAAAACTTATCCCCCACTTGTTTCAAACTCATCTCAGACAAACAATTTGAAACAAACAAGTACCGAAAGTGTTTCACACATATGCCGCATACAACAGGATTAAACACACTAATAACTTGGTCGACAGACCGACCTGCTCTGATACCACTATTGTAACACCCCAATTCTACCCAAAGTTTTATATGCATAAATCAGAGTAATTTTAAAATTTCATAAATTAAATACTGAGGCGTTACACCATCAAAAACAACTCACTTTAAAACAGTTTACTTTAAGGTATAAATTTCGGATACATAGCATCGCAGAAAAACATAAATTGATTTATAGAAATCAAAACATCTCCTTTATTAAACTTCCTCATCAAAATCATGTTTTTATGAATTATGATTCTTAATCACAAAAGGAATAATAATAAAACAACAACAACAAGACGACATAAACATTTCCCCCCCGAGTGCTACGTATAAGAGCGACACCGACTCGACTAACAGTAGCTATAGACTCCGTCTTCATAACTTGCACGTTACCAATATATAGGTAACGGCGAAACAAGTAAAGGGTGAGATACTCCAAAACATATAATTAAGGCATGATAATATATATATATATATATAGTTTCGGAATTATAAAGAGTATAGATTAATAAGTGTAATTCCAACACATAATCAAAACTCACTTACTTTACTCGTCATCCTAATGTGTATAATCTACACTATATCACCATAACTTCGTCGGCATAAAACGTCGCAACAACACATAACCCTCCGTCACCACGAATTCGTCACGAGCTAATACATCACTAATTAACACGGTAGTCTTAAACAACAATATCAACCAACAACATTAAATAATGCTAGTAATATAAGCAACATAAACAAATCATCACAAATTGGCTAAAGCCCATCTTCGCTTTTGGCATAAAGCCCATCTTCGCTTTTGGCATAAAGCCCATCATCACAAACATCATCACATCATATACCATCGCAATTCAATATCATCCATCAATCAACAAAATCCAACGCCAAATAACTCAAACATAAACATAACCGACTCCATGAGACACGACTATGATATGCATGTGGTACCCATCGCTTTGTCCATAATTAGTGACACTTGGCATAAAGCCGATCTTCGCTCGGCATAAAAGCCATCATCGCTTGGCATAAAAGCCTCTTCGCTTGGCATAAAAGCCCTCTTCGCTTATGCAATGTATGTGTCTCGACAATAAAACAACACAACACAAAATCATCATCGCTCATCCAAATTGGCATAAAGCCCACGTCGCCATAATTTATCCAAAACAAGATAAATATATCATCGCATCATAATTGCATTATGCAAACATCACCAATAAATTCATCAAAAGTCATGCATTCATAAATCGGAAGCATTTATTAACAACATCAATATAAACATTATGTACAAAGACATATATCGTCACATCGCATAATAACAAGTATTCATTAAATAATACACCGTCGCAAATCTTACGTTTATTCACACCGCATCATTATTAATTACTTCACTAAATTCCGAAGATGGGAAAATAGTCAAACACCTATAATCGATTCCTAATAACCATTAATCATAATCCGTATATGTAATTTATAACACAATCAATATTTGCCTATTTGGTTTTAAAAACCTAACTACTCTACGTTTCGTCAACTTAGTTAAATCGTCAATTTCGAAAATGGAAAATCGGAACACAATCGGGTTCTAATTTTAATCGGCTATCTTATCCCCTAATTATATTTTATTATCACTAACTTGAGGTATATTGAATTTGGAATTTATACAAAAACAGAAACAGAAACAACAGAGAAAATTATGCAGACAAATATATTCTGCAGAAAAGAAAACGCAACTCACAGAAAACGCATACAGCAAAACAAATGGTGACCCTCCCTTCTAAGTGGGACGCACGCCCCAGCAAGCATCAAGAAAATGAGACGGCTGCCTCACCATTGGGGGACGGTCACCCCACCATTGGAGGTGGGCGCGTCCCCCCCTATGCTTTCTCCACAAAACCGTCCCACCTTCCCTGCGTTTCGTCTTCTTCCCTGTTTTATATTTTCTGGTTTTACACATTTTGCTGTTTATGTTTTCTTTCCATTTCCATTTAACCCAATAATAATCCAACCTCAACAACAACTATACTTCAAAATCAACTCCTCTAATCTCTATCAAAATTACCCAACAACACTCATAAATCCTAAAGATCAATTTTATCCCAAATCAAAAATATACCAATCAAACCCTAATTATAAGAGTTGGAAGATCAAACCCCTTACCTCTAGCTTGGTTGATTGCAAGGTGCTCCATCAAAGCCCCAACCTCAAGCTCTTGCTCGTGATCTTCGTCATCTTCTCCTCCTTGCTCTTCTTCTCAAAACCCTTTTCTTTTCTCTCAAACTCTCAAGTTTCTATTCTTGGCTTTTGTTTGTCAAATGGGAAGAATGAGGAAAATTTGATTTTATAACTATGTTTCCTTACTAGCTCTCAAGTTCTAAGTTTGGTGTTGGCATTTAGAATGGAAGGAAAACAAGGGAAGTGTTTGGATGGAAAGAAAATGAGGAAAGTGGTCTTATGATAACCTTACTAATAAACTAAGGTGTAAACCCAATCCTTCCCAATTAATCCTCACACTCGTAATTCATTAATATAATTAATTCAATCAATTAAAATAATTTCGGGGAATTAAATATCGGATCCGAATAATATTTTATCGGACCGAACGGAACATCGCTAAATATATTAATAGATATATTGATTAATATAATTATTCTCATCGCAAAATGAATATCGATCGGTAATTCGAAAATATTAATATAATATAGTATTAATTAAAAACGGGCGTTACAGCATCCTTCCCACAATCATAAGCACGATGTCCTTCCACACCACACTTGTAACACTTAAGCAAAACATATGATCCTCCCCCACTTGACTTCTTGCCACCACTAACTTTATTCTTATCCTCATAAGGTTTCCCACAGAATTGATCTTTTCCCTTCCTATCATTCACATTCTTGTAGTAAGAAGCACTCTCCCTACTATCCTCATCATAAATCCTACTCTTGTTCACCAACTCAGCAAAATGAGTAATCTGTTGATATCCAATAGCCTTCTTGATATCAGGTCTCAAACCATTCACAAACTTCAGACACTTAGATCTCTCAGCATTCATAGTATTGTAATGAGGACAATACTTAATCAACTCTTGAAATCTTGCAGCATACTCTGCCACGGTTCCATTACCTTGCTTCAACTCAAGAAATTCCACCTCTTCCTTTCCACGGCAATCTTCTGGAAAATAGCTCTCCAAAAATGCATCACGGAAAAGAGCCTGAGAAACTTCAACACCTTCCTCATCAAATCTCCAAAAAGTGTTTCTCCACCAATCTTCAGCTTCATTTTCCAGCATATGAGTACTAAATTGCACCTTCTGCGCATCAGTACAATTCATAACTCTAAAGATTTTCTCAATTGCTTTCAACCATGCTTGAGCCTTGTTAGGTTCATGCTCACCCTAAAATATAGGAGGATTGTTCCTTTGAAACTTCCCCAGAGCACATAACTCATCTTCCTCAGCCTGGTGTCCAACATTCTCCTGTGGAATCTGCCCAAGAGATCCAACCAACAGTCTCAAAGCATCAGCAATAGCCTCATCATTCCTTCTTGAAACCATTCTGCAATCTTCCTAAGACATCCAAAAATAGACAATAGCATTGATCGTGTCAGATACACAAATCAAATACAACATGAGTTAAATCAATTAATAACCTGGCCAAATCTGACCGAACATTGCTCTGATACCATAATGTAACACCCCATCTAATTCGCCACATAATTATTTAACAATCAGAGTAAATAAAATGCATAACAAGAGGGCGTCACATGATTTATTTTATAATTAAAACAATACATGCACACTGGTCATAATCATAACACATATCTGAATCTCATACTTTAAAACAAATCATGCATTTCACTGCGGATTAATTATTATTCATAGATACTATCAATGATCACATCCCATACTATAATCATTGGATGAAAAAGCGATGAATCAATAGCATACTCGAGTCATCAGAATTCATACATCGGCACCAAGACCACATCAGCATAGTATCTCAGTCATACAAATTAAAATAGATGAATATACATAACAAATATCTCATCAAAGCAAAAATCCAGATTAATTCTGTGTTACATGACCAGAGAAATGACTAGACTACCTAGTAACTGATAAACTAGCTAGATTCTTCAACTAGTCTCCTGCGAAGCACCGCTATCCTCAGAACCTGCATGTTACCCACATAGAGGCAACATCATAACAGAAGGGTGAGAATTCACATCATTATTCAAAAGTATATAAATGGAAATAATGAAGAAACCGCATATATTCATGAATTCCACACGCTTCAATTGATATTACAAGATAACATGATCATATAAACATTACAAGTATAATATGTTCATACATAGCATAATTATAATCTACTCAAACAATCCAATTAATCCATATAATTAGACATCATAATTTCATTTCACACATTGCATATTCAATCATGACTCATGTGACAATAATGAAATGTGACTCAATTATGCATGTGGTACCAAGTTGTTGGGAACATTTTGTTAACCTTGCTTCTGATTCATTCATAGAATCCAAGCCCTTACTTCCGATCCGGACAAGACCAAAATCCTACGCTACTTATTCCCAATGGAATCGAGTCAAATGTGAACCCAACGTTTCACCACTACTTATCCATTATGGATCAAGCCATTTTGTGAACCCAACGTTTCACCGCTACTTATCCACACAAGGATCGAGGCAAATGTATGCATGTACAACTCACCAAGACGACATATACAAATTAAGATTATTCACAAAACCCCAATTATCCAAGCATATCATCACAATTTATCTCATGTGAATTATACATCAATTGCACAACATTATATTTCAACAACAAGATCATCACATGTATCTTATACATATCATCACACATAACAAATAACATTACAACATATCATTCCACCAATGTTATTCAACACATTCCATCAAATAAGATTAGAACATACTATACTCTAGAAATCAAACATACATTGCAATAGTATTCAAAACCAATCTACAACACATTCAATCACAATTGGATCAATTAATCACATATATGAAAATACTACAATAAATATAATCATATAAGATTTCATGTCAAAAGATCCTAAAAATAACATTTTTCATTTCGGGTCACGCTAAGTCCGGATCGCTAAGCACCTCACGAACAAACAACCCCAAAGCGAACATTTCGCTAAGCGGCTCCTCCTCTGCTAAGCGCGGCGATTCGCACTTTTACTCAGCTTCTTCTTCCACGAAATTACCACATAAAACTCATTCCAATCAACAAAGTAACATCATTAAAGGGTACCCTAACATGTTTCTAATCATGAGTCATCATTCTAAGTTGAAAAACACAATTCCCTTTCAAACCCTAACATTCAAAGATTCTAGAAATTGAAATTAAACAATCTAGCATGTTCCTAATCATTACCCACAATATACAATCAAACAATAACATGGATTCTCCACCATTACCTCTTGAAGATTCCCCTTCTAGGGTTACCTCTTCACTTTCCTTCTTTCTCCTCTTCTCTTCTCTTCTTTCTCCAAATAAAATTCTAATTATGATTCCCTTCTAATCCTTACTAACTAGGATTGTATTAATGTGCTTAATACTTAACACCTCTCTATTACTTCCATTCATAATATATAGGCCAAATACTAAATAACCATAATTCTACTCATAAAACTTAATTATTCAAATAATTTCATTTTCATTTAAATCACTCAATTAAATTAATTATCACATAATATAATATATAATAATAATTAATAATTATCTATTTAAAAATCGGGATGTTACAAAGTTCGTTGCCCGCCAACCCGCTACCTTGGCAGGACGAGCTAGATTTTTATGCCCATTTCCACTTGGCGGGTTTTCCTGCCTCGCTCTTATTTTTGCAGACTTAAGGCGGGGCGGGCGGCGCGTTTCACCATCCCTAGCTTCAAGATCCTCCTTAAAGGCCTCTCTTCCTTTGTATTGCCATACTCCAATTGCTTCCTCAAGGCATCCCTCTCTTCATTAAGCCTCCCTAAAGCCAGGACGATGTCCTTCCTAGCAATTATTATAGAATC
This sequence comes from Vicia sativa, assembly GCA_021764765.1. Classification (NCBI taxonomy): domain Eukaryota; kingdom Viridiplantae; phylum Streptophyta; class Magnoliopsida; order Fabales; family Fabaceae; genus Vicia; species Vicia sativa. Next base: position 184,366,557 of record CM038795.1, read on the forward strand.
CATAATAATGATCTTCGACATATGGTATAAGGACTCCTCCATCATGTCACCACTAGAGACTCGCTTAACTTGGCCAAATGAGTAATTTATCTCTCTAGAGGACCATTATCATGTAAATTTTACTCATATTTCATGCAAAAAGAAACAACATTTATAAAATCACAATAAACAAAGACATCTCGAAATAAAATACAAAATAGCATAGTAAATAGTGGAGTTGCATACCCCCTAGGTGGTTAAATATAGCAACTCAAAAATTGTTGAAAGGAATCATGACTCCCATCTTAGAGAACAAACACTCGTACATGGGTATATTGTACATCTCGAACTAGCTACATGTACATTTGTGTTCGTCTTTATTAAGGAGTGTCACATTCTAATCTTATGATGGCCTTACATCCCAGTATGTGACTTCATCTTATTCCCTTCCACTAAAAAGAATGGATTTTCATGACCTTTTCATCCATACAGGGATAATTATCAACATCAAGAGGTAGTTTCAACAATGATGGTTACGCCTTCTTCCCAGTCTCTTATTTGTTGTTCTCAAACAAAAATGGTTTACCATTCATCAAACATCTCAATTTCTTTTCCTACCACCACCTTGCCTCATCCTTAAAAGCCCCACGCTTAAACATGTGTTCTAAGCTTCAAGAAACACTTTGCTCTTTACGATCATCCATGAGATTTGTTACACGAATGTGATATTCATATGAATTTCACCAAAGGTAAACTCAACACCAACTTGTTTCATATTTATCGTAATTGGGGAAGGATCCGTATCTCCAAGATTAACCGCCTACGGTTCAGTTGAGTCATCATTGATAACCTCAATGTCATTAAGGTCTACAATGTAAATACCTAAATTTGGTTTCCATGGGTTTTTCATATGCAAACAAAATTAAAATCTGTAGAAATAAATGAAGGAAGAAGAAGCAAATACCTTGTGTTAGTGCAAGTGTTTGGGAACTAAAAGTAAGAATGCAGATAAAGCATAGACAAAACGATCTGAATCCCAAAAGTTTAAGAAAACAGACAGATGAGTTACAAGTAAGGATATCTAGTATTGCTCAAGAAATGAAGAAGAGGACAAAAAGTGAGACTAAACCTCAAGTTCCCACTTTATAGTCATAAAAGAAAAAAAGTTTGACAACATCGATTTGTCAAGAGATTAAATATCACATCCAACGACTCAAATAAAGTCTTAAATTTGTAATTGGACTTGAATGCACTCGATTGAACATGTGTATGTCACCTCGTCTCCAGTGTAGCAACATTATGTCTGCACAAGGAGCATTAAATGTGTATGTTCCTCATGCCAACTACCCTCACTCAACACCACTACAAAGCTCTTTTTTCATGTCATATTTTCGACGGATAATCTCCATCAATGATGCATTTTCCTGAACCAGTCTCCTTGATTTTTACATCACATCTTTCGAATACTTACTTGAACATTGAAGTGTTAATATTTTATAAGTATTTCATTTTAATCACTACTTAAAAACCTTTCTGTTAGATATTTCAGTAAGATCAAATAGATCCAGGTCTGAATCATGAATGAAGTCACTTTTCTTAAAAGTATTTCAAGCACTCTCTTGATTGCCTTAGAGTTGGAAATTAGGATTATCCAGAATAATTCAGTCTTATAATCGAGTCTGCACAAGATTAGTGAAGAACTCGTATGCAAGGAAGTGTGTATGAAATATTTAAGAGGATGTATGATTTTAGTGAATGATTTTCGAATTCAGAATTATGTATTTATAGGTCATGCATGTATGGTTTCATAAGTTTGTAACACTTGATGAAACAACACTTTTCAGCATATGTTTGAAATGGTTCACCTATAATAATACAATGCACCATTTCATGAAGTGTTGTGGATTTTGAATTCGAAATTCAAATTTTCAGTAATCCAAGACAAATTTAAAGAAAGTTTCTACTAGTGGATGTTTAGTACAAAATTGACCAAAATTTCTTTTAAATATATTTAAAGACAAGTTTCACTAATGAATGTTGCAAAAATTGACCAAAATTTCTTTTCAAACATATTTGAACATTAATTTTTACGACTTCCTACAATAGTCATCGTCAACCTCTAATGTACCTCCTATTCTCATACAAAATAGTACCATAAATAGTAGATGCACCTTATAAACATACACGGATTTTTATTGTCTAAATTTTATCTCTATATTTTTCCTTCTTCCTCTACCTTTCATTTATTTTTGTTTCTCTCACGTCCGTTCCGCCCCAAATAAACGTCATTATTTGATTTATCCAAAATTTACAATAAACATCAACAAAATACATGATCGTTGTTCAAACATACAAATATTTTTCATTATTTTAATGACCAATTAGAATACTATTCTCTCTAATTTAAAATGACAATCAATCATTATAACAAATAAAATTTATTTTAAAGTAATTCTTCTTTTCACTTTTTTATATAAAATCAATATTATTTTTTTAATTATGTCTTTTATTTTTTATTCTAGATATTATTTCTAATACTTTTAATGATTGTTGTCCAAACATACAAATATTTTTCATTATTTTATTGACCAATTAGAATACTATTCTCTCCAAGTCACTATAACAAATAAAATTTATTTTAAAATAATTATTATTTTCACTTTTTAATATATAATAAATATTATTTTTTTAATTATGTCTTTTAGTTTTTATTCTGGATATTATTTCTAATACTTTAATAAAATTAATTTTATAAAATTTAATATCTTATGGCAATATTAGTTTATTTTTTAATTTATGTAAAAAAGTTATAAATTTCACATGTCTAAAAGAAAGTAATCATCAAATTTGTTCAAGATCTAGTTACGTGTCAGTCACACAGAATTTATAGTCTGTGCAATCAACGTGTGTGTAGTATAGATTCTCCCTTATCAAGTGAATTCATAAACAGCACCAAAAGTAGTTCTCCGTGTTTTTATCAAAATCATAAATTCAATCTTATCAACAAAAACAAAAAACAAACAAATGATAATCAAAACAAAACAAAAAAAATTAAATTTTATTACAAAACACCTATAGTATCTTGGATTAAAAAGCTAAACATCAATTATTGATCCTATTCTTAATCTCTTCAGCAGCATCAGCGGCTTCAACCTGTTTCTTTGAAGTCTCAAGCTCAGCCTCACTTGCTTCCTTCTCATTTCTTGCAGCTATAGTCTTTGCCTGTGTTTTTTCTTCTTCTTTCAAATCAATCCATTTAAAATAATAATAATAACAAAATAGAAACCAATACAATAAAAATGGAAATATGGAAATAAATAATTACCTGGCCGACAAAGGTGGCTTTTGCGTATCTAAATGTTTCTTGTATAGAAACAGCGAAAGATAAGCAACCGTTCTTAAGGCGAGATGCTAGAGAAGTGTTGTTGTGATCTGGTGAAGGGCTTGAAGATGGAGAATTTGTCTCTTCCATGTTAGACTAAGATTTTTATTATTTAGTTAAAAGATCATGATGAAATATTTGTGTCCTTTAAGAATAAATAGGTGTTAGAAACATTAAATTAAAGGTTTTCTATGACTGGATCCGGAGCTCCAGGCCCACACCAAATGCCCATAATACGAAAGTTTCTTTCTGCCGCACCAAAATTTTACTTGGCACCCCTTATCCCCTTGTTTTTACCATATTAGTATGTATAATATTATATGAGAATTTCTTCATACATTTAGTAGTTTTCTCTCACACCTTTGAAAAACCAAAAATATCTTTCGTGAGTGTACTTATGAATTTACTTTATTGAGTGAATTTGTAAATGCATTTACGAATTGATATTTTTGGGTAAATTCGTAAGTACACTTGCGAATTCACCTTATTTTATACGTGTTATTGTTTTAAACGTTTGATTTGAAAAAATAAACTTACTTTGTAAGTGCACTTACGAATTCATCTAGAAATGTCAATTCGTAAGTGCACTCACGAAACCTTTTCTAAATATGTTAATTCGTAAGATACACTTGTAAAACACCTTCATCCAGATAGTTCCAACCCCAGAAAAATCAGTCCCAGAACACCCTAAATTCTTTTTTCTTTCATCCAATAAAACTACATTTACCTACTATTACTTCATATACTATTTAATTTCTACAATCTAACCTAATAATCTTATAAAAATTCACATTTTGAATAGAAAAAATTGAAGAAAATTTACACAAATTTGAGCTTGAATTTGATTTTGGAGGAGTTGAAACGAGTTAGAATGAGTCGAAATGAGAAGATGAACTTGAATGGAGTGAATTTGAAGTTGTAGAAATGTTAGGGTTTGGAGTAGAAAATTTAAAATTTGGAGTAGAAATGGGTATTCGGGGTTATTCTGTGTGTTTTCTAAAACAACACACAGACTTCGTAACTACACTTACGAATTTCCAAAATAAGGTGAATTCGCAAGTGCACTTACGAATTCACCTGATTTTTAAAAAATAAGGGTCGTAATTGCACTTGCGAATTCACCTTATTTTTAAAAAATCATGGTTTATTTTGTAAGTGCACTTGCGAAGTCCACATCCGAGGTAAATTCTTAGGTGCACTTACGAAATTTGAGGGTATTTTTGATTTTTCATCAAGTGCGGAGAAGAAACCTACTTGAAAGGTGGAGAAATTCTCTATTATATTTCATTTCAAAATAGTATTGGACAAATTAAATTTGTAATTTTCTAGATGTTTTATACATTATCGAATATTTGTCGTCAGTGACAGGGACGGAACAAGATAATTTTTTTTTGAGATGAGACTAATATAAATTAAAAATTATAAATAAAATGTTAGATATAATTTTAAATAAAATATTTAAGTTAAAATATATTTCAAATTAATTATTATAATAAATAAACTATATAACTTAAAAATATCTTATAATAATGTTCTACAAGTTTCAAGTAACTTGAAATCATCAATAATAAATTTGAAATTAATATTTGCACAAATCTTTTTTTCAATATATATTGTCATGTTATCTCTTAGTTACACATCATTCATTTTGTTTCTCAACTTAATCTTAATAATTTTTATTAATGAAAAAGATCTCTCAATTGTAGTTCTAAAAATGAGAAGAGTCATGAATAGACGAAATAGTCTATGAATCAAAGACGAAATAGTCTATGAATCAAAAAGTCATGTTGGGATGCAACTAAATATGTACATAGTTCTTGAATAAATCATTATTAACAAAATGAGATCATCATTAATATTAAGGGTGTTTGCGGTGTGGTTTGAACGGTTTTGAAACAAAAAATCACCTGAACCGCAAGAGAAAAAACACGCGGTTCGTTTTGGTTTGGTTGACTTTTAAAAATCAAATCAAATCAAATCAAATCAAATTAATGCGGTTTAAATTGGTTCGGTTGGTTCGATTTTTACAAAAAAATATGATTGAAACATACATACATGTATAGAGAAAAATATAATTATGTTTAATCGTTCGTACATTACCATAAAAAATTTATAATTATTAAAATAATTTTATAGTTTGATACATGAATTATGTATTACAATTTTATAGAATCTAAACAATGATATATATAAGGTTGCATTCTTAAATAAATATTATACAAATAATACGATAAAATATATTTTGTGAAAAATAATATTTATTAATGAATAATATTTTAGTTTTTATGATTTATAAATTAAAATAAATATTATATAAAGAATATGATAAAATATACTCAGTTGATTTCTCTAAAAAATTATTTAAAAAAATTAGTTGATAAAATTTTATAATATATTACGGTTTGGTTTGATTCAGTTTGTAAAATATAAACTGTAAACCGAATCGAACCGCACAATTCCATTAAAAAATGACTCAAACACGTCCGAACTAAATACGTGATTTTACAATTTCGATTTGATTTAATTTGATTTTACAATTTTCTATTGAGCTGATTTAACACTCCTAATTAATACTAATATCAGTAACAATAATTCATCAATTATAAACTAAATGAGACCATTAGTAACAATACATCAAAACATCGATAACTTTAATTGTTAGTAGTATCTCTTTTTCAAATAAATACATCAGTAAATAACTACAATTCACCAATTTTAAAAATGATAGCCTTAATTCATGATAAACTTTAACACATCAGTAACTTTAATTCATTATTGATGTGGAAATTAACATCACAGGAAAGGAAAAAATATATTTCATATCATTCCAAATAAATGTATATAATGGACTTTAAATAGAGATAACAGTAACCAACTTTCCTAAAATGTAAGAAACAAACTATCTAATTTGAAACTGACAGAGAGAATAAAAAGGTAAATTAAGAATAATAATATCATAATTTATGCATATCTAAGACACATTCACAAGCTGGACTGTGGAGATTGATGAGGCCAAGCTTGAAAATGTGTGGCGCAAAAGCTGGTTTGTAAAGTTGCTCCGAGAAACTGTGTGCTACTTTTTGGATTTCCATGATATAAGAGATCCTCCTAAGAAAACTGCATAGGCTGTGATTAATTTGCGAGAAACAGGGCAAGTTGCCCAGTCTGAATCTGCAAAATCATATAAAAGTTAGAGTTTGTGGAATAAAATAAACCTGTTGCAGGAGCATTTTTTAAATATTGCAGAACACGGATAACAGCTTTGAAGTGAACAACTTGAGGTTTAGAAACATGTTGGCTAAGTGTTGGACAGCAAAGGAGATGTCTGATCTAGTAGTGGTTAAATAAATGAGAATGTCGATAAGCCTTCTGTATTGGATTTCATCCTTGTAAATAGGAGAATCAGGACAATTGAGCTTAAGGGAAGGATCATATGGGGTTTTAGATAGCTTGGTAGTAAGCTGGCCAGATTCTTCCATAAGCTATAAAGTGTATTTTCGTTGATTAATTAAAATATCTTTATAAGATCTAGCAACTTCAATGCCAAGAAAGTATCCAAGGTTCCCTAAATCATTGATTTTGAAGGAGTCATAGAGAAAAGCTTTAACAAAGGAAATTTCAACAAAATTATTTCCAGCTAACACAATATCATCGACGTATATAAGTAAGACAATAAAAGAATAGTCATTATGCTTAGTAAAAAGGGAGTAGTCGGCGTAACACCCTGAATATTATATTATATATTTATTTGTGTAGTTGTAATTTATTTAATGAAATATGTGATTTGACATTACTACGTGTAAGGTAAAATGAGGTTTAAGGCTTGTGGAGAGTTATTCTAGATTTAATACTTTATTAGTAAATTATTGAATTTAGGAATCATTATTAAAATTATTAGTAAATTAGAAATTAATAACTAATTATCTAAGTTTTATTCAATTAAATAAATTAAGATAAGTTAGTAGAAGTATGACAAGGGCATTATGGTAAGTTGGATGACATAAATGAGGTTAATAAGGGAATAAAATATTAGGGGTTCTAAGGGAAAAAAGGACTTAAGAATAAATTGGGGTTTGGTGCTCTCATTCGTAACAATCGTAGAACCAGAGAGAAGTAGAGATCAAGGGAAAAGCAAGAGAAGCTAGGGAAAAGACCACTGTTGGAGCTTAGAGAGGCCTTCAATCCAAAGGTAAGGGTGGGATTCCAATTTTCTAAGGGACGGTATAATTATAGGTATGTGGGAATTTTGACTGTGTGGTTTTTTGTGTATGCTTGTTCATGAGATTGGTTCTTTGTATGTTTGGATTTAAGTGATGAAATCCTTGATAAAATTGCAATAAAATTGATGAAATTGGTGTGATATTTTGATTTTAATTGTTGTGTATAATGTGGATTGATGATTTAATGGATTAACATATTTTGATGTGTTTGAAAAACTGATTTTTGGGTGAAAAATGTTCAATCCCGTAGCAGAAGAAAATTTTGTTTTTTGGCTCTGTAACAACGAAGTAACCAGTTACTTCAGAATGGTAATCAATTACATCAGAAAAATATTGGAAATAATGGTTACTGTCTCAGTGAAGTAACCAGTTACCATGTTAGGGTAATCGGTTACCTAGATCAAAATCTGCATAACAAAGGCGTATCAGGGATGAGGTAATCGGTACTTCATGAGGTAACCCGTTACTTCACTAAAGCTAACAGTTTTTCAAAACTTTGAAAATCCATAACTTTGTGCACGGGTATTCGTTTGACGCGTCGTTTGAATTGTTGTAAATCTGAGAATGCTGTCTATTCTGTAAAAATTATTTCCAATACAGTAGTTAATTATTTTATGGAGTTAAACTCTTTTATGTGAATTTTTGGTTGTATGCTTTAAGATAATTGTGTGAAATTGGTGATTGTGATGCAATGAGCTATTGCAGATAATTTACAGCGGGTGGCTGGAAAAGGTGAATGCATTGGTGATGGTTGACATCAATGTATTATGATGTTGAATTGCATGGTTGTGTCGCATGCATTCATGTTGAGTTGTTGTTGGCTATAATCCTATATGGAGTGGATAAGAGCGAGGTGAATACAATTATTCCCTTTGTTGTTGGCTCTGATCCTAGATGGAGTGGATCAGTATCAAAGTGAACCAATTTGTTCATGAAAATGGTGACTCCGATCCTAGATGGAGTAGATTCGGTAGTGATCTCGATACCACATTCATAAAGTCAGTTTTGTGTCTCATTGCATATTTTGTTGTTGGCATAATGTTGAGAGATGTGGTTGGTTACAGTTATTAACCCTAATTATAATGCAATGATGTAATAAATGAATTTAATAACAATGCATGATTTATTTATGTATATCTATGATTATACTGTTCTTTATATTTTTGTGATATCTCACCCCTTTTGTTTGAATGTTGCCTCTATGGAGGTAACGTGCAAATAATCAGGAGTAGTCCAAGTTGTGGAATTTGAAGAGGTTGCTCTTCAGTTTTATTTAGAGTCGGTGTTATGGTCTGATATGTAACACTGGGATGAGGAATAAATGCTTGATTTACTTTGTTTTGTTTTGGTTATTCCTGGTGGAGTATTTTAAACTCCGGAATATGTGATTTATGATACGTACTTGGTTTAAAGTTAACTTGATGAATTTGAACTATTTCCAATGCGTAATGAAATTGATTTTGAGATTATGATATTCATGTTTATTCCAAAAGGCTTTATGTATCCATTTATTTGAGCAATTTGTGATTGAGATGGTGTAGCATCCAAAATGTGTTGGAAAAATTCGCTGAAACTTTTAGGGTGTTATAATTGGTATCAGAGCAGGTCAGTCTGTCTGGACAGGTTGTTGAGTGAGTAAGTGTGACGATGTAACATTGTCAATGTGTTTCTTTCTAACCATTGTTTGATGTTATATTATGGAACAGAACGATGGTAGCTGAAAGAAACAATGATGCAATTGTTGCTGCCTTGGAGGCTATGGCTTAAGCGATGCAACATCCGCATGAAGATGGTGGTAATGATAAACATTCCAGATGAAGCACATAGTTGGCTCAAAGAGATCAAGAGAATATTTAGGTTCATGGATTGTACGGATGCTCAAAGGTGCATTTTGGTGCGCATCAGCTAATAGGAGAAGCTGATGACTGGTGGCTTGACACTCGTCAGAGATTGGACGTGCATGCGAGGATATCACTTGGGATGTGTTTTGCAGGGTTTTTGACCAAGTATTATCCTAAAGATGTTCGCAAGAAGAAAGAAATTGAATTCTTGGAATTGAAGTATGGATACTTGTCGGTAACTGATTATGCAACTACGTTCGTGGAGCTGGAAAAGTTCAACCCTCATTACAACGAGGCAACAACTAAATTCTCTAAGTGCATAAAGTTTGAAAATAGGTTGCATTCTGAAATCAAGAAAGTCATTGGGTATCAGTGGATCCGTAAGTTTTCAGACTTGGTGAATAGCTGCAGAGTTTTTTAAGAAGACAATAAGGCTCACTAAAAAATTATAACTGATAAGAGGCAAGCAACACCAGAACCGTGGGAAGCCTTACAATGTTCCAGATGAGAAAGGTAAGCAAAGGGCTTACGATGGTAAAAGGCCAGGTGGGATAAGTGCTCCGACTACTATTAGATGTTTCAAATATGGCGAGTTAGGACATCAAATCGGTGAATGTAAGACTGATGTTGTCATACCCCAAAATTTTCCCTCCTACTTCTCAAGACAATTCACATCTCCATACTTAAGGATTTCACAAGGGTTGACCAGACAAACTCTCTCCTAAGTAGTCAACCCAAACTAGGGTTTTGCTCCTCTCAAGTCAAAATGGATTTCCAGTGCTCTAATTGGTCATCATACCTCATCATATTCTTCAAGGGATCACCATGTCAAGTTTCAAGCCCTACAAGTCAAATTTGCCCTTCCAATTGCTCAGATGGTTGAAAATCAACTATATTGGACAGAAAGTCAATTGTGGTCAACATACAGTCAAACTTCATAATTTTTGGTCAACATCAATATTTTGAAGTAATATTCATCATTTGATCAAGGGTTGACCATGATTCCTCAAGAAAATTCAAGATTTGATCAAAAGCCAAAGTTCCTAATTAGGGTTTTTCAAACAAAAGTCAACAGAACTTTGACCAAGCATAATTTTCACATACTTTATCAGACATTTTTCCACCAAAGCTCATTTTGAAGGTAACTCAATTCTCTACAACTTCATGTCTCACAAGCTTTGGCCAAAAATGATTCATTTGAAAGTTATGGATCAAAATATTACAGGTCCTTTTAAAAAGTCAACAAAAAGTCATCTTTTTGCAAAGAAGTGTTCATGAACATGGAAACTTTAATGAAGATGAAACCAAAAGGATTGTTTAGATTACATCTTGAGCTTTCTAAAAAGTCAGAGAACACTCAAAAATGTTGAAAATTGAGCAAGATACAAATTGTACAAGTTGAGCATTTTTGAGAAGGTGCATAAAGAGAAATACTTAGCAAATGCAAATATTTTTCAAATGAGCCTAAGATTTTATGATCCAAACTTAATCTTGACAATATACATGGCCTGAAAAGTCATATACACACCCATCTTCCATTTATTTAATTTATTTTTGAATTTAATGATTTAAATTCAATTTTAATAAAATAAAATACAAAGGCAAGAGTTAAGATGAGTTGGGCTTGATTTCTACTTGTCTTGAGGTCCAAGATAGCCCATGCTAGCTGGAAATTTCGTGCACCATGCATTAAGGCAAGATTGAGACACTTTTGGAAAGTTTTGATAAAATTTTCAATGGAATATTTTTGCATTCAAGACAATATATTTCCTCTCAATTCTTGACCTATTTCTCATGTTCTATATATACTCTACACATTCACAAGCAAAGGAAACGAAACCCTTGCTTCCAAGAGCAACCCTAATTCTCCAAAAATTCCATACAAACTTACATAATCAAATTCAAGGTTGGAGGTTGTTTCAATCCAAACCAAAGCCTGCAATCGCTCCCCGAGTATCAAAGGAGTTGATCTCAATCATTATTCAAGCCTACAACGTCCCAGAACTAGCTCCTGCGATCTCACCGGTTGAGTATTTTTTTTAATTGTCAAATTTTTATTATCATGCATATTTGATGCGTTTTGTCTTTTCAGATGTGATGCTCATATGATTTAGAACAGGTCTGGACCTCTATACACGAGCTTGAACGTGAGAATTGGTCTATGCCATTGTAGACCGTGGTTTTGTTATTTTCTTCGGAACTCTATGTCCAGAAACATTCAGGCCAAAAGTACCACACCATTGGATTCAGAGGGTTCGAAATAAGGGGTAGGGTCGTGCTTGCGTTTTGAATATATCTTTTTTGCAGGTTTTGAAGATTAGGACTGCTGGAGAAGATAACCGGAGCTAGGGCTCCAGTGGTCTTCCGATCCCTGGACTTTTTGACCGTTGCGTGGCTTTTTGATACGTTTTTATTGGTCCATTCAAGATACGAGGGGCCCACGTTTGACTTATTCTGAAAAGTTTAAATTGCAACATGTCTTTATTTTATAATATTGTGATAACTTTTCATTAGCAGATGGAAAGTGTGGCACAGATGGCTAGGGAGCATAATGGTGACCCATAGAACCTGGGTTCAAACCCCACCTTTTTGCAATTTTTTTAGAAACTTCTGATTGCAGGATATTACACACATACAATTGAAGGCGTTCCAATATCACCACAGGCCAGTGTCCTAGTGGTCCAGCTTTGGCTCAATAACTCCAAGGTCACGAGTTCAACACCATGGGGGACCAAATCCTTTTTTTGGCACTAATCCTCTTCAACTTTCTTACTTTCCTTTTAATTTTTTTTTAATTTAATTTCCTTGCAAAATTAATTAAAACCTTTTCAAAAATCACAAAAATATTTTAATTTCAGATTTAGGTTAATTAAAAATTTAATTAATTTTTGACATAAAAATAATTTATTTTTCTCACAATTTAAATTATTTTTCATAATTAATTAATAATTAACCTAGAATTAGGATTTTTACGTTAAAATCAATCTTCAAAAATACCAAAAATATTTTTCCTTTTGCAATCAAGGTTTAGATATTTTATTTTATTATTAGACATTTTTCTTGCAATTTATTTCTTTTATTTCGCATTTAAATATTAGAAATCGATGTATAGGTCACAAGGTCATTTTTGTAATAGCGTAGGATTTACTTTCCGCACTTTACATTTATGCCTTTACTTTCCGCACTCTTATTATGTATCTGCCCCAAAATCATGTAATAACGTAGGATTTACTTTCCTGCACTTTACATTTCCGCACTTTATTTTCCGTACATATTTAAACTTCTAGTAATTAGGCGTGTATGGCAAGATTAAAAACAACATAGATCATTTCTAATCAGAAGATAAAATATCTGAATACAACACACTCTTCACACATGCACCCACCTTAGGGTATCCTCTCTTGTTGCCTTTCGAAACATGGTCATGTCCCTCGAACGTAGGGATATCTTAACTAAGACGCTCACGAATAATATCATCACAGTCTCTTTGATACAAAGATCATAGTCCATCGATGACCCTCGATTGTTGCCTAAGAATACATGATCTCGTCCCTCGATTGTTGCCTACGAAAAGTGATGATCGTCCCTACGAATACGCTAAGGTATCTCTATATGTTGCCTTCTATGATCATACGATGACCCTTCGAACGCCCATTTTACATCCAACGGATAGAGTTACCTACCAACTAATGGTACGGGTAGCGCTACCCTAAAGGAAAGCAAAATAACATGGAAACGACCATTCTGGGTAGGTAATAGACTCTTAATTGCTTGCTCTATCAAAATACTTTTCATACCTCACACTATTTTCAAAAACTTTTCAAACACTTTGTATACATTCCAGCGTGAATCATTACAAAGTTAAAAACAAAACATTTCCAAACACTTCGTATACATTCCAGCGAGAATCATTACGAAGTCACAGCAAAATGCCTTTTCAAAACATCTTTTCAAACACACACAGAAAGCAATTTATAAAGTGAGCTAAGCAATTAAAAGCCCGTAGATAACTATGGATGGAAAGGGTGCTAATACCTTCCCTTTTCATAACTGCCTCCCGTACTCAGAATCTAATGAATGTCTTTTCCTGTTCTTTTCGCCTTCCCTTAATTGGATAAAAGAAAAGTCGGTGGCGACTCTTGTTATCCACAATATTTACGATAAAACGCAAAACAAACAAGTCAGTTCTCCCACCGTATTACAGATGTGAAGAAATATTACCGTTGTGGAAAAACTGGACATGGAATAAATGACATCCAACACAAGGGGTGATATGCTTCAACTGTGGTGAAGATAGACACATTAGCACTCAGTGTTAGAATCCGAGACAAGCTCAGACTGGTGGAAAAATGTTTGTTTTAGCTAGAGCTCAGACATCCAGTGGAGACCGTTTGATCAGAGGTATATGTTTCATTAATAGTACTCCTTTAATTACTATTATTGATATTGGTGCTACACATTGTGTTATTGTTGTTGACTGTGTGAAAAAGTTGGGTTTAGTGTTATCATCCATGCCTGGATAAATGATTATCAAAACTCCAGTTAATGGATCAATAACTACTTCTCTAGCATGTTTGAAGTGTCCTTTGAGTGTGTTATTTATTTCTTTTCTACCCCCATCATCTTGTACAAGTTGATTATGGTGACTCCTGTTTAACTTGTTTAATCAGTTGCATGGATATCACATGCGACACATGTCCCCTGAGGAACATAATTTTAAGGATTAAAGTAGAAATGCTCAAATATTTAAATATAGCATAAACATTAATTATAAAGAAAAATATAACATAATAAACAAAATGTGATAATTAATAAAAAATGCTTAAGTAAAAATAGTCATATAAAACTATATAAATGATGACTAATCACTCTCTCCCATTGGGTAGGGGCGTATAATTCTCTACGGGCCTAGAAGGAGGTCTGGATGCTCTCACTTCTTTGATAGATTGAGGGGGGGTATTTATCTATTAACTAGAGGGTTAAGATCCTCTATTGATGTGTTCCTTCACATCTCTGACCCACTTCTTGGGCTACTTTTATTGTCTTTGACATAACATTCAACCATCGTCATTATTTCCTTCATTGAGTTTGCTAGTTTATGGGCGAGGGATTCGTTGAAATGTGTGATATTTAGCCCATTTTGGAAGGTTCCCATAAACATCTATTGGTTAGGAAATATCACCTTTATGGTATTCTCATAAGGATTTATATTTTCTCTAAGACACATTGAGTAGGCTTGTAATGGACATATTGTGATTTTTACTTGTTAAAAACTTACGGGTTAACTTTCTAGAAATGTCTTGATAGCAACTCACAGAGAACACCAAAAGCTTATGTACCAACACAAGATCGCTTCTTTTAGTGTTCTAGAATGGAGTTTATACTTGAGAGAATCATACCTATTATCACAGTCAGTGTATTGATGGTGATAACATTCTCATAAGGATCGCTATTTTCGTCAAACATCATTAATAAGGGCAACTTGAAATTATCTAGAACTAAGCATCCCTAGATATCGATAAAATGGATTAGAGATTCAACACCTATGTCTTCCTTTTCATCATCATTTTATTATTGATGTTAAATGTTTTAAACACTAGTTTACAGACTTTGGTTTTGGAAAGACAACTTCTTTATGGCAACCTTCATTTTCTCTAGGGTCTTTTGGACACTATTATTAGATGTAGCTCTTATGGACGCCATCATGAGACAAAGACTTTTTGAAAAGGTGTGTGGTTAAGGTTAGTTTTACTAGACCCA
Source organism: Vicia sativa (assembly GCA_021764765.1). Classification (NCBI taxonomy): domain Eukaryota; kingdom Viridiplantae; phylum Streptophyta; class Magnoliopsida; order Fabales; family Fabaceae; genus Vicia; species Vicia sativa. The sequence goes on from CM038795.1 coordinate 184,381,739, forward strand.
ACAATGGACATCAATTTTACTTATATAAAAGTTAATCAATATGACATTTGGTTGTCTGATATATGAATAAGTGATACCTTGACCTAACCTTAAGTTAGGTATTTATAGCTTTAGCTCTCTCAAGAAGGATGCCAAACCCTTTTCCAATCATATTGACCACATTCAAATTGACTCATTCTCACTATGGTAATGGTGGAGTTCTAACTCTATAAGAGATTGCATGATGATGGGTTATGGTAGACTTAGGTTATATAATTGTGTGATCATCTTTGTGTGAATTTGGGTGTGTATGTGATTTGTGTATGTTAAGATTGATGATGATGAATTGGTGTAGATTGTTGATTTCATCCATTGAAATTGACTATAATCGATGAATTGATGCTTTGAATTGTGTGGTAATTGATGTATGTTGATAGCAAAGATAATTTGATGTTTGATTGTGCATTATTTCATGAATTTTGTGTTTTTGGAATTGAGACAAAGGGTTTTCATACTACACTTTACAAAATTCGTAAAACTGCTTTTCACAGGGTGCAATCGATTGCGGTACAAGAGCAATCGATTGCAGTGCTTAAAAATTTGGATTTTTGCTTCTATTTCAATAAGCAATCAATTGCAGGAGAAGAGTAATCAATTGCACTGCTTAAAAATGTGATTTTTGGCCTCTGGAACAGGGTGCAATCGATTGCTCACTGTTTGACAATATTTTTTAAAACTTGAAAACTCTATAATTTTTTACTAGGGTGTCCGTTTGACGCGCCGTTCGAACCTACGGAAAGCTAAAAATATTTTCTACTCAATAAAAATGATTTGAAAACAATATGAGATGATTTCCTGAGTTTGGATTTATTTTTGTTTGTTCCGATGTTTTGTTGTAATTACGAAGCTATGAGTGTGACGATGAAATTGAAGAGATTTTGTGTTGTGTTGATGTTGCGACGATGTATGAACAACGATGTGTGGTTAGTGATATGTGATTGGTTTATTATGTGACATGTGTCGTGTCATTGCATAAATTATTATGACATATTGTGTTCCATGCATGTTCGTAAGTGATGATGTAGCCTTAATGGCAAATGACGATGTAGCATAAATGACAAGTGACGGTGTAGCCTAAGTGGCAAGTGTCGGTGTAGCCTAAGTGGCATAGTGACGTTGTTATGGTACCACACGCATATATTTAGTGAAGTTGGGCTCATTGCATTCATGACGTCGTTAGTGAACATGATGTGATTTATTTGACTGTTGGGTGTGATTGTTGAAATTGTGATGTGCATTGGTATTGATGCATGAAGTGTGATTAATATGATTATGTATGCTATAATTTATCTATTCATTATCATATTTTCGTTTATATTGTTATGGTATCTCACCCCTTCTGTTTGAATGTTGTCTCCACGTGGATAACACGCAGGTGACTAGGATTATAGTTGCTTGACGTATGGAGTTGTTCCTTGTATTACGTAGATTGAGTCGGGTCTTGCTCTGATACGTAACATCGGGGAATGAATGCTTGTTTTTGATAATTTGTTGTTTTTATGATGATTTGATGATGTTGGAATTAATTTACGAATTCTTTTTTGTTGCTTTAATGAATTGAAATTTTTTTAGAACCATGATGATGTTGCCGGTTCATCTGAAATATGTGTTATGTATCAAATTGTTGAGCAACTTGCATGATGTTGAACGGATATGACATCTTATTTGATGTTGGTTTAAAATTTTAATCTACTCTGATTTTATTAATAATGCGATGGAGAAAATAAGGTGGTATATGGTTGGCAGGTGAGTCATCCCTCCAACGTAAGATACATGGTTAGTCAACTTAGTGAGATTTGAGACTATTGTTTGTGATAAGGGCATTCTTGTTGATTTTAAGGAACACACTATGATTAATCATCTCAAATAATTGAGGGGTGCGACGAGCTCACCCATGTACCCGATATATGTTTAACCTCACTTAAAAGTTTTACGAGATAAAAGACAAATAGATCGAGCTTGTTAATACCAAATTGGCTTGAGTCATAATTAGAGGTGGAAATAGGCTAGGCTAGGCTTTATAAGGCCATGGCCTGACCTATGATAAACTTACAAAGCCTGAGTCTGGCCTATGGCCTACTATAGACTCATTTTTTTTAGCTTGACATGACCTTTTTAAAAGTCTGACCTGACCTGAAAGCCTATATAAAAGTCTGTTTCTCATTAAGGTTTTCAATATATCTATATTACTTAAGAAACCTTATAGGTCGGCCTATATATACATATATAGGACGACATATTTAACATTTTCTCTAATATATATGCATATATGTGTAAGTCTATTTAGCCTTTTTATCTAATATATATGTATATATAGACCAATTTATTTAGATTACTTATTTAATTAAATAGACTTTTGAAAAAGTCTAAGCCTAACTTTTTAGAAAATAAACTTGGCTTGGCCTGATCTCATATAGGTTAGATCATAGGCCCTATAAACCGACCTGACTTATTCTCACCCCTAGTAATAATATAACAACCCGCGATTCCTCAAACAAGAATTGCAATGACGAAGTGGTTAAGATAAGGTTCATGCCTTAAGATTTTTTTAACATATATTAATGAGAAAAAAGGTCACATTTTTCTTTTAAATATATTTATCAATGTACATTAAAATCAAACTCTCCAAATCCGCAATATTTTCATTATAAGACCTTTATAATTTTTTTGACATTTTGAAGAAAAAAATTCAAATAGTAAATAGACGGATATAAAAAGGCTACTTTAATATAATTGTGATTTTTAAATTAATAAAATGGAGAATTTTAAATAGACATAACAATAACACATAATTTTACACATAACTAATCACAATTTTTATTAATTAAAAAACGAAGAAATAATTTTTTTCTCCTTTCTATCACAACTATCTTATGAATTCATTAAAACAGAAAATAAATTTTAAATAAATCCAAAATTTGCTTTATTAGATATTTTAAAAATATTTGTTTTTTATCAAGTTGATAGCAGTAGATTTAAACTACATGAATCCTTCAATAATAAATGATAAAACAAGAGTTAAATACTCTCCTATTTATAAAAAGATATTATTTTTTGATTAATAAATATATAAATGAGTGAGTGTGACGCGCAGCATGGCACGTGACCAAAACGACACGATGGTAGATCGAAGTTGCAATGTGTTGTCCACAACCTTCTCTATATATACCCTCTTCTCCAAATCAAAGACTATAAAAACCCCCAAATTTCTTCGCTCCCAAAAATTGAACCAACAACGAAGAAACTCAAACAACCACTTTCACAATCACAAACACCAGAGCGATTCCAAAGTCTCTCACGTCGCTTCCGATTCGTAATTCCAAACCCTAGATCTCCTTTATTTCATCGCAATTCGCATAATTTTCATCATCGCTGTCATTTATCTATAATTTTTTCTGCGTTTTTTGTGTTCATGTTATGAAACTGTGTTTAAATCTATGTAGATCGTGATTTTGAAGGTAGAATGGCGACGTTTGAACTTTACCGTAGGTCTACGATTGGAATGTGCCTGACTGAGACTTTGGATGAGATGGTTCAGAATGGAACTCTTAGTCCTGAGCTTGCTATTCAGGTTCTCGTTCAGTTTGATAAGGTATAGAGTTTGGAGATTATGTTTTAGATCTGGTTTAGCGTTGGTTTTATTTTATTTGATTAATTTTTATTGCATGTTTGTTTTGTAGTCTATGACTGAGGCGCTGGAAACTAAAGTTAAGAGCAAGGTTTCTATCAAGGTAACACACTGCTTATTATATTTTTGCTGCTTATCTTTTGTTAAATATCTATGTAGCCCCAATAGCTCTGAGAAAAAGTGTGTCTGTGTCCGAAACTGACACCATGTTGGTTACTGATGCTTAGGGGTGTTTACTGTTTTGTTGGTAGTATCGTGACTTGATTTTTTATTTGAATTTTATTCCTATAATACAGTTGATAAATTTTATACTAATTTGTAGAAAGTTGTTAGAGGTGGTTATTATTAATGAAATTACTCCTGGAGTAAATCTTTAGAGTTATTCCAAATCCTCAGCTTTGATCTCATGGCTAAAAGTAAAATTTGATTACGCATCACGTTGGAAGTTTTCATGATTTTAGTCCTCACATTTTCACGATGTTATTCTGTCAGTCCTCTGAAATTCGTTCACAAATTTCCAAATACACCTCACTCTGGTCATGAATTGCTCGAGAGGTTTTGCTGTTGCCTTCATATATACTGCTTTCTTCTAAAACAAGATATTCCATTCATGTCTTACAGATTATAGATTGGCATTCCGTAACATCATCCTTCAAAGAAATTTGCTTGCTAAGCTAACTAGGATTTATTTCTGCTGCTAAGCACGCTGTGCTTATAATTTATAAATAGGGACCAAACCCTTGATGAATAGTCAATACATGCATTGATAACAAACAAAATCCTGAGAGTAATTAGCACCTAATTGTTAATCACCCCATTAAAACTAAGCATATCAGGAACAATATGTTGAGTCCTTTTTTAATATATACTCCTCAGTCCTAAATTATAAGCACTATTAGCGAAAAACCCAAAATCTAAGTCTTCTTTTAAATTACTAGATGCATTTATTATTTTTCCAAACATAACCTGTATTAATACTACTAATGTGTTTTGGCGTATTAAAAGTCAAAATTGAATACATCCATACTCAAAAGGCCAATTAATAATTGATGACAAACAAAACCTGAGAGTAAATAGCACCTAATTGTTAATCAGCCCATTAAAACTAAGCATCGGGAACAATATGTTATTTTCTCATAAGATAATTGTGCATTAGTCTTTTTAGAACAAAGAGTGGCATTTATATGTAATTGTATTGATTTGAGTGTATGTTATTATGGTGATCTATACAGTTGGTGTTTCAGTAGCTTTTATAAAAAGGGACTGAAGTAATTTTATTCATATGTTTTTCTCTTGAGTTTTATATATTTACAATTAATATTAGGAGTTTAAAGCTGCAGAATATTTTTCATTACACCTTGAAAAATACCTCTTTTATGTTTCTTTTCTTTTTCTTTTCTTTTTTAGAATTCTCTAGCCTTTTTCTTCTTTTTTGTCCTGCTTTTTGTTTGGGATTCACCTGTGAATTTTGTTCTATGGGAGTATAAACTGTTGAAATATCAAATTTAGTGTGGAAATATATAAATTTCCTACACTTAGAATTCCTTCTGAGATCATACCCTCTCCAAGAACATGTCTCTTTCATATTCTCTATTTAGATTCTTTTCTTGGTTATTTTCATGACTCTTGTCCTGGTTTTGAGTAGAAAAATAGATTCGTTCAAAGTTTAATTTATGGTTATGCATACTGTCAATAGTTTTAATTTATGGTTATGCATACTGTCAATAGTTTTAATTTATGGTTATGCATACTGTCAATAGTTTTATTTAAAACATAATACGCTAGATTCAAACAGACTGTTATATATGGTTATGCATACTGTCATTTTTTACTTAAAATTTAATACACTAGATTCCAACAGACTGTGCTGGTATTTGGGGTCATTTTCCAGGAATGATGTCTGACTATATGTCTTTAATCTGAACCTCAGTTTTTTTGTGCGGAATGCTACCTGTACGGCTGTACCATATAACCACCGAATATCACCTTTTTTTTTAATCGCAGGGACATCTCCATACATACAGATTTTGTGATAATGTTTGGACCTTCATCTTACAAGATGCGGTGTTGAAGAATGAAGACAGCCAAGAGAATGTTGGACGGGTTAAAATAGTGGCGTGTGACTCAAAGTTGCTCAGTCAGTAAGATGCCCAAATCCTGTTACATTGTCATGATCTGCTGGTACCATGGGAATGGTGGCTACAGCATAGTGTTGGATGGCCTAATTATTTTGCATGAACTAGTTAGTATCTATACTGTGTTATTGTAGACTTATAAGTTATAAGGCCTTCAATCTTCCTGTCATTAGATCATTAATCTTATATTAAGAACATATCTTCTGGGAATTGGATGAATCACTATCGTTTAACTGTGGCCCATTATATTTTTCCATGAGTCAGTAAATTAATGTATGGACCCAAAGGTAGCCAATCCTCTTCCTTTATTTATCTCCAGAAAACTATAGTTTGAGAGGTTAGCTACCCTCAAAGCTTTAAAGCTATATTACTACATTCCTTTTTTGTTTATTTTTTTCTGTCTATTTTCTAATACTGAAGAATTTAAAGTCAGTAACTGAATTTACAGTTAAGTTTCCATTATCATCCTATAACCAAATTGGACCACTGATATCTGCATGATTTATATGGCGAATTTTCTCAAATTTTAACATTTTCAAATTAATATAAACTTTTTAAAATATTTTCACAGTATAAGTCTATTCCTAACAATTCTTCTAATGAGCATGTAATAAAAAATTTAAATATACAAAAACCTATATTAGGTCTTGGTGTCTAATCTCAATAATTCTTCTAATTTCTAGCATGTAATATAAAATTAAAAAGCCTATAAAAGAATCCATACTATAGGTCTTGGTTTTGATTGAATTTTTTAGTTAGCAATTTTTTTAAACTAATAAATATTTTTATTTTTATACTAATATTAGTTTTTTTTTTTTTTATAATTTAAAAAAAATTAATCATTATTAAAGAGGTTGACAGAAGATATTTTTTTAACTACATTAAAATAAACTTCTAATAAAAAAATAACAAAATATGAGTCAGAATAAAAAGGAAAACAAAAAATAAATAAAAAAGTGGTCTATATTAATGAGTGCTAGCTTGTAATTCTAAAAAGATAATATTTTGTTTACAAATAAATTCATTTAAAAGGACTACATTAATATTTTAGAACACTTTTTTTTTTCTTTCAAAAAAATATTATTTCAGCAATAAATAATCAATCTATTAGAAAAAAAATTAGACATATTAAAGTCAATAATCAATCTAACATCCAAATATTAACCGGTAAAAATGCAAAAATTTCACTGGCATAGTCATATCATATCTTATATAGGAAAATAATCATTGTTTTTATAAAGTAATCTGTCGTAAGACCAAGATAATATAAATATAATATAATAGAACTCACTTGTAATATGTCATATCTACAAAATTAGTTGAGATGTTTAAGTATTTGTTTCACTCTCAATGTAATATTAAAAATAGAAACATATGAAAATAAACATAATTTCGAAAGAAAGTAATATAATTATATTTATATAAGAATAGAGAATATTTAGTTTTCTACCGTTAAAAGAAAAAATAGTGGACTGACCTCCTTAATTAATAAAATGAATAAGAGGTCTGCAGTCCAAATCTGTCTCAGTTTGTCCGCCCTATTTTTTAAGATACTTGACTAACCAACGTAAGGTATCCAACCGAAAACTTTAGTCTGACCCATAAAAATGGTAGGTCTAACACTCCGGTCCAGCGAACCCAACCTATTTTACCACCACTACTTATTAGGTTACTATTTTATTAATGCATTTTGTGGTTTTGTTCAAAGTGTATGGTTTTTTGCTAATGCATTTTGTGATATTGTTCAAAGTGCAGGAGAATTAATATCTTACCCCTCGGTTATACATGACACCCCCTAAACGATAGAATAGACAAAGTTATCCAAATCCAAAAAAAAAATCAAAAATTCTAAATTTGTGGTACCACGCCGAATTTTAAATTCCCTAGACGATACCGGAAATTTAGAGGCAATACCAGAAATTTGTTGAGGCGAGGGTGCTATAGGAGTTTGGCTTTAACTTGGGATTTTCACCTTCAGATATCTTGGTTGAAGAAATTATACGTGAAGCTCGTGGAGGACCATAGGCACCAGACTGACGCTAGGGCTTACATGCTACATTTGATGACATTCACCCTCTTTGTAGACAAATTTGGAGTTTACATAGATGTTCGCTACTTGTCTCTATTCAACACACTTGACAGTCTATGTTGGACTTGGGGAGTGACTGCGTTGACCATGTTGTACACGACACCTGATGTTATTTCTCAGCCTAAGACCAGACAGCTTGTGGGTTACCTTGGACTTTTACATATATACTATAATTTATTTGATGTCGTTGACGGATCTTCGGATCTCTGCATCCAACTCGATCGGACCTTTAGTTATCCTACAACGTAATAATTTCCACATGGTTTTCACATCTTCATCATTCTTCAACTCGATCAGGTTGTATTTCATCATTCCATTTGTATTAATCAAATCGTCCTGAAACTCGATCTTTGTCACCCTTCTATTATCGGAATTAGGCAGAAAATCATTCAACGCTTCTTTCAAGGTGGCAAGGGATTCAAAGTCACCTGAAATCTTGAATTCAACAGTAGGGTTGTATCTGTTTTAATACACTTCTACATTAATCAAATACCGAGGAAGAAACATTTTTTGAAATGTTCTTTTCTATAACATATGCCCATATTATACAAATGACGATGTATTCTAGACAACACAAATTTGTCAGTACAATATGAACCCTCCGAAGATGTCGGCAAAATCTCAAGCATTGAAAAAACTTGAACACATGACCTACCGGAAATTTCAGTATAACTAAAATTTTCGGTACATCATGGTAAATTTGAAATTTATGGAATGCCGAAAATTTCAAATACATTACCGAAAATTTACATACACCAGAAATTTTGTAAGGGTGTATCGGAAATTTTGTGTGTACCAAAAATTTCAATAACTATATCGGAAATTTTGTCCAGAAATTTGTTTGTAACTCAACATGAGTAATTGTGAAATAAAATTTTTTGGGGGAGGGGAGGATTATACTCGTCTTGAATTTTTGTTGCTGAACATCAAGGGCCTACTGCAGGCGTGCCTTAAAGATATTAAGGGCACTAATTTTCTGGATAAAATGTACGTTCCACCAGTCATAAAATTCCTTGGCTGTGTAGAAGAAGTGTTCGAACCTAATGAGATTCATGGCGGGGGTATCAACAACAAAGTGTGTGAGTCTTCAAGCACATGTTTCTTCATCTAAGCTGGAAAACCAAAAACATGTCTCATCCGAAGGTTTGTAAAAGCTTTGAGGCAATGGTGGGCATAGACCAAATTGCTTGGCCACCAAATTAGGCTGATAACACAGAAGTGTTACGCCTTCATGGGACCTTACCCTGGAAACGATAAATTTGGGCGTAAGGAAATATTTCCAAATAGCTTTGGACTCAAGGGCTTGGTTTGGATTTTGTAGAGGAAATGGTCTAGTGCACCATTCAGGTCCATAAGGTCTAATGGCGGAAGGCGCCATAGTGGGATAGAAAGTTTTGACCCTGTAAAAGAAGTCAAGATACTTATCAAGGGATGCTTCTTGGCTCAGTTTGTTGTTCGGTGGTGTTGACGCAACAAGGTGAGGACCTTCAGTAGCGCAATGGGAGAATGCCTATTCTTATTCTTTAGTGAGTGTTAATTGGAGTTGATGGTCAAAGGTGGCGTTCAACTAAAGCTGAACGAGCCAAAAAGGGCCAGCGAGGAGATAGCTGGTGGAATGGGGAAAATTATGTTCGCTAACATGGAAAACCCCCAAACTGAGGGACTCATAGAGTGATCCTAGAATCAGTTCGCTCAGGCACACATCTCGACCCTGGTGCAGATGGTGAGCCACAACGCTTCGCCACTTTGAGGGGTCAAGAACATAAGATGTATTTAGAGAGGCACAACGCCAATAAAGCGATGTGCTCTTTGTTAGAGACAGTGTCGATGTCTTTCTTATGAAAACGATTCAAGTACTTAGTGAAAGCAGTGCCATTTTTGTCAAAAGGAATGACATTCTCGCCTACTTCAGTTGGAGAGAAGGTTTTTCCTATGGGACAAAGCCTAGTGATGGATGCAATATCGAACAGAGTTAGGGTCATCATACCGGTGGCAAAATGAAATATGTTGGTGGAGCCTTCCCGGAAATAAAATCCAGAAATCAATATGTAGTGGCAATAACTTGGGCCAACCCTAGAGAGTTGGATTAAGTCAAAAATCCCCTGAGACTTCCAGTCTTCACCTTTAACTCTCTCCACCTTCTTCAACCATGCAAGATAATCTTAGTTGATGGTGGGAGCAGAACGAAACACCTTAGAAGTATGATAAAGGTGTGCAAAGTTCAAAGCGGAACAAATAGTAGGTGGTATGGATGAACGACAAGGAAATTCAAGCTCCGATTTCTTAGGATTCCCGATTTTATCAATAATAGGTCCCAAAAGGGCGTAAGCAGTGTCCTTACACATAAAAGGAAGCAGAATGCTAGAGCGGAATACCTCCAGCTTCCTTGAATGAGTTGGTTCCCTGGAAAAAAATGTTGTTCATGGATGATAAAATCACTTATCTTGGACACAAGATCAACTTTTGTGGGGTTGGTAATGTGCTCAACAACAGGACGTGAAGAGGCCATAGGTGCAAATAAGGGAGATTTGTGTAAGGAAAGAGTGAAGGTGAACAATTATCTCAAGTTTGAAACGTAAAAGTATGAATGCAAAGAGAACGTAAAAAGGAAGCTGAAAAAGTAAAATGGGTATTTATATTGTTAAAGAAACCAAACATTTTGGAAGGAAGATGGAAGAATTATGGTCGTGTGGTGAGCATGTGTCAAACAAATGGCAGTTAAGTGGAGAAGTTGTTGAGTAAAAAGTCACGTTCATCCTAGGAAGTTGAAACTAAAAAGTAGGGAAATGGTTGTTTGCTTGTTGACAAGACGTATGAAAAGAAAGTCATGATTACAATGATGTCAAGTTATGCCATGAAAAGAGGAGAAAATGTTCATTTCTCCCTTTCAGTTGAAAAGGACATTTTGGGGGGCAACTTGTCAGCCAAGATTTTAACAAAGTAAAATCCAACCAATAGGAGAAAAGAATACAAAAGGGTTTTTGTATTTATTACTTTTCCTTGTGTTTATTGCCAGATGGAGATCGACTAAGTTACTTTGGTCGAACAAGGTATAAGCTAATGAGGTCGACCAAAGGATCAGTTGGACTTAGAAGCGTCAAAAGCCCAAATGTTCAAAAGGGCCCAATTTATTCAAATTAATGATTCTTGGAGGGAAAAAGAGTGAAGAATGGGGAACGTGAGTTTGTGGAGAGAGGTTACAGGAAACATGTGGCGTTCACAGGAAGAAAGCTCACCTGGAAGCAGTTATCATATATGTAGTATAAATAAAGCACTTAGTGCATCTTGTAAAAGGTTCAAACTTTTCACATTCCTAACATTAATCACTCAGAGTAACCAAGCGATCGAGCGAAATGAGTCAGACTAGGGCAACATATGTTTGAATCAACTTGTCTATTTTCTTAAACAATTTTACTGTTATGTCATTTACCTTTATCTTTTTAAACGCTTTCATTGTTATTTTATAAATTTACTTTGTTTATTTTTCAATCACACAAACACGTTGGATGTAACACCCGGATTATTTAATTATTTATTTAATTAAATATTTTTATATATTTTTCCGAATACTTAGTTGATGTTGTAGAATGCCGATTTAAGTCATTATATGATTATAGAGTGATTAATTGATTTAAGATGTAGGAATAATATTAATAATATTAGAATTGTAGAAATTGCTATTATGTGGGCTAAGTTATTGTGTTGGTTGTAGCAAAGTGGGAGTATAGACTAGTAAGCTCAATGAGAATAATAATAATATTATTATTTTAAGGAAAATAGAATAGAAATTAGGTTGTTGTTTTAAGAGTGGAAGAGAAAGGATTTTGGCAAAAACAAGAGATACGTAGAAGTTGCAACCTTGAGGCTAGGTCAGAATTTTCGTCGTAGAGCAAATCAACCTTCGATTCACCAGGTAAGAGTGGGGTTCTTGCTTTATAATTGGGAACATGATGGATGATATGTGGTATGGGGTTTATAGATTTTGCTTGTTTTGTGTCTTGTTGTTGTCAAATTGATTCCGAATTGTTGCTTGACAATCCATGAAATTGGTAGTATGAATTGGCATATGTTGTTTTGATTTGATTCCTTATGTTGCTATTGCGTTGTACTGAATCGTTTTGGTCTGTATGTGATTTGGGTGCCAAAAATTGGAAAAAAAAGGCACGAGGAAGATGTTGACAGCGCAGAAAATCCCAATAAGTTACGTTCAGTTCGTGGCGCCAACGGGTGGAAGCGACGCGAATTGAGTTCCTGCTAAAGTCGCGGCGCAAAGATGGGTTCGTGGCGCGTACTGTGCAACTTTGGATATATTTTCTAATTTTTGAATTATGTCCATAATGGTTAGCTATTGTAATTAATTCTGATAGGATGCCTCGAGTAAAATAATACTTGTGAATTAGTAAGGAAATTAGTCCCGATAATTGAAGTAACGTATTAGAAATTAGTAGACTAATAGAACCATAATAGTGATAGTATGAAATCCAATGATGGAGTTATAGCAATTGATCAGGCACAATAATAACTTGGAATAAAGTGGAATTTATGATACCAGAATTAATTAAAAACAATTCCGATTAGTGTGTTGGTAGTTGTAAGCGGTATAGCCAATTAACCGGAATTTGGAGGAATTGAGGGAATGGTTCGTATACTCTAGTAGGCTATTGTGGTGTGTTTGTTTTGTTGAATTTATGTAGAATGCATTGAATTGCAAGTATAATTGAATAAAATTGGTTGTCGTCCTAAATATGGATAAGTTTTGAGGCTTAATAGCCAATGTTGAAAGTTGTTTGTTGTTCTAAGTTGTCTTGTTGTGTTTGTTGTTGTATGTCATACATGATAGTCGCATACATTTCATTTTATTAAGTTGGAGCTATGCTCACCCATGTTGGCCTGGATTGACAAAAATTGAAGTTGAAGGTTTATGCCTTATTAATGCCTCAGTAAACTGACATATTTTTAAGTTGGGAGTTTTACTCTGATGGTACAACATGCATCTGCATTTGTCTAAGTTGCATACTATAGTGCATAATTATGTTGTTGTGTGGTTAAATTGTGTTTGTTGTTGATTGGTTATGAGATGGAAAAAAATAGCGATTCTTATATAATTCTAAATATATATTATTTATCATGATCTTAATTATATAGTTTGATATCTCACCCTTTCATTTGTTTCGTCGTTGCCTTTATATTGGTAACGTACAGGTAACCAGGGTGAGTAGTTGTTACTGCTTTTAGTTCAAGTTTGGTGTCATTGCTCTGATACGTAGCACTCAGGGGAAAATGAACACTTGTCTTATTTTGTCGTTTTAATGTTGAATTTTATGTTGTTGATTGAGGAGTTTATTGTGTTGATGTTGATTTATGATTCAAAAGATGTTATATCTTATGTGAAAAATTATAATGAATCTGTTGCGTGATTAATAAAGTTGGTTTGTGCTATGAAGACTATATTTATGTGTTGTGTTCGTTTCACTTCTTTAAAGTGTTATGTATCTGTTTTTGAATAAGAATAACATGTTTATGTGTTTAAGTTGAAAAGTGTGACATCCTGATTATGTTGGAAAATTTTAAACTCTAATTTTTTGTTTAATTACTTGGGGTAGAATTGGGGTGTTACATTAGACATGAGGTCGAACGTACGTACTTTTTTCAAAACATTTTATAAAGAATAACACTTGAAAACTAACACAATACTGAGATTTCATGGTCGATCTCGCTAATAAACTTTTTGATAAGAGACCAACGTTGTTTACCAAAATCTGAGGTAAACAGTGTTACACAATGTAACCAGACGTTGCTAAAAATGAAAATAAAAATAACTAATTTCTCAAAAGACTAAATATGATTCAATTAGTAGTGAGATCAAAAGTCCATTTACAAAGCCATGTGATCGTTATACGGGGGAAAATGTGTCAAGTAAGCAACAAGCTGAATGATAATGAAATGAAATGACGAAAAATAGAAGCAAGCTCTCGCGTCGGAAATATTTCAACACTTGAATGCACTCAAGCACCCTAAAGAAAAATGTCAGACCATAACCTTCCAACCTAGGGACACGTTTTAAAATTCACTCAAAGTGCCTCAATGATGAAAAAGGAATTTAATGTGTTTGATCTCATCTCTCATCCAGTTTTTCACATCAAGTCTCACCTACAAATGATTTAACAAAATTAGGCCGACACATATCCTATAATGCTTCATGTTCAACATTTTATGACAAACCTTAGGACAACTGTTATGGGTCTACCAAAAGCCCAATAATGAGAGGCCTATTAGTATTCCCAAGAAAATTCAACAATCGGCTCGATCCAAGGATAAATATTTCCACACACATAAGGCATAAGGGACATTCATACTTTCTATACTTCGCTATACTCCTTTTTAAACTACTCTTCAATAGACTTTGACGTTGAAGTGCTAATTTTACAGATTCACACCCTCATGATCTACCGAATAAGAGACTTGTAAAATCACATTCAATATCCAACATTATAATCCAAATATAATTATGGTTTTGATACGAAACACAATTAAAATAAAATTCTAATTTATTTTCAAAGATGAAAAGAGACAGAAACTAACCTAAAAATTATGAAACGGAGCAACAAACACATGTTAGTAATTGTGTTGTATATCAAGTATTAGACTATGTACAATGGTTTTATTATTCAACATCCTACTTTTTCACTTTTTATCATCTACATCATCTTCTCTTTCTTCCACCTAATAATTTAACACTCATCCAATTCTTATTTATTACAATAATTTTGTTTAATAAAATTCAACACGATACTCCACCACTATTCACGACACACTAAAAATCTAAATAATCACAACAACCAATAAAATTTTGCAAAGTATTGTATGTGGCTCTCACACCCTCCTATTCAACATGTTAAATCTTTTCAACACCAATTAATGCATATCATTTTCAACCCCACATTCAACATTCTATTGCAAGCATTCAACTATTGAATAATTTATTCAACACCCCTATTATACACAGTCTTATCAAATGCATGCAAACATGAAATGATTATACATCGATGCTAGAATTTTTTAAAATAAAAATAGAAAAATCCCACCAAAACAATTTGGTTTCCAAAAATATTAACTTTCTTTCCTTTTGATTTTGTTGAACTACTTATACCCTAAAAGAAGGGAACACCAAATTCAGCCATGTGAATCCATTGGCAATGTTGTGAGATAAGGTAACACTATTATCATTTTTCATAACTAAACAAATGGTAGTGGACTAGTGGGAAAGAAATTAAGGTACAAGACATAACAAGTAGGGTCCCACGTGTGGAACGAAGTAAATAAAACCACAATACGACAAAAAAGGAACCAAATGATATACCTTACGAGGATCTTAGTCAGCATAGATATTTCATACATGCCTTGGATAAGAACAATAATCGATTATGTGCCATCATTCATTTCTGTATATTACTATAATAATCGATTATGTGAGGTTTCGTTTTCTCTCAGCGAATTGGTGTAAAACAAGGTTCTCAAATTTTGCAGGTAACCGATCTTGAACTTTGTTTTTGTTGCGTTTTTTCGATTCGAATTGCGAATCTGATTACATATTCTTATCTTTATCATATATTGACTGGTTGAGTATTGATTCATCCCTGTGTTGTTAGATTAATTAAAGATGGTGGAGAAGTTTCTCACTGTGCCACCCTTTGAGTGTGCGTGGCGAGAGGATTTAAAATTCCTTGAAGCGGGTAGAGGATGTGTTGCTTTCGATGCATTTGCTTGCAATGATGTGACATTGGTTTTTAGGGAGAATGTGGGAAGCCAAGGGTATCACTATAAAAGAGATAGCAGTCCTCATTACACAATCATATTGGGGAGTCATAGGAATCGGCGTCTCAGAATCGAGGTCAACGGTAAAACTGTTGTTGACGAGGCCGGGGTTGGTCTCTGTTGTTCAAACTCGTTTCAGAGTTATTGGATCAGTATCTATGATGGTTTCATCAGTATAGGTAATGGGAAGTATCCTTTTCAGGATCTTGTTTTTCAGTGGTCTGATTCCAATCCCAATTGTAATGTTCAGTATATTGGTCTTAGTAGTTGGGATAAACATGTCAAGTATAGAAATGTTAATGTACTATCGATGACACACTCTCTTGTGCCGTTATCTAAGCGAATGTTTTTTGGTGATTATCAAATTGAGGAGGACGATGATGTTGGTTACAAAGAGTTGCATATGGATAATGATAAATGGGGCCTCAACAATTTTCTGGAGAGTTGGGATTTGTCTGATATGATGTTTATCGTTGGTCCGGAGGAAAAACCTGTTCCTGCTCACAAGGCTATTTTAGCTGCTTCTGGAAACTTCAATTTCTGCTCCTCCTTTGTTGTCACACTGCCCAATGTTTCTTATCATCTTCTCCATGCACTGCTTCACTACATTTACACTGGCTGGACTGAGGTACCACTTCTTCCTACTTATTGTTCAACATGGATATTTTATTGAGGCAATCCTTGTCTGTTTTTTTTTTATTCAATTATATTGCATTCCCACGCTCTAAGCGTAATCACAAACAAGTGTTGGTGTTGATTATCATCTTGGCTGATTTTTGTTCTATTTGATGTACTGTTGTGTCTTTCTATACCGTAGATTCCACATGAACAACTTGATTTGTTGAGGGCTTTAAGTCTACATTTTCAAGTGATGCCACTGGTGAAGCAATGTGAAGAGGTTATGGAACGGATTAAGGTAGATAACAAGTTGTTTGACACGGGTAAGAATGTGGAGTTAATGTATCCATGTATTGGACCTCATCGTTCAACATTACCTTCGCTTCCTGTCGGCATTCAGAGACTGGGGCAGTTAAAACTATCTGGCCAGTACAGCGATGTTGACATCTATATTGAGAGTTATGGGTTTGTTGCACGAGTACACAAAATTGTTCTCAGCTTATGGAGTATCCCCTTCTCCAAGGTAACCCAAATTCACTATCTATGATCTGATCATTTGTGATTCGTAACAGGAAGATTTATGCACCTAAACATCAACCTTTTAATTTGTTAACTTCAGCGAGCTATCAATTAAATATACTGTTATTTTTGACAGATGTTTACAAATGGAATGAGTGAAAGCATGTCATCGGAGGTTACTTTACGGGATGTGCAGCCAGAAGCTTTCAAGGCTATGCTTGACTTTTTATATGATGGGAAATTGAATGAGGAAGTTATTGATTCTGGTTCTTTGTTGCTTCAACTCCTCCTATTGGCTGATCGATTCGGAGTGACATTTCTTCACCAAGAATGCTGCAAATTGCTTTTAGAAGGCCTCTCACAGGTAGTTGGGTAAATTTCGCTCACAACAGTAATTAGTACTTACTAGGGAGATAGAATAATTTGTCCTGTGAATGCCACTCGGATAAAGTGATTGGAGAAGAGAGTTGCGGTTTTGGACTTATGAAAACAAAAGGAGAGAAGAGAACCATTTTACAATAATCAATTATAAGATATTGATACTTCTTGTCTACACGTCATATGCAGGGATGAAGTCCTCTTTTGGGTGAAGGTCATACAACAGAGTTTTTCAATTATACAAACAAATTAAATGGAGGAGGAAGAAGACAATTTTGGCATCTATTAATGATGTAGCTTTTGAAGCTAACTATTGAACTTTGTTGCAGGATTCTGTATGTCCACTCCTCCATGTGGTTTCTTCAATCCCATCGTGTACACTTGTTAAAGAAACACTGCAGAGGAGAATCTCCATGAACTTTGACTATTTTATCAGTGCCAGTACTGACTTTGTTTTGTTAGATGATACAACTTTCTTCAACATCATTAAGGTGTGTTTCTCTTAAATTTGCTCCATTTGTTGGAATAAGCCATACAAGTTGGAACAGTTCTATGGTAAATTCCTGCATATGCAATTTCTCAAATCTATATTTGAACGTTGCAGCATCCAGATCTGACGGTAACATCTGAAGAGAAAGTTCTTAATGCAATCCTTATGTTTGGCGTGAATGCAAACGAGTTATTTGAATGGGAAGTGGTGGATCAGTTAATAATAAATTCAAAACCCGA
This sequence comes from Vicia sativa, assembly GCA_021764765.1. Classification (NCBI taxonomy): domain Eukaryota; kingdom Viridiplantae; phylum Streptophyta; class Magnoliopsida; order Fabales; family Fabaceae; genus Vicia; species Vicia sativa. Next base: position 184,399,689 of record CM038795.1, read on the forward strand.
AGTTCTTTTTGGGGAGAGGCTTCAGTTAGTTTATGACTTGCTGTCATTAGTGCGATTTCCGTTACTACAACATTCCTTACTTGACAAGGTTTGCCTGCTATACATTCAGACACTTATTGCAAGTTTTACAGGAACAAGGTTTCATCACATTCTATTCTAATTATGCCATGTAATTACTGTGCAGTTGCAGAATAGCAACATTGTCAGACATATTCCTGTTCTACAAAGTCTTGTAAGTCTGCTGTCTTATTCCAACTGATACTTTCTGTCTTTTTCGAATTGATTCAGTTTGTATATTTTGTGCGGTTTTTTAAATGTTATCTTTGAATAATTGTTAAGTTGTTTATATTCTTACAGGTTCATGAGGCAATAAATTTTGTTGAACATAGGCTGGAAAGGCCAGAAAGTGAAACTAAGTAAGTTCTACATCATAGTTTGTCTCCTCAGATTCTTCATCGGGCATTACATCATGCTTTGCCGTTAGAGCCAATTTTCAAAATGTAGAAATATATCACAAGTCATATGTTAGTTACTTGGCTGCTTATGTTTTTTAATATAAGTTTGGACTTCAATTCAAAATTGGATTACTTGGCTACCAAGTTAGGCATATTTAGTGTTCAATACAAGTCATGTATATTGTCTTTATGCTTTTTGTTCTTGGTGTATGTTTAGAAATTACTATAATCTCCATTCTCAGCTCGCCCCCGCAAAAAAATAAAACCTAACAGGAGTTTTGACTTTCATTGGTTGCAGTGTTAGATTCCAACATAGACGGTCTAGTTACAGGGAGCTCCAGTATATTTGTGACGGGGACGACCATGGAGTTATGTACTTTGCAGGCACATCATATGGTGAACATCAATGGGTTAATCCTCTTTTGGCAAAGGTAGGTCATGTCCTATGTTTTTCTCTTTCGGGCTATAGAAATTCTTATTGACAGTGCTGGTTTCAAACTGTTTATACACTCTTCTCAAAAATAAAAATTTGTGGCAGCCAAAGAAAATCACCATCACAGCCAGCAGCCCCCATTCAAGATACACGGATCCCAAGGTTTTGGTCTCAAGAACTTACCAGGTGTGCTAAGTTGATTTGCTGGTTTGTCATTGAACTATTAATTTCTTGGACGGAACCTAATACTTCTCATTTGGCTATGATAGGGAACATGTTTCGCCGGTCCTCGTTTGGAAAATGGACGTAACTGTTCCTGGTGGATGGTTGATCTTGGACAAGATCATCAGGTACATAACATGCTATTTGAGCAAGCTATTATTGTATACTTAGTTTAAGAAAAACATCAAAATTAGCCGATTGCAAAATAAAACTTTTAACTCGACGATTTATTGCCATTTGACAAATGAAGTATTGAAAGTAGAAGAATTGCAATTCAATGAGTAAATCATTTCTGTTAGATTGAAATCGAGCAGCTGATTATTTTTTCCTTTGTATTTCAGCTTATGTGCAACTACTATACCATGAGGCAGGATGGCTCCAAGGCCTTTCCGAGATATTGGAATATTCAGGTACACAATAGTCGACTCTATTTAGTAGGATAAGATTTAGTTATTGTTGTTTCCATAATAAGTGTTTGATGCACCCAAATCAGGGTTCGGCGGACGGAAAGAGCTGGCGGGACTTGAGGGTCCATGAAAATGACAGAACAACATGCAAACCTGGTCAGTTTGCATCTTGGCCTATAGTTGCTCCGAATGCCTTGCTTCCCTTTAGGTATTTCAGGGTTGTTCTCACAGGACCCACAACTGATACTACTAATCCTTGGAACTTCTGTATTTGTTACTTGGAACTTTATGGCTACTTTCTCTAAAAGCTTTTGATTTGGCTATCTTATTACCTATACATGCATGTTTTTTTCTTTTTTGTAAATTAGATGTCTAGCTCCCTTGTGCAAGTTCCTTTATTTGATTGAATAATGTAATGATGTATAAATCCATATAGTTTTACTAAAGAATAATTGAAGTGCAAAGTTTGATGTTTAATTAGTTTACTTTAACATGTACTTTTTTTTAAGTTTATAAAAATTAAAATATAAAATGAGAATATACTTGATTTGATTTATTTTTTTCATTGATTTGATTTGTTATCCATATTTGAATATTTGATTTTATTTAATTTATTTAATTAAGAAAGCTTTAGTAAAAAATGAAATTTAATTAATTAGATTTTTAGTTTAAATTTATTTTACAGATATATAAATGAGGACCTTTCAGGAAAAAGAAAAAAAAAAGGATAAAATTGGTTAACCAATAAATTAGTTAAATAAGGATTTAGAAAATCGTCTTTTTTTTTCTACACAAAATTAGAAGGAAATAAAATAAGGGAAATGCTCGTTTCATTCTTGTAACATCCTTACAAGAGAATACCACAATTTTGAAAATTTGATAGTACCCTTCTTCTCAATGTTTTTTTTTTAGTTTCATTTCGATTTTAAAAAGAATAGTTCGAGATGCATTTTTGTATATTTTTTCGACGTATTTAGAGATGTATATTCAAAATATCCTTTGCGCTTATTTATGGAATTTTGTTATATACACATTTGATTTTAAACACACTTAACTGATATTTTTGTAAATGTATCTCTGAAAATGTTCAACAGAAAGTGTTGAAATATTTCTTATTTAATATTATTTATTTTCTTATTTAAGAGTTATTATATCACTCCTAAAATAAATGAGTTACTTTGTATTTTCTCTCCTATAAACGAAGTTCTTTTCCTTCATAATAATATACATTTTATCACTAATATCCTTTTCTACATGTTATCAGAGCTCTGTTAGGGTTAGGGTGATACTGTCAAGTTTTTCCTAATTAGGATTTTTCATATCTTTTTTTGACAACCCGTTCTTTTATCTGACCCGACCGATCCAAACACCACCTCCTCCAGAGGTCGTGGAGGCGGCGGCGGCGCCAACAACAATTTCGGCGGCGGCGTCAACGTCAATTCTGGCGGAACCAATAATTTTGGTAGAGGAAGTGGATTTACCATGCCAGAAATACCTAATTTCGTGACAAACAACAATTTTAACGGTGGGTTCGGTTATGACAGAGGTGATCCCAACAACAACATTTTTAGGTCCGGTTACGGCTACTCATTTGATGGTGGTTACAGTAACTCAGGAAGTGGAGGTCAAAATAACTCTCTTCAGGTTAATGTTTAGAAACTAGATGACTCAAACTACGCTGAATGGTCCCAAACTGTTCAACTTATTCTAGAAGACAAAGGGAAGTTGGGTTTTCTTACTGGTGATGTTCCAGTGCCTGCAACAACACATCCTAATTACAGGTTCTAGAAATCTGAAAAATCTTATATTATTGCTTGGCTTATTAATACTATGGAGGTAGGCATGGGAAATACATACATGTATCTTGCCTACGGCAAAAGATGTTTGGGATGTTGTAAAATTGTCTTACTCTGATACTAAAAGTTTCTCTCAAATTTATGATCTAAAATAAAAGTTATGGTATTTAAAGAAGAACGACATGGACGTCACTACCTACTATAATGAATTGATGGCTCATTGGCAAGAGTTGGATTAGTGTTGTGATTATAATTGGAGGTGTACTGAAGATAGTGTTTAGTTTATCAAGACGCAGGAGAACGGTTGCGTCTTTATTTTTCTTGTTGATCTCAACAAGGAACTTGATGAAGTAAGAGGTAGAATTCTTGGAAATAATCCGCTGCCAACAATCCGATAAACTTTTCAAAAATCAGAAGGGATAAGGCTAGACAAAGAGTAATGATGGGAAAGTCAAACTCAGCGACTGATGGTTCTGCCCTTGTCACAAACAACTTTAATAAAGACAACAAGAAATACGATAAGAAATATGGTAAACTCTGGTGTGATCACTGCGAACGTTATTATCACACACGTGAGACTTGTTGGAAAATTCATGGAAAACCTCTTAATTGGAAAAAGAAGGGTGAGGGTCTTGCACTTCAAGCAACTTCTAATCAAGAGCCACAGTTTTCCCCAAATGCATTTCCATTCACTAAGAAACAGCTAGACCAAATGTACAAACTCATCGAGTCTCAAACCCCTTCGTGCTCCATAGCCCAAAAAGGTAACTTCCCAAAATCAGCCTATTTTAGTGTCATTCCTAATCGTACATGGATCGTTGATTCTGGAGCCACCGATCATATAACCGGTGAATCCAGTTTATTTTCTTCGTATAAACCATGTGCATGAAATTTCAAAATTAAAATAGATGATGGCTCTCTTTTAGTCGTGGCAGGAAAAGGTTCTATTGTTTTGTCTCCCTTTCTAACCATCCAAGATGTGTTACATGTCCCAAATTTGTCTTGCAACTTATCATCTGTCAGTAAGCTAACCTAAAATAAAAGTTGTCAAGCTCATTTCTTTTATACTCATTATGTATTTCAGGATTGATCTTGGGGAAGACGATTGGCACTGTTGAGGAAAGTGGTGGACTCTACTACTTGGAAGATGAACAACAAACCAGACATCAATTTGGACCAATAAGTTTTTCATCTATTAAATCCTTTTTTGTTTCAAATAATAAAGATGACATTATGTTGTGGCATTTAAGGTTAGGCCACCCTAGTTTTAAATATTTAAGTTCATTGTTTCCTAAACTTTTTGTTGAACAAGACATTTCTTCACTTCAATGCGAGGTTTGTGAGTTTGCTAAACATCATTGAAGTTCTTTTCCAATTTAATCTTATAAACCTTTAAAACCTTTTTCAATTTATTCATAGGGATGTTTGGGGCCTAATCGAATAAGTACTTTATCCAACAAAAAATGGTTTATAACTTTCACAAATGATCATACTAGACTTTGTTGGGTATACTTGTTAAAAGAAATATCTGAGGTACGTCAAATAATTCAAAACTTGTGTAAATTGGTGTAGACACAGATTTACACCCAAATACAAGTGTTTAGAACTGACAATGGTACTGAATTTTTTAATAAAATTGTTGTAAATTTTTTTCTTGAAAATGGAATTGTGCATCAAAGTTCATGTGTTAACTCACCCCCCCCCCCACTGTAACACCCCTTCTAAATAACCCGCGAATATATTAATTAAATCAAAGTAACATGGAAAAACAGGGATGTCACAATTCATAATAAATATAAAAGCCTCAACTGCAAACAATAATCATGCTTTACTGAAGGAATTATTAAAATAAATTATTCAAATTAACATCATGTTCTACACAGCAGAAAAATATCATAAAAAACGGAATAACTTTAATTCATAAGTATTTCCCACATAAATCAAAACCAATGGAGTATAAAACAAAACTCATCATCCAAACGTTTCCCCCAGTGTTACAACTACCAGAGCATGACAGTGACACGCGGATAAAAAAATAAGACACAGCTCTATAAGCCATCCTCACTGACTCCTGAACTTCTAACTTTAATCTGAAATCATTAAAGTAAGGGTGAGATCTCTTTTTAATATAGAATGCATTATACGTTTTTAAAAACAACAGAACAATTCAATATATTAGTTCACTATCATTAACATAATCATATTTCAGCTCACAATTGCACTTCACACAGATCATTATGCAAATATAACAATCAATGAAATTATAACACTGGAAACCATCCTAACATGTTACAATTTCATATGCAATGCAGACTCTATACATGTGGTACCAAACGTGAGCCAAATTCACACCCTGTTCTGTTTACACCTCGGAAACAACGTCAATCAACGATTCGCCCATACACCACTGGGTCAAGAATCTAGCCTCATCACAACTATCCATTGGGTAGGGTTATTAGCTCTGCAAGTTCAATTCCACACAATGGGAATGAATCATCACCAGAATGCTTATGCATGCACAATAAAAGCATGCACATTCAATCAACGGAATATGATCCCAACATAATTCCACACAATGCCAACACCAACGAGTATCACATGATAACAGCACAATCATAATGAATAACAGACACATCATATAAGTATTAGTTCTCATCCACTGAATCAGAGCAAATCACAAACAATTCTTCACCAATTCCCAACTACCAAAGTTTACAAAAATCGGGGGTTCGACTCTTTTTAAATTAGATTCCATAAAATAATATTTTTCTTATTTTATAAGCTAGTATTTTTAATTTAAGAAATACTGCCGAATACGGCACTCGAATCGGAGTTACGGTTTAGAAAATATGAATTTTTAAAGTTTTAAGCATTTTGAATTTTAACATAGTGGTAACCGGTTCCTCCCAGGGAGAACCCAGTTTCCACATTTCTCAAAACACGCGCCCGTGGAATTTGTATGGGGAACCCGGTTCCTCCATACTGGGAACCGGTTCCTACAGAGAAAATGTGATTTCTTTGCAAATTTTGAACTGGGAACCCGGTTCCTCCCCAGGAGTAACCGGTTCCTAGAGACACATAATTTCACCCCTCTGGTTTTTGTACCAGGAACCCGGTTCCTCCCACATGAGAACCGGTTCCTGCGACCTGCAGAACCAAAATATGCAGTTTTTGACAACAACTTCTTTCCAACTCAATTCCTTCCAAACCAATTACGAACCAATGCATCAAAACACCCAAAATCATCCAAAACACACCAGTATTATGCCACTTAACATGAATCTATTAATTCCAATTATTCCATAGCACTACCACGGTTCCAATTCATACAATTCGACGCATTTTGGGGTTAATTCCATAAACCTAAATTATCTAATTTCAAGATTCCTAACATACTAATCATTCAATTAGATTCTAAAACCCATAAGGCATAATAATTGAATGAAATCACCCCTTACCTCGCGATGATTCTTCGAATTCTCGGCGTTTGGCTTTTTCCCTCTTTCTCTTCTCTTCTCCAATTTCACGTATGATGAAAACCTCTAATGACTCTCTTCCTTCTTTTTTTTCTTTTATTATTCCTTTTATTATTCCAATAAATAAATAAAATAATAATTAATAAGAGTAGAGTATTTTACTCCTCACACCCCCACGTTACTCCTCACACCACCAAATCTTCCATTCATTTAATTAATTAATTAAATCATTTAATTCAAAAATTCCAATAATTAAACTTCTAATTAAATTAATAATTAAAATCCTAATTATTTAATAATTGAATTATTTGGGGTGTCACACCCACAAAATGGGATTGCATAGAGGAAAAATTGGCACCTTCTTGAAGTTGCACGAGCATTACTCTTCTCTACCAATATCCCTAAATATTTATGGGGTGAAGCTGTCTTTCCAGATGCACATTTAATAAACCGTATGCCATCCCGTGTTTTGAAATTCCAAACTCCTTTGCAAAGTTTCTTGAAATATTTTTCAATTGCTTCAGTTCTATCTGATTTACCACTTAAAATATTTGGATGCACAACTTTTGTTCACGAACACTAGCATCTTGGTAAACTTAAACCCCGTGCAATTGAATGAGTTTTTATTGGGTATTCATCTTCTCAAAAAGGTTATAAATGTTTTGATCCTAATACAAAGAAAGTATTTTTAACAATGGATGTTACTTTTTTTGAAAACAAATCTTTTTTTGGTAATGATCATCTTCAGGGGGGAAACTAAGGAAGATTCTTCATAATTGTTTGAAAATTTAATTATCTCAGAAGAAGTGTATATATCACATAAGTTTGTTCCATGTACATCTGCACCTAAAGAAAATGCCTTGAAAAAATTAGATGAACTTACTCCTTCCATGAGTAAGGATCAATCAGAATCCAAGGCAACAGATCAAAACAAATGTCAAACAAATATTTTTTCTGAAATTAATCAAAATGCACCAGATAAAGATCCTTATAATGAAACATAAAAGAGATTTGAGGAAGGTAATCCAATTTGGAAAGGCAAATTTTATGTTAGAAGAAACAATGATCAAGTAGTAGAAGACCTTATTCCTCAACTCAGCCAAGAATATGAACCGAGTGAAAGTCAACCAACTCAAATAGGTAAATTTCTCCTTGATCTTAATTCTTTGTATACCGACCTTTATGTCCCTATAGAACTTAGGAAACAATATACTGATCTTAATGTTCCCATAGCCTTTAGGAAGCCATGTAGGTCATGTACTAGGCACCCCTTTCTAACTTTGTATCATATTCAAACTGGTCTCTCTCTCTTTTGCTGAATTTACTTCTAATCTATCTAGTGTCAAAATTCCTAAGAATGTACAGGAGGATCTAGAAATACCAAAGTGGAAGGAAGTTGTTTTTGAGGAGATGAAAGCTCTTGAAAAGAATAAAACTTGGAGTGCCACAACTCTGTCGGCAGGTAAAGGAACTGCGGGATGTAAGTGGGTGTTCACAATAAAGTACAATTCTGATGGATCAATCGGAAGGTATAAAGCTCGATTGGTTGCAAAAGGATTCACTCAGACCTATGACATAGATTACTCAGAGACATTTTCTCTTGTTGCAAAGCTTAACACAATCAGAATACTCTTATCCCTTGCTGCTAACTTAGACTGGCCTCTCCATCAGTTAGATGTCAAAAATGCCTTTCTCAGTAGTGATTTAGAAGAAGAAGTATATATGGATTATCCGCTAGGTTTTGAAGAAACCTTTGGGTCACATGTGTGTAAATTAAAGAAGTCTTTGTATGGGTTGAAACAATCTCCGAGAACTGGGTTTGAAAAGTTTATTCAGTTTATAAAGAAACAGGAATATACTCAAGAATAAGCAGATCATACTTTATTCACAAAGTCAATTCAAAATGGAACTATAACTGTTTTGATAGTCTATGTTGATGATATTATTCTTACAGGAAATGATGAGATAGAAATGGAGAGATTAAAAATAAACTTAGCAGCAGATTTTGAAATCAAAGACTTGGGTCCCCTCAAGTATTTTCTTGGCATGGAAGTAGTAAGGTCAAAGAAAGTAATTGTTGTTTCTCAAAGAAAATATGTTCTTGATCTCCTACAAGAGACACATATGAGTGGTTGTAAGCTTGTCGACACACCGATGTACCAAAGTGCTAAACTTTGGGAGAAAAGGGACACACCAGTTGACATTGGAAGATATCAGAGGTTGTTGGAAAATTAATATATTTGGCTCATACTCGTCCTGACATTTCTTTCTATGTTAGTGTTGTGAGTCAATTCATGCATGCAACATATGAAGAACACCTTGAAGTTGTGCACAGAATCTTGAGATACTTAAAAGCAACTCCTGGAAAAGAGTTATTCTTCAAGAAGACCAATGATAAAAATGTGACAATATTCACTGATGCAGATTGGGTAGGGTCCATTATTGATAAAAAAACCAACTTCAGGTTATTGAACATATGTAAGGGGGAACGTAGTGACTTGGAGAAGCAAAAAATAAGGAGTAGTTGCAAGATGTAGTGCTGAAGCTGAGTTTAGTGCAATGGCCCAAGGAATTTGTGAAGGTATGTGGATACTCAGAGTCCTAAAAGAACTGGATGTAGAAGTAGAACCTCCATTGAAATTATACTGTGACAACAAGGCAGCTATAAGGATAGCTCATAATTCGGTTCAACATGATCGTACACAACATATTGAGATCGACTGTCATTTCATCAAAGAAAAGATTGACTCTGGTACTCTCTGCTTGCCATTTATCCCTTCCAATCAACATATCGCTTATATATTAACCGAAAGTTTGGGAAGAACAATGTTTGAATACTTGATCAGCAAGTTGGGCATGATTGACATCTATTCACCAACTTGATGGGGGGTTGAAATATTTCTTATTTAATATTATTTATTTTCTTATTTAAGAGTCATTATATCACTCCTAAAATAAAGGAGTTAATTTGTATTTTCTCTCCTATAAAAGGAGTTCTTTTCCTTCATAATAATATACATTTTATCACCAATATCCTTTTCTACAAAAAGATTGATAAAACGCCACCTTGCTTGCGTGAGTTTCTTTTTCACGCTAAACGACGCTACCATTGCGAAAATCTTTGAAAAAAACTCTAATTCTTAATCATATTTTCAACACCAAAACAAGATAAAATTACAGGTAAAAATCAACCATTTCATCCTTCATTCCTTGCATTAATCAAATTTTGAAGTTTAAAAATGATCGTTTAGTCCGCAAATGCATCTCTGGACGAAATTATAGGTAGTTCAAAAGTGCATCTTCAGATTTTCCTGATAGTATGAATTTTCACAGTTTTTCTATTTTTTGTGGTGATAGATATGGCACATCCGGATATATTTTCCAAACTTATTGTGAGTGTGGACGTTAAACTGGTAAGGAAGAGGATGACCACCAATTTGTTTGTCGCCATCTTATATAAGAGATGGCGGCATATGGAATCACACACAAAGTTATATGGAAACAAAGAAAATTACAATACAATTTCCAATGCTCTTGTTCCTTGTCTTAGTGATACAGTTCCATCTGTCAAATGGATGTGCTTTTTGGAGATGAGACATCTTATAGCAAGTGTGGTGTGCATAACACGATATGGTTCCTAGAAACATTCTTTCTATTTCGGAGTAAGCCACCTTCATAATTTATACGAACGCATCATATGTATTGATTGGTTATAAAAAATAACACTCTGTTCATATTTATTTGAAACCATGATGTCCTATTGTTTACCATGAAATTTAGTAAATAATCGCTACTCTTATAAAGTTTTGTTGCATGATCAACTAGTCAAGCCTAAGACAATGCATAAATTTTTCTGAAATTGGTATAAGTTTTGTGTGAAAAGCAAGGATTTCGACGTTGGCAAAATTTAAGTTCTTAAATATAAGAAATAGAAGTGAAGTTGTGAAATTTAGTAAACAACTGCTACTCTTATATAAGTTTACTTGCAAGGTCGACTAGTCAATTCTAAGACATAGTGCACAAAATTTTATGAAATTAGTATAAGTTTTGTGTGAAAAGAAAGGATTTAGACGTAGGTGAAATTTAGGTTCTTAAATCTAAGAAATAGAAGTAAAGTTTTTAGAAAAAGTAAAGGTTTTCGACAGTGGTCAAAATCTTGAAAAGATCAAAAGTAAAAGAAATATGAATTTAAAGTAAATGAGCTAGAGTACAGAAAAGTAACTTTTAAGTAAAAGACTTTTTACTGTATGAAAATGGTGTTTGAATACATACATTACACTCTATCTACTCATTTCTCGCTTTGAATCGGTATTTTGAGTATAGTGAGCTTTTGTAGTAAATTCAACACACCGAATCGAATACTAAGATCCCTATTTATACTAATGTCTAAATAACTGTAAAAATGGTATTTTCTCCATTGAATAGAATGTCTTCGCTGTATGCATTTCACCTTCGATCTTTCCTCCATGTGTCCTCCTAATGCAGATAAGGCTAAAACGTAGTTATTTAGCCACACTACACATTCCAACTGCCTCTGTCGAGAATTTGATTTTATTGCTCTAAAAACAACTAAGTCCCAAATCCTATTGTGCATACAAGGACTTTGACGATTTCCTTTGAAATTATCATGTCGAAAAGTACCTCCAACATGTCTATCGAAATACACGACTAGAATCATTCAAATTCCACTAAGTGTTTCTATAATCTCTTTCTTTATATGCTGAGATTTAAGGATGTTGAAAATCTAAGCTAACAAATTACCCACCAAAATGTCACCTTCGACCAACGTGAGATAACAGCATTTTTTAATACACTCGACGATGCAACCAACATTATGGTAACGTCAGGGTCATTATGACCAATTTATCAAACTGTCATACCCCAAAATTTTCCCTCCTACTTCTCAAGACATTCACATATCCACACTCAAGGATTTCACAAGGGTTAACCAGACAAACTCTCTCCTAGGTAATCAACCAAAACTAGGGTTTGGCAATTCTCAGATCAAGGTGATTCCCAACATCTCCAATGGTCATCATGACTCATCATATGCTTCAAAGATTCTCCATATCAAGTTTCAAGCCTTACAAGTCAAGTTTCCTCAGACAATTGCTCAGATGGTTGAAAATTAGTTGTATTGGACAAAAAGTCAACTGTGGTCAACATACAGTCAAACTTTATAATTTTTGGTCAACATCCATATTTTTAAGTAACATTCATCATTTGATCAAGGGTTGATCATGATTCATCAAGAAAAGTCAAGAATTGATCAAAACTCAAAGTTTCTAAATTGGGCTTTCTTAGACAAAAGTCAACAAAACTTTGACCAGGCATAACTTTCTCATACTTTATCAAAAAAATTTCCACCACCTCTCATTTTTAAGAGAATTCAATTCTCTACAACTTCATGTCTCACAAGCATGGTCAGAAAATGCTTCATTTTGAAGATATGGATCAAAACATTACAGGTCCTTTTCAAAGTCAACAAAAAGTCAACTTTTTGTAAAGAAGTGTTATTGAGCATGGAAACTTTAATTGAAATGAAACCAAAGAGGTTTTTTAGAGGACATCTAGAGCTTTCTAAAAAGTCCCAGAACACCAAAAAATGTTAAACATTGAGCAAGATACACCTTGCACAAGTTGAGCATTTTTGAAGACGTGCACAAAGAGAAATACGTGTCAAAATCCAAAATTTTGCAAATGGGCCTAACTTTTCTTGGTTCAAACTTGTTCCTCAGCTAATTTGAAACCTCCAAGCCCAAGGCCACGAATTTTATATTTTATTTTCTATTTATTTTGTATTTTAATCATTTAAAAGCCAATTAAATTAAAATAAAAGGTAGAAAATCAAAATTAAATGCAAATTGGATTTTTCTCTAATTCTTGAGGTCCAAGCAATCCACACAAGCTGGCAAATTCGAAATTGGCATTGATTGGCAAGAGAATTGATTGAAATTTGATTGGTACATTATTTCCTCATAATTCTTGACCTAAATTTATCCACTATAAGTACACAATGCATTCACATGAACAAAGGACAAAAATTCTGCCTCTAAGAACCCTAACAAAGCTCAAAAAAATTGTGTGGTACAAGCAACTTGCAGCCCTAGTTTTAGATCGATTCAGCTAATTCTAAGCATTCCAATACATTCCTGGAGGTCCCTTGAATCGATCCAGATACTCACAAGCCACCCAAACATCCAGAATCATGAATTCCAGATTTTGGTTTGCACTTTCTAACTCAATTTCGATTTTTGATTTTCATTCATATTTAACATGTTTTGATGCTTTGTTTGTGTTTAGAATGGAGTTTCGAAAATTTCTGCTTAGGTTGATTGGAGTTTAGACACCTGAATCGGAATTCACCATGGTTAGGGTTCATCTGCTCTAATTGGGGTTTTCTAAAATAGGAAAAATTGGACAAAACTAAGATCACCATCGTGTTCAGGAGACAAAACCCAGTCGAACCATGTACTCACAATGAATTTATATTGCTTGTATGTGATTTTGGAAATTTCCAAGGGCTTTAGCGTCGAACCAGTCCGTCGCTATAGGTTTGAAAATTCAAACGAAGAAGATGAAGATCTTCGCGCGTGATTTGGATTCTCAGAATTCAATTTCGTTTAAAACATTTTCGTTTCATTATACTAACACCAAACGCAGGTTGGCTCAGTGGTAACAACGCGCGCGTGTGAAAGACATGGCACGGGTTCGATTCCTGGCAGTGACAATTCTTTTTTTAACACTTTGCAAACTAACTTTTTTTCTTATTTCTTTTCATATTTTTTCTATTTAATTTATTTTCTCTTTAAATAATTTTCTCATGCATTTAAAAATCACCAAAAATATTTTCCTTTTGCATTTTAATCAGAAAAATGTTTATTTAATTTTTGACATTAAAATTAATATTTTTGCATGCATATTTTAATTAATTGTTAATTAACCATTAAATTGACTTTTAATTACTTTTTTCTCATTAAAACCAATCCAGAAAATTTCCAAAAAATTATTCTATCATCTAATTATCATTACTAACTCAAAAACATTTTTCTTCATGCAAAACTTTCTTTTACTAACGTATTTTTCTCTTATGCGGATTTCTTATATTTTCTGATTATTATGTATCTGCTTACAGGTTGTAATAGTTAGGATTTACTTTGTCGCATTCTTTTCCAATATTATGTAACTGCTCATGGGATGTAATAGTTTAATTAGGATTTTTACATTCCGCACTCCTATTATGTAAATGCCCCAAAGCCATGTAATAGCGTAAGACATTTACTTTTCCGCAATTTACTTTCTGCATCCTATAAACTGCTAATAATTAGGTGTGTATGGCAAGATAAAAACGAACGTAGATCACTTCTAATTTCAAAATTAAATATCTGAATTTGACACACTCTTTTCACACATGCACCCCTTCGGGTAATTCTCTCTCGTTGCCTTTCAAATAAATGGTCAAGTCCCTCGAACGTCGAGGTATCCTAGCACCGTTACCTACAAACATATCATCATAGTCCCTTCGATACAAAGATCATAGACCCACGATGTCGCCTACGAATACATGATCTCGTCCCTCGATTGTTGCCTACAAAAAGTGATGATAGTCTCTTCGAATGTGCTAGGATACTCCTACAAGTTGCCTTCTATGACCATCTGATGTCCCTTCGAATGTCCCTTCTACATCCAACGAATACGGTTACCTACCAACTAATGGTACGGATAACACTATTCTAAAGGAACATAAAACAACACGAAAACGACCATTCTGAGTAGGTAATAAGACTTTTAGTTGCTTGCTCTATCAAAATACTTTTCACACCTCACACTTTTGTCAAAGTTCAAACACTTTTCAAAACGAAACATTTCCGAACACTTTGTATACATTCCAACGTGAATCATTACAAAGTCAAAGCGAAATGCCTTTTCAAAATATTTTTTCAAACACACACACAGAAAGCAATTTTAAAGTGAGCTAAAATCAACTAAGAGCCTGTAGATAACTACGGATGGAAAGGGGTGCTAATACCTTCCCTTTTCATAACCTTCTCCCTTACTCAGAATCTAACGAAGGTCTTTTTCTGTTATTTTCACCTTCCCTTAATTGAATAAAAGAAAAGTCGGTGGCGACTCTTGCTATCCGCAACATTTGCGATAAAAAGCAAAACAAATCTCAAAGTCAGTTCTCCCACCGTATTACATTACAGAACTAGCGACTCTGCCGGGGAGACACCCTAAAGAGAGAATACCTTAGGGATTTCTAGATCACTTTACTGCTTTCTGTTTGACTTGTATGCTTTACTTTTAAGGGTTGCTTGGATATTATATTTGTGGGGGATCCTACACCCGGATCCAAGTTTCCTTAGGTAAGTAGTAATAGATCGTCACGACCATTAGGCATATACCGAAACAGTCAACATGATGGCTACGTTAGTGTGACACTTTGGATGTCCTGATACTCTTCATTTCCAAGTTGAGGATAGTATTTGGCTTCTGCGTGGTGTCATCAGCACTAACTCAACTTTTAGAATCCTAATTGACCCATCTTGGCCATTAGAAGGTAGTGAGATGGCCGGCTTTGGGGTAGACCGAGGTTGGCTGATACTCGATGCTACGCTCATTAAGATCATACTTTTGGGATGTTTTCGGTCGACCACTTGGTAGTCGTATTGAAATAAAGCCTACGAGAAAGATCAATGATATGAGATTCCTAGAACCCGGTTACTATTATAGGACAGGATGAACCAAATCAAACTTTGGTAGGGTAGACACCTATACCTCATGCAAGCCTTAAACCTAGGGCTATTGTATGATTTGTTTGTGCTTGCTAAACATGACATCATGACATCATCGCATTGCATATCATTTCAAACTATTTCAAGGACCTAGGGATTTATCTTTGCTCTGTTTTGTAGGGATTATGGCTTCTAGAAAGACTATCTGAATCAACTTCATGGGTATACCTTCTCAACTCAAAGAATTGATTTCAGAAATTCCTGATCATGCTCAGTTCATCAAAAGACATGGTTATTTGCTTGACTTGGTTATCTCCGGTTTTGAAGAAGATATGATGCATGTCCTATTCCAAGTTCTTTGATCCGAAACACCATTGCTTTACATTCCCAGATTATCAGTTAGTTCCTACCTTGGATGAGTTCTCTAAGCTACTTGGGATACCTATTCTTGACCAGATGCCATTCTGATAAGTGTCAAAATGTAGTTATTTTGTATATACATTTTGTGGCACTTATCCGTTCTTTTGTTGATATTTAGTTGAATAATCCCCGCTTTTAGTATATTTGTGTACATAATAGAATAATTGAGTTTTTTTGTAAATATTGTATCATTTGATAGTTTTTCATATCTTTTATAGGTATTCATTCATAATTGGAGCATTGAGTAATAAAGGCCAAAGGCTAAGCTTCAAGAGTGCGATTTTGCACAATACGTCATCGAATAAAGCTCAAATTCAACACAATAAAAATCATCAATTTGGTTGATATTTCTTCATGGTTGGATAGAGCATTGAATAAGCTTTCCAACGCTTCAAACCGGGCTCAATTCCGAGTTACGGTTCTCAAGATACGGCAAAAATAAAATGCTGAAAATAGCAGACCGCGCTGAGCGCGAACAGACCGCGCTGAGCGCGCCCTGCGACTTCAGAATTCTTTAAAAGGGGCTCAAAACACATTTTTAGGTTATGGGTTGGGTATTTTTGAGTCCCAACACCATCACCTTCATATTTTTGATAGATTTGCTTGGAAAACAACATTGGAGCTTGCATTTTGATGATCCGGAGTCGAATCCCTCTTCGATTGGCTTGACAACCAATGTAGATTTGTGGTTCCTCTTCTTCTCTTCTCTTTGTAATCTCTTTTGTTGGGTTTGTATGTATTTCTACTTATAACTCTTGTATATTTATCTCCTTTGGCTTGTATAAAGTTTGCTTTACGAATTTGTGTCGGTGATTATCTTGGGTTTTTACTTTATGTTAGGGATTTGAGCTTTGCTAGGAATAGATTGCTTAGATTCTTACCTAGGATGATTATCTGTTAGTTTCTGAATGCTAGAGATAGGTTTAGAGCTGACATTCACTATAGAGTATCTGAACTTAATGCCTCTGCGTCGGTGAAGTATGCCAGGAATGGGTATGGAGGTGATTGATTTGTTGTCGAGGTATGCGAGAGATGGATATTGAGATGATTTAGGAGGATTCTCAATTTGGGTTAGAAATAGCTTAGATTGTGAGAGGTATGTGATGACACGAACGAGTAACGTAGGCCGAGTATGACATGGGTGGTAGATTTAAGTCTGTGACGGGTAGTTTACATTCGTTCCGGACAAGCTATCTATCCTTTATACTTTTTGTTCATTTAATTTTTGTCTTTTATTTTCATTTCTTTTAATCTCAAACTCATTAACGGTAGAATTATCGAGCACAACCAATAACCAATCTCTGTGGACACGATCGATATAACCTAACGGTATATATCACCGGTAAAAATAATACCAACTCTTTGCTTGCCGCTTATACCGCAACAAAATGGCGCCGTTGCCGGGGATTGGTTTTATTGGTTTTGTATTGCGATAATTCCGTTGTTTTTGAGTTTTGTAATTAATGTATATGTTGTATAGGCTTTGTATATGAACTTGTATATGTTACTTGTACATGTTATGTGTTTACTTTCCATACTTGTACATATTTGTGATTTTCTTAGTTTTTATGTGATGTTGTGAATTGTCTCGTACTCGTAACGTTTGTTGTGTGGTTGTTAGGACACTTTCTTTAGGTTTGCGCGGTGTGGCAATACCATGGCATGACGAGAGGAGGTTACTAGTGCTCGCACAATAAAGGCGTCGAGCTTACGACGTAAAACAAGCATGTTTGTTTGTTTATGTTTATGTTGTTTGGTGGCTTATGTTTTAACAAGTTGAAATAGGACTTGCTCTTAATTTCAAACTTTCACTTTTCAACTTGTTAATTTGTTTTCACCAAGTTTATGTATTGTAATTTGCTTTTATTTTGTTATGTCAATTTGTTATTTTCCACAAGTTTGTAGTGTTTTAGCTTGTGGAAGTGTGTATGTATTGTAAATATTGTTTAGATGTGTAAATGAGATTGTATAGGTGTGTAAGTGGAGCTTGCATAGCAGTTGCACCTGTTGCTGTCATTTTTCTGCAACTGGTGTAGCGCGCTTAGCGCGCTCTGCTATGCAGGGCAGTGAATTCTTTTAAAATTTCACTTGGTTTTCCTTTTTCCCACTTTCACCAAGGCTTTTTGTATTGAATAAAATTTGTTTTTGTTTTTCTAATTCTTTTGTTGTTGTTTGGACTCAAATTTTGGTCCGGTAACTTGAAGACTTTTGAGGTGATTTTCCGAGTTTGATCGTTTCAACTCGCGGATGTATGGTAATGATAGTTTTCAAAGTCGGTACATGTCAGGTACTCGTTTATCGCTTTCTATAGCATAACATGTTTAGGAAATTTATCATTTGTATAATAACCATGCTATTCATTCTTTTTGCATTACTTGCTCATGAATTGAATCACTTTAGTTCCTCTTTTTACCCATAAATGTGAGGAAGCTTTCCATTGTTTACATATGAGAGTCCACATTCTTGTTTTAACTAGATTTTATTATGCTTAATCTTTTATTTTGTATTGATTGTATGATTGCAAGAAAATGATCAAGGCATTTGTTGATTTTGAGCATAACTACCTTGGCCAAATATTCAATTCACCTTGTGAGTGTGTGATCCTTTGTTACCCCCTTTGAGCTTTTATCAATATCCATGTTTATTTGAACTTGATGCTTGTCTATGGGTGTCAATTCACCTTTTTTGTATGGATGTTGATTTCTTTGTTTCTTGAACCCTCAACTATATGTTGTTGTATGGATTTTTACCTTGCCTTAGAAAGTAGGGAGTATTCACATAATGATGTTGGTTGAATTCAAGTTGGGGAGAGGAATGTTTATGTACTTATGTTGTGATTGATATGAGGTTGAGAAAAGAAAAAGAAAAGAAAAAAAAAGTGAAAAAGAAAGATTAAAAAAAAAAGAAATAAAAAAGAGAAAAGTTTTGAAAAAGAAAAACAAAAAGAGTAGGAATAATGTTATGTTAATAAGTGAGGTGTGTTTGGTGTGAAATTTGTGATGAAGAAGAAGTTTGATTGGAATTATATTGTTTGGAACTTTGTGAGTTGATCACTCCCTTAGGTTTAAGCAAGTTTTTGTTTCGATTAGCTTTAGGACTTATCACTTATTTGTTAACCAAGCCACATTACAACCTTGAAAAGCCCTTGTGAATCTTGCATTTGTATTTTCAATACGTTTTTGGATGAATGCATAATTTAGTCTATTGTTTGCAAGATTGTGGATGAGTGTTTTTTATCCCTCACCTTTGTGTGTTCTTCATCTACCGATGAATTTTTGCTAGGTGTGGTTCATGATTGAGCTTGTTTTGTTTTAGAATGTTTTGCATGATTTTTGTACTTAGGATTTGTTTCGTTTATATGTTATCGTTGTAGGATGGTGGTAAGTTTGTATTTGTCGTGTACATTTTTCGTTTGAACCATACATTTGTTTTTCGTTTTAAAAACTTGTTGATTCGTGATTATTTGATTATCATTCTTTGTTTCTTTGAGTTATTTGACTTTGTTTGAGGACAAACAATGTGTCAAGTTGGGGAGAGTTGATAAGTGTCAAAATGTAGTTATTTTGTATATACATTTTGTGGCACTTATCCGTTCTTTGTTGATATTTAGTTGAATAATCCCGCTTTTAGTATATTTGTGTACATAATAGAATAATTGAGTTTTTGTAAATATTGTATCATTTGATAGTTTTCATATCTTTTATAGGTATTCATTCATAATTGGAGCATTGAGTAATAAAGGCCAAAGGCTAAGCTTCAAGAGTGCGATTTTGCACAATCGTCATCGAATAAAGCTCAAATTCAACACAATAAAAATCATCAATTTGGTTGATATTTCTTCATGGTTGGATAGAGCATTGAATAAGCTTTCAACGCTTCAAACCGGGCTCAATTCGAGTTACGGTTCTCAAGATCGGCAAAATAAAATCTGAAAATAGCGCATGCTGAGGCGAATGTTGCGCCTGCGACTTCAATTCTTTAAAAGGGCTCAAAACACATTTTAGGTTATGGGTTGGGTATTTTGAGTCCCAACACCATCACCTTCATATTTTGATAGATTTGCTTGGAAAACAACATTGGAGCTTGCATTTTGATGATCCGAGTCGAATCCTCTTCGATTGGCTTGACAACCAATGTAGATTTGTGGTTCCTCTTCTTCTCTTCTCTTTGTAATCTCTTTTGTTGGGTTTGTATGTATTTCTACTTATAACTCTTGTATATTTATCTCCTTTGGCTTGTATAAAGTTTGCTTTACGAATTTGTGTCGGTGATTATCTTGGGTTTTTACTTTATGTTAGGGATTTGAGCTTTGCTAGGAATAGATTGCTTAGATTCTTACCTAGGATGATTATCTGTTAGTTTCTGAATGCTAGAGATAGGTTTAGAGCTGACATTCACTATAGAGTATCTGAACTTAATGCCTCTGCATCGGTGAAGTATGCCAGGAATGGGTATGGAGGTGACGCAGTTGATTCCTTTGTTGTCGAGGTATGCCAGAGATGGATATTGAGATGATTTAGGAGGATTCTCAATTTGGGTTAGAAATAGCTTAGATTGTGAGAGGTATGTGATGACACGAACGAGTAACGTAGGCCGAGTATGACATGGGTGGTAGATTTAAGTCTGTGACGGGTAGTTTACATTCGTTCCGGACAAGCTATCTATCCTTTATACTTTTTGTTCATTTAATTTTTGTCTTTTATTTTCATTTCTTTTAATCTCAAACTCATTAACGGTAGAATTGTCGAACGACGAATCAATAACCAATCTCTGTGGACACGATACGATATAACCTAACCGGTATATATTACCCGGTAAAAATAATACCAACTCTTTGCTTGCCGCTTATACCGCAGCAACACATTCACCGATTTAGAAAAGGCTCCTAAGTACGAAGACATCGCATCAGCATTACACCTAAAGCGCTCAGACATTGAATCCAATTGGGAAACAAGAAGTGGAGTTAAGGGTTTACTTGCTAAGTTCCTAATAAAGAAAGCCCGAGAATTCCTCAAAGCTATGAGTTTCCAAGCATTCGAAGACATCTTGGCTTTGCTAATCTATGGTTTGGTTCTATTTCCTAACTCAGATCCGTTCATAGACGTGAACACCATCAAGATATTCCTTACTTGCAATCCCGTGCCTACCTTACTTGGAGATATTCTACATTCTCTCTACACTCGTACTATCAAAAGACAAGGAACTCTTATGTGTTGTATACCGTTACTTTCCAGGTGGTTTATTTCGCACCTTCCTCCATCAATCATGAAGAACGAGCAAAGGTTGAAGTGGTCTCATAGACTAATGTCACTCTCTCATTCACATATTTGTTGGTGCCTTTTCTCTCAAAAGGACTTCACATTCATTGAGCGTTGTGGAGAATTCCCCAATGTACCACTCCTTGGCCTAAGAGGAGGTATCACTTACAACCCTTCTCTAGCTCTACGTCAGTTTGGTTATGCTCAAAGAGATGGTCCTCATGATATGCTTCTCCAAGATATTGTGTTCGACTACAACCACGATCTCCAGAATTATCATCGAAGGTTCATGCACGCTTGGGGCATGGTAAAGAAGACTGATACCAAGACTTTGGGGCACCAAAACTCCATTCCTTGGGAACCTTACCTCAAATGGGTGCGAGCTCGAGCTCAAAACCTCATGATGTCGTTTACACCCGTGTTACCAGTAACTATGGAACCTGTTGCTATAGGTGACGTACCCTATACAATTCTCCACCCCGACATGCCTACCGATTTTGAAGACTTGAAGAGATCCTGGATTCAACTAAAAGAAGAAAGGGATACATTTGAAGCTCAGTGTTATGCAAGCGAGAAGAAGGTACTAGAGTTGACCAAGCTACTTCACGAGGAGCGAAACATCAACGCCTACTTCAACACCAAGAGGAAGCGCCCATGGGAGACCTAGAGCTTTATGATTTTTGTTCTTTTATTTTTCCGAACTATCTTTTGTACTTAAAAAGAAAAAGAAAAAAATAAAGAAACTAATAAAAGTTTGTTCATGCTTGTTCAACAAATTTAAATTCCTAGAGGTCCTTGAAAACATTGCATTGCATTTGCATAAACATCGCATATCATAGCATAACATTGCATAACAAGTACATTGAAGATCGGTTTTCTTATTTTCTCGCTATTTATTTTAGCAGAAATGACTCTTGATCAGACTGTCAAAGATCTTCAAGCTCAGAATGCTCAGTTCCAGGAAGTGGTTACCATCTTGGTCCAAGGCCAGGAAGATCTGAAGAAGCTCATCAACAGAAAGAAGAGGGTCATTAGTGTTCTCAACATGGGCAGACGTCACAAAGGTGGTCCTAGAGTGGTCAGCCGGATAGAGCTCTCAGATAAGAGTGTCGAAATTGAGGGAAGTGTCAAGAACAACGAAGGAGACCAGCATGAGCCTGAGAACAAAGAAGAAGACTATGAGCACGAGCAGTATTCTTTTGAAGATGTCAAATACAAACAACTTGAAGACCGTCTGAATGCTGTGGAAAATCTGAAAATGTCCGGGCTGAATTTTGATGATCTAAGTCTAGTTCCTGGTGTGGTAATCCCTCGCAAGTTCAAGGTTCCTACTTTTTCCAAGTATGATGGCATCTCTTGTCCGAAGCTGCATTTGAAGTCCTATGTTCAGAAGATCCATCCTCACACTGATTACAGGAAGCTGTGGATCCATTTCTTTTAAGAAAGTTTATCCGGAGCTCAGTTGGAGTGGTATTATCAGCTAGAGAATACCCACATCCACACCTGGAATAACTTAGCAGATGCTTTCTACAAACAGTACCAGTACAATGCTGAATTGGCACCCACTCGCATGCAATTACAGAGCATGTCTATGGGTCGTGATGAGAAGTTCAAAGAGTATGCTCAGAAATGGATAGATCTAGCAGGCAGAGTTCACCTACCCTTGTCCAATAGGGAGTTGGTTTATATGTTTATGGGAACACTGACAGGCCCACTCTTCAATCATTTGATTAGAAGTTCTTCAGCCGGATTCACCGAGCTGATATTGACAGGAGAACGCATTGAGGCTGGAATCAAGAGTAGAAAGATTCAGGTAGAGTCAACCTCAAATACTGCGAAGAGATCTTTTGGTAAGAAAGAAGCCAATGATGTGTATGGTCAGAAAAGTCGAGCCAAAACTGACTGTGCTCAATCTGTGGGGGCAGTTGTGATCTCCAATCCTACATCAGCACAACCTCAGCGAGACAACACGCATAACCAGAATGCGCCAAGAAGACAGTTTACGAAGATCAACATGCCATTGTCGCAAGCCTTGCAACACATGTTGAAAGCAGAGTTAATTACCTTGAGGGATCTTCCTCAGAACATCAACACTTCCTCTCTGAGATACAATCCTAATGCTAAGTGTGCTTACCACTCCAATAACCCCGGACATGACACTGATGATTGTTAGGCTCTAAAGTACAAAATTCTAGACATGATTGAAGCTAAAGAGATTGAGTTCGATCCTCCTGTTGAGACTCCGAATGTGATCAACGCACCTATGCCTAACCATGGCAAAAGTTCCAATGCTATTGACAAGAACTCTTATGTTTTTAAGATATATGAATTGACTATTCCTCTGATGACTGTTAAGAAGAACTTGCTGTAAGCCGGTGTCAATCCCAGATGCCTAGAGAATTGTCGTTGGTTCCCATCTGCACCTGACGGTTGTGCTTGGTTGAGAAGACGTATTCAGTGCATGATGGATAATTGCGAAGTGCTATTTTTGAAACCTTTACCTGTGGAGAAGTTATGTGAAGACTTGTCTAAGAATCTGAAGATAGGAGATGTGAGCGAAACAGTACCAGAAGTATGGGATACCTTGGGGCAGCCAAGTGGAAAGTACGATTACGTGGTGAAGTATACTGTTCCTGAAAGCTACAAAATTCCTATTGAAGATGTTAAAGCAACCGGATGAGGGGACGATTTCCCAGAAGACTATGCTGATGTTAACACAATAAGGATTTCCTCTGCTGATCCTGTGCCTAGAGTGGCACCTCTCATCATTACCTCTCCCAGGCCAGTTCCACATTCCTCTGACAAAGTTATACCTTGGAACTATGGAGCTGAGGTTTACTATCATGGTGTCAAGCAAGACCCTCTGAACTTTGAGGATCTTACAGCTGAAGCTACCATTCCTGACATTGACAACATCACCGGATCAAGTAAGGTGACCAGAACCGGAAAAGTGTTTTCTCCAGAGATCTCTCCTCCAAAAGACACTGCGACTCCAGCTCGCATTCCAGCTATTGAACCAGTTCCCGAAACTAGAGGGAAAGAACCAGTGACTCATCATGCTCAGACAGAAGTACCAAAGGAACTTGCTGAAGATACCTCCAAACGAGAAATGGAGGAAATTCTGAAGATTATTAAGAAGAGTGACTACAATATTGTGGAACAGTTGGGACAGACTCCGTCCAAGATCTTCATGTTTGCTCTGCTCTTGTATTCTGAGGCTCATGTTAAAGCCTTGGTGAAGTTTCTGAAGAATGCTCACGTACCGCAAGACACTACCACTGATCAGTTTGAAGTTTGTATTGCAAGCCTGGCTACCAACAACGGTCTAGGCTTCTCTGATGCTGATTTGACTCCTGCCGGAAGGAAACATAACAAAGCCTTGCACATCTATGTTGAATGCAAGGGCGTTACATTGTCTCATGTTTTGGTAGATACCGGTTCTACTCTAAATATCCTACCGAATAGTGCTTTTGACCGACTTGATGTTGAAGGCTTGGTCTGAAAGCCCAGCGACATAATTGTGAGAGCTTTTGATGGTTCTAAATGAACAGTTCTTGGAGAGCTCATTCTGCCTGTTAAATTCGGTTCCCAGACTTTCGACTTCATTTTCTTTGTCATGGACATCCGTCCAGCTTACTCTTGCCTACTTGGACGCCCTTGGATACATGGGGCAGGCGCTGTTACCTCTACCTTGCATCAGAAGCTGAAGTACCCAGTGAAGGGGAAGGTTGTTATAGTATGCGGTGAAGAGGAATACATGGTCAGTCATCTGCAGTCGTTCCGATACCTCGAGATGGAAGGTGAATTCTTCGAGATTCCCTGCCAAGCTTTCGAAACAGTTCCAAGAGTCGTGCCTGCTGACTCTCCTGTTACTTCTGAAGTTACGCAAGTTCCGCCTAGGATGGCCTCGCTGAAAGATTCTCAAGCTGCAGTTGAAGAAGGAGGTAGTACTATTTGGGGACAACTCCCCGATCTTCCTTTCAAATCTGACAAGACTGGTTTAGGCTTCACCATCAAGGGTCAGGAGATGATACGTCGCGAACGTGCCGGCAAGCTTCTTGTCCATATCAGCAAAGATGGAGTCCATGCTATAGAAGACAACGACAATGATTTCGACATCAGCAAGTGGATCTTCCCAACTTCCGACAACGGACTCAGCAATTGGAAGACCGAGGACGTCATACCAATCTTCTTTAGACAAGAGTAATTGCTTTTGTTTTCTGTTTTGCTTTTCGTTTTTACGCTTTGGACAATAAACTTTAAAGCCTAGTGCCTTGCCCGGGGCATCATGGCTCGTTTGTGAGGGTTATTATCTGTCATTTGCATATTTTCATTCAATAAAATCATTGGACTTTTGCATTTAAATACTGTTTTCTTCCTTTTACTTTTACTACCCCTTCAAAAGCTATGTGTTCTTACACACACGCACGTGATGCACTGCAGAATCACTTTGAATCTTGTTGATAACAGCTATGCTATTGCTAAATATGACTTCGATAATCCGATCTACCAAGCTGAAGACGAAGGTTAGGAAGATTTTGAAGTGCCAGGAGAACTTGTCAGACTGCTACAGCAAGAAGAACGAGTTATACAGCCACACGAAGAGTCAGTTGAGGTTGTGAATCTAGGTACTAATGAAGACAGAAAAGAGATCAAGATAGGAGCAGGTCTTGAAAGCAGTGTCAAAGAAAGATTGGTTCAGATGCTACAAGACTATATCGAGGTTTTTGCTTGGTCATACGAAGGCATGCCAGGTCTAGACATAAACATTGTGGTACACCGATTGCCGACAAAAGAAGGTTTTCTCCTTGTGAAATAGAAGGTTCGTCGCATGCGTCCTGAGATGTCAGAGAAAATCAAAGCCGAAGTCATGAAGC
The DNA here is from genome assembly GCA_021764765.1 of Vicia sativa. Classification (NCBI taxonomy): domain Eukaryota; kingdom Viridiplantae; phylum Streptophyta; class Magnoliopsida; order Fabales; family Fabaceae; genus Vicia; species Vicia sativa. Next base: position 184,425,768 of record CM038795.1, read on the forward strand.
AGTTCAACGCTGGTTTCCTAGCCGTTACTTCTTATCCACAGTGAGTTGCAAATGTGGTACCCGTACCTAAGAAGGATGGCAAAGTACGAATGTGTGTGGATTACAGAGATTTGAACAGAGCAAGTACGAAAGACGATTTTCCACTTTCTCATATTGATGTTCTAGTCAACAACACCGCTCAGCATAAGGTTTTCTCCTTCATGGATGGTTTCTCCGGTTACAATCAGATCAAAATGCCTCCTAAAGACATGGAGAAGACTACTTTCGTTACACAGTGGGGCACTTTCTGCTACAAGGTCATACCTTTCGAACTGAAGAACCCTGGCGCCACTTATCAGCGTGCCATGGTGGCATTATTTCATGACATGATTCATCACGAGATAGAGGTCTACGTCGACGACATGATAGCTCGATCACAGACTAAAGAAGAACATCTTGATCATTTGCGGAAACTGTTTGATAGACTAAAGAAGTACAAACTGAGACTTAATCCCAACAAGTGTACCTTTGGAGTCAGATCCGGTAAACTCCTGGGGTTCATAGTCAATGGTAAAGGTATCGAAGTTGACCCCGTCAAGGTTAAAGTTATTCAAGAGATGCCAGTGCCCCACACCGAGAAAGAAGTCAGAGGTTTCTTGGGACGATTGAATTACATTGCCAGATTCATTGCACATCTAACTGCTACTTGTGAGCCAATCTTCAAGCTACTGAAGAAAGATCAAGTGATGGAATGGAACGACGATTGCCAGAACGCTTTTGACAAAATCAAGGAGTACCTATAGAATCCTCATATCCTGATGCCGCCTACCGAAGGAAGACCTCTTATCATGTACTTGACAGTGTTAGAGAACTCAATGAGGTGTGTGTTGGGGCAACATGACGAGTCTGGTCGAAAAGAGTATGCAATATACTACCTTAGCAAAAAGTTTACCGACTGTGAAACAAGATACTCACAGCTCGTGAAAACTTGCAGCACTTTGGCTTAGGTTGTTCGCCGACTAAGACAATATATGTTGACTCACACTACCTTGTTGATCTCCAAGATGGATCCGATAAAATACATATTTGAGAAACCAGCACTCTCCGGAAGAATAGCAAGATGGCAAATGATCTTGACCGAATACGACATCCAATATACTACTCAAAAAGAGATCAAAGGAAGTGTAGTAGCCGATCATTTGGCTCATCAAGCCGTAGATGACTACCAGTCTATGCAGTTCGAGTTTCCAGACGAAGATGTTTTGTTAGTTACTGATTATGAAGAGCCAACACCAGACGAAGGACCTGAACAAGGATCCCGATGGACCATGGTATTTGATGGAGCCTCAAACGCACTTGGCAATGGCATTGGCGCCATCATTACATCCCCTACAGGTGGACACACTCCTTTCACCGCCAGATTATGTTTCAGTTGCACTTATAACGTGGCCGAATACGAAGCGTGCGTCATGGGTATAAAAGCTGTTATTGACTTAAGAATCAAATTCTTGCAAGTGTATGGAGACTCAGCTTTAGTGATCAGTCAAATAAAAGGCGAGTGGGATACGAAGTATCCGAATCTCATTCCATATCGAGAGCATGTTTTGAGTTTGATCCCCTACTTCGAAGAGATCACTTTTGACCATATTCCACGAGAGGAGAATCAGTTGGCAGACGTGTTAGCTACTATGTCGTCTATGTTCAAGGTCAGATGGGACAATGAGGCTCCCCAAATCATCATTGAGATGTTTGACGAACCAGCATATTATTATGAACTTGATACGGAGGGGAAACCTTGGTTCTATGAAGTGAAGATGTATCTTGAGACTCAGGAATATCCCGCAGGGGCATCTGTCAACGACAAGAAGTTTATGAGAAGATTTGTATCCAAGTTCTTTCTCAACAACGACATCTTATACAAGTGCAATCATGACTTATGTTTACTCCGCTGTGTAGATCAGAAAACGGCATAACGTATCATGGAAGAGTTACACGAAAGCGCATTTGGTACCCACTTTAGTGACATACAATGGCTAAGAAGATTCTGATAACAGGTTACTATTGATCGCGACTTTATCGTCTATAAATCAGCAGACTGCAAGTGCACAGTCCTATCGCGTAGTTTTAAAAGATATCGAACCCACAGAGACTATAAATCGACCTATTGTTATCCTATGTTACGGTATCTGACTAAAGCGAATAATTCTTTAGGATTTTTGGTTAAGGAAAATATAATAAATAAATAAATAGATATCGATGCGTAATTGTCTAACCTAAGGGATCTAAATTTCCCGACGTGTTACTCATGTTGATAAAAATCCTATTTCAAACAATACTTATCTAAAGATCCTATCTCAAACCGTCGCTCTATTGATAAGAATCATGTAATTAAATCCTAACGTATGCTCTCGCTATCCCATGAATTTAAAAACACTTTTGAAAATAAATAAAGTTTAATCTCTTTTAAAAGCTGTCCATCTTTAAAATTAATACCTAGTATCCACTATCGGTTCTAAACCTCAAACTGTCGCTGTTGGTTTCTAACCTTAATCCAGTTTATTAACCTCAAACTTTCGCCTGTTGGTTTCTAAACCTTTTAATAAATTAAATTAGATATCTAAATCGAAAGAATATTTTTAACAACGTAACATTATGCCAGTTTATTTTAGATTCCTATGGATCGATTAATTTACATACCAATATCAGAACTAATTAGCGAGACATATTAATTAATTCAGATATGCATAAATAAATTGGTTCAATATATTTAAACATTACCAAAATCAAATAAATAATATCAGGCAACAATAAATTAAATAACATAAAATAAATAAATAAAACCTGAAATTAAGAATGCTGGAAATAATCCTGTTCTTGACTTCTTGAATTCAAAGGAAAAATAAAATACGACAAGGAATAAAAAGCACTGGATCTAACGTAAGGTTAGATCAGTGAAAACTGAAATAAAATAATTCAAAATACAATACTGGAATAAAATTACGAAAAATGAAATAGCGGTTGTTCGGTGAAATGTCGACCGACCCTGATTCTGGAACTGGAACTTTGTATTTATAGATCCATGAAATAACTGCCAATTTCCTTAAACTCCGTACGCAAGCGAGACGTGGAGAAATTTGTGCCGTGAGAGTAGGAGGCGGACGCCTCCACGTGGAGACAGGAGCTTGAGACGTGCGTCTCAAGAAGTTAGGAAGCGAGTGGGGACCACCCGAGGCGGGCGCCTCCTATCTAGGTGGGAGTGTGAGACGACCGTCTCACACGACGTGGCAAGTGGGAGTTGAATTCTTGTCTTGTGGGCCACGCGTGCTGGGCTGGGCTTGCTTGCTTTGGGCTTGCTTGCTTTGGATAATTATTTTCTCCTTCTTACCACCTCCCTTTTACTATATCACATCTTTTGCTTCATTTCTTTGCTTTTTAATCCAATTTTTCCTCGATTTTACTTCTTTGCTCGATTTCTCTTTATTTAATGCAAATACCTGAAACATAGAAAATACCAACGTAATACAGAAATAAAGTGAAATAATTAAATAAAAACATTAACATTATTTATGAAAAATACATCAAATATGTTATATAAAATCGTGTTATCAAACTCCCCCATACTTAAACCTTTGCTTGTCCTCAAGCAAAAATTAAAAAATGAAAATCACTTAAGCATATGTCAAACGCAGATATATAACACAATTCAATTCGCACTAGGTTGCAATTCTCGTCTTTGTTGGATAACTCGAGTTTAGACTTTGACACCAAAATTACCGTAATAACACTAGATAACCCCATTTATGCAGACCAATTTAAGTCATGAATTATAGCTCGACCTAATACTTTCATTTTGTTTCACCCGTTTTCATTCTGGCGCAATCACATTAAGCCCATTACCTTACGCGCACATAGTGGAGTAACCGGTTAGTGACTTTGATCTTTATAATCCAGCTAGGAGTCCTGGTAATTATATTTGGTACTCCTTTTATCCAATTACAAATCGCGGGGGATCGGATCGTCATCCGCCCTACCAAGTTCAGCACCAGGGACCACTGAACCAATTCACAATGGATGTTTGCATAAATATTTTATAGTTTCTGCAACCGTTGAATTAAATGATCTGGTAAGGACCATCTAACTTAATAAGTGCATCTTCTAATAAAAATTTTCTTTAGAAATCTTGATCAATCACTTATATTCATCGATTCTCCACGTAGTTTGTCGTTTAAGGCGGTGCCGACTGCTTAATAAACTACTCGGGATTACTTTAAAACTAAGTCTTAAGGTGTTGGTATAATAAGTACTTAAATCAATCTAACACATTGGGGGTTTTAAAGTGTTAGGACGATAATAATTTTGTTAAGTTTTTACTCGAATTCTTATTTATAAATAAGCAACCTTAGTATTATTTGAGTGTGTTAATATATGAGTTTTAATTTTTGTTAAAATTTTGTCGTTATGGCTCAAGAAAAAGGAGAAATTCGAATAAGCACGAAATTTAAACATAAAAGACTAAAATTTCATAAACATGTATTTTATTGAATGGAAATTTTGCAATACATATAAAAAGGAAACTAAAAGGGAAAAACTAAATAGAGCAAAGAAAATAAAAATGAATAAAGAAATGTTCTGACTCCCCCAAACTTAAAATAAGCATTGTCCTCAATGCGATAAAACCAGGAGAAATCAGAAAGGGGAAGGGTGGTCACTCGAGCAGGGAATCTTAATTTGGTATATTAATAGGAAAATGCGATAATTAGAATATTCAATTATTATATAAATATTAATGCAGATTATTTAATTGAATATAATTATCGTTATTAGAGGAAAATAGTTCAAACGCATCAGATGAAAGGGTGCGACCGATAACCGAATAAAATTAAAAATTTAACATAAAATTAAAAAAATTGAAAATACGAAAAAGAAAAATTAAAATTTGAATGACTACTCGTTGATTTTCCATCGCCACTTATCACGCCATCTCACATATCCCTCACCTTTTCTTTTCTTACTTTCGTAGGGCGGTTTATTTTTTTGAAATTTTGGTAGTGGTCCTGGATTTAGAAGTTTTTCAATTTCGAGCTTAGTGATTTCATCCATCGCCTCATATGTTAACCTCACCCTTTTAAAAGTAATTATATCCCTAATTTTATGGTCCTCTAATTTTCTCTTTTTAGGTAAGACTTCAATTAATGGTGAATTAGTATGGATATTTTTCAATACCGCAACACAAGTTTTAGATTGGGAGTCTACCGGAGTTTCCATAAAAATTTTCGGGAAAGGAATCAGTGGGATATAATGATTTGGGATTACAATAGATGCTTCCTTTTCTACCTCTTTTACAACCTCCTTTTCGAACATTGTTGGTTTATTTTTCTCAATCTCCACAATTTTCTCGTCAGAACTTTCCTCGTCCACAATATCACTCTCCTCATACTCGTCATCACCAAGTAGTATTTTCATAATGGTTGTTTCCACATCCACATCTTCCTCAGGTTGAGGTTCTAGAAGGTTTTGTTTGAGTTGGGAGATTTGAGTCTCTAAGAACATGCTGTGAGACGCGAGGGATTCAACCATATTGGTTAGTTGGCTAAGGGTTTCATTAATTTGAAGACTTTGTTTTCGTACCTCTTCATTTTGGATAATTTGTGCTTCATTTTGGATAATCTGGGTTTCTACAAAGTGCTCAATCATAGACTCTAACCTAGAGTTAGTTATCATCTCATCTGAATCTTCCATTGATGTTTCAAAATTAAAATCTTGCGATTCGTCAGAGTAAGTTAAAGATTCATTTTGTGTTTCCCCGAAGCGACTTATCATCCTAGATGATTCATTAAAATCTTCCATTAATATTTCGAGATCAGATTTATATGGTTTTGGTGATTCTTCAAAATATTGGGTGTGATAATTGTAGGAAGAATTGGGTTGAGGAAAAGTTTGGTTGAAATTATAAGTTTCTTGTGGTTCCTCAAAATATGGGGATTGGTAGTTTTGGAGGTAGTTTGGGTAAGAGTAGGTTTGTGAAGCATTAAAGTTTTCCATCAGTATTTCAAGGTTGGATCTATGGGATTCTTGTGGTTCCTCATAATACTGATAATGGGCATAGGAAAAATTTGGGTCATACATGGTAAATAAAATAAAAATGCCTTAGTCTATACTTGTAACACGAGTTACAATATCGACTTAAATAGTCCCACGCGCCAAAAACTTGATCGCGACTTTATCGTCTATAAATCAGCCGTGCACATCCTATCGCGTAGTTTTAAAAGATATCGAACCCACGAGACTATAAATCGACCTATTGTTATCCTATGTTACGGTATACTAAGGCGAATAATTCTTTAGGATTTTTGGTTAAGGAAAATATAATAAATAAATAAATAGATATCGACGTAATTGCCTAACCTAAGGGATCTAAATTTCCACCGACGTGTTACTCATGTTGATAAAAATCCTATTTCAGCAAACAATACTTATCTAAAGATCCTATCTCAAACTGTCGCTCTATTGATAAGAATCATGTAATTAAATCCTAACGTATGCTCTCGCTATCCCGCCGAATTTAAAAACACTTTTTGAAAATAAATAAAGTTTAATCTCTTTTAAAACGCTGTCGCTGTCTTTAAAATTAATACCTAGTATCCACTATCTGGTTCTAAACCTCAAACTGTCGCTCTGTTGGTTTCTAACCTTAATCCAGTTTATTAACCTCAAACTTTCGCTCTGTTGGTTTCTAAACCTTTTAATAAATTAAATTAGATATCTAAATCAGAAAGAATATTTTTAACAACGTAACATTATGCCAGTTTATTTTAGATTCCTATGGATCGATTAATTTACATACCAATATCAGAACTAATTAGCCAGACATATTAATTAATTCAGATATGCATAAATAAATTGGTTCAATATATTTAAACATTACCAAAATCAAATAAATAATATCAGGCAACAATAAATTAAATAACATAAAATAAATAAATAAAACCTGAAATTAAGAATGCTGGAAATAATCCTGTTCTTGACTTCTTGAATTCAAAGGAAAAATAAAATACGACAAGGAATAAAAAGCACTGGATCTAACGTAAGGTTAGATCAGTGAAAACTGAAATAAAATAATTCAAAATACAATACTGGAATAAAATTACGAAAAATGAAATAGCGGTTGTTCGGTGAAATGTCGACCGACCCTGATTCTGGAACTGGAACTTTGTATTTATAGATCCATGAAATAACTGCCAATTTCCTTAAACTCCGTACGCAAGCGAGACGTGGAGAAATTTGTGCCGTGAGAGTAGGAGGCGGACGCCTCCACGTGGAGAGACAGGAGCTTGAGACGTGCGTCTCAAGAAGTTAGGAAGCGAGTGGGGACCACCCGAGGCGGGCGCCTCCTATCTAGGTGGGAGTGTGAGACGACCGTCTCACACGACGTGGCAAGTGGGAGTTGAATTCTTGTCTTGTGGGCCACGCGTGCTGGGCTGGGCTTGCTTGCTTTGGGCTTGCTTGCTTTGGATAATTATTTTCTCCTTCTTACCACCTCCCTTTTACTATATCACATCTTTTGCTTCATTTCTTTGCTTTTTAATCCAATTTTTCCTCGATTTTACTTCTTTGCTCGATTTCTCTTTATTTAATGCAAATACCTGAAACATAGAAAATACCAACGTAATACAGAAATAAAGTGAAATAATTAAATAAAAACATTAACATTATTTATGAAAAATACATCAAATATGTTATATAAAATCGTGTTATCAACTATTGGTCCACCATGGAAGCTGATTGTCACCGCTATGCTCGATCTTGTCACAAATGTCAGATATACGCAAACAAAGTGCACTTACCTCTAGTACCACTGAATGTTTTAACCGCTCCTTGGCCTTTCGCAATATGGGGCATTGACATGATCGGAGAAATCAAGCCCCCCGCCTCCAACGGACATCGTTTCATCCTTGTGGCAACTGACTATTTCACCAAGTGGGTAGAAGCAGCCTGATTCGCATCTATTACCAAGAATGTTGTGGCCCGATTCATCAAGCATAATCTTATATGTCGGTGTGACACTCCCGAAAGGATTATCACTGATAACTGCGTTAATCTTAACAACAAAATGATCACCGAACTCTGCACGCAGTTCAAGATCAAGCATCTCAATTCTTCTCCATATCGACCAAAGATGAATGGCGCAGTTGAAGCCGCCAACAAGAATATCAAGAAGATCATACAGAAGATGACAGTGACTTACAAGGATTGGCACGAGATGTTGCCATTTGCTATCCATGGTTACTGCACTACAGTACGAACATCCACAGAGGCAACCCCCTTCTCTCTTGTATACGGTATGAAAGCAGTTCTACCAATCGAGGTTCAAATACCCTCAACCAGAGTCCTCCAGGACGCGGAATTAGGCGAAGACGAGTGGGTCCAGACCCGCCTCGACCAGATCAACTTGATCGACGAGAAACGACTCGCATCCATCTAACATGGACATATCTATCAGAAGCGGATGATCAGGGTATTTAACAAGAAGGTCAAGCACCGAGTCTACCAAGTCGGTGATCTAGTAGTCAAGCGCATCATCCTTACACAAGGTGATCCCAGGGGAAAATGGACTCCCACCTACGAGGGACCATTTGTAGTCAAGACAGTATTTTCCGGCGGAGCTATGGTACTTAGCACCATGGATGGCGAAGACTTCCCATATCCTGTGAATGCAAACATAGTCAAAAAATACTACGCATAAACGAGACCCGCTAGGTCGACTGGCCTAGGAAAAAATAAGAGCATCCTGGCGAACCAAAAGGGTTCGGGAAAAAGTTAAGGATATATACAAAACATGTACACCCGGCAAGTCGAAAACCTGCAAAGGCGGCTTGGGCAAAAAAGGGTATCCCGGTAGACTGAAAACCCGAAAGGGCGGTCTAGGAAAAAGTTAGGGATTTAAGCGTACAACTATGTCTCGTCCAGATCACCTACCTACAAACTACTATCAGCATTCAAGATTCAAATGGCGAAAATCAATCCACTCACTTTCTACTGACAACAAGGAGATGAGATAGTTGAAATATATGAGTACTAGCATAGTTGAAACTCGACGAGATTGTTTCCGCATAGCTTTTTACTTTTCTTGTATACAAACTGCTTGGCCATACGCCACCTTTCAAATTAATACAAGTTCTTTCTTCTTACAATGTTCGCTATTGTTTGTTTTTGCATAAAGTCCAATGATTGCTTTGAATGATTATATGCATCTGACAGTAAACATTTGTTCACAAACATGCGAAAAGCGAACGAACAAGGATAATTACTACAAGCTCTAGGAATTCAGATGACGACGAAAGTCACCAAAACGTTCCCCTGCAGAGTACAATCCCCACAGAGGCATCGCTCACTGCAAACCTTTTCCGGCGGAGTACAAATTTCCTCCCACTAGTTCCAACATTCCAAGTTTCATCGCGTTAGTCCCTGAGCAGCGATCCCAGCCAACTTAACCTGATTACATCAGTCTCCGAGCAGTAACGGTTCATCTCCAGCAAAGATATTTATCCCCAGCAGAATATCTCTCAACAATCATCATTCCCCGACTGCAGCAATATCCAGACTCGAAACTTGGTCAGATAGTGCATCGGAGGAAACCTACATCTCTTATTCCCTAGCCGGAGGCTTCGACAGGCTCCAAATTCTTCAAGCTCCGTCTCCCAGCAACGATCAGACACTCCCCAGCAAGATCTACGCACGAGATCCCCAACGGAGTGTCTCCCAGTTTCTACTATTCTCAACAGGGTCTACGCACAAGACCCCAGTGGAGTATCTCTCGGTTTCTACTATTCCCAGGAGCATTGATATCTAGGCTCGAAACTTGGTCAGATAGTGCATCGGAGGAATCAAAGACATTTCCTTCTCCTCCAAAGCAAGGGTTTCAGCAACTTCATCCCCAAGCAAAAGTTAGAGATCTCCAGCAAGGCATTCATATCTTCCTCAAGATGGATATGTTTTGAAATACCACAACATATATCATTCATACATTATTCATAAAAGTCATAAACATGTGCATACATCATTCATACACATTGTCATGCATCATAATCTACATGAGACTAACTATATCCTGTCAAAGTTTCTTTTGTTTTTCCCCAACAAGTAAAAATTACTTCTGAACGAAAGGTCAAAGATTAATACCCGAAACAAGACGAGAAACCTATATGAACAACCGTGACAGCAGGTCCAAGATTAATACCCGAAGCAAGATGGGAAACCCTATCCGAAAGACCGTGCAAACTACTTCTGAATGAAAGGTCAAAGATTAATACCCGAAGCAAGACGAGAAACCCTATCTGAACGACCACCCAAGTTGTCCTACGAAAACAGGTCCAGGATTAATACCCGAAGCAAGACGGGAAACCCTATCTGAACGACCACCCAAGTTGTCCTCCGTCAACAGGCATTGGATCAACACCCGAAATACGACAGGGAAGCTATCCACATTCTGCCAACTATTATCCCCCAGAGTAACTAGGATGAAGGTTTATTCTGACACTCTCTTATTATCAACAGCAACTACAGAGTCTGGCGTACGACTCAGTTGCCCTGGATGGCATTTTAAGCCCATCTCCGACTACTTGTCGACCTCTTTCCACTTTCAGAATGTTGCATATTTGGTTAAAAACCAATATAAACCAATAACTTCATTCAAAGACGAGCGCGAAGTCTAACATACGACTCTCTCCGGATGGCATCTTAAGTCCATCTTCATGCTCCATTCTACCTTCAGGACTATCTGCAAGAGCCTAGTGTACGGCTCGTTCCCCAGCATCAGTCTCCCCATATGGCATCTTAAGCCCATCTCCAAAGATTCTCCTATTCAGGCGACGTTCTTGAGTCTAACGTACGACTCATTCCCCAGTGAAGTCTCCAACATCTCCAAATGGCATCTATAAGCCCATTCCCATGCATAATCAATCAACAGCGAGTGCAAATTTTCAGGTGTACTCGAGTGTTTAATCATCTTCTACCTTCAGGTCACGAAAGGCAAGCATGCCAATCTAACCCTTCCAGTACAAGAAGATTGAACATGGGCAGCTCTCATACCCCAAAATTTTCCCTCCTACTTCTCAAGACATTTCACATATCCACACTCAAGGATTTCACAAGGGTTAACCAGACAAACTCTCTCCTAGGTAATCAACCCAAACTAGGGTTTGGCAATTCTCAGATCAAGGTGGTTCCCAACATCTCCAATGGTCATCATGACTCATCATGTTCTTCAAAGAATCTCCATGTCAAGTATCAAGCCTTACAAGTCAAGTTTCCTCAAACAACTGCTCAGATGGTTGAAAATCAATTGTATTGGACAAAAAGTCAACTGTGGTCAACATACAATCGAACATCATAATTTTTGGTCAACAACCATATTTTGAAGTAACATTCATCATTTGATCAAGGGTTGATCATGATTCATCAAGAAAAGTCAAGAATTGATCAAAAGTCAAAGTTTCTAAATTGGGCTTTCTTAGACAAAAGTCAACAAAACTTTGACCAGGCATAACTTTCTCATACTTTATCAGAAATTTTTCCACCAACTCTCATTTTGAAGATAATTCAATTCTCTACAACTTCATGTCTCACAAGTATGGTCAGAAAATGCTTCATTTTGAAGATATGGATCAAAATATTACAGGTCCTTTTCAAAGTCAACAAAAAGTCAACTTTTTGTAAAGAAGTGTTATTGAGCATGGAAACTTCAATTGAGATGAAACCAAAGAGGTTGTTTAGAGGACATCTAGAGATTTCTAAAAAGTCCAAGAACACCCAAAAATGTTAAAAATTGAGCAAGATACACCTTGCACAAGTTGAGCATTTTTGAAGAGGTGCACAAAGAGAAATACGTGTCAAAATCCAAAATTTTGCAAATAGGCCTAACTTTTCTTGGTTCAAACTTGTTTCTCAGCTAATTTGGAACCTCCAAACCCAAAGCCACGAATTTTATATTTTATTTTCTATTTATTTTGGATTTTAATCATTTAAAAGCCAATTAAATTAAAATAAAAGGTAGAAAATCAAAATTAAATGCAAATTGGATTTTTCTCTCATTCTTGAGGTCCAAGAAATCCACACAAGCTGACAAATTCAAAATTGGCGTTGATTGGCAAGAGAATTGATTGAAATTTGATCAAAAAGGTAATATTTAGTTTTATACCAAATCAAATATTTTATCATTGATTGGTACATTATTTCCTCATAATTCTTGACCTAAATCCATCCACTATAAGTACACAATGCATTCATATGAACAAAGGACGAAAATTCTGCCTCTAAGAACCCTAACAAAGCTCAAAAAAACTGTGTCGTACAAGCAACTTGCAGCCCTAGTTTCAGATCGATTCAGCCAATTCTAAGCATTCCAATACATTCCTGGAGGTCCCTTGAATCGATCCAGATACTCACAAGCCACCCAAACATCCAGAATAACGAATTCCAGATTTCGGTTTGCACTTTCTAACTCAATTTCGATTTTTGATTTTCATGCATATTTAACATGTTTTGATGCTTTGTTTGTATTTAGAATGGAGTTTCGAAACTTTCTGCATAGGTTGATTGGAGTTTAGACACCTGAATCGGAATTCACCATGGTTAGGGTTCATCTGCTCTAATTGGGGTTTTCTAAAATAGGAAAAATTGGACAAAACTAAGATCACCATCGTGTTCAGGAGACAAAACCCAGTCGAACCATGTACTCACAATGAATTTATATTGCTTGTATGTGATTTTGGAAATTTCCAAGGGCTTTAGCGTCGAACCAGTCCGTCGCTATAGCTTTGAAAATTCAAACGAAGAAGATGAAGATCTTCGCGCGTGATTTGGATTCTCAGAATTCAATTTCGTTTAAAACATTTTCGTTTCATTATACTAACACCAAACGCAGGTTGGCTCAGTGGTCACAACGCGCGCGTGTGAAAGGCATGGCACGGGTTCGATTCCTGGCAGTGACAATTCTTTTTTTAACACTTTGCAAACTAACTCTTTTTCTTATTTCTTTTCATATTTTTTCTATTTAATCTATTTTCTCTTTAAATAATTTTCTAATGCATTTAAAAATCACCAAAATATTTCCCTTTTGCATTTTAATCAGAAAAATGTTTATTTAAGTTTTGACATTAAAATTAATATTTTTGCATGCATATTTTAATTAATTGTTAATTAACCATTAAATTGACTTTTAATTACTTTTTTCTCATTAAAACCAATCCAGAAAATTCCCAAAAAATTATTCTATCATCTAATTATCATTACTAACCTAAAAACATTTTTCTTCATGCAAAACTTTCTTTTACTAACGTATTTTTCTCTTATACGGATTTCTTATATTTTCTGATTATTATGTATCTGCTTACAGGTTGAATAGTTAGGATTTATTTTCTCGCATTCTTTTCCAATATTATGTAACTGCTCATGGGATGTAATAGTTTAATTAGGATTTTTACTTTCCGCACTCCTATTGTGTAACTGCCCCAAAGCCATGTAATAGCGTAGGACATTTACTTTTCCGCATTTTACTTTCTGCACCCTATAAACTGCTAGTAATTAGGTGTGTATGGCAAGATAAAAACGAACGTAGATCACTTCAAATTTCAAGATAAAATATCCGAATTTGACACACTCTTTTCACACATGCACCCCTTAGGGTAATTCTCTCTCGTTGCCTTTCGAATAAATGGTCAAGTCCCTCGAACGTAGAGGTATCCTAGCACCGTTACCTACAAACATATCATCATAGTCCCTTCGATACAAAGATCATAGACCCACGATGTCGCCTACGAATACATGATCTCGTCCCTCTGTTGTTTCACGAAAGTGATGATCGTCCCTTCGAATGTGCTAGGATACTCCTACAAGTTGCCTTCTATGACCATCTGATGTCCCTTCGAATGTCCCTTCTACATCCAACGAATACGGTTACCTACCAACTAATGGTACGGATAGCATTATTCTAAAGGAACGTAAAACAACACGAAAACGACCATTCTGAGTAGGTAATAAGATTTTTAGTTATTTGCTCTATCAAAATACTTTTCACACCTCACACTTTTGTCAAAGTTCAAACCCTTTTCAAAACGAAATATTTCCGAACCCTTTGTATACATTCTAACGCGAATCATTACAAAGTTAAAGTGAAATGCCTATTCAAAATATTTTTTCAAACACACACACAGAAAGCAATTTTAAAGTGATCTAAAAGCAACTAAGAGCCCGTAGATAACTACGGATGGAAATGGGTGCTAATACCTTTCCTTTTCATAACGTTCTCCCTTACTCAGAATCTAACGAGGGTCTTTTTCTGTTCTTTTCACCTTCCCTTAATTGGATAAAAGAAAAGTCGGTGGCGACTCTTGCTATCTGCAACACTTGCGATAAAAAGCAAAGCAAATCTCAAAGTCAGTTCTCCCACCGTATTACACAAACGTCGCTTTGAGACGTGCAAAATTTAGAAAATATGATAATGGCTCTAATTTTCAAGGAGAATGTGGCCCACATAAATCAACTTCTTGGTTTAACCCCTAGGCGGGACACGTGTGTCTCATGATCAATTCCAATTGTAAAAAAAATGAATGGTTTCCCTTTCTCTTTCTATAAACACTCGTTCTTTTCCATTTCTTCCTTTTTCTTCACTTCAGCTTCTAATCTTCTTCAAACGTTTGTGAGTTTTCATTTTTCCTAAACATAGGAAAAACACTCTTTTTCTCTGAATCAACCCCCATTGTTCATCGTGGTTGCTTCAAAATCATAGAATTCAAAAGATCCGAAGAGCTCAAAAGAATATCTACCTCTTTTTACTAGAATCTTGGGTCCAGTAATTGTTGGGAACTAGTAGTATGTTCCTGAACCTCAACTTCAAGAGGAGAAAATGTGCATCTACAAATCTCAGGTATTAATCTCTTTTTCTATTTCTAGAGAAACTCGTGAACTTATGGATCAGTTACCTAACCCTAAGGAAAATACTGAGAAGTTAAGGGAATTTTTTCCCAGTTACCACTATACCAAACCCATATCTAGCTTGAAAAATCCAATAGTTATTACAGATAATCTTAGTGCCAAATTCGTTGTCCAAGCAAAACCCTCTAATGCTAAACTTGTCGCTGAAACGAAGAGCCCAAAGGAAAATTGTGTAATTAATGCAACACTTCCTAAGGACAAATATGTTGATGCAATGAATCCTATAGATTTAGGTTATATGAGAAACAACCTTCGTGTATTTCTCTCTGCTCCATCGATCAAGAATGTTGAAGAGTACATTTCTTGGCTAGGAAAATTCAAAAAGAAGAAAGCCCAAACCTGAAAAAGACATGGGGATCTGTGACTTAATTCACCCATCTAAAGTAGGTCCCCCCTATTGCCAAAATATGCTTTATGCTTCCTTATATTTTTGGGAAAATACCACAAATACCTTCCAACTATCTTGCACTATAATTACACCAACAATTTTTAACGTAGAGGCCATCACTGGCCTTTCAAAACCAATCGCACCAGCTTTGGTCACTACATATATGATCATCACAAAGATGTTACTTATGAAATATCTAAAGAAAAGCACATTGCTTTCTTGGCATAGTGGTTGTCGCGGCTGCATCTTATGTTGTAAATCGTTGAAGGTGGCGAAAAGATTCATGACCTTAGCTAACCAAATGCATGAAAGTCGATATAACTATTTGAGCTAACTAATATTAGGTTCTCTATATGAGACCTCAGAGTTAGTTGTTGCTTCATCAAAGACTATTAAACATGGGACCAAATTCTTGTTGGTTGGCCCATGTGGGCTACTTCAATTATGGTTCAATGACATATTCCAACCTTCACTACAAATCGACAAACCTAGAGACGTGATGAAGAGATACAAAAAAAGAGGATCGAAAGTGCTTGATTTGCCTTGCTGACTTCTACTGAGAGTGGGCGTACTTTGCAAGAGGCCTTTACATAATATGTCAAGATGTTTGCAAAGTATCACAACTTTACTTCAACACGACACATTTTTCAAGTCAAACTCATGGTCCTTAGTGGTTTACTCAAAAATTACATGCTCCTGATGTTGCTCAAGAAGTTAAGTCACTAGCGACATGGAATTTTTTCTTGTTCCAAAGTTACTTTCGACCAAGTTTGGGAATTTTAAAGAACTTGTAAAAATATTACGTTACCTGTCCAACCTTGTGTCTCCTCAGTTTGGACTCAACCAAATTTTGTCAAGTCATTCTTTAGTCGAAAGAATGAATTTTGAATCTACAATGTCAACTTCTCTGAAGATGAATACATCAAACATCTGGATCAATATGTTGTTGATACTTCCAAAGTGACACCCCTCTCCTTTCGACCATAATTTTATTGTACCAACAAATTTGACGCTTGTTGAATAACCTATAATGCTGAAGAATTTTTTGGAGTCTCGAATTTGTCGCAACATCTAACAGATTCTTTTTCTTCAGTGCATACGAGGTTTATGAAAGGTAGATGTCTTTCATGAATTCATGAATTCCGCATACTTTGGCATCGGTTCTATAGCTTCGGAAAATGGAATATTAATTTGCGATTACTTAAATATATCCATAATAAGATCATAGTGTCAAGCATTGTCATTCTTTGGAGGAGCATGAGGATACAATAAGTTTTAAACCAAAAAAGTATTTACTTTATCCTTCCCTTCTTGCTTTTTTCATTTTTTCATTTTTTCTTCTTTATTTCTCTTTTCTACTTCCTCCATTTCTATTATCTTATTTTCAACTAATTCCTCCTCAACCTTTATTTTCTAATTCAATCTCCTCCTCGACAACCTCATCAACCTTTTTAACAATTTCTTCTCCACCACCCACTTCTCTTTCACTCCTAGTTACAATGGCTTTGCAATGCTCCCTTAGATTGGTTTCTGTAACACACATTTTCTAACCCCAAATAAATGTAGCATAAATCAGAGTAAAATAGAATGCATACATACAAAGGGTACCACGTGTCATTTTCCATACAATAGAAAACCAACCCAAACAAATTATACATGCACCTGGTCATAATCATAACACATATTTAAATCTCATACTTCAACAATTATGCATATCACATCGGAATATTACTCTTTTCAGATAATAACAATGATTATATCCCATACTATAATCATTAAACAACATAACAATGAATCCATAACATAAACAAGTTATATGAATCCACATACCGACACTAAGGCCACATCACATACAATTCTTTTTTCTTAATAGACTTAACTCACTTACCCACACCAATTCTAATAATTAGGCCCATTACTAGGTAATTACTCCCTCTGTTCCTTTTTAAGTGTCATTTTATAAGAATATTTTTGTTTATATTTAAGTGTCGTTTTATAATTTAATGTCAGAATCTATGAATTATACCCTTACTTTATCAATAAATGAGAGAGAGTGCATGAGTGAATTTATTAGGAAAGAGAAAATAAATGATGGTAT
Source organism: Vicia sativa (assembly GCA_021764765.1). Classification (NCBI taxonomy): domain Eukaryota; kingdom Viridiplantae; phylum Streptophyta; class Magnoliopsida; order Fabales; family Fabaceae; genus Vicia; species Vicia sativa. The sequence goes on from CM038795.1 coordinate 184,443,224, forward strand.
AATAAAAAATTAACTCTAACAATCCACTATCTTGGTTGAAGAGCTTTATGTTAAAATGACACTTAAAAAAGAAACTGAGGGAGTACTATTCTTACCCATAAATTCCAATTATCCAAATATCACATATATTCAAATAAGACAAATATTCACCAAATCACACAATTTAGTCAATTACCATATAATATAATAATTAATAACTAACTAATAAATAAATATTAAAATCTGGGATGTTACAGTTTCAATGTTAGCGGAAAAGGATGGTCCTGTTTATTATTCGGTTAATTGCTTCTCAAGTTGTCCAACTTGGTTCTCAATAGTTTTGATAGACGCTTCATTGGATTTTTGATTTGCCATCGATATTTTCATAAATAGGGTGAGAGTTTCTTCCATCTTGGAACTTCCGCTCGGAGGTTCTGAAGGTTGAGCAGTATTTTGATAAGGACTTTGTTGGTTAGCATTTCATGCATCTTGCCTCCAACCTTTTTAATATCATTGATTACCCCTATGTTGGTAACCTTAGTTATTTTGGTAAGGTTGTCTTCGTTGATATCCTTGGCCTTGATTTCCCATGTAATTCGCTTCTTCTTCAACTGGATGACAAAATCTCGTTTGATGATCTCCTTTGCATAACTCACAACAAGCTACTTGTTGTATTTGCTTGCTCGAAATTTCTTGCATCTGTTTAATTTGTTGAGGAAGCTTGGCCATTTGCTTTGTTAGTTCCTCCACTTGTTGAAAAAGAAAATTGTTTTGAGCCAAAATAACATAATTAGTACCCAAGTTAAGAACTCCCGATTTTCTTTGTGTAGTCCCTCGATCATGTTGGATTTGACGTTTATTTCTCACCATTTTTTCAATAATTTCAATGGACTCCTTGAAGTCTTGGCCATTAATGAACCACTTGTTGTAGCAACCAACAATAATTTTGGTTGAGTTTGAAGACCATTTTGGAAAATGTATAGTTGCATAGTTTCATCAAAACCATGACTTGGACACTTTCTCAACATAGACTTAAACCTCTCCCACACTTCATTTGGGTACTCACTTTCACCTTGTGAAAACATGAAAATTGCGGTTTTAGCCTCCATGAACCTTGATTGTTGGAAAAATCTCTAAAGACACTTCTCCTCAAGTAAATTCCAATTCATCATAGTTTGGTTAGGTTGGTCAAGGTACCGATTCTTAGCCTTCCTACCCAAAGAATGAGGGAATAATATTTTGAAGAATTGCTCTTCCTCAACTTCAGAAGCTCCCGACGAACCGACAATCTCATAGAACTTTGTGAGATGAGTATATCAGTCTTCATTGTAACACTCTTCTAAACACCCCACAAATAATATGTTAAATTCAGAGTTAACATGTATAAAAAGGGCATCACAATTAATTAAAATAAATTTTCCAAACAGATGTCATGCTTTTCTGAAGAACATAACTCAATTAAACATGGAAGTAACATGTTCTTCACAGCGAAATTACTCTCAAAACTTGGATAATTCAAACCAAAAAAATATCATAAGGTCAACGCCTTAGTTCACAAAACAACCTCAAATAAATCAACAGATTTCAAATCATAACTCTAAACCAAACATTCCCTAGTGTTACAAGACCAGAGCATGACACTGACACGCGGATAAAATAAAAGCATAACTATACGAGCCACCCTCACCAACTCCTAAGTTGTTAAAGCCTCAATGTGAAATCATCAAAGTAAGGGTGAGACTTTATCATAATTAAAATTCATTGTAAATTCATCAAAATAACATAATTTCATAAGTTATTAGTCCACCCTATTCAGCATAATCAGATCTATTTCACAACGCAAGTCACAAATACACATCACACATAACAACAAGACTATAACACTGGAAACCATCCTATCATGTTATAATCCATACAAAATGCGATGCAAGACTCTATGTATATGGTATCGACAGTGAACTAAATTCACATACTGTTCCATTCCAACTCAGACACAACATTAACATCTATTCCATTCCAACTAGGACATAGATAAAACCTCACCACCTATTCCACATAAACCATCCTATCATAGATAAACCCATACAATGGGAATTAGCTACCACCAATATATATGCATGCACATAAACAGCATGCAACATTCACAACAACACATGATATCAACAACCATCATGAATATACAACATCAACAACACATGATATCAACAACCATCATGAATATACAACATCAACAACATCACATGATATCAACAACCATCATTAATATACAACATCATTCTACATCTAATTCATCAGTATAATAACATACTAGTTTCCTCCACCAAGTACACTAAGTACAATATCTGCACAATCGGAAAAACCAACACTTTTCAAAATAAAAGCGATTAATTATTATTTTCTTCATTTCATAAAATAGATTATTTAATTTAAAGAATAATGTCCAAAACGGCGATTAAAACGGACTTACGCTTTGAAAGATATGATTTTTCAAAGTTTATTAATTTTTCAAAATGTTACAGTGGTAACCGGTTCATCCCAGGGAGAACCCGGTTCCCACACTCATGGTGAAACACACCTCTGGAAAATGTACTAGGAACCGGTTTCCACGTTCAAAAATCTGGTTTTCCCCTGAAAAATACACTAGGAACCTGGTTCCTCCCACCAGGGAACCGGTTCCTCAGACTCAAAATTTCCACGTTACTGGAATTTATACCAGGAACTCGGTTCCTCCCACCTGGGAACTGGTTCCTGCGACCTACAGTAGCCGAAAACTATGTTTTGACAGCATGCTTCATTCTCAATTCCACCCACACATCCAACTATGAATCAATCACCAACAACTCAATTCCTTTTATTTAATTAAATAATTCCAATAATTCTAATAATTCAAATTTTAATTAAATAAATGACTAAAATTCAAATAATTTAATAATTGAAAATATTGGGGTGTTACATTCATGATCAAGACCAATGAAAGGATTTGCACATAACAGTTGAAGTATACCAATTTTCATCTCAGAATTCTTGCATAGCTTGGCGAGCAAGCCGAGCATTCCTTTTGGGACTATAGGTGCAAGGACCTCTTAGTGGATCCTCCATGACTTCTTCTATCCTTTGAGGTGTAGAAAAAGTAGATGATTTCTCTCTTTCTTTCCTTTTCCTTAGCAAGATTTCTCCTCCTTATGGTTTTGCTATTAAGTATTTTATAAGTCCTTTCGATTTCAGGGTCAAAAAGAAGTTGATCTTCAAAAACACTTCCTTGCATAAATAGAAGTCTGAAAGCACTAGCTAAAGAGGTGATGAAACAAGAGATATTATTGTGAATTCAAGCTTTCCAAGTTGTTTTAATAAAGACAAGCTAACATATAAAGAAGGTTTGCAAAATGGAATGGCTCAAGACATCAAGCATATCAAGTTTAAAGATTATTCAAATCTTGAAGAATTATATCATTTGATTGATCATATTATCTAAGGTATAACATTCAACTCTCAAGTATGCATACAAGTGTTCATAATGATAGGTTCATAATGTTCATAATCATTGAACATGTTTTGGTATACATAAAACTGGTTTTGAAATCATTTTAAGGCATTTTTGGCAAACTCGGCTTTGTGTACCTGGGTACCTCATATGAGGGAAGTGAGTACAACCTCAAAATTTTGTTTTGTTCAACGCTCAGGAAATTTTTTTCAAAGGGGTGTAACTGGGTACTCCATATGTGATAACCAGTTACACTGAGACAAAACTCAAATATTTTTCTAACGTTACAAAGGGTTACTGGGTACCCTATATGTGTTAACCGGGTACGCAACTTAAACAGAGCCAAATTTTTGCCAATTTTATTTGAATTTTTTTGTGTCTTTGGGAATCAAAGCATTGCATCCCTTCATTGTTTGTACACTTTTGAAGAGGTGTAAATAGAGTATTTAAATCCTTATTTTTCATATTTGAAAAACACCTTTTTCATCAACAACTCTTACAATTTTTATCATCTCATCTTTCAAAATTCAAGTGTCAAAATTCTGAATTTTCTAAAGAAATTTTCTGCACATAGTTTTCATTGAGAACTTAAGAAAATTTTCATATCATCAATTGATAACTTGTAGTATATCATTGATAAAGTTGTTTGCTTGAAATAAAAGATCAATCAAGTGATTGATATAATATTTACATCCAAACTTTTATAGAAATTTAAGTTACTTGTTGTAACCTTGTTGTACATGATTGTTGGAAGCAAGAGAAGTCACTTTGAGAGGATTGTTCTTTTAGTAGACATAGTAAAAAATTCAAGAGGATTGTTCTTGGTGATTTTGGTATTGGTCATGTACAAGTTCAAACAATAATGAAATCTCTTTCGTGTTAAAAGGTGACTGGAGTACTCTTGGACTGTGAGGGGAACTAGGATACATCCTTGTGTTCTTTATTTTTCTGCATTCTACTACTTTCATAAACTCCCCATACATCGGAAAAATAATCCAAATATCACTAAAAAACGATAAATTGTTTAACTACCTAATTCACCCCCTCTTAGGCGTAATTTTAACTTACAATTATAATGTGATTAATTAACTTCAAACACTAAAACTATTACAATGTTTGCAACACCAAACACCAGTCCCCGACAACAACACCATTTTTTTGAAATACTTTTGATAGGAAAAGTATTTAAATTATCGTTTTCCACAGAGATTGGTATGATATTACCGCCGTTCTATACTTAGAGTAATTTTAAGTGTTAGATTCATAAAAGGGTTTTAGTTTTGGTTTTGGTAATGGAAAGTTTCATTTTCATGCAAATAACAAAGTCTTGGTAAAAGAGAGAGAGTTTTGGGTTTTGAAAGTTTGATAAAAGCATGTCAAGATTAGGTCTTGATAATCTAATTTAAATGTATTTTCTCAATAAATCATGTGAACTTATTAAAAATAAATATAATCACATATCCTCTCAATGTGTTTCATCTCTAAAATAAATTATAAGTTTTATCAAATTGATCCTTAGATGATCTCTCGACCTAACTATCAATTTGATAACATTAAAAGCTCGATATTAGTGAATATCAACTCACAAAACTATGTCTAGCAAATATATGTTGATAGGTGAAAACTTAGGTCAGGAGATAAACATATTTCTCGATAATAATCAAATCAAAGATAAACCATAAAACAAGAGTTTTTCACCATATATTTGTCATCAACTTGTTCACGTACAAAATACTAAGAAAAATGCTAACAAAAGAAAAATTATATACCTCTATTTCTGACACAAAAGAAGATTTAGCCACCCATTATCATGGTAGCTTGATCAACAAGTAAATGAGAGAGGTTGATGAACATAGACTAAAAATTATCAAAGATTTAAGATCTAAATCTTTGATTTTGAGTTACAAATGAAAAAAGTTGTTTTATGATAAAAAAATATTGATTTTGGTGGCTTTTGGAAAAATTAGAATGATCAAAGTATCACAAAATTTCACTTATACAAGTGCTAAAAAGGTGAGTCCCGCTAAGCGGCCTGACCGCGCTAAGCGGGCTTAACAAAAATACTTGGTTTGGTTCAGTGGATCGCGCTAAGCGGGATGAGGTCGCTTAGCGGATCAAAAAAATGTCCATTATGCCAAATGCAAAAACTGGTGTAGTACGCTTTGAATTCTGCTTAGCGCGGTAGCCTGGTAATTTCTTAAAAAACTGACTTCTTGCACATCATTCTTGGCCTAAGCTTGCCCAAAATTTTAATACTTTAATCACCAACATCAAAACCTACAAAATAAGCATAAAACTAAGTAAACTAATTGATTTTTAACATAAACTAAATAAGTGCTTATTTACACCAATTTACAAACTTAAATATTACTAATTACCAAAATATAGTGCAAAGGACCACATAATTATCTACAAATATATCCATATTTTGGTCCTTAACACTCGTGCTCTTCTAACTTACCAAACAATATGGTGAGATCGAGTGTTGCGAGATTGTTAACTTTCTTGATTGCAGTGACTTTAAGTTGCCAATTTCTAGTAAGACATCTCAATACATTATTAGTAGAAATAACATTGGAAATAGGATTTCCTAGTAAATTTAAATGATTAATAAGATATGAGAATCTCTTTTGCATTTGAGAAATGGTTTCCCCTTGCTTCATACGAAGGAGTTCAAACTCATTATTGAGTGTATTAATTTTAGCTTGTTTGACCTTATTTTCTCCCGTGAAAATTGGGCTTCTTTTATAATCCCCTTTAGGTTCGTAAGCCATTTTCCAAAAGTGTCGAAGCCGGAATGAAACAGACTCTTGATGCCACTTGTTAGACGATGCCAACGTATCTAGAGGGGCCATTTTAAAAAATTTCAAATAATATTTGGTTTTGAAAAATACGTTTTATGAAAGTGCGACGCGAAAGGTTTTGAAAATTTCATCTATACGAATGTTATTGGAAACTCAGATATGTAAACCGTAAAATAAAATCGATATGGAATATGAACGACAACTTGAATGAATAACCTTGAATCACTTGCAACTTATTTATTGTGTATGTTATTTCACTTAGCAATACTATTTTCAATGATAATATTGAAAGAGCTAGTCAAATCAATTTATCAAACACTTGGTGTGCAAGTGAATTTTCAGAATTTTTCCTTGAATTATGTTGATACACAAAACCACTTATAATCAAAATTGATTATAAGCTATATCAACACTTGATTTAAAACTCATAATTGATTCAAAAAATTCTTATAATTCAATTGATAACACAATGATATTTGATAGATAGATTAACAAATATCAAATCAAGTAAAATAAAAAATAAAAGAGACACAAGGAATATATCTTCACAATTCCCCACAATTGTCCTTGCGTGTGGGTTCTTCTACGCCTAATTCCAATGGAATTAAGATAGTTTTACTATGCAAAATTGTTAAAACATAAGAAGAGTTCGGAGCAACTATACAAACTCTCAGGTTGAAGTTGATGTAACCATTTCTCCTATTTGATCTTGAGCAAGATCATGACCAACATGATAGATGCAACCTATTCACCACTTAAGCTACTTCCTTGCAAAGATTTCAAACACTCAAAGGGATTTCACTCGAGTAAATCCGATTTCACTATATAAACATAAGATCATCAATTTTATCAATCAATACTTGCTACTTCCTTGAAAAAGATTTCAAACACTCTAAGGTGATTCACACTAACGATTCTTTCTTGAACGATCTTGCATGGAAAACCCCAAATCAACCAATGATCTTGGAGGATAAATCTGATGTTTTTCCTGGATGAAAATCCCTACAAAACTCCACCCAATACATAACTGGACACTAACAATCCTTATCTAGATGACACTCCAACGTAACATTGCTACAATTTAATGTCAATGTGTATGCATAAATCATAGGTTTAAGATGAAGATAGAAATAGGCTAATTTATGGTTTCGCCAAGTTATGAATGATGCATGAGGGAGTATTTATAATTTTAGAATATTTAGGCCAAAAAGGGACAAATTTGGAATAAAAATATTTATGAAAAATGACCAAATAAACAAAATGCGTTGACCTATTAATCGTATGTGTCGACACATACTTAATTTTTGTGTTGTATATGTCGACCTGTATAGGTCTATGTGTCGACCAAAGAGAAACAAATCCTACAAGCTTTATTACGCTAGTAAATGTGTCGACCTAAAAAACAGACGTGTCGACACATAAAATAAAAATTTCTGCAATTTCAGAAATGCTCAAGTATGTGTCGACCTGAATGATGCATTTGTTGACCAGTGACTTACAGAAGCTACAAGCTTTAAAAATGAGTTACACGTGTCGACCTGAAAAGCGGACGTGTCAATACATGCTTTGAAAAATCATGCAAAAAATTAATTTCCATGGCTTGGATTAAATTCAAAATGCTTTTTAATGATCCCCAAGACCTCTAATGCAAAGAAGTGACACAAGATATAAGGATATCATCCAATATTCTAAAGTGCAAGTTTTCTCCTTGTTTTGACATCACTCAAAATATATGACGAGGAAGGTTGTACTCAAAAGGGGGGAGATTGTAAGAATAATATTTGGTTATGTATTTGGCCTTTAGTTTTAATGATAACAATACACAAGTGATTAGATAACATTTTAGTATCCTAATAGTTTTATCTAGTGTGTACCTTTTGCTAACTGATTCTGACTATGAAGATGTGACATGTAACATCATCAAACTATAGACTCAATAGACTAAGTGATATAAGTGAGTGTTACAGGGCTTAGGATGCTTCTAAAGTAATAGTTTAGAGGAATGTTAACTTCTAAAGCTTATGTATATGACTTTGATGGTAGAGATTCTGAAGGCTTCTTAAGTTTGAAGATTTTGAAGACAAGGTTCTTTTGAACAAGTTTTGAATATTCTGAACACCAACGGTTCTAAAGACCAACATGCTGAAGACTCTAAAGACAAGGTTCTATTGAACAAGTTCCAAATACTCTAAAGACCAACAGTTCTAAAGACCAATATGCTGAAGACTCTGAAGACAAGGTTTTGTTGAACAAGTTCTGAAGACTTTGAAGATCAATGTGTTGAAGTCTCTGAAGACAAGGTTATGTTGAGCAAGATCTAGAGACTAGTTTTAATACTTCTAAACATGCTTAAACTCATACATACTTTGAAGCCTCTAAATATTAAAAGACAAGATCAAAAGTTTTATGTGATAAATAGTATGTGATCACCTCCTTCAATTACTCTAATTTTGTGGCGAAAGAATTGTACTATTGGTACGATGTTGTCTACCATTCACATTGTCCGTTATGCAAAAAGAGAGCTGAAAATTTGGTATTTATATTCTACCCTCCAACTAATTTCTTTTTGCTTATATAAGTAAGACTTAGAAGAATTGGAAAACAATAATTTTGCACTTATTCATTTTGCTAAAATGCTGCTGAAATTTCATTGTAAATCTTTTGTAAAGTTTTGTAAAGCAATGAACTTTTGTTTGTAAACTTGCTAGTAAGGACATGTTGTTCGCTAACTTGCTCTTAACATTATTGTGTTATTTTTGTGTACTTCAACTTGTGTAATTTACTTTCTTAGAAGCATATTGTAAATACACAATCTTGTATTTCAACTTTGGGTTAATTGTTCATTGAGAGACTAAGGCTTTAGTCAGAATTCTCAAGAAGACATTGACGAATAGTTTTTGTGGTTGTAAACGTTGACGAATAGCCTTTTTGTGTTTGTAATCAATTTGGTTATAGTGGATTTAGTCCTTGTCGAGAAAGACAAATTACCTTGGTGGATGAACTAGATTAACTTAGTTAACAGTAAACCAGGGTAAAAATAATTGTGTTTGTTTATTTATTTTTATTTTGTTAACTTCAAGTGCTTGGTTTCAAAAACATTTATTCTTAGAACCCAATTCAGACCCCCTTTTCTCATGTTTCTCACACCTTCAAATAAACCGAATATTTTCAAATGACCATAAATTGACGATTTTCCAAAATATACCTCACATGTTGTGATGCATTGATTTGCTACACAATGTGTTCCATTTATAATGTGAGTTGCAACTAATATGCATTTTCCCAAAAAATGAATGAGAGGGTTTGCTTGAAACCTTAAGGCTCTTGCAATGTTTAGAATGCGTATGTGTTTTCGTTCCACACGCATTTTGTTAAGTTGTGGCTACACATGATTTTTCACGAATTACTCCCTTTTGTTTGAAGAACATTCAATACACATATTGGTGAACTATATCACGCTATCACTACATATTCTTTTAATTTCCACACTGAATTGTGTCTCTATCATGTTGTTGAAATTGATCAATATGTCAGTAGTTTGAGTCTTATTTTTCATCAAACAAACCCAAGTCCCACAACTGCGATCATCTACCAAAATGAGAAAGTAATGAGACCCATCATGTGAAGTTATATTGTATTTCCCCCACAAATCACAATGAGCTAAATTAAAAAATCTCTCAATTTTATTAATACTATGAGGAAAAGAAAGTATGTATTGCTTTGACATGTGACATATGTCACAACAATCTAATTAACTAAAGTTAAAATTTTAAAGGTGCTAAAGACAATGTGTTGAGGGATACCCCATTATGTAGTGCCAAATGGTGTTATCATCTTCTGGCTTGTTGTACAAGCAGATCCTTGTTTCACCCATGTACACATAAACCCTATTATACATGTTACCTGATCCAATCATCCTTCTTGTGGCTAGGTCTTGTATCTCACAAGGGTTTGAGTGATAAGTTATCATGCAATTTAAATCACGTGTCAACTTATGTATGGAAATTAAGTTGCAATTAAAATCAGGCACAATCAATATATTGGAATATTTGATATTTCTATCTAGTTTGAGATCTCCAACTCTCTCTACTAGCATTTTTTTGGTGGGAACTGTGATATATAAAGGTTTATCAAGTGATTGTATTCCTTTTAATATTTAGCAAAAATGAGTCATGTTATGAGATGTGCCACTATCTAAGATCCAATGGATCATTCAATTACCAACCATGTTAGCAAATGATGATGATCCCACATTATTCATTTGTATTCCATGTAAGGCGTGACCTTTATTCTCCGCATTTCCATCATCTTTATCAACATGAGTTATATGTGCAACCAAATTTTATCCTGACTTGTTGTTCCATTAGTGTGTTCTGCGAGTGTCCCAATTTGAAGGGTGTCCGATTATCTAAAAACACTTGGCTTTGATGTGTTAGTCTTTTCCACAATGATCACACTTCTGTTTGAATATGAATCCATCTCTTTTTCTGATGGATTCCTGAATATGAATAGAAAAGTTATTCATTTATCTATCTTGTTATTTAGTTTCTCCTTCTCAACATTGATGCATATTTCTTCCCTCCAGATGTGGTTGAATACACGTGGGAGTGACAATAAAGGTTTCTCCATAATTGAGGGATCCTTGGTGTGTTGGTTTAGGCAAAACGCTCATCAAGATCAAGCTGTAGATCCTTGATTGTCTTTGCATGAGACATGCTGCCATGTAATTTTGGATCAATAGCGTTTATGATCCAAGCCATCACCAATGAATACACCTTATCTCAATCGAGGTAATTTGTTGTTTTCTTTATTGGTTTTGTGATTGTTCCATCAATGAATTCTAACTTCATTTTTGCACAAAGTGTCGTCTTCATCAAACATGCCCATGTTCAGTAATTTTCTCCCTTGAGAGCGACCACAACTAGATGTGTTTTTGGATTATCTGAATAACTGATATAGTATTATGAAAATAGGGTGAGAGTAACTGAACTTTTTCCTTCATCGAGGTTATGAGTCTTCTTCAATTCAGACTTTCTAAGATCAACGTGCTCTAATGCCATAATAAAAAAGAATGTATATTTTCCTTAAATGTTTACAAAATAATTTACAACTGAACATATATGAAACATGAGATCTACACAAAAGAAGAAGGTAAACATAAATAAAACTTAAACATAAATATTGACAACTGTATTTATAAAAAGTTAATAAGAAAAACATCTGCAATAATATAAGAATATCAATATTGATTGATAAGATATATTTTCTTTGATTCATAAATATATAATAATAATAAGTTATATGCAAATTTCAACATTTTTTAGACCAAATTAGCCAATTTATTAGCCAAAAAAATGGGTTAGGACTTATATGCAAAATACAACAAAAAGTTTAATTTAAAAAAGTAAATAGTGCAACAAAATATAACTAGTTGAGAAAACCCCGCTCCAGAAGCAACAAGTTAAGTAACTATTTCCACAGTAGTACTCATCACATCACAATATATATTCTCATCATCTATTCACAAGTACCCTATTTCGTGTTCAAAGTAAACAATTTTCTCACTCCTCTCTCTTTCTCTCTCTTCCCTGTTCCCCTTGGGGTTTCCGTTTCGCTTCGCTCTGCTCTTTCTCCTCCATTTTCATTCCCACTTCGGATGTGTATCAACCTAACCCCTTTCTCTCTCATCTCTCAGGTTTTTCTCTATCTTTCTTTATTCTTCGTTTTCTTCTTCTTGTTGTTACCAAATTGAAATTGAAATTGATCTATTCAATTGCTGATTTTGTTTTCTTCGTGTTTTTCGATTGCGTTTAGTTAATCACCGCGCTTAATTTTTGTATTTGTTCTTAATCGATTATTATCAGTGTAATTATATTATAATTATTATTAAAAAAATGAAACTGTTAATTTTATTTTATATTTATTTTTGGTTTTTTTTTACAGGCAGTGGTTTGAGAGTAGAGAAGTTTTGGTGAAATGACAACGCTAAGATCGAATTGGCCTTCAAGGTTGCGGCAACTTCTGTCCAGTGAAGGTGCCATTGGTCCTTCTGTCAAGCTGGATTCTGAGCCTGTGAGTGTCTTATCTCTTACTGTAGTTTTTGTTCTTGTTGTTGTGTATTTGTGATTAGGGTTTAATGGAACCTTACCGAAACACACTGACACGAGGACATTGATAATAATTTGAAAAAATAATAATAAATTGAACAAAATCATCACATTGATAATAATTTGAAAAAATAATAATAAATTGAACAAAATCTTTAGTGTCGGTCACGGGCACTTTTTCTGAGGTGTCGGTGCTACAGAGGTTTGAAATGTTGATGGTTTTAAATAGAAAACTATATTTTCGGCAAGGTGTTTGTGTCTACCTTTACAAAAAATGTTGACTTTTTGTTGTATGTTTTTTTTTGCTTACAAGGTGTAGTTTTGTGGTTTGATAGAAATAAAACAATGATATATGTGAAAGTATGAAAATGAATGAGAAAATGTTGGAGAAGACGGGTGCTGAATGTTACAGGAAAATGTTATACGAAGCTGATCGCATTATTTATGTGTTTGTATTTTGATATATAACGTGGTTGATTGCCTGATTTTTGTCATTTTTTACTACTAATTTGCAGTTCTCTTTGAGAAAAACTTTAATCAAAGAATTCTGATACTACCATGTTAACCTATTGTTAAGTGTGTATCTGTGCTAGTTTTTTTAGTAATGTTGTTTACAACATACTTAAACTAACCTTCACCGGAAGCTAGCTGGCTTAGCATAACAGAACCTTACAGCAGAAGTTTATTGCAGTAGTTGTATAAACTGGAGCAGTGTAGTTAGTTACCCCAAAATATCTTATCCAATTATTTTTTAATCCGAGATAGCATATTTAAATAGACGAATGAGTTATTGGGTTTTGCTCGAGATGGGATACATAGCCAGGGAAACTAATATTGCTGTAATCAAATCAATAATCTTTGTTGCAGAATTGACTGATTATTGGACTACTGGTTTAGTATTTTCTATTTGTTTTTTAATGGCGGATTGTTGGATTTGAATGAAAAAATGAGTTTATTTAAGTTTGGTCTTAGATTGACTGAATAGAGATGTTTCTATAAGCCATTTACTGATAACTATGAAAGTTATAAGCAACATTGAAACACAATAAGCAACTCACTTCATTTCTCTTCTGAGCCATTATGACATATATATGTCTATTATATAATTATTTACTAAAATAACTGAGAACTAAGACTTAGTTACTCTGGTTTCTTAATTATTTAAAAAGCTATTATCTTACTGGACCAATAATACGGTTAAGATGACTTTACCTATATATTTGGTTAGGATACATTCTATCATATTGGCATATTCGAATCGCTAATTTCATTAGTTAATAGTTACTCCCTCCTTCCCAAATTATAGGACGTTTTGGCCATTTCACACGAATTAAGAAATACAATCATTACTCTATGGAAAAGTGAAATAATGCATGACTTTACAAAAACGCTCTTCAATAATTACATTGGAAAGTGCAATTAAAAGAATTGAAAGAAGAAAGAATAATAAATAGTAGAGGGTATATTAGACAAAAAATCATTAATGATGTATTGGGATTGTAAAGTGACTTATAATTTGGGACAAATATTTTTGGCAAAGATACTTATAATTTGGGACGGAGGGAGTATTTGCTAGTGGTTGTTTGATCAGCATTTGAATGCCCAACATGTGTTTTCACATAAAGGGAAGTGATATGCCTAAATATAACTAGTTAATAGTACTTCCTCTCAAGCCTCATGGATGCATTTTTGTGGTGTTCCAAATTTGTATGTCTTTAGGATTTGCTACTTCTTTTACGCACACCCTTTTTTGAATGACAATCCTTAGGATGTTCAGTTAACTTCTTTTACTCCTTCCGTTAGAATTATAGTTTGATGATGATGTTTTTTATTTTTTCTATAAGTTTGATTTATTAATATGATTATTCCTTGGCCAAAATTGATTATCACGGGCAATTCATGAAATCAAATAAGTATTTTCTTCAACCACATTCCATAATTTTGTACTTTTAGATTTATTTATATGTATTTTCATCTTTATGGATACATATGTAATCATATCTATACATGTATTCCCATATGTTTACCCTCTTCTCATCCATATATTGTCATCTAAATTTGACGATTATTTTGTTCCAGCCTCCTAAAGTTAAAGCCTTTGTTGAGAAGGTCATCCAGTGCCCGTTACAAGATATTGCTATACCACTATCTGGCTTTCGGTGGGAGTATGATAAGGTAAAATTACTGTAATGGTTTTGCTGTATCAAGTAATTTTTTTTCTATTTTCAAGGTGCCTTATACATTGTTTTTCACATCAGGGGAATTTTCATCACTGGAGACCATTGCTACTTCATTTTAATACATACTTCAAGACTTATTTGTTGTGTAGAAACGACCTGACTTTGTTAGATAATCTAGAAGATGACAGTCCATTACCTAAACATGCAGTTCTGCAAATATTACGGGTGATGCAAATAATTTTGGAGAACTGTCCAAACAAGAGCACCTTTGATGGCATAGAGGTTAGTTGGACAGAAACTGTTTCTTTATAAGTCTGGTCTTAATTATAACTTTATTTTAATCCAATGGATTGGTCATATATATCTGATACTATATTTTAATACTTTCTCTGTTTCCTCAGCATTTCAAACTTTTGCTAGCATCTACCGATCCTGAGATTCTTATTGCGGCATTAGAAACTCTTTCTGCACTTGTAAAAATTAATCCCTCTAAGCTTCATGGAAATGCAAAGATGGTTGGCTGTGGTTCAGTGAACAGCTCCCTCTTATCCCTAGCACAGGGATGGGGAAGCAAGGAGGAGGGCCTGGGATTGTACTCTTGTGTAATGGCAAATGAAAAAGCTCAAAATGATGCACTAAGTTTGTTTCCTTCTGATGTAGAAATTGGCAGTGATCAGTCTAATTATCGCATAGGTACTACTCTTTATTTTGAATTGCATGGACCTAGTGCTCAAAGTGAAGAACTCAGTGCAGATACAATTCCCCGTGGCTTGAGAGTCATTCATATGCCAGATTTGCATCTCCGCAAAGAAGATGATTTGTCATTGTTAAAGCAATGCATTGAACAATATAACATTCCTTCCGAGCTCAGATTTTCGTTGCTCTCTAGAATTAGATATGCTCACGCCTTTCGGTCTCCTAGAATATGCAGGCTTTACAGCAGGATATGCCTACTTTCTTTCATTGTGCTGGTCCAATCTGGCGATGCTCATGACGAACTCGTGTCCTTTTTTGCTAATGAACCGGAATATACAAATGAATTAATTAGAGTTGTGCGATCTGAAGAAACCATATCTGGATCTATCAGAACACTTGCAATGCTTGCATTAGGAGCCCAGTTGGCAGCGTATACTTCATCGCATGAACGGGCACGGATACTTAGTGGATCTAGTTCAAGTTTTGCTGGTGGGAACCGTATGATACTCCTGAATGTGCTCCAGAGGGCTATTTTGTCATTAAAAAATTCTAGCGATCCATCTACTCTTGCCTTTGTTGAGGCACTTCTTCAGTTCTATCTGCTTCATGTTGTTTCAACGTCAACTTCTGGGAGTAGTATTAGAGGTTCTGGCATGGTACCTACATTCTTGCCGCTTCTTGAAGATTCTGATCCTGCACATGTTCATTTAGTCTGTTTTGCTGTAAAAACTCTTCAGAAGCTGATGGATTATAGTAGTTCAGCTGTATCTTTGTTTAAAGAGTTGGGAGGCATTGAACTTTTGGCTCAGAGATTATGGAAAGAAGTACAAAGGGTCATTGAATTAGTTGGAGAAAATGATAACATGTCTCTCACTGTCGAAAGCTCAAGGCATAGTAGTGAGCAGTTGTACACCCAGAAGAGGCTCATAAAGGTCTCCCTCAAGGCACTTGGTTCTGCAACATATGCACCCGCAAACACTGCAAGATCTCAATATTCTAATGACAATTCATTGCCTGCTACTCTAAGCTTAATATTTCAGAATGTAGATAAGTTTGGAGGCGATGTTTATTATTCAGCTGTTACTGTTATGAGTGAAATAATCCATAAAGATCCTACATGTTTTTCTATTCTGCACGATATGGGTCTTCCTGATGCTTTTTTGTCGTCAGTTGGATCTGAACTACTTCCTTCATCTAAGGCTTTGACATGCATTCCAAATGGTCTTGGGGCCATTTGTCTCAATGCCAAAGGGTTAGAGGCTGTTAGAGAATCTTCATCACTGCGGTTCCTTGTTGATATTTTCACTAGCAAAAAGTATGTCTTAGCCATGAATGAGGCTATTGTTCCCTTGGCAAATGCTGTGGAGGAACTTCTACGTCACGTGTCTTCATTGAGAAGTACTGGTGTTGATATTATCATTGAAATCATCCATAAGATTGCCTCCTTTGGTGATGAAAATGGTACAGGAATTTCTGGAAAAGCTAATGAGGGTACTGCAATGGAAACAGATTCTGAAGTCAAAGAGAATGAAGGCCATGGTTGCCTTGTAGGCACATCATGTTCAGCCGCTGAAGGCATAAGTGATGAACAGTTTATTCAGCTATGTGTCTTTCATTTGATGGTATTGATTCATAGGACTATGGAAAATTCTGAAACATGCCGGCTATTTGTGGAAAAATCAGGAATTGAAGCTTTGTTGAAGTTGTTATTACGACCCACTATTGCTCAATCGTCAGATGGCATGTCCATTGCTTTACACAGCACCATGATGTTTAAGGGGTTTGCTCAACATCACTCCACTCCTCTAGCAAAAGCCTTCTGTTCCTCTCTTAGAGGGCACTTGAAGAAAACATTAACTGGGTTTAGTGAAGCTTCAGAACCTTTGTTGCTGGATCCTAGGATGACAAATGATGGTGGCATATTTTCTTCACTTTTCCTTGTTGAGTTCCTACTCTTTCTTGCTGCAGCGAAGGACAACCGTTGGGTGAGTGCGTTGCTTACCGAATTTGGAAATGGCAGTAAGGATGTTCTTGAAGACATTGGACGTGTCCACCGTGAAGTTCTATGGCAAATTGCTCTACTTGAAAATAAGAAACAAGGGATTGAGGAAGATGGTTCTTGTTCTTCTGATTCACAACAGGCTGAACGGGATGCAGGTGAATCCGAGGAGCAAAGGATCAATTCATTCAGGCAGTTACTCGATCCTTTGTTGAGGAGGAGGACATCGGGATGGAGCATTGAATCTCAGTTTTTTGACCTTATAAACCTATATCGAGATTTGGGCCGTTCCCCTGGTTCTCAACATCGATCTATTTCTGCTGTGCCAAATATACGGTCAAGTTCCAGTAATCAGCTGCATCATTCTGGGTCGGATGATAATGCTGAGATTGCTAATAAGGAGTCTGACAAGAATAGGTCGTATTATACCTCTTGTTGTGACATGGTCAGATCACTTTCATTTCACATTACCCATCTGTTCCAAGAGTTAGGAAAAGTAATGTTGCTACCATCACGTCGACGTGATGATATTGTGAATGTAAGTCCTGCCTCAAAATCAGTGGCTTCTACTTTGGCATCAATTGCTCTAGATCACATGAATCATGGGGGCCATGTAAATCTTTCGGGAACAGAAGAATCAATATCAACAAAGTGTCGGTATTTTGGGAAAGTGATTGATTTCATAGATAGTATGCTAATGGAGAGGCCAGATTCATGCAATCCTGTTCTCTTGAATTGCTTGTATGGAAGTGGAGTTATTCAATCTGTATTGACCACCTTTGAAGCTACTAGTCAGCTGCTCTTTGCAGTTAACCGTGTCCCTGCCTCGCCTATGGATACTGATGATGCAAATGCAAAGCAAGACGACAAGGAGGATACTAATAACTCATGGATTTATGGCTCTTTATCTAGTTATGGGAAATTGATGGATCATCTAGTAACATCATCTTTTATATTATCATCATTCACTAAGCATTTGCTTGCACAGCCCCTTTCAAATGGTGACACCCCTTTCCCAAGGGACCCTGAGACTTTTATGAAAGTCCTCCAATCCATAGTGTTGAAGACCGTGCTTCCTGTTTGGACTCATCCCCAGTTTGGTGACTGCAGTTACGAATTTATTTCTGCAGTTATCTCTATCATTAGGCATGTTTATTCAGGGGTTGAAGTAAAAAATGTAAATGGCAGTGGTGGTTCTCGTATTACTGGACCGCCTCCTAATGAAACAACTATTTCTACAATTGTAGAGATGGGTTTTTCGCGGTCTAGAGCAGAGGAAGCTTTGAGACATGTTGGGTCAAATAGTGTAGAGTTGGCAATGGAGTGGTTGTTCTCACATCCAGAGGAAGTACCAGAAGATGATGAACTTGCCCGTGCACTTGCAATGTCCCTTGGAAGCTCTGAATCAGACACCAAAGATGCAGTTCCAAATTCAAATGCAAATACAACCGCTCAGCAGCTTGAAGAAGAGATAGTCCAATTTCCCTCTGTTGATGAATTGTTATCTACTTGCACGAAACTTCTGATGAAAGAACCTCTTGCTTTTCCCGTCCGCGACTTGCTTGTGATGATATGCTCCCAGGATGATGGTAAACACAGATCTAGTGTTGTCACATTTATTGTCGACCGGATCAAAGAATGTGGTATAGTTTCTAGCAATGAAAATTACATCATGCTGGCTACTCTTTTTCATGTTCTTGCTTTAATTCTTAATGAAGATCCCGTGGCACGAGAAGCTGCTTCCAAAAGTGGATTGATCAAAATTGCCTCTGATCTACTCAACCTGTGGGATTCTAGTCTTGATAGCAAGGAGAAACAGCAGGTGCCAAAATGGGTCACAGCTGCTTTTCTTGCCTTAGATAGGTTGTTGCAGGTGGAACAAAAATTAAATTCTGAAATCACAGAGCAGCTGAAGAAGGAAGTTGTGAATAGCCAGAAAGCATCAATTACTATTGATGAAGATAGGCAAAGCAAGTTACAGTCTGTATTGGGAGACTCTATGAAGTATGCAGATATGCATGAGCAGAAGAGACTTGTTGAGATTGCGTGTAGTTGTATGAAGAATCAACTTCCCTCCGACACAATGCATGCTGTTCTGCTGCTATGTTCCAATCTTACAAGGAACCATTCTGTTGCCCTTGCCTTTTTGGATGCTGGTGGTTTAAGTCTACTTCTTTCTTTGCCAACAAGTAGCCTCTTCTCTGGGTTTGACAATGTTGCTGCTAGTATTGTCCGTCATATTCTTGAAGATCCACAAACACTTCGGCAAGCAATGGAGTCCGAGATAAAACAAAATCTTTTAGCTGCGCCCAACCGGCATCCAAATGGAAGGGTCAATCCTCGCAATTTTCTTTTAAATTTGGCTTCTGTGATTGCTCGGGATCCAGCAGTTTTTATGCAAGCTGCACAATCTGTGTGCCAAGTTGAAATGGTAGGCGAGAGACCTTACATTGTCTTGCTTAAAGACAAAGACAAAGTGAAAGAGAAAGAAAAGGATAAGTGTAAATCATTGGAGAAAGAAAAATTACAGAATAGTGATGGTAAGGTTGGTGTTGGGCATACAAACACAGAAGCTTCTGGAAATGGCCATGGCAAAACTCACGATTCAAATGCCAAGAGTATCAAATGTCATAGAAAACCTAGTCAAAGTTTTATTGATGTAATAGAACTGCTGCTTGAATCTATATGCACTTTTATTCCTCCCTTGAAGGATGACAATGCCTCAAACGTACTTCCTGGCACCACAACATCAAGTGACATGGACATTGATGTCTCTATGAATAAGGGAAAAGGAAAAGCAGTTGCAACCTCATCTGACGGTAACGAAACCAGTAGTCAAGAGGCTTCTGCATCACTTGCAAAGACTGTCTTTATTTTGAAGCTTTTGACGGAGATATTATTGATGTATTCATCATCAGTTCACGTTCTACTTCGACGAGATGCTGAATTGAGCAGCAGTAGGGTCACTTATCAGAAGAGTCCTGTTGGTTTGAGCATGGGTGGAATTTTCTTCCACATTCTTCATAGTTTTCTTCCACATTCTCGAAACTCCAAAAGGGACAAGAAAGTTGACGGTGACTGGAGGCATAAACTAGCAACCAGGGCTAACCAGTTTATGGTGGCTGCTTGTGTCCGTTCCACAGAGGCAAGGAAAAGGATTTTTAGCGAAATTGCTTCTATCATTAATGTATTTGTTGATTCAAGTCATAGCGATAGGTCTCTGGGCAATGTTATTCTGGTTTATGTTGATCTGATTAATGATGTTTTGGCTGCTCGCACACCTGCTGGTGCATCCGTCTCAGCTGAGGCCACTGTCACATTTATTGATGCTGGTTTGGTTAAATCATTTACTCGTACTCTCCAAATTTTGGACCTGGATCATGCTGATTCATCCAAAGTTGCAACTGGTATTATTAAAGCTCTTGAGTTGGTTAGCAAGGAGCATGTCCATTCAGCTGATTCCAATGCAGGGAAAGCAAAACCTTCTGATCTACAACAACCCGGAAGAATGGATAATATTAGTGATATGTCTCAGTCCATGGATATGTCATCTCAAGCCAATCACAGTTCTCGTCAAGCTGATCAAGTGGGGCCTTACACAGGTCAGACCTATGGTGGGTCTGAAGCTGTTACAGATGATATGGAACATGATCAAGATCTTAATGGGAATTTTCCTCCTGCCAATGAGGATGATTACATGCATGAAAATTCTGAGGATGCAAGAGATGTTGAAAATGGAATGGAAAGTGTGGGTCTACAATTGGAAATCCAACCTCATGGCCAAGAAAATCTTGGTGAAGATGATGATGAGGATGATGATATGTCTGGAGATGAAGGCGAAGATGTAGATGATGACGAGGATGATGATGAGGAACATAATGACTTGGAGCATGAAATCCATCACTTGCCACATCCCGACACAGATCAAGATGACCATGAGATTGATGATGATGATTTTGATGATGAAGTGATGGAAGAAGATGACGAGGAAGATGAGGAGGATGAGGATGGTGTTATACTCAGGCTTGAGGAGGGCATTAATGGAATTAATGTTCTTGACCATATTGAGGTTCTTGGCAGAGATAATACTTTTCCAAATGAAGCTTTTCATGTAATGCCGGTCGAAGTTTTCGGATCCAGACGTCCAGGGCGGACAACATCTATTTATAGTCTTTTGGGAAGAACTGGTGATACTGCTATGCCTTCCCGTCATCCACTCTTGGTCGACCCTTCTTCCTCATTCCCCCCCTCTATGGGACAATCAGGCTAGTTCCTTCATGAATTTATTGCAATTGATATATTATTCCACTGCTGCGTTTTTTTCTTGATCTACTCATTGTTATTTGCTGCATATGTAGTTTTAATGACTTGTTTTTGGCATCTTAATAAAAATTTCCAGATAGTTTTCTCGAGAACAATCCATCAGGTTTGGATAATATATTTCGATCACTGAGAAGTGGACGCCATGGAAATCGTTTGAACTTGTGGACTGATAATAACCAGCAGAGTGGTGGATCAAACACTAGTGTTGTACCACAAGGTCTTGAGGAGTTGCTTGTCTCTCAATTAAGGCAACAAGCCCCTGAAAATTCGCCTACTCAAGATGTAGCAGAAGCAGGTTCTCATGGTAATGTTGAAACCAGCCAGTTACAAGATTCAGATGGTGCAAGGCCAGAAATACCTGTTGAAAGTAATGCTATTCAAGGAGTTAGTACAACGACTCCTTCAATAATTGATAACAGCAATGAGGCTGATATCAGACCTGCAGGGACAAGGGAGCCAACAAATGTATCAAACACTCACTCACTGGCTGTTGAAATACAATTTGAGCATAATGATGGTGCTGGGAGGGATGTTGAAGCTGTGAGCCAAGAGAGTAGCGGTAGTGGAGCAACTTTTGGGGAAAGCCTCCGGAGCCTAGATGTTGAGATTGGAAGTGCTGATGGCCATGATGATGGTGGGGAAAGGCCGGTTTTTGCAGACAGAATAGCTGGTGATTCACAGGCTGCACGCACAAGAAGAGCAAATATGCCTCTGGGTCACTTTCCCCCTGTTGTTGGAAGAGATACACCTCTTCACAGTGTTGCCGAAGTATCTGAGAATTCAAGTCGTGATGCAGATCAAGCAAGTCCGGCAGCAGAGCAGCAAGTGAATAGTGATGCTGGATCTGGAGCAATTGATCCGGCTTTTCTAGATGCTCTTCCTGAGGAACTGCGTGCTGAAGTCCTGTCAGCTCAACAAGGTCAAGTGGCTCAGCCACCAAATGTCGAGTCTCAGAATTCTGGGGATATTGACCCAGAGTTCCTTGCTGCCCTCCCTCCAGATATTCGAGCAGAAGTTCTAGCTCAACAGCAAGCTCAGAGGTCAAATCAGTCTCAGGAGTTGGAAGGTCAACCTGTTGAAATGGATACAGTCTCAATAATTGCAACATTTCCTTCAGATTTACGAGAAGAGGCGAGTTCATCAACTGATTGCTATTTTTCTAAAAGTGGAATTTTATCTGATTTTTTGTCTTTCTTTCTTCAGGTTCTGTTAACTTCATCTGATAATATCCTTGCCAATCTTACACCTGCTCTTGTTGCTGAGGCAAATATGTTGCGGGAGAGGTATGCACACCGTTACAGTCGTACCCTCTTTGGCATGTATCCTAGAAGTCGTAGAGGTGAGACTTCAAGACGCGGTGATGGCACTGGTTCTGGCTTAGATGCAGTAGGAGGACCAATTTCTTCACGCCGGTCCAGTGGAGCTAAGGTTGTTGAAGCTGATGGAGCTCCACTAGTCGACACGGAAGCCTTGCATGGCATGGTTCGGTTATTTCGCATGGTGCAGGTATTAATTTATGATACGGAAAGCCCTTCTAAATGATTCCTATATCATCTATAATGCATGTTACATTTTTGCAGCCACTCTATAAAGGCCAACTGCAGAGGCTTCTTTTAAATCTTTGTGCTCATAGTGAAACAAGAATATCTCTGGTGAAAATTCTGATGGACTTGCTAATGCTCGATGTGAGAAAGCCTGTCAGTTCTTTTGGAGATGTTGAGCCACTGTATAGATTATATGGCTGTCAGAGCAATGTAATGTATTCACGTCCTCAGTCTTTTGATGGTAAGAATACTTAATTATACAAACACAGTTTCTTAGTTGGTGCTTGCAGTCTTGAATATTCCCAAATAATCAATCTCCGAAGCAGCTTTCCATATTCTGGTGTTTTTTGTCTAAATTGACTGGTCTTATTGTCTGGAGCACTTTGTTTCCTAATTAAATGATAATTTAGTTAATGAATTTCTTTTATCTTGTTTGGTTACATAGGGGTACCCCCACTGCTGTCTCGACGCGTTCTGGAAACCCTCACTTATCTTGCTCGTAATCATCTATATGTGGCAAATAATTTGCTTCAGTCTAGGCTTCCTCTTCCTGAGATAAAAGAACAAAATAATGCTAGTGATGCACGTGGCAAAGCCGTGATGGTTGTTGAAGATGAGGTCAGTATAGGTGAAAGTAATGAAGGGTACATCTCTATTGCAGTGCTTTTGGGTCTTTTGAACCAACCACTTTATTTGAGGAGCATAGCCCATCTTGAGCAGGTGATGATTTGGTTGGTTTTATTGGCCTTTATGCTGTTCAATTTTATGTTCTTACACAATGCTGACATGATATACCTTGTACATGTGTGTGTTTTCTCAGCTGCTAAATTTACTGGATGTAATAATTAATAGTGCTGGTAGCAAGTCCACTCCATCTGATAAACCATTGATTTCGACTTCACAGTCACCACCGGGTCCTCAAATTTCGGCTGCCGAGGCCGAAACAAATACAGGTTCTGATACTTTGACTTCTATGGCTGATGCATTTACTACAGTTAATGATTCATCCAAACCCACACCAGTTGATAATAATATGGAATCTGAGTCTCAGAGAGTATTGAGTAATTTGCCACAATCTGAACTCCGGCTCCTGTGCTCGCTGCTTGCACATGAAGGGTATGATTGCTTACATGCCTTTGTTAATTTGTGCTGATCTATGTCTCTGTTTTTGCCAATATGCCCAGTTTCCGTTTATTTATTTACCTTGACTATGAGTTCCTGGTTCTGTGCAAGGGTAGGGATGCTAAAAAATAATCATTTAGGAGCTCCTAAATGATTTACAATCTGTTATACTGGTTTTGTTATCGATCTACATTTACATGCTTTTGTTTCTAACTGCACAAATGGTATCATTCATCACCAGACCAGATTGTTCTGGCTACATACTTCCTCCGGTCATAGTTATAAGCAAAAATAACTATTTTCATACTGATTAATAAGAAAGTTACTTAAGTGTAATTAATTTTCTTGATTTCATGTACAGTCGAAGTAAAATTTACTATAATATACTTAGTTATACCAGCATTAAATGCTTTTGATTTAATTAAGGGTATACTAGTAATACAAGCATTAATTAGTTTAAAAGTTATTGACTTTTGCTTATAATAGTGAGTAGTGACCAAAATTTGATGTTACTTTTTTGCTTATAATAGTGACCAAAATTTGTTGTCATTTTTTTGTTTATAATAGTGAACCGAGGTAGTATTACTATGTTAACGTTTTTGTGATGCTGGAGTTGACCTGATTTTTTGTGCATTCCTCCCAGTTTGTCAGAAAATGCATATACTCTTGTTGCGGAGGTAGTGAAGAAATTGGTGGCTATTGCTCCAACTCATTGTCAACTTTTTGTCACTGAGCTGGCTGAAGCAGTTCAAAATTTAACATCTTCTGCAATGGCTGAGTTACATGTCTTCGGTGAAGCTGTGAAAGCTCTTCTTAGTACCACATCTACAGATGGAGCTGCAATTTTGAGAGTTTTGCAAGCCTTGAGTTCCCTTGTCGCATCACTAACTGAGGATCACGGTGATAGAGTTACTCCTGCTGCTCTTTCAGAGGTTTGGCAAATCAATTCGGCATTAGAACCATTGTGGCACGAGCTGAGCTGTTGCATAAGCAAAATAGAGTCCTACTCCGAATCTACATCTGAGCTCTTCACCCCATCTACATCATCTGCTTCTCAACCCACTGGTGCCATGCCTCCACTTCCAGCTGGCTCTCAAAATATCTTGCCATACATAGAATCGTTCTTTGTTGTTTGTGAGAAATTGCATCCCACACAGCCAGGTGTTAATCATGACTCAAGTATTCCTGCTATTTCTGATGTTGAGAATGCAAGTACATCCGCATCTCAGCAGAAAGTATCCGGACTTGGTATGAAAGTAGATGAGAAGAATATGGCTTTTGTTAGGTTCTCAGAGAAGCATAGAAAGCTCCTAAATGCTTTTATAAGGCAAAATCCTGGTTTGCTTGAAAAATCTTTCTCTCTCATGCTGAAGGTTCCAAGATTTATTGATTTTGATAACAAACGAGCCCACTTCCGATCAAAAATTAAGCATCAGCATGACCATCACCATAGCCCCTTAAGAATATCCGTAAGAAGGGCATATGTTCTAGAAGATTCGTATAACCAGCTTCGCATGAGACCAACTCAAGATTTGAAGGGAAGGTTGACTGTTCACTTTCAAGGAGAGGAAGGTATTGATGCCGGAGGTCTTACAAGGGAGTGGTATCAATTGTTATCTAGAGTTATTTTTGACAAGGGGGCACTGCTTTTTACTACAGTCGGCAATGAGTCAACATTCCAACCAAATCCTAACTCTGTTTATCAAACAGAACATTTATCTTATTTCAAGTTTGTTGGTAGAGTGGTGAGTCTCTTTTCAACTCCTCTTAATGCTTCCTGTTGGTTATATGATTTTTTTTCTTAATCCTTTCTACATTATCCAGGTTAGTAAAGCACTATTTGACGGTCAACTTTTGGATGTCCATTTTACTCGCTCGTTCTACAAACACATACTTGGGGTGAAAGTTACATACCATGATATTGAAGCCATTGATCCCGACTATTTCAAAAATTTGAAATGGATGCTTGAGGCAAGTGCATTTCTATAGTCCACCCTCATTTTAGTGTTGTATCCACATTTTGTTAACTGTTAATACTTAATGTGATGATAATATCTTGTTTCTGGTATGATTGCAGAATGATATCAGCGATATTCTGGATCTTACTTTTAGCATTGACGCAGATGAGGAAAAATTAATCTTATATGAACGGACAGAAGTATTGACTGTGCCCTTAAACTTTTTTGATATTGTTTATTTGGACAGTGCATTTTTAGCCTAATCTTGAAAAAACATTGTTAGGTGACTGATTATGAGTTGATTCCTGGTGGACGGAATATCAAAGTTACCGAAGAGAACAAGCATCAGTATGTTGATTTGGTTGCTGAGCATCGGTTGACAACTGCTATTCGTCCTCAAATAAATGCTTTCTTGGAAGGGTTCAGTGAATTAATTCCCAGAGAGTTGATATCCATATTCAATGACAAAGAGCTGGAGTTATTGATCAGTGGGCTTCCTGATATTGATTGTAAGACTTTCTTAATTGGCCATTCCTTTTTTGATGTCATTTATGTTTATGAGTATTTAAATCCCTTGAAACAGAAGGTTTAACAGTTGTGTATTTTATTATTTCAGTGGATGACTTGAGAGCAAATACAGAATATTCTGGATATAGTGCTGCATCGCCAGCTATTCAATGGTTTTGGGAGGTTGTCCAAGATTTAAGCAAAGAAGACAAGGCCCGGCTTTTGCAATTTGTGACTGGCACATCTAAGGTATACTAAAAGAACCCTGGGTATTGTAATCTTTTACACAGGACGGATTCCCTTGTGCGCTAGCTACTTTCAACTAGCCCATTTTATGAGCTATTAATTTATTTGCGAGGCATTTTAGTCGAGAAAATTGTCCAAACTAAACAGAACCTAGTATTCTGTATCCTACTTGATTTAAAATGAGCAGTGAAAACATTTATAGTGCAATTTGGATTCTGATATTCAACATTGATGTTTCAGGTGCCTTTGGAAGGTTTTAGTGCTCTACAAGGAATTTCAGGTTCCCAGAAGTTTCAGATACATAAAGCATATGGAAGTCCTGATCACTTGCCTTCTGCTCATACTTGGTATATCTTTTTATCCTTGTCAATTAATTCACTAGT
Source organism: Vicia sativa (assembly GCA_021764765.1). Lineage (NCBI taxonomy): Eukaryota > Viridiplantae > Streptophyta > Magnoliopsida > Fabales > Fabaceae > Vicia > Vicia sativa. The sequence continues at coordinate 184,470,553 of CM038795.1, forward strand.
GATATATACATATTTGTTTTCTGTTAGGATGATTTATAGCTGACATATTATGTTATCACTTGACCATTCATCAGGATTGCCACCTCCATTATTATTTATTATCTATGATGCTCAAACACCGGAAACACGACACCGGCACTGACACATAGACATCTTTATTAATTTGAAAAAATGAGTAAATTAAACGATATAACAAGTGTCGTCGGTGTTGGTTTCAGACACTGACACTTTTTCAAAGATGTCGATGCTACATGGTTTGTTTTTATTTTGATCAAAACTAATTAAACATGGAATTTTCTTGGCGCAGTTTCAATCAATTGGATTTGCCGGAGTATCCATCTAAACAACATTTGGAAGAGAGGTTACTGCTAGCGATTCATGAAGCAAGTGAGGGATTTGGATTTGGTTAAAATGTTGTATTACGTTTTAGATTAGGAGTTATTTCAGAATATAATTGAGTGGTACAGGGGTTTGAATTTTTTTTAAATATCCTGTTTATATGTTGTACAGTAGTATATTTTGCAATAGAAAATGCCGTGTGGCAGTTTTTCACTTAGCCGCTTTGCGTCGTTATGATTTATCATTAATTTTTGTAACTTCATAAAACCATCATGCTGGCAGCTTCCATGAATAAGGTTGCACAAGTAGCTTAAGGAAAACCTTTTGTAGTATTAGTGAGGTCAAGAACATGGGTGAGTTTATAATCTTGGGAAATATTTTTTACTAATGATAACATGCTTTTAGGGCATTGTTTAAACCATCTAAAAATAATTGCGATTTTTTTTGTTGGCAATATCAAGGTTTTTAAAAAAATACACACAGTAATCATGTTTCTGAGTAAATTTTACAAATAACAATATTTTGGAAAAGTAGGAGGAGCCATTTGAGATGACGCATGCCACTTCTCATAATTCAATTTCCGATATGATTGCAAATGAAATTTTATATTTTTGCGGACCAGAGTCGACAATTTCAGCTTCTTCTACGAATTCTTGTACTGATGCGACCATAGATACCGTAAGTCTTATATTGAACTTATACATTCTTATTTGTATGTCTGTTGATCTTAAATAAATTTCTTTCTTTTTACTAATTGTATCTTGTTTTATTTGATAGATTTTTGAATCCCGAGCTAAAGTTTTAGAATGGGCACACACGATTGGTAAAAAACATGGTATTCCTGTTCTTACAATCCGTTCAGATTCGGCTAATGGAATACGAGGGGGGAAGAATAAATTGATTATTAGTTGTGAAAGGGGAGAAAATTTCAAAAGAAAAAAGGAATCTATGTCCACCTCCAATAATATCTATACTATGAAAGTTAGATGTCTTTTTAGGCTGAGATCGATTCCAAGTGGTATCGGTTAGAAGGTGGTGGTTAGATGCGGGATGCATAATCATATACTAGATAAGGGCTTGGACGCCCATGACATATTAGAACGTCTAAACGGACATGAAAAAAAGTTTATGAATGACACGACAAAGTACAACATGGTACCAAAGTATATAATTTCTGCCATGAAAGACAAATATCCAGATAACCTCACTAGTATTACCTAGGTATATAAACCTAGAGCAACATACAAATTGAGTATGAGAGATGCAATGACTGAGATGCAAATGTTATCGAGCCTTTTTCACCAAGACAAATACATGTGTTAGACTAGAAATGGGGAAAATTAGAAAATTGTGGTTGATATCTTCTGGACAAATACTGATTCTTTGAAGTTGTTGAATATGTTTCATACGATGTTAATTTTTTATTGTACATACAAGACAATTGGGTAATAATTTACTTATCTTATCCTAAAATATGTTGAGTGAGCTGGTTGATTATGTTTATTTTAATCGTGCGGGTACCGACTACAACTGTTGGAGATTGTTGGTGTTATATAAACAAAATTAACATTTTCAGTTGCCTTTGCCTATTTGGAACATGAAAGGGAGGAGAACTACATATGGGCACTACAGAAACTCAAAGAGTTGTTCTATTCAGAGAAGTTGCTTCTGAATGTGTTGGTGACATGCCAGAAACTTGCATTGCAATGGATTCCGTATTTCCATATTCAACATATATACGTTTCATATTTCAAAAAAACGTGAGCATGAAATGTAAAGAGCACGTGAAATCAGAAAGACAAGAACATGTCATGAGTGGAACAACATCGTGTATTCAAATAAAGAAAATGAGTTTGATGTATATTTCAATAACTTCAAGAGTGTTTACGGTGATATTTCATCTTTTATCAAGTATGTGAATGATACATGGTTAACACCATATAAAGAAAGATTTGTTGTTGCATGGACTTAAAAAGTTACTCATTTAGGAAACACAACAACAAACAAGTACTCATACTGTGATGAAGAAATATCTCACTACTTTGGATATTATGGGTCAGAGGGTGTTGAAGAAAAAGTAGGCGATTTAACCTATCCATCCACAACTTCAATGTATCGCCGGTGAAGTACAACCAAATAGGGGAGTTAAGAAGAGTACAAAGGGTGAGGAGAGTGATGTGCATCATGATCCTAGCCAGTTGAAATATGCTGAGGCTTCACATGAGAGTCAGACTACGAAGAGATCATGTACAAAACCAAGTGGAAGTCAATCGCCACCCATCTTGATTGCTAGGCAACCTTCTATCAAATTTTCAAGAGATAAGTACTTGTCATAGTTTCCTGCTTTCTTTCACCCATTCATCGATGCCATTATTGATGTTGATAATGATGGAAATTGTGGTTTCCGTTAAATTTCATATTTATTAGGATGGAGGAAAGTTCATGTTATTTGGTTCGAAAACAATTAGATACTCAAGTTCATCAACATGCAAAATTGGATGTCCAGGGTAGTGATAAATGGATGTCGATTCCTAATATAGGCTTCTAAATACATAGTCATATTTGTTTCACTTTCCATGCAACTTAACATAACATTGTCCAACTTCTCATAGCTCCACCCACGTATAAAAGTCGGCATACAATCATTGATGTTGGTTTTGTCAATAATAATCATTGGGTTCAGATAAAATTGAAACTCGATTGTCCATTTCCTCTCGTCTTTGTCCGATGGAAACAAAATTGTTCTAATGATGCAAAAGTATGAGAATCAGCATATGCGGGTCACTTCAGGCATTGAGAAGATTTGTGTAGGAAGTGATTGTGGTTTTTTTCAATTAAAAAATGTATGTCAATTATTCTATTTATACATTAAGTCGATTAGTTGATTTAATGTATAAATTATTCAAGAGAAAATTAAAAAATGAGAAAAACAACTCTCAGTATTACTGAAAATTTTTTGAAATTTTTAGTTTTTAGGAACTTACTAGAAATTTCAAATTTCTAGTACATATAGGGTAGACAATTACCAAAAATTTCAAGTTTTCGGTTATGTGCATGTGCCACAATAAAAAGTGGTAAATTTACGAAATTTAAGGTATTTCAAAGAAATTTCGGGTACGATACCATGAATTTCAAAAATATTGATAATTTGCAAGGAATTTTCAGTCATTTTGCCCGGGATGGAGGGTGGCATGTATAATAGGGGGTGAGATGTTAATACCTCATCCATGTGGGATGGCGCATGCTATATAAATGTAGAAGGAGACGCCATTTGTAACACCCCTTCTAATTACCCCGCGAATTATATATTTAATCAGAGTTTTAACATAATAAAAAGGGCGTCACAATTCAAAAATTCAAAAATAATAAAACAATAAACCAGTGATCATGCTTTTACTGAAGAACTTATTAAACGTAATTTAAATCAAGGATTATGTTTTACATAGTGGAAAGATAACATAAAATCTGGAATAATTCAATCAATAGTTATTCCTAACATAATTCAAAATAAACAAGTTTAAATCCATAAAACTCAAAACATGTGTTACAAACATAACGACACACGACTATCTAACTAGCATAAGCTGTCCTCACCAAAGCATTATTCACTTCAATCTGAAATCATTAAAGTAAGGGTGAGATTTCATCAAGATTAAAATGCTTTATACGTTCCTTTAAAACAATAAAACAATCAACACATTATTCCACCCGTATTAGCATGACCAGATTAACAATCCACAATTATATTCCATACGATTCATTATGCACATAACAACAACCAATGCAATTATAACACTGGAAACCATCCTAACATGTTATAATTACATATGCAATGCAGACTCAATGCATGTGGTACCAAACGTGAACCAAGTCCACACCCTGTTCCGCTTACACCTCGGAAAACAACGTCAATCAATGAATCGCCCATACACCACTGGGTCAAGAATCTAGCCTCACCACCACTATCCATTTGGTACGGTTATTGGCCCTAAAAGTTTAATTCCACACAATGGGAATGAACCATTACCAAAATGCTCATGCATGCACATCAGAAGCATACAACAATACAATTACGGAATATAATCACACATCATTATTTCACTCATATCCAATAACAACAACAGCACATGATAACCACAATCATGAACATATAACGTTAATTACAACACATGGAATTAACATACAACACATATAAGCAACGAATAATTCACGAATCACAACGAATTCTTATTTACGGAAGCCATAATTAATTCTTCAAGATCTCAATTACTGGTTATGAAAATGTTTTTATTAGATAGTAATTGTTCTAAGCTTTCCAACGATACCAACTATGCCTAATTCAGAGTTACGGTCGCAAAGATATGACCGAAACCGTTTTCAGATAATTATATTTCATCTCTGTACAGTATGCATCGACACAAAACCTCATGTGTCAATACATAACTTGCTTGTGTCAACACAAAACACGTACGTATGTGTCGACTCATACGTAATAATTTTTCCAATTTTTCAAAGTTCCTTCAGTATGAATCGACCCATAGCCTTCTTGTGTCGATACATAAGCTACTTGAGTCGACACATAGCTCTCTTGTGTCGATACAAGAGTTAAAAAATCCTCACATGAGTCGATCCAAGCCATTTTGTGTGGATACAAGTTTCTTTCACGCCTCTGGTTTTGTAAAATTTTACTGTTTGCATCGACACATAACTCCTTGTGTCGACCCATATTGTTGTTTTCACCCAAAAATCAGCCTCTTCTTCACTGTTACGAATTCCTATGGTTTCCATTCATCACCAAACTTTATAATACACCAGAACAGAATTAATTAATGCGTTTTAACATCCATTTGACCACAAAATCATGTTTTCTAATTAGCCTAGGATCATTCTACATAAATTGATCATTCTTATTAATTCCAATTGAATTGTTACGTTGAATTATAACGTTAGGGCACAACCAAGAATCCTAATTCGAGATTCCTAACGGATCAATTCGTTCTATTGATTATCAAAACCTATAAGGCATAATAATCAGATCAAATCATCCTTTACCTCGCGATGATTCTTCAAACTTTGACGATTTGGCTTTTTCTCCTCTTTCTCTTCTCTTTTCCAAAAGCACGTAGAGTGAAATCCTAATTTCTCAAATCCTCCTCTTATTCCTCAATTATTTTATTTATTCCTTTTTATTTTTCAAATAATAGAAATAATTAAATTAGAATTAACTAGAGCCTTTTACTCCACACACCCTCCAATTCCAATTTACACCTCCAACACTTCTATTATTTAATTAAATAATTAAATCTATTAATTCAAAAATGCCAATAATTAAACCTTTAATTAAATTAATAATTAAATTTCTAATTATTTAATAATTGAATGAATTTGGGGTGTCACACCATCTGAGATGGATACATTCTTCACTCTTTCTCACTTTCTCTTCTCTTTTTCTTTGATTTTTTTCAATATGACATCTCCTATGATTTTCACGAGAGATGAGTACGTTATTTTCTAGGCAACCAAATCTCCGATGAAAAATCAAGTTTTGTCACATTCATCCCAAGGAGTGTATGAAGAGAGAGTTGATGTGATGGTTAGAATGGGGCATTCAAAATGGAGAACAAATTAGAAGGATCTAGAGAAAAAGGACGACCACCTCATTTGTAACTGGAAGACCTCAAAGTTGGTTGCAAGAAGTCAGAATAAACACATACGTAATGGTAATGAGGCACAAACCCTATGGAATTGTTTTGACGATTTTAATTTCTTAGATATTTTATCGTGTTATGATGTTATTTTTATATTCGCCCATGTGTTGTTGTTTTATCCGGTGTATGTGTATTTTGTTTGCATTTGGTATGTTGTAACAAATGTTCTTAATGAAAAAACATTTTGTTTAGATCTAAAAGAAGTGCACATATGGTCAATACAACTTTTATGTTGTCGAGCTAGTATCACGAGTGATGCCAATTTTCTAGATTGTCAAGCATGTCCATTTCAGTTGTGATACACTTGCATTTGGGACAAACTTTTTATTCCTTCTCATTTCATCATTGTGCCAAACTATTTCCCCTTCGTACGCAGGCCAATAATCTTTTTTTGCTACCACTGGAAATCCATTGTTGTATGAGCAAGGTCTCGGCCTTGTAAGCGAGATATAAAAGTAGTAATGCATCTTAATAAGCATTGACACATGTTGTAATGACATGGGATCAAGGAGTACGAAAGACTTGAAACTTTCCACAACCTCACCAACGAGATGGTAGTATAACCTTATACTCTTGTCATGTGGTTATGTCGGTTAAATATTGTAACATGATGAGTGTTGACTTTTTCACTTTCTGCCTTAATAAATTTCATGTAGCTTTCACTCCATAAATGACATGATTGTAATATTGTGTTCCACTTTTCATCTCTTTTTGCAAACAATGAAGCCATCCTAAAATATGTTAATTAAACAAGATTTGTTGTCATATGGACCTATAGTTGTCCATTGTCATATGAGCTCGTCTATTTCTCCACATGAAGATTATCGACCCACCTACTTGCATCCAAATTTGATAGTCTGATCTCGTTGTGATAGTGTTTGAAAAATGGTTGTGTTAATGCATACCTTGTATTCATAACTGTTTTCGAAGGGCCTTGTCTTTGATCTCCCGCATTAAATTTTGCACGATATATGTAATGCAGTGGACATGCGCAGAAGGGGGGTTCATGCTAACCATGGGGTGTTTATATTTCAACAAATGGAATTTTAAAGTTTACATAGGGTGTTATGACTACTACCTAAAGTGTAGTGAAAAACACCATAAAATAATTAGATCAATTAAATAATAACATATATACCAAAAAAATTAATAAAAGTGAACTGTTTATATAATTTTTAGTGGTGCTCACGCACTCTTATGAATATTATAAAAAAACGCTCTTAAAATTTAAAAAAAATACATTTTCAGACGCATCTCCTCTACACCACATCCATTCATAAGTGATTCACACTCTCATTTTGCCAAAAAATTAGAACTGAGATGTATCTCCGTAAAAAACACATAATTATATCGTTGGACGGATTTTGATTCAAATATAGAAGTATATGAGATGTTTCAGAATTTAAGAAGAGTATTCTTGAAGAATGACATCGAAGTGGTTTAAGTATTCATCCAGGTGCTACGAAGATGTATCAAGACTTGAAGAATTTGTTTTGGTGGTCTGGTATGAAAAAGGAAGTTGATAAGTATATATATGCTTGTTTGACTTGTCAGAAGTTGAAGATTGAACATCATAATCCTTTGGGTCTGATGCAACCGTTAAATATTCCAAAGTGGAAATGGGATAGCATTTTTATAGATTTTATGTCTATTTGCCGAAGACCGCTAAGGGCAATGATTCTATTTGGGTGATAGTCGATAGATTGACTAAATTGGCTCATTTCTTACTGATGAAGATCAACCATTTGATGCAGAAGTTGGTTGAGATATAAAGGAAAATCACGATTCAATATGCAGCGGAAATTTAAAATTTTCCTTCAATGATCCTTACGAATAAGCATGGTTAGTGATATAAACTATTACCTCTTGTTGAGATTTAGACCTTTTATGTTGTGATCACGAGCATTGATGAAGAACAACACCTCTACTCAGTCTACACAGACATGTCACTTTCGGTCACAGTGCTAGTTGCTTATGAACAAAAGCTTTGAGTGAGAGAGTGAGAGAAAATACATTTAGGGTTTCAAGACCAAATTTTCATCAAGTGAAATGCTTCCGCACAATAGTTATATTTATAGAACCACTTATGTGGTCCATAAGCTAAAAGCCCAATTAAGGAAGCAAGCTAAAAGCCCAATTAAGCCTACATGCATCATACTTTATAATGTACCGTATATCACTTAAGCGCACGATACCTTACCATATTCAGTATTCCACTTAAGCGTACCGAACCTTACGATGTTCTACAATTCACTTAAGTGCACGGTACCTTACAATGTTCCTTATTTACTCTATCTCTCATCAACCTTTCCTTATGTGTGTGACCCTGTAGGTTTCTATGACCTTGGCAATTATATTAAATCACACATTTAACATAATAAATTGTGAACGATATCTAGCAACACGTCACTGCTACCCAAGTCAGGAAAATGTCATGTGATTTCACAAAACCTTTCCATGATAATACTTGTGTGTACAATTACCCTTTTGCCCTCATGTTTATATTGTGCATAAGGCATGGACTGTGTCACCCTTTTCCAGTTCAATGTGGATAGTAAAGAGAAGATTTACTTAGCTAAAAAGATTGAGCAGTTGGAGAAATTAAACAAAAAGAGAAAATCGGTTGGGAAAGAGATTTTTAATTATTTGAAATGATTATAGGTTCTTTGAACATAAGAGGGGAGAAAATGCGTTAAAAAGGAGAAGTATAAGTTCGTTAATAGATAAGGGCGGGGCAGATATTTTTATGATTCAAGAAACGAAACATTCTTTTATGCATGATTTTTACGCTAAAAGTTTGTGGAGTAAGGAGGAGATAAATTTTTCTTATTCTAATTGATGGGCGCATTGGGTGGAATCATAACTTTATGGAAGAAAAGAGAGATGGAGTCTTTGCATAGTTTCAAAGGTGACGGCTTTTTGGGTGTAAAAGTGAGGTGGAGGGACTTTTCCTACTATGTGGTGAATGTTTATTCTCCTTGTGACTTTAATAAAAAGAAAGTGTTATGGGAAAAGTTATTGAAGTTGAAGGAGGAGAACTCGGATGGAGAATGGTTAGTTGGAAGTGACTTTAACTCTATCAAGAATCATAGGGAAAGAAAAGGGAGGAATATGAGGGAGTCTAGTAGTGAAATTACAAAATTTTCGTAGTTCATTGAGAAAAATGGGTTATGGACTTACCTTGTAAAGGTAAAAAGTTCTCTTGGTTTAATGGAGATGGAAAATGTATGAGCAAGATCGATCGGTTTTTGTTATCAATTGTGATGGCTAATAGTTGGGGTGATTGGTCAATATATTGGAGATAGAGATATTTCAGACCATTGTCCTGTTTGGTTGGTGGTGGATAAATCTAATTGGGGTCCTAAATCTTTCAAATTCAACATCGATTAGTTTTCTTTCAAGTCTTTCATCTCGTTTGTGGAAAAGGAGTGGAAGGCGTTGAAGGTGGAAGGAAGAGGTGACTTTGTTTTAAAAGAAAAATTAAGGCTTCTTAAAGGAAGATTGAAATGGTGGAACAAAACGGTGTTTGGTAAAATTGATTTGGAGTTGGATGAGAATGTTAGGGTATTGAATATTGGGGAAGATAGGTTGGAGATCAAACCCGAAGAGTTGCACCCAGAGATTTTATCTAATAGGAAGGAGACGACTAGTAGATTTTGGTTGAATTTTAGAATTAAATAAAATATTCTGGTCTAATAATCTAGAGTCAAATGGTTAAAGGAAGGTGATTCTAATAGTCGTTTCTTTCATAATGTTATGAGATAAAGAAGAAGATACTATCATATATGGATGATTCAATCCAATCAAGGCCTTCTAGAGTCGGTGGAGGAAGTCAGAGAGAGGGTTTTGAATCATTTCTCGGGCAAATTCAAAGAGATGGACTCAGAGGTTTTTGGATTAGAGAGAATTCAATTTAATAGTTTGAAGTTTGAGGATTGACAATTTCTTGATAGTCCCTTTTTAGAGGCAGAAATTAAGGAAGCTATTTGGGGATGTGGGAGCTCTAAAAGTCCGGGGCCGAATGGTTATACTTTTCTCTTCATAAAAAAGTGTTGGCATTTCCTTAAATGGGGTTTTCTCGGTTTCTTCAACTATTTCCATTCTGGGGGCGACCTTTCTAGAGCGGTTACTTCCTCTTTTTTGACCTTGGTGCCTAAGTCTCCAAATCCCGTGTCTTTGGACGACTTCAAACCTATTTGTCTCACCGGTTGTATGCATACGGTGATTACTAAGTTTTTGGCGGATAAATTGAAAAAAGTAGTATCATCGATTGCCTCTCCTTGTCAAAGTGCTTTTGTCCTGGGGAGACACTTACTTGATGGAGTCCTGGTGGCTAATGATGTGGTAGATTTTGCTAGAAAAGAGGGAAGAGATTGTCTTCTTTTCAAGTGGATTTTTAAAAAGCTTATGACAAGGTCAATTAGAATTTTCTTAGATTCATGATGGGAAAAATGGAATTTGGGTCTATTTGGAGGAGATGGATGAAGTTAGTTGTGTTTTAAAGCAAGATGTCAGCCTTAGTCAAGGGGAGTCCAACAAAGGAGTTTTTGGTGCAGAAAGGATTAAGACAAGGTAACCCTCTTTCACCTTTTCTTTTTGTGTTGGTGGCAGAAGGCTTAGCTGGGTTAGTTAGGAAATCTCAAGAAATCTGAGATTATGGTGAGTTCATGGTCAATGGTTACAGTTTGATAGATATTCTCCAATTTGCGGAAGACGCTTTGCTTATTGGGGATGGCTCTTGGAAGCAAGTTTGGGTAATTAAATCGATCTTGAAGGCATTTGAGCTTGTTTCGGGTTTAGGTATTAATTATCATAAGAGCAAATTGATTGGCTTATGCCAATCAAGTTTCTTGGAAGCAGCCTCCTATGTTTTAGCGTGTAAGGTGGAAGAGAGTAATTTTTATTTTCTTGGGATACCAATTGACTCTAAGTCGAGAAATTTTTCAACTTGGGCTCCCCTTATTAACAAGATGAAGAAACGATTATTGGGATGGAAGAATCAGTTTCTTAATCTTGAGGGTAGAATCACTCTCTTGAAATCGATTCTTTGTTCTTTATCCATTTTTTCTATGTCTTTTTACAAGATGCCAAGGAAGGTCGTCAAGGTTATAACAAGTTTACACGATAGATTTTTGTGGGGAGGATCGGAGGAAAAGAAGAAAATTCATTGGGTGAGTTGGAAGAAAGTTTGTCTTCCTCTTGAGTCAGGGGGTTTGGGGATCAAAGATATTGGGGATTTCAATATGGCTCTACTTAACAAGTGGAGATGGAGGATTCTACAAGGTCAAAATTCTCTTTGGTACAAGCTTTTGAAAGCTAGATATGGTGATATAGCTATGAAAGTTTTTTGTGGTGGACACAATTTTAAAGTTTCTGGATCTCAATCTTCGTGGTGGAAAGATATTTTGTCTATTCCATATTATTCTTCTAGTGACCCTATTTTGGGAAGCGAGATGGTTGGAAGATGTTTGTTTGAAAGATATTTTTTCGGACTTATATTCGGCTTCTAGGTTGAAAAGGGTTTCGGTGGCTGACATGGGGGTTGGAATAATGGTGTATGGGTTTGGAGTGTATGGATAGGGAAGAGTTGCATACAGATTTGAGAGCTCTTCACTCTAGTTTTGTCTCGAAGTTGCATGGTCATAATTTGCATGAGTCCGGTATGGATAATGTTGTTTGGCCGATAGTTTCGGAAGGTAGTTTCTCAATATCTTCTTGTTATACTCATTATGCTAACTTTTGTTATCCTTTTGAGCCACGAAATAGATGTGACGAAGCTTTGGATTTGGTGTGGAAGTCAGAAGTTCCGTTTAAAATTAAGTCTTTTGGTTGGATACTTTTTGTGGATAGAATTCTAACTAATAATCTTTTGGTTCATAGAGGTGTTGCTTTCCCTTTAGATTCTTTAAAGTGTGTGTTTTGTGATGTTGATAATGAAAGTAGAGATCACACTTTTTGAAAGTGTTCGGTGGTGAAGATTATATGGAGGGAAATTTCTAGTTGGATTGGTAAAACATTTAGGTGGGAAGAAGATTGTCTAGCTAATTTCATGGATTGATATTTTTTGTAAAAAAAAAGAGTTAAAGAGAGTAAATTAGGAGTGGTGTGACTTGCTACTACATGAATCATTTGGTTGTTGAAGAACGATATTTGCTTTAGTAATGATTCGTAGAACATTAATGACACGGTGTGGAGTATCAAAATGATGGTTTGAAAGTGGTCATTAATAAGAGATATTACATATTCCAATCGTAACTTTTACAATTTTTAACAAAGAGTCTTTGTTATTCTTATCGTAACCGGAATTGATTTGTAATTTCTTCTTGTTTTTTGTCGGATTTGTTACCGGTTTGTTGTGTAAAAAGGTTGGAGAACCCTTAGTTCTCCTCTTTCAATAAAGACAAAAAAAAATATTTATTTGAAACTTAAGTACTCAGTGAATCCTAATGATAGAATAATGTTAATAAACATGATAAGATAATTGTCTCATGATATTTCAGTTCAGTATTTGATGAAATAATAGGTTATGATAAATTAATCGTTAAAATTTATCAAATTCATTTAAAATTCTTATCTTCTGCATGAAGAATTAGAAACATATAATAAGATATACTTCTGAACATGACACTTATGTCGTCTATACTTACATTGCAAGCTATACTTCTGAACATGACAGTACTAAGTTCAAGCTATAGCATATAATAAGATACACTTAGCATGAAGTTTCAATTTCTACCTACAGTTTTCGAATACCGATTTGAATCCTACCTTCTTGACCAATCCATTTAGACAGCAACCACAAACTCAACTTAAAGACTCGAATATTTGATGAATCACCGTCTAAGATATTTCGTTCCTCTGGCATCTTCTTGAATGATATTACAAAGGCTATCTGAAAAATCAACTGGCCACAAAACCACATCATTTCCACAAAGAGACATCTTTGCAAGATGATCTGCAGCTCTATTAGTTTCGCGCCACGAGTGAGAAATCCGATACTCGTCAAACTTACTCAAAAGTTTCCAAATTTGTTTCAAACAGGATCCAGCCTTTGGACAATGCTGGATTCTATTGATTGTATTGACAACACTCGCGGAATCTGATTCCACCCATATTGATTTAATCCCAAGACCAAAGGAGAGAACAAGGCCTCTCCATATAGCCCAAAGTTCAACCAAGAAAGTATCCCCTTGAGGAGCTTTCGAGACAAATCCACAAATTGGTTCTCCCCGGAAGTCACGAAGCAGACCACCAAAACCAGCAGTTTCTTTATTTACAGAACCGTCAGTATTCAGTTTCGTCCATCCGAATTCCGGCTTTTTCCATTCACACCATACTACGGGTCTAGAAACTGGATTCAGAATGTTTGCAATTTTGTTGAAATTCTTAAGTAGAACCATTCCTTTGATTCTTTCTTGTGTAAAGGATAGCACGAATGGTATATCCGTTGCGTGTAACCCGACTCGAAGCTCTTTTTCCTTAGTCTTGTGTTGCTTCCCTTGAAGATGTGACCTTAAGCAATTTTCACTTGTAGTACTAATTTGGCATAAAGCACAACTCCATTCCTTCTGGACCTTCTTTCGGTTTGTATAACCGCTTTTCGTTTTTTCACAATCAGCAAGTCCATCTTTTCCCTGATACAAACAATTTTTTAGAAAGAAATATTTCATATCTCATATCATATATATTAAGAAAGAGTCTCAAATTCATCAGTCGGGTTATCATTATCAATACGGTGTTTTAAAGTGAGGCAACAACTTAAGACTTATACCGGATATATGAAGAGTTTCTTCTCTTGTAAATGATTTGTAATAATTGTCTGACCAGAGATGTCAACTATTTTGCTATCATCGACGGAGTCATAAAATATTTCTCCGTCCTCGTCCAATTCTAAAAGAGTTTCTCTGTCCTCGTCGAATTCAAATCGTGTGATTTTCAGATTGAAGATGTTCATCGTCCATACACAGATGTTCCTCGGGCAGTAACATTTAATTAAAAGCTTGTAGATGTACGGCGCAGCACCAAAGTAAGGTATTAAGAACAGGATAGTTATCGCGGCTTTCACATGAGGCCACCATGGAAGCCTGCAACAACAAAATTAGTGCCAATAGAAAACTAAATATATTCTAACTGCCCCCAAAAAGTGTGAGAAAGTTAATTCAATAGATAAACCCAAAGAAACACAATCCAAACAGAGCCTTGGTATTTAGTAGAGTAAAAGTGAAATTACCAGTTAAATAAGAGTGCAAATTCACACTCGATGATCATGGTCAAGGAAAAGAGAACCCAAAACGCAAGACAGCGCTGATTAGTGGAACGGCAATCACTCTCCAATGCCCTAAAAGAAGCGTATCTACATTCAAAACAAAACACCAAAAAATTTCAGAGACTTTTTATTCTAAATTCTCTTATTTTCTTAAAAGTGACTAAAAATTAATGAATTAATAAATTTACTTACAAGGAACAAAGCAAACTAAATGGAGGCCTGCATGACATTAACGTTAGACATTTTCAGTGAAAAGAAAAGAAAAATAAAAAAGAAGAGTTAGTTAGTATATACCAGGCAAGGATGGTGAGTGAGTTTGCTAAGATTGAGTGAAGAGTTTCGAAATCCATTTGTTTATTTTGTGTTTTTTAGAGTTGAAATTGAAATTTAGCTTAATGGTTAAGAAAGTGAGGGGTTTGGGGGAAGAAGAAAGGGGGAGAAGAGAAGGTCATAAGTCAATAGAATTATACAACCTCCTTTTTCATTGGGTTTCTAAGGTCTTGTACGGTTCCCAATTAGCCATTATTATAAGAGGAATTTAACAAGTTTTAAATGTGAACTTTTTATGATATTCTATGTAGTCTTTTTGTTTCACTCTCATTCTCTTATTAAAAAGTCCTTGAATAAACAATTGTGTATTAAAAAAATATAATTTTTTTTTGTAAACAAAAAAATTATATCCGTAGTGATAGAAGTTCTATAGAGATGTTCAACGCAATACAAAAGCGAGAAGATAATTTTTTAATGTATCTTTGAATTTTTGTAAAGGTCTTTGACGAAATTCTCATAATACTCTCTAGATTCAAATATGCATATTCGAACTCACCACGTTACATATAGAGAGAGAGGTTGATTCATATATGCATGTTTGAAACAATTTTTTAGTCAACATCAGAGGATTTCGAATATGTATAACTGAATCACCCTATATCCGAAACATATTAAGTTTATATAAATTTTCGAAATAAAACATCCTTTTCGCATTACTCTCTATATTCCAACTCACTCTTTCGCAATCTTTGAGCAACATTTTCAACACTATTCAAGACCAAAGTACATTTTCAATTCATTTCAACAACACTTCAAAACTCAAAATTCGAGTAAATTTCTCTAAACTATTATTATAAGAGGAAATTAACAAGTTTTAAATATGAACTTTTATAATATTCTATGTAAGTCTTTTTGTTTCACTCTCATTCTCTTATTATAAAGTTCTCGAATAAACAATTGTGTATTAAAAAATATAATCATTTTTTATAAACAAACAAATTTATATCTGTATTGATAGAAGCTCTCTAGAGGTGTTCAACGCAATACAAAAGTGAGAACATAATTTTTAATGCATCCTTGAATTTTTGTAGAGGTCTTTGACGAAATTCTCATAATACTCTCTAGATTAAGACATGCATATTCAAATTTATCATGCTACATATAGAGAAAGGTTGATTCAAATATGCATGTCTGAAACAATCTTTTAGTCAACATCAAAGGATTTCGAATATGTATATCTAAATCACCCTATATCTGAATCTTATTAAGTTTATACAAATTTTCGAAATAGAACATCCTTCATTTGAAGGAAGCTGCTGGGGAAAAGGTCCATGTTAATGTGCCTAGAGTTTCCGTTGATAACATCTTTTTTTTCTATATGAGAAGTATGTGTACCAAAGGAGGTTGGGTTTGGAAAGAGAGCTTGGTTAGGATACTCTTAACTGCAAGGAAGATGTGGATCTAATTGAGGTATAGGGGTTAATGAAGATTGTTGTTAGTTCTAGGAAATGTTCTGAGGTGCTAGTGAAGGAATTCACTATTAACACTTCTAAGAAATGTGTTAGTAAGATGAGCAAGGAGAACAAGAAAGTTTATGAAAAAGGTAAATATGTGGAGATTACAATAAGATTAGTTGGTGTTGTCCATTTTGACAGCGCCACACCGTCTTGCGAATTCAAGATCATTATGTACACCCCTATTGAAGAGGTGCGTGAAACATTGCAGGAACTTGTACCTTTCGGTGACGGTTGAAAGGTAGAGAAGACCGAGTACCACTCGCCGTCGATTGACAATGGAGAGAATCTTCAGTTCATAAATCGTGAACTGAAGAACGACGCTGATTTACGTGCTATGTGGTTTACTTATGAAAGTTTTTGGGAGAAAGTTCCAGTCGATTTAGACGCGACTTTATCAAAAACCGTTGATGACATTATGAGGATGTTGCAACGTCCACTCGGATGTTGCAACGTCCACTCATATATTGATTTGTAATGTTTGATTTATGATTAACTACTAAATGTATTTGCTAAATTTATGTTATGAATTATATGTATTTCAATGTTAAACAATACGATAAAGTTTATTTTCTGTTATAATTAAAACCGGAATTCCAGTTTCGATAAAAAACCGAAAATAAAATTTTAGTTTGATGTATATTTTATGAGATGGTGATGTGCACCAAAAATATACTTCCAATTTTGAATAACACTTTAGAAAATTTGTGTGGTACCTAAAAAGCTCATAAGTTGGAATAAGAAATTAAGTAATTTAAATACTTTAAAGACAAATACTACATTAAATATTAAAAACACTGTGAATATATTAAAAAAGAAAAATAAAGAGCTTGTGTTGTTAAGAGTGCGTATACCAATTTCATTTCCGTTACATTAGCGCCATTTTCCATTTACCAGTGGCACACCTTCAATCACCGAGCACCTCACGGAGCGGATCTTGTTTCTCTAAGCACAAACCGAACGTTTTCGATCCATTTTTTCTTTTCCCCTTTCCAACTTCTCAACACTTGCTTCGATTCAATCCGCAACAGAGTTACGTGAACCAAAATTCGTGTTCGTATTTTGATTTTCCCCTTCGAAAATGGCAGCTTCTGCCGCCAGTTTCCTCTCTATTTTCTTCCTGTTTTGCGTTGCGGTGTTTCTCTTCTTTACGTAAGTTCAGCGTGTTGGATTTCAGTGTATTTAGCGATAGTTTGAATTTCGTCATTGTTGTTTTTGATTTGATGCATTTTGTGATTGAGTATTAGTTGTTTGAATTGGAATTTCACACGCTTGTTCTAGTTTTTAGGTTGAAATAAATTGCAATTATAAATGTGTTTTTGGATTGTTGGAATTTAGAAATGAGTGAATGATGTGAGTGATGAGTTCCAGATTAGCAAGTTTCTGTTTGTTAAGGTTTTAAAATACGGTTGTGGCCGCGTTGCGGTTGCATAAAGGCTTTCGCGATTTCGGTCGGAACATGTGTTGCAACACTGAATGCGGTTGTCGTCGCGGTGTAAATTAACACAATTTGTTCTTTAACATAAAAACAGCGAATAATGGTATCGGTATCAACATTTGCCGATAATACTTTGTCGCGGCCGTTTTCACAATCGCGAACCGTTTTTTAAAACCCTAGGTTTTCTCTTTTTGTTTCCCTTGCGTTGTGACAAGTAAATATTAACATGATGAAAATATCAACTGAGTACACTTAAGTATAAGTTGAAAGCCAATGAAGCCTAGGATCTACTGATTTGGCTTGGTTAGTACTTAGTACTTAGTAGCTAAGAGATATTATGGAACATTTGTGGGGTCGAGTTAATGAACTAGACTCTGATACCATGTTAGAGTGTATAGGAAGGATAGAGAAACTCATTTTGAGTTGTAACTAACTTTTTGATTTATGAAAATTGGTTAGTTACACTTGAGAACTGTTTTGCTTTTATACATAGCAAAACAGGTGACCTTCTATAGCAGGTAGCTCATACCTTCAAGCTGACAAGTGTCATTCTTGAAGTTAATACATTTCCTATTAAGGTGAATAGCATGAATATTCTAATAACTCAAATTGTAAGTAGCATAATCCTAGAAGATATTGTTAAATTAGATAATTTGAATTGCTTGAGAGAACTTTCATCGTTATTATATATAATAATTGATTACAATCAAATCTATAACTAAATCTTTTGATTATAGGAATAAACCCGACAAACCCTATCATAGAAATATTTACTCAACAAACTACAATTTAAATCTAATACATATCTTAATAGATATAAAGATTGAACGAAAAAGCCTATCAGACTATATTTTGATAACAAGTTAGCCATATAAACATTACACATAATCCTATGCAATATGATAGAACCAATCATTTTGATTTTGATAAGAACTTCATAATGGAGATGTTGGATAACTGGATTGTACACCATATGCATCTATTGAGATCTTACTCTGACTAGACATACAACTAAATAATCCCTTATAAGGCTTGGGGATTCTTGATAACAACTTGAGCTAGTTTTTGTGGCTAATTTATGTCAAACCTAATTCTAGACCTAATTCTAGAATAGTATCAAAGTTTATCTAGATATTTAATTGGACCTCTTATATTTGTTCTCGCTTCAGATGTCCAATCTTGGATTTGAGAAAGCATGTTAAGATTTTTGTTATTAGGCCATCTACATTTGTTCACACTCTTGATGTCTAGTTGTAAGTGTAACAGATTGTGTTGTGATCCCAAGTCGACTAGAGACATAGCCAAATTAGCCTTTAAAAGCCTAGGGCAATCTTCACCATTTGAGCTAGCTTTGGGGGTTAATTTAGACTTAATGGATGATGATTTTGTCATTTGCTTTGGTATTATTAGCAGTAGCCTATAAAGTGTAAACCATCTGTGTACAATTGTGCACATGCTTAACACTTGGAAAATTATTCCTTTCTCTCTATCAAGTAAACTTCTCCACTATTGTAATATTATTTTAAGAAACTGAAAGTTTAACCAAATGGTGTGGTGTGGCAGGGGGTTTAGCTATCTTGTTTGTCAAGAGAAGCATAAGCAGTTGGAGTTAGTGTCCTTATGGAGGGAGATATTGCCACTTCCCAAAATTTGTTGTCAAATTACATCCCATTGTCGTTGTTTTTTTTGTTCACACGGAAATGATGATAGCATACGATTCTTTATGATTTAAAATTAAATGTTATGTTGCTTAGTACTTTAAAGACTTGTGCTATTTGAACCATGCTGATTCTTTGTTATTTTGGTTTAGATCCTTGGTATGCAGAAATCAAATTGGACCCCGAATAATCCTGTTACATGACTCTGATTGCACATGTTAATTGCAGATTTTCTTCAGCATTGCTGTCTTGGATTTTGAGCCGTATTTTGGGTGCATCTGTTGAATTTTGTGTTGGCGGATGTAACAGTTTGCGGGATGTGGCTGTGAAGTTTGTAAAGGTTTTTCCTTGCCTTCATGCACTTCTTTATTTAAAAGTTTAGAATATTGAAGGGAGCTGTGGTACATTCAACTCAAAGCTGAACATAATAAAAATCACTCTTTTATTGGGTTTTATTATGGTAATCCTTGTGTATTTCATGACTAAAATTTCCCCTGGAGAATAATAACCCAGTCCCGCAATAGTAGATTGTAGGGCATAACAACGGACTTTGACTAGTTACCTACTTTACTAGGGAAAAATGGACTTATTACAAGGATAAATTGTACAAGCAAATAACTCCCGCGGAGAATTTAATTTGAAGTAGCCTAGTACCTTGCCACCCAACTGGTTTTTCGTCATCCTTTTTCTCTATTTGTTTCTAAATGAGCTAAAGAAAAGTTTTCCCTCAGTTTCCGAAACCTATGGTATAGAAGCTTAGTTCAACTGATCTGGTTTTCTTTATGCACCCATTCTGTATATCATAGTTCAAATTCTTTGCTTTTATTCTAGTGAACTGTCATGTTTGTGTCTCTAGGATTCCATAGCAATATATTCTGTTGATTTATGACATGTACAGGGTGCTACTGAATCTGTATCTATTGGTGAAATTAAACTCAGCTTTTTATATTCCTCTGTCGAACCTGGTGTGGGTTTTCGTTCTTGGAATCCAAAGTTGCAATTATCAATATGCAACTTAGAAGTTGTTATGGGGCCTACAAGTACAAATAAAAGCTCTGGGAAGAAGAAAACTAAGAAATCCAAAACACGTTCTTTAGGCAAGGGAAAATGGAAGACTATTGTCAATATTGCAAGATATTTTTCTTTTTCTTTGACAGAGCTAGTTCTAAAGGTATGCATCTTTATATCATTGTAATTTTCTTCTTGTATGGAGAAACATGCTGATTTTCAACACTGTTGTTTTTTGGTGTCAGTATTCTTATGACTTGGAAGAATATTTTACTTTGTATGATTGTATAATTACTGTTGAGATATGTCATTGAATGTGGAAATTTGTACGATATTTAATTTGTATTTATTGTGATAGTCTATCCTTAGGAAATTTGCTGTATAATGGTAAATAGGAAATTACCATCATATCTTCAGATTTGACTTTGAAGGGGTAGCCTTGGTTCAACGGTAAGGTTGTTCCATTGTGACCCTGGATCATGGTTTCGAACCCTGCTGGAAACAGCCTCTCTATTATAAAACAGGGGTAACGTGCACTGGGTTACCCCTATCTATCTTCAGATTTGACTTTATTTCTTCCTTATTTTCTGCCTAATCTCGTATCTATAAATTTTGAACACTCTTGTACAGAATTATTAATCAGAAATACAATTTCATCTTGTCTTAATTATTACAATTTATAAAGGTAATTTACATTATACAGACTTGGGAGCTACTTGCCTAAAATAGGATTATATTATGGGAAGCAAAACTGTTCTAGTTAGAGGAAATGAAGCAACAAACCTGTCACTAATGAAGCATAAATACCATTTGACAACAATAGTACCAATACTCAACGATATGTAATATTATATTAGGAATGATTTCAGATATTCAAATACAATGATAATGATAATTGTGAGAAGTAAAATATAGTCTAATACAACATCTGTACTTATATTTTTAAATTAGTCTGTATTTACTTTGTTTACTTTCCTAGTGGGACTGGGATTATGTTAGAAAATCTTCTTTGGGTCCCTGAGAGTATTTTGGATTATTGCAGACACCTAAAGGTACTGTTGGGATTGGGAAGGTGAATGTTGATATATCTAAAGGTGGTGGGCCCGAATCAAATTTGTTTGTTAGCTTACATATATTGCCCATTGTCGTTCTCATTGGTGATCCTGAAGTTAGTTATGATCAATTATCTAAATTTAGTGTTGGAGGATGCAGTGTTACTAGCCAGGCATCTGCTGCTCCTACAGAAAAGCCTTCTGCTCCTTTTATCTGTGAAAAATTCTCCGTCTCATGTGGATTTGGTCATCATAGGTATTTTTCTTTCTTTTATATATTTTTTATAATATTAATCATGTAACTTAGTTTCCCCTTTGCAGTTTCTATAGATGTCCTTGTAGTTCAATTTTTTAAGGAAAACAATATTTTGTTCTATTTTATGCCATGTTGCAGTAGGGTCACTTGACTTTAACTTGGATGCTCTTACCCTTTTATGGATTTGATTTTTTTAAAATTTTTTTCTATGGTTCTAAGTTGTGTTTTGTCTCTCCTTTTTGAACACAGGGAAGTGGGTATTGTTATTAAGAATGTGGATGTATCCATTGGAGAAGTTACTGTAAATTTGAATGAGCGGCTGCTTATAAAAAAAAAGAGGTCATCAGAATCTTCATCTGGCTCTGATAGGTCAAGCATTGATCCCATGAGCACAAAACCGTCTTCAACAAAGCAAGAAAAACTAGCACGCTTCAGTTCTTTGTTTCCTGAGAAGGTTTGCAATTTGAACATAATTAGATTTTCTAACTGTCATGTATACTTTTCAAGGCTTAGCGCACTGGTAATGTTGTTTCTTTGTGAATTGGTGGTCATGTGTTTTAGTCACAACCTTTACTCCACTTTAAGCAATTTGCATGATACGTTGGACTTTGGGTGCCTTGTTGACGGTTTTAGCTTTTCAAGGAGCTTTCATTTTTTCAGAACACTAGCATTTGACTTTGGGGATAGACATTCTTGTGAAACTCTTTGAATATTATGATTGTATTCTTGGTATTTTTGGTTTTATTTGGGTTATTTAATTTGGAAACCATAATCAAAGTGTTTGCCTTCTTTGTGGTGTATAAATGGACAATCTGTTTGTATTATTTTGTTGCAAATATTTTGAACCAAAAAACTATTCAAATATTTTTCAGTTAGAGTTTTTTCAGCTGTGGAATTATACTGTGTATTGATAGGTGGGCTTCAATCTACCAAAGCTGAATGTGAGTTTTGAACATAGCGAACATGGTCTTTCTGTTGAAAATAGCATTACTGGCATTCAATTTAATAGCATCAAATCACGCTCCAATAAGGATATTGGGGAGAGTACTCGCTTTCATTTTCAACTGGAGTTCAGAGAAATTCATGTATGTAGTTTGTTTATTGATTTGTTGAGCCTTTTGTGGTATGATTTCCCTAATTTCAATTTGCTTCTTGCTGACAAATTTTATTCGGTACCATTGACATCGTAGCTTCTTAGAGAAGCCAGCGCTTCCGTCCTGGAGATAACGAAGGTGAATTTGGTCTCCTTTGTCTATGTCCCAGTGCAGGTAAGTTGTCAGCAATCCATATATGCCACTTTTGCATCTATATATTTGTATCTTTGTGTTTATCAGACCTGGGAAACTTTAATACAATTAGGAGCAAGAAAAGGGAAAAATACTATTGAGATTATTACAATAATTTTAATAGGCCTTTTATGAACGAATTTAAGATTTTTCCGAATGCATGGGTCATCTGTTTTAGTTCTCTTTGTTGTAAATACTCTTGAATCATATTTTCTCATTGATATGAAAAGGTCTTAACAACTATTTATATACATGAAAGGTATATACACTAAGCAGGAATGTAATTCTATCTATCATAATCGCAAAGGATACTAACATATCATACTATCATAAATATCAATATGCTTAGTGTACATGAAAGGTATATACACTTAGCAGGAATGTAATTCTATCTATCATAATCGCAAAGGATACTAACAAATCATACTATCATAAATATCAATATCTCTACAATAAATATTAATATCTCAACATTCCCCTCAAGGTGGAGCATATATATCGTATGTCTTAAAATGTGTGGGTTGGGCCTACCTCGACCCTACAAAACTGACTTTTAAGGTGAGGATTGCTCTCACTTATAAACACATGTTCAGGCCATATATTGTTCGATGTGAGACTCTTAACACCCCCTCTCACGCCCAGGAATTGGGGCTGAAGCGTGGAACTAAATGGTGGGTGGCCCAATGGACCTTAAACCAGGCTCTGATACCATCTTAAAATGCGTGAGTTGGGCCTAACTCGACCCTACAAAACCGACTTTAAGGTGAGGATTGCTCTCACTTATAAACACATGTTCAGGCCATATATTGTCCGATCGGATGTGAGACTCTTAACAATATGCATCCATCTTGTCACATATGAAAGTTATTCGAGGACTTCATAGTGATTTGGTAAAAGGTGTCAGCAAGTTGCTCCTTAGAACTGACAAAGGAAATTTTGATGACTTTAGAGAGATTCTTTTCTCAAATGAAATGACAATCGACTTCTATATGTTTTGTTCTTTCATCGACTTCTATATGTTTTGTTCTTTCATGAGAAATTGAATTGGAGGAGAGATGTAAAGTTGATTGGTTATCACATATAAGTTCCGTCTGACCAACTTACAAAAATGTAGCTCTTGTAGAAAATGTTTCAACCATACAAGCTCACATGTAGCTTGAGCCATACCCATAACTCAATACTCAACTTCTGTACTTGATTGGGCAACAAAAGCTGCTTTTTGCTCTTCCAGCAAATCAAATTCCCACCCCCTAAAATACAATAACTAGAAATAGACCTCCTATTACTCACATCTCTTGTCCAATCGGCATCTAAATACCCAACAATATTTGAGTGACCTCTAGGAGTAAAAACAAGTTCATTTACATGTCCTCTTTTGATGTACTTAAGAATTTGAACTATATTTCAGTGATTGATACTGATACATGGACGGTTAAGAAACTCAACACTAATTGAAAAAGATATGCTTGCTCTTGTCAGGTGAGATAAATCAAAATTTTCCACTAGTCTCCGGTTTCTACCTGGATCGAAATAGGCTAGACTTGAGTATAACCTCTTGCAACTAATTGGACCTTTAATTGATTAACCTGTCCATTAGGTCCTACTTTGACATTAAATACCCGCCTGCAACCAACAATAACCAACAATAGATTTTCCATGAGGAGGAGGAAGAAACTCCCAAGTATGGTTAGATCGTAAAGCCATCATCTCATCAATCATGGCTTATTCCATCCCGAATGAGACAGTGCTTCATGAACTGTCTTAGGAATTTAGACAGATGAAAAAGCAAAAACAAAAGAAAAGTAGGAAGGAGACAGTCGATGTAACTCACAAAGTTGTAAACATGATGAGGATTAAAAGTAAATCTTTTACCTTTACTCTAAGAATTTGAGATTAGCCTAACTCAACCCTACAAAACTGGCTTGCAACGTGAGGATGACCCCCACTTATAAACACACCACAAGCCTTATCTCTAATCAATGTGGGACTAAATCCATCTCTTCAAACCCAACACAATGAAGGTGTTGGAAGCTACAATGAAGGCTAGCCAAAGTACCACAATTGAGGCGACTAAGGGCGGACCGCGCAATTAAGGCAAAAATTCAACGCACTCCCTCACGCTTGGGCATCATCCCGAAGCATGGACGATGCGTGAAATCCAACGGATCTAGGATAGGTTCTGATAGCATCTCAAAATTTGAGTTAGACCTAACTCATACCTACAAAACCGGCTTAAAAACCGGCTTGTAAGGTGAGAATTTCCTCCACTTATAAACACAACACATGCCTTATCTTTAAGCAGTGAGACTAAATTCACCCCTTCAAAGCCAACGTGCCACAATTAAGACGACTAGGGGCAGACCGCAATTAAGGCGGAAATTCCAACACACCCCCTCACGTTTGGGCCTCAATGAGTCTGAAGCGCGGACGACGCATGAAGCCCAATAATGGATCTAGGATCGGCTCTGATACCATCTCATAATTTGGGATGGGCCTAACTCAACCCTACAAAACCTGTTTGTAAGTTGAGGATTGCCCCCACTTATAAACACACCACTAGCCGTATCTCCGATCAATGTGATACTAAATCCACCACTTCAAACCTAACACAACGAAGGTGTTGAAGGCTGCAATAATGGCTAGCCAAAGTGCCTCAATTAAGACAGGCGGACCGCAATTAAGGCGGAAATTCCAACATTTACGAAGAGCACAATGCCAAACCAAGCATGGGGAGATTGTTTCAAGCCATAAAGGGATCGACAAAGCTGACATATGAGAAGTGTCATTAACATTGATGGACATTAAATTAAATGCACAACCAGGGACATAAAGCACATAGTCCAAAGAAAGTGCAATTGTCCAAAGAAAGTGCAAAAGGTAGATAATCGATGATAATCCAAATGCCAAACATAAATATGATTAGGATTCCGAAAAGTCCCACATAGGATTGAGATATGGCTTGGAAATTAGATGGTAGATCAGAGTCTATCCAAGATTTGTTGGGCCATCGGCTATCAAGTTTCCAATAACAAACTGCCCATCATTATATTCACAAACCAAGCCCAATAGTGCTCAACATGAGGGTGTGTTAAGAATCTAACATTGGAGGAGATATGGTATAAAAATATGTTTATAAGTGGGGAAAATCCTCATCTTACAAGTGAGTTTTGTAAGGTTGAGTCAATCACCATTCTAAGAGCTACAATCACATCTGATGGCTCTACAAATGTTTAGTTCTACAAATTTTTAGTTTCTATTTTTCCTACAATACAACCACCCATTCTAACAAGAAAGCTTTGTAAGCTTAGCTTGGGAGGGAGTATTAAAATCAAATCCTAATATTTATTACTAGGATTAAAATTAGCAAATCATATCAATAATCTTTGATGTATTTATTCTATATACAATTACAAATAGAGATGAGTGTAATCTCATAATCTCATTTAGGCACACAGAATCATAAATTCAACACAAAACAATAGTAAATAGTTGACAAGATTGCTTGGGATATGTTGACCATAGTAATGTATCTGATTATTCTCTTTTTATTATCATTGATATAGTTTCCATAGTTTTTCAAAATTGTTTTGAGAGATTTTCTCTATTATATAAATTTGTACAACCTCATTGTGAAATATTTACTATCCACTTGAAATTATTCAATAGGAGAGAAGCCCGAATAAAGGAAGTCTGATTCCTAAGCCATTTATTTAGTTGAATTATTTTACTATATTGTCCATTTAGCATATGTTAAGATACTTATAAATTTAAGTTATATATGGTTGAGAAAATCTCTATAAAATTAGGTTTGTTAGTTTATTCATCCCTATAGTCTAGGGATTTGATTATTCATTTGAATTTCTCTCAAGCAACTCAATAATCTAATTCAACTGTCTATAGATAATTGGAGTATGAATTGTTCTCTTTTGTGTTGTCTATGCAAGCTTATTCTCTTTTCTTTTTCATGGGCTCCTTCCTCCAGTCAACCTCACTTGCTAGAGCTGAAACTGAAATCAAACTTGGACGTTCACAATGCAATATCATAATGAGTAGATTGAAGCCTTGGTTGCGTCTCAACTCCTCCAAAAAGAAAAAAGTGGTACTTCGAGAGGAAGCTTCGGTTGTAAAACCGAAATCAAATGAGAGCAAGATCATCTCGTGGACATGTAAATTTTCAACTCCTGAGATAACAATCGTCCTTTATAATATGGCTGGTTTTCCGGTGTATCATGTAAGTATTTGTACATATATAATTTCATTGTTTTATGAACCAAAACTTGCATAACAGCCATGCTATGCCATTGCAAAGTAAATTTGATTCTAGTTATATTTAGTAATGTGCCGTTTGTGATTGATATAAATTTAAAAGTTCAGTTGAAAATTAAAATTAAACTGTTCTGTCCTTATATGCCATATATTTTTGAACTTGTTAGACGATATGAAAGAATCTAATAATAACTTATGTTAGAATGTTGTAAGCAATAAATAAATAAAGGAGGGGAGTACGGGAAGAGATGTTAGAGTTCCAATAGAATGCATAATAGTTATGAAAATAAAAGTTACAAAGAAATATAGAAAAATATAATAAGGCATAAAAAGTTAGACTATTAATTTTGAAATATAAAAAAGCCAATGAGATAAGTCTAATAGACTATTATCGAACATCTTCTTTTAAATCTATGATGCATTAGCAGAGAGCATCAAGATTTTGTCCACAGAGAAACATAGTTTATAATTTTGGACAATCCTAACCTTACAAGTGAATTTTGTGGATAAGAATTGGAAGCTAATTAATAAAATTAGCGTCAAAATTTATAATTAACATATCTATGTAATATATAAATGAGACACAGTTGCCACAGGTTCTGTTCACTTAAGAATAAATGGAATAGAGTGAAAGAGGATAAATACAAAACTTAAATGACTGATATCATGTAGAAAAGTATTGAAAATAATGGTAAAATGCTGTTGTATTTTATTCCTCAGCCTCATGCTGGTTTATATAGTGGGAATTCTATAAATTACAATTAATTATCTCCTCAATGGAGAATAAAGGAAATTAAAGGAGAATAAACAAAAATAATAAAATAGGAAAATAAAATATTTTTCAATGCCAGGAGGAATGTCCATATATACTTCTTTTTCTAGATCGCAATTGAGAAAGACATTCTTAACATTTAACTAATGTAGGGGCCAATCCAGGTTGCAGCAAGAGCTAACAATATTTGGATATTGTTCAATTTTGCGAGCGAATGTCTCTGAGTAATCTATACCATAGGTCTGAGTAAAGTCTTTAGGCACCAAGCGAGTCTTTTACCTTTCAATTGACCCATTTGAATTATACTTCACAGTAAACACTCATTTGCGTCCAACAGTCTTCTTGCCATCTAGTAGTGTCGTAACACTCCAAATTTTATTCTTTTCAAGAGCTTTCATCTCCTCAAGTACAACTTCCCTCCACTTTAGAATTTCTAGAGCAACCTGTACATTTTTGGAATTTCTACACTAGACTATTTTGAGGTGAAGACAGACAAAGATGAAGGCAAATTTGAATATGATATAAAATTGGACATAGGGTGTTTAGTACAAGATCTAATAGGTTTTCTAATGGCAACAAGATCTTCTATACCAGAATACAAAATACGACTTTCGGAAATAGAGATGAACTTACCTTTCCTATTCTTAGGATGTTGATCATTCCCCGGTTCAGATTCCTGACAGTGTTGAGATGTGGACTCATCCCTTCCTTTGTGGTGTTTTTTTCACAAATCTTCCCTTTCCAAGTTTTGTTTCCTAATTCAAATGTTTTCTTGAAGTGATTCATTATTTTGTGGCATTTCAATTAGATCATTATTATTATCGTTTTCAGGATTCTCATTGTTTTCTACATGAGAAAATGTAGGCTCGGATTCACAAAGTTCCTTAATCATAACAGGAGTAGGATCAAATAAAGAATCATGACCATTTTCTGTTGGTGCAAAAGTATAAGTCTCAGAACTTTGTGTTACAAGCAAAGATAAATTATTTAAAAACTCCAGTCCTCGATTTGATGAGTGTCATAAATATGCAACTGTTAAAATAGATTCGCCCCACCAATTATTTGGTACTTTATTTGAGAAAAGTAGAGCTCTAGCAACCTCTAATAAATGTCTATTTTCCCTTTTGGCAACTCTATTTTGTTGAGGAGTATTAGGACATTTTGATGTACAATCCTATTTTTTAGAAAAAAATCATCCAAAGATAGTGTTAAAATGTCATTGTCACTTCTAAGGACTTGGATATTTGTTTGAAATTAGTTCTGCACCATTGTAAAAAAATTCTTTACAACCTGACAAACAACTGATTTCCCCTTTAACAAGTATACCCAACATACTCTTGTATGGTCATCTATAAATGTGATAAACCATTTTTTGAGAGAGTGTACGTGTACGGTTAGGGCCCCAAACATCACTGTTAATAATAGAAAAAGATTTTGATGGTTTATAAGGCTGTATTGAAAATTGGAAACGATGATGCTTTGCAAAGTCACATGCTTCACATTTAAACGAAGAAAAGTTCTTATTATGAAATAACTTAAGAAACAAGTGTATTATGTAACGAAAACTAGGATGACCTAATCTTAAATGCCATACCATAATGTTGTCATGTATATTATTCAAAATAGAAAAAGACTCAAAGCAGAAACTTATTGTTTTTGACGGTAGTTGTGATGTAGATCCAATGTCAAGGTAGTAGATTCCTCTATTCTCCTTAGCCTTGCCAATCATCTTTCCCGAGTTCAAATTCTGAAAGACACTGAGATCGAAGAAAAATTAGTTTGACAATTTATATGTCGGGCTAATTTACTGACGAACATTAAATTACATGAAAAATTTAGAATATGAAGGACATTTTTAAGAGTTTAACATTGGAGACAGCACAACTGACCCTTTACCTGCAATGGCTGAAAAAGAGCCATCTGCAATTTATTTTTTTATTACAGTTGGAGACTCGAGGAGTTTGTATAATCTGTCTAGTTGTTCCCTAGTGAGTGGAAGTTGAGGCAACGTGATTTGCTGCCCTTGATCAGAGTTACTAGCCTGAAATGCACGACCGCCTTTCTTCTTCCAGTTAGGAGGTTTGCCTTTGAGCTTCCAACAAGTTTCACGCGTATGCCATTTGCGCTTGCAATATCACACCAAGGAACTTTGTCTAACCTTTTTCCCTCGTCAAGGTTCCTAGTAGCTAAAGCTGAGCCTTTAGATTCAGAGCTTCGTGGTGTCTCGTCCATTATAATACCTTGTCGTGCTTCCTCCCTTCTTATTTCTGCAAAGGTTTCACGATGAGTTGACAATGATATTTTCCTAAAACTCTACCTCTTACCTCACTAAAGTCTTTATTGAGCCCAACGAGAAACATGAAGACACAATCATTTTCTTGCCTTTTGAAAAACAAAACACTATCTTCAGTACACATCCAATTGTCATCATAACAGAGATCCAACTCTTGCCACAGGGTCAACAACTCATTGTAATAAGAGTTATACTCTTGTCACCTTGTTTCGCATGCCATAACTTTGATTTTAAACCAAAATTTATGAGGAGTTTTGAATATCAGAGTATGTTTCCTTAACAGCTTCCTATACATCTTTTGCAGAAGGCAAAAACATGTAAGGCTTACCTATTTCTGTTTCCTTAGAGCTTACCAACCACACAATAATCAAGGAGTTTTCAGATTTTCATTGTTTATAAAGAGGGTCTCCTCTTGCCGGTTCAGCTATTGCTCCTGTTAAAAAACCAAGCTTCACTTTGCTATCCAATACCAAGCGAACGGTTTTGGACCCATTCATTATAGTTATTCTCATTCATCTTAGAAATATTGACCTCCAAGGAGTATGAGGAACTCTTTTGGTCATTGCCGCCTATATTGGAACAACTCACCATAAACATTGTTTCTGTTTTTATTGTTACCACCATTACTGCCATTGTTTGAGACCACCGACGATTCCTCTACTATGCCATTTCCGCAACCACCGCCTTTCCTCTACCACCACCATCTCTGCGGCCACCGCCATCACCGCGGCCACTGCCGTCATCTCTGCCGCCACCATTTCCACGGCCGCTGCTCGACTCGGGTGGTGGTTGTTCGCCATTGTTAGATCCGGTGTAGACCTGTGTTGGGGAAGGCCACCTGTTGTTGTTGTGATGCATCATAGGTAGCTAAACGGAGATGTGAATTGGTCAGGTAAGCTTTGCAGGAAAATCTTAACTTGGTGCTCTTGATACCATATTGAAAAGAATGATAAAAAACTGTTGTATTTTATTCCTAAACCTCAGGCTGGTTTATATAGTAAGAATTTCATAAATTACAATTAATTCTCTCCACAGTCTTATTTATAATAAAGTATTATGGTAAAGTAGGATCAATCATTAATACATATAAGAATCAATCAAATCCCTAAATTTTAGTTGTTAAAAAATATTAGGATCTTTGGATTTATTGTATAGGCATATCATATCATATAAAAAGAATGCTATCTTCTATACTTATATTTTATGCATTTCCTAGAATCTATATAAAACCGACTCCATGGTGTGGTTGAAACATAGTTTCACCATCTCACTCATCTCATGTTCTCTCTTATTCAACACTAGTAATTTTTATTTACACATTAAATATGTAGCATGTTTTAAATATGCTATATCTTAAACTCTTCAACAGGTGGTTTGTTTGGTACATTCGCTTAACACAATTCTTTTTCTGAAGTCATTATATCTCTAACAGATGACTGTTATTTCTATTGTTTTGAATGAAGTTATCCTTCTTATGATTCTTTTTAATGTTAATTTAAATGATTTGAGTAAAGGCATTTACTGCAAAGCATCCATGTACTGCTTTCCAACTCTAGGGTTGCTTACAATCACCGCATCTATTTGCAAACAACATTTCAAATATGGGGACTTCAGCACACATTGAACTTGGTGAGTTCAATCTCCAGTTGGCTGATGAAAATAAAGAATGGTTGAAAGAAAGCATTTTTGGCGTGGAATCAGATTCTGGCTCTATTATGCAGATTACAAAGGTTAGTTTGGACTGGGGCAAAAAGGACATAAAATCCTCTGAAGAAGATGGTCCAATGTCTATGCTAGGTTTATCAGTTGATGTTACTAGCATGGGAATTTATCTAACTATCAAGCGTTTAGAAACATTAATATCAACAGCAATATCCTTTCAAGCTTTAATAAAAAGTCTATCTTCAAAGAAAAAATCAACTAAAAGTCGAGGGCGTTCATCAAAATCTTCGGGTAAAGGAACTCAAATATTGAAATGCAATCTTGTACAGTGTTCAGTATATGTATTGGGGGAGACTGGATTGGAAAATACAGACGTTCTAGATCCCAAGCGAGTTAATTACGGTTCACAGGGTGGCAGAGTTATAATAGATGTGTCGGAAGATGGTACCCCACGCAGTGCAAAGATAATGTCCACTGTTTCTGATAACTACCCAAAACTAAAGTACTGTATCTCTATTGAAGTTGTTCAAACCAAGTTATGTATAAACAAGGTGAAACAATCCACACAGATAGAACTTGAAAGGGCCAGATCTATCTATCAGGAATATGTGGAGGAAAGTAGGCCGATGACAAAGGTGGCATTATTTGATATGCAAAATACTAAATTTGTAAAACGCTTAGGTGGCCTCAAAGAAAAAGCAGCTTGTTCTCTTTTCAGTGCTACTGACATTACAATAAGGTGGGAGCCTGATGTTCATCTATCACTAATTGAACTTGTTCTCCAGCTGAAGCTAGTTGTGCACAATAAGAAGCTCGAGGAATATGGTAATGAAAGCATGGGGAGCTCATCTAATGTAAAAGATGCAAATTACAAAAATGAAGCTACCATGGAATCAAGGAATCTTGAAAAGAAGAAAGGTTCTATTTTTGCTGTTGATGTGGAAATGTTGAATATATCTGCTGAGCTAGGAGATGGAGTGGATGCTATGGTTCAGGTGCAGTCAATTTTCTCTGAGAATGCTAGTATAGGAGTGCTCTTTGAAGAATTAATGATTAATTTTAATCAGGCCAGAGTCTTGAAGAGTAGTAGGATGCAAATTTCACGAATTCCTAGTATATCTGCTACTGCATCTGATGGAAAGGGACCCGTAACCACAACATGGGACTGGGTAATTCAAGGTCTCGATGTTCAAATTTGTTTGCCATTCAGATTGGAATTGCGTGCTATTGATGATGTTCTTGAGGACATGTTACGAGCTTTAAAACTTATTGTGGCAGCAAAGACTAATTTGATTTTTCCTGTGAAAAAAGATAATTCTAAAGTAAAAAAACCCAGTTCAACAAAATTTGGATGCATAAAAATTTTCTTACGCAAGTTAACTGCTGACATTGAAGAGGAGCCAATTCAGGGATGGCTTGATGAACACTACCAGATGTTGAAGAACGAAGTTGGTGAGTTAGTTGTCAGGTTAAACTTTCTAGATGAATTTATATCGAAGGCCAAGCAAGATCCAAAATCTTCTGATGACTTGAATAATTCTTCTCAAGAGGGAAAATTTTATTTTAATGATATTGAAGTGGATATAAATGATTCTTCAATTATTGAGTCTATCCGGGAAGACATTTATAAACGATCATTTCGATCATATTATGAGGCATGCCAAAAGTTAGTGTTATCTGAAGGCTCAGGTGCTTGTAGGGATGGCTTTCAATCTGGTTTCAAACCTAGTGCTTCAAGGTCTTCTCTTTTTTCGATATCTGTGCTAGACTTAGATGTAAGCTTGACAAAAATTGATGGTGGAGATGATGGGATGATTGAGTTTCTGAGGAAACTTGACCCTGTTGTTCTTGAATGTGATATACCATTTTCCCGACTGTATGGGGCAAATATTCTCTTGAATGCGGGTTCTCTGGTGGTTCAGATTCGAAATTACACATTTCCTCTTTTTTCTGGAAATACTGGCAAATGTAAAGGTTGTCTTGTTTTGGCTCAACAGGTAATTTAGAAAATTATAATTTCTTTCTCCGTTCTATATGTCTGCACTAGTTTATTTTGATTGCTTGCTGATAGATACTGGTTTAGATATTAGAAGAAGAAAATTCGCAAAAATATTTTCATTTTTTGATAAGCAAAATTAGAAAAGATATGATTTTACCCCTTGGCCCCAGATCAATCATGAAAACAAGGTTAGGAAGGATGAATACAAACTGTTGCTATTCCTCTTGGGATTTCAGGGCTCGAGATCTTTCCCTCCTAGATTAATCTCTCAACTTTCTAGAATGATTTACTCTCTCTTTATAGCATATCTCTGCAAATGCTGTTAGAAAACCACTAGTTACTCTAATTTCCTCAACTTAACAGCACCCAGCCTACTACAGAAACCGGCCTATCCCATTTGGACTTGCCTTGAATTTTCTGCTTATCCTTATGTTAAGAAGGTTCCATTAACACAAAAACATGATCTTTAAGGGACCCAGTAAATTAATATGTAACGTAAAGGCCCATATGAATTTATATACATTTATTTACTAATTCTTAAGTTAAAATTGATAAGCCACTGTTACTCAAACTGAAATTCACATTTGTTTGTTTTACCTTATATAGGGATTGATTAAATGCATGATCATCAACCTGATAATATTTCTTGGTCATTATTCTTCTATTTATTTTAACTAGGCAACTAGCTTTCAACCTCAAATACTTCAAGATGTATATGTTGGGCGATGGAGAAAGGTGTGCTTGCTTCGATCAGCTAGTGGTACAACTCCACCCATGAAGACATTCTTAGATTTACCATTACATTTTCAAAGAGGCGAAGTGTCATTTGGGGTGGGTTATGAACCAGTTTTTGCTGATCTTAGTTATGCTTTCACCGTGGTGCTACGGAGGGCTAATCTAAGTATTAGGAATCCTGGCCCACTTATAGTGCCACCAAAAAAGGAGAAGAGTTTGCCATGGTGGGATGACATGAGAAATTACATTCACGGAAATATATCCTTATTATTTTCTGAAACTAGATGGTATATTTTGGCATCTACAGATCCTTA
Source organism: Vicia sativa (assembly GCA_021764765.1). Taxonomy (NCBI): domain Eukaryota; kingdom Viridiplantae; phylum Streptophyta; class Magnoliopsida; order Fabales; family Fabaceae; genus Vicia; species Vicia sativa. Next base: position 184,505,389 of record CM038795.1, read on the forward strand.
TGAAAAGCTTGATAAACTTCAAATTGTGACTAGCTCTTTGGAAATTCACCAGTCAGATGGCCGTATTCTCGTTTCTTCCAAAGATTTCAAGATTTTTTTGAGTAGTTTGGAAAGTATGGCAAACAAACGTGGATCTAAAGTTCCAGCTGGTGTCAGTAGTCCATTTTTGGAAGCCCCAGTCCTTACAACTGAAGTTACAATGGACTGGGGTTGTGACTCTGGACAACCCTTGAATCATTATTTATTTGCACTTCCAATTGAAGGAAAGACTCGTGAAATAATATTTGATCCCTTCAGATCCACTGCTCTTTCCATTCGATGGACCCTATCTTTTGGATCTGTTCGTCCTCTGTCAGAAAAGAAACATCCATCCTCCATAGCAGTAAATAGTACAGAAGCAGATGCTAATGTCTCTCATCCTCCTAACATTTGTCAGAATGTTTCACCTGTTTCCCCAACAATAAAACTCGGTGCTCATGATCTTGCATGGATTGTAAAATTCTGGAACTTGAACTACCTTCCTCCACATAAACTGCGCATGTTCTCACGTTGGCCTCGTTTTGGAGTTCCTAGAATTGTCAGATCAGGTAATCTTTCACTTGATAAAGTGATGACTGAATTTATGATGCGTATAGATTCCACTCCAATCTGCATAAAGAACATGCCATTACATGATGATGATCCAGCTAAAGGACTGACCTTCATGATGAGAAAGCTCAAGCTTGAATTATATTTTAGTCGGGGACAGGAAAATTATACTTTTGAATGTAAACGCGAGCTTCTTGATCTTGTTTACCAAAGTATTGACCTTCATAGGCCCAAGTGTTTCCTAAATAAAGAAGAGTGTGGAAGTGTTGCTAAATCAGTTAATGTGATACCAAAAAGCTCACAATCTGCATCCGAGGAAAAAACTCCCTCTGAAAAAGGTTATCTGGCACAAAAAAATCACGATGACGGATTTCTGTTATCTTGTGATTACTTTACCATACGGAAACAGTCTCCAAAGGCTGATACTGCTACGTTATTAGCCTGGCAAGAAGCCGGAAGAAGAAATGTTGAGAAGACCTATGTACAGTCTAACTGTGAAAAACAGAGCGAAACAGATGAGCATATGCAATCAGATCCAAGCGATGATGATGAGTACAATGTGGTGATAGAGGATGATGGGTATAATGTGGTAATAGCTGACAATTGTCGGCGTGTGTTTGTCTATGGTCTAAAGCTTTTGTGGAATATTGAAAACAGAAATGCAGTTTGTTTTTGGGCTGGCGGTCTAGCCAAAGCTGCTGCACCTTCCAAGCCTTCTCCTTCCCGGCAGTATGCACAGAGAAAATTACACGAGAACAACATCCAACAAGATGGAACTGAAACTCGTCAAGGTGATGCATGTGAAACCCATGAAGATGACGAAACTGAAATGCACAGAGATGATGGAGCTGAAACCCATAAAGAGGAAGAAGTTGAAACCCATAAAGATGAAGGAATTGAAACCCATCAAGACGAAGTTGGTAAGTCCCTTCCCACTGGTAACAACTTGGATTCGCCCTCTTCTCTGGCTGCCCAGACTTCTGAATTCCCTTCATTCCCATCCAGTTCACTTAAGATGGACAGCTTACCATCAGGTACGTCATATGGTTCAAGAAATCTTGTAGACTTTTATCAATTTGGATATGCAGATTAAATTAGTAATATACACAAAAATAAAACATTGTAAACATGCTTTCTGTCATAACAAATAATTTCACTGCTTTCCTTTTTTTGTTACAGTAAATTTATTGTTTAGTACTTTTAAGGATAGGTTTGTTCAACCTCTTTTTTCTTTTTTGTTTATTTTCCAGCCAAATATGAAAATACAGATGAGGAGGGGACTCGACACTTCATGGTTAATGTTATTGAACCACAATTTAATCTTCACTCAGAGGGTGCAAATGTAAGCTTAAAAAGTAATTTTTCTTTTAATTTTCGGTAGAGCTTACAATACTAAGTAACACTTGTGTTTTAATTTTAGTGCTTGCCTTTGATGCGGAAACTTAAACCTAGATAATCAATTCCTATTGATGCTGGATCTTTTTTAATTATGGGTGAAGTACCCATTAAATGACTTGGGCAGTATTCATATTTGGCAGAATAAAACTAAGAAGAGTGCTTTCGAAGTTTTATTTCCTTGAAATACAATTATATAGTGGTTTTCTGAGAATTTCACCATTAGAGCTTGCTTCCATCCACAACTCTGGCTTCTTTGTTTTGTTTGCTCTCTGCTTATGGCCTTGTAATGGTTAGTTTACAGGGTAACAGCTTTTCTATTGATTGAACTTTCTGTTAGTTAGGAATTTCACCTTTCTATTTTTAACTAACCATTGGGACTGGTCTTTTGTTTCCTCTGCTATACATATACTGGTGGATATATCAGAGAACAGTATCAATCAAATATAACGTTCACTCTGAAAAATATGCTTTGAAGTTCTTTCTCATTCTGATATTTTCTATCGTACATAATATTCACTATTGAACAATCTGATCAAATAAGAAATTTATGAAACAATATTTCAATTATACATGTATACATACATTTACAGGGTAGGTTTTTACTTGCTGCTGTAAGTGGACGTGTTTTAGCCCAGTCGTTTCATTCAGTTCTCCATGTTGGCCATGACATGATTGAGCAAGCACGTGGTACAACAGATGAAAATATTAGTGAATACCAGCCTGAAATTGCATGGAAAAGAATGGAGTTGTCTGTTATGTTGGAGCATGTTCAAGCGCATGTAGCTCCAACAGATGTTGATCTAGGGGCTGGGGTGCAGTGGCTACCAAAAATTGTTAAAGGCTCTCCAAAAGTAACGCGTACAGGTGCACTTCTTGAGAGGGTTTTTATGCCTTGTGACATGTATTTTCAGTACACAAGGCACAAAGGGGGCACTCCAGAAGTGAAGGTAAGCTCTTTTTTTCCCCAATAACAGTAATAGCTAATATAAAATCATAATAATTATAGTAACTAATATAAAATCAAATATTAAGACATACTTAAGATACTCTAAATTAGTATAAAAGATATTAAGAGGTTTTATAATATTAGTAGACTCTGATATCATATTAGAATTTGGGTTGAACATAACTCAACCTTACAAAATCGGCTTATAAGGTGAGGATCACCTCTACTTACAAACATATTTTCAGATCACATTTCATCCTATGTAGGACTCTTAAGACTTGTATTTTCAGGCATGCATATCTTTAAAGAGTATGTATATATTGATTTATATGTCCTTTTTCAATACTACTATGGTAGTCAATAGTATGGTTCAAAATCCAAACGTTACATCTGCAGGTAAAGCCCTTGAAGGAGCTCAAGTTCAATTCTCATAATATTACAGCGGCAATGACATCTCGCCAGTTTCAAGTCATGTTGGACGTGTTAAACAATCTTCTATTTGCACGGCTTCCAAAGTATGGATCTCTTGCTTTGTGCACATTATAAATCTACTATTATCAGTTTTCCTTTAGCAAACACGCATGTATATTTACACTGTTTAGTACTCTATCAAATTTAACAAGACTATGTAAGTTTAGTCATTCTATTACAAAAGATTATAGTCAAGATCACTATGATTTGTTCACAAGGAATAGAGTCCACTTTCTTAGGGGTTATATTCGGATGGATCAAGCTGGTTATTTGACATAATCAAAGCATGTAGTTAGCAGTAACTGTTATTTTCTATTATTAAAATTTGGGCTGAATTTAACTCAATTCCACAATTGGATTGTAAGGTAATGGATGTCCATTTCTTATAAACACTTTTTTAAAGTTCTGTCACATCTAATGTGAGACTTTCAATACACTTTTCTCACGCTAATAACTGAATATCTATAGTGTGATTCAGATGGCCTGATAACGAGTACCCAATGAATCTTTTGGATAGTTAGACTCTGTTTCAGTCTTAAAATTTGGATCACGCTTAACTCAACTAGATAGATTTGGCTTGTAATGTGAGGATGCCCACCAACTGTAAACACTTTTTTAGACTGTATCACATCTATTGTGGACCTCTCAACAATTATAAACATCTAAAGTATTTTTTTACTGCAACAGTTTTCTATTTAAATTTATCTCAGATATATTTCTGTTCATGACTATGGCCTTAATTTAGATAGTTCAGGTTGATAAATCAGGAGTATTAGCTACCTCATGCAGTCGGTCTCTTTTTATCTCTTAAAGAAACTTAAATCTAGGACTTTCTGTTCTATATGAAGAGTTCTTCAAATTGATCAAGTATATATCATTCACAACTTAGGCCTCCAAAAAGTAGTCTGACACTTCCAAATGAAGATGATGAAGATGTCGAAGAGGAAGCAGATGAAGTGGTTCCTGACGGTATTGAAGAGGTGGAGCTTGCAAAAATCAACCTTGAAAAGAAAGAAAGGGAACAAAAGTTGCTTCTTGATGATATGAAAAAGTTGTCTTTTTTGTGTGACCCTTCCAAAGATTCACATCCAGAAAAGGAACCGGACTTGTGGAGGATAGATGGTGGAATAGCCATGCTGGTAAGAAATGAATCTTGTTAACTATTCTTTAAATGACGTAACTGGATATTACTGCTTGTTCTTCGAAATTAGGTGATTCTATCTGCCAAAAGCTAATCAGGCTAGTAGTTTACTTAGCCATACTGGCATGGCCATGGTTCTTAAATTTTTTGTATCACTTGAATGTGAATATTTCTCATCATTGATGAAATAGTTCATACAACTATTTCTAATTGCAAAGGATAATAAGAAATCAATTATACTCCATCTATCTTATTATAAGTGTTCATTTTGCAACATATTTCTGTCTCAAATTATGTAAATTTAAAATACCAAATAATATTTATTAGGGAAATTATTACTACTTAATATATTGCTAGTGTATAATTTCAGCTGGTATAAATAAGAATATAATAGCATTTCTTATTTATTGTATTTCAATTTAATAGTAAATAAGAAATACTGTTATATTTTATTCTATAAATTGGTATAAATAGGGAGACTACAACTTCATATTAAAAAAGAATATTTTAGGAGAATATTATTATAATAAAAAAGACTAAATATAAAATATAAAAAAAATAGGGAAATTATTACAACTTCATATACTGTCAGTGAATAATTTCAGCAGAAGTTCAATCTGTACTATCAGTTTTTCTAAAACTCAATGGATCCATAGTCTTTCACAAATACCTTCAGCCATAGCTCTAAATTCAGTCTCTTACTCCTTCTTGCTATCACTCCTTGGTTGTTGCTTCTCCAAATTACAAGATTACCCCAAACATAAGTACAATGTGCAGAGGTAGATCTTCAATCTATTACTGATCCTGCCCAAGTGAATATAGGTACATTCCTTTCATTATTCTTCTTAGAAAATAAGCTCTTTCCTGGATTAGTTTTTAAATACCTTAGGATGCTGTAAACAACCTCAAGATGTTCCTCAAAAAGAGAATACTTAGATTCACGAGCGTTATCACTTTGAATTGAAAATATTTTAATTTAGATAAAATTACATTAGGGGTCCTTTAAGTTATTTTTTTGTAACAGGTTGGTCCTTTAAAATTTTTTTGTAACAACTTGGTGCTTTAGGGTGATTTCTACCTCTTTTTTCTCACATTTTGAACATTTAGAAATGTTGATTGTTGTATTTCTGATTACACTTCATCATTTTTATACCACTCTAAATAATTGCATCCAAAATTAACACATTTTCTCTATTAAAAAAAGATAATATTGCACACATTTGATAACTTAAAGGACCAAGTTGTTGCAAAAAAACTTAAAGGATCAAACTGTTACAAACAAATAACTTAAAGGATCTCTGGTATATTTTTGCCTTTAATTTATGAACCAAATTGTATGTATATTTCTTAACATAAGGTTTGAAAGATTCAGAAAACATCTGAATAGTTCTCTATCGCCAGACTAACTATTGAACAATCCTTTTTTACTACGAAGATTATGAAGACTAGATTGCGTAATCAAATGGGAGATGAATGAATGAACGGCTGTCTGATGACTTCTATAATAGGAGAAAGATGTGTTCAAGAACATTGACAATGAGTTGATTATCAAAGATTTTAAAACATGAAATCGCTGTAGAGGACTATTATAGATTTATGTATAACTTCTTGAATATGATGTAAATTGAGTATATATATATATATATATATATATATTAGTATGACAAATTTTCATCCAATACTGGCAGGTCCAAGGATTGAAGAGAGAACTTGTAAGTGCTAAAAAATCCAGGAAGGAAGCATATGCATCATTAAGGATGGCCATGCAAAAAGCTGCACAGGTGCGGCTAATGGAGAAGGAGAAGAACAAAAGTCCTTCCCATGCTATGCGCATATTTTTGCAAATTAACAAAGTTGTTTGGAGCATGCTTCTTGATGGTAAATCCTTTGCTGAAGCCGAAATCAATGACATGGTAAGCACTATGTAGCAAGCCTAAATCCTCCTACCCTTTCACCATTTTTCCTTTCTGTAGAAAAGGATATCGGTGATAAAATGTATATTATTATGAAGGAAAAGAACTCCTTTTATAGGAGAGAAAATACAAAGTAGCTCCTTTATTTTAGGAGTGATATAATGACTCTTAAATAAGAAAATAAATAATATTAAATACGAAATATTTCAACACCCCCCTCAAGTTGGTGCATAGATGTCAATCATGCCCAATTTGCTGATCAAGTATTCAAACCAGGGCCAAGCCACCAAGGCTAGAGCTTTAGGCCTCAAAAGTTTGGGCTTAAAAAAGGCCTCAAATTTGTTTTATTTAGTTATAATATGTAATGACACATTAAACACATAAACGTTCATAGTTGAGTTGGTAAAGCTTAAGCCTCTTTTTCTTTTGGTCTTGAGATCAACTCTTAGTAACCACAAAATTATTATTTTAAAATACATTTTAAAGATCTCATTTAAAAAAAATTTTAGGCCTCCAAACATGTTGGGCCGGCCCTGATTCAAACGTTGTTCTTCCCAAACTTTTGCCCTTGAGTATATTCCTGTTTCTTCACAGACTGATTAAACTTTTCACACCAAGCTCTCGGAGATTGTTTCAACCCATACAAGGACTTTTTTAGTTTACACACCTGTGACCCAAAGGTTTCTTCAAAACATGGTGTACAATCCATATATACTTCTTCTTCTAAATCACCATTGAGAAAGGCATTTTTGACATCTAACTGATGGAGAGGCCGGTCTAAGTTAGCAGCAAGGGATAAGAGTATTCTGATTGTGTTAAGCTTTGCAACAGGAGCAAATGTCTCTGAGTTATCTATGCTATAGGTCTGGGTGAATCCTTTTGCAACCAATCGAGCTTTGTACCTTCCGATTGATCCATCAGAATTGTACTTTATTGTGAATACCCACTTACATCTCACAGTTCTTTTACCTACCGGCAGAGTTGTGGCACTCCAAGTTTTATTCTTTTCATGAGCTTTCATCTCCTCAAAAACAGCTTCCTTCCACTTTGGTATTTCTAGAGCCTCCTGTACATTCTTAGGAATTTTGACACTAGATAGATTAGAAGTAAATGCAGTAAAAGAGGGAGACAAGTTTGAATATGATACAAAGTTAGACAAGGGTGCCTAGTACATGACCTACCTGGCTTCCTAAAGGCTATGGGAACACTAAGACAAGTATATTGTTTCCTAAGTTCTATAGGGACATCAAGATCGGTATATAGAGAATCAGGATCAAGGAGAGATTTACCTGTCTGAGTCGGTTGACTTTCACTCGGTTCAGATTCTTGGCTGAGCTGAGGAATAGGGTCTTCTACTACTTGATCATTGTTTCTTCTGACATAATTCATTATAAAGATCTTTATCTGGTGCATTTTGATTAATATCAGAAAAATTATTTGTTTGATCTTTGTTGCCTTGGATTCTGATTGATCCTTACTCATGGAAGGAGTAAGTTCATCTAATTTTTTCAAGGCATTTTCTTTAGGTGCAGATGTTACATGGAACAAAATTATGTGATATATACACATCTTCTGAGATAATTAAATTTTCAAACAATTCAGGAGAATCTTCCTTAGTTTTCCCCCCTGAAGATGATCATTATCAAAAAAAGGTTTGTTTTCAAAAAAAGTAACATCCATTGTTACAAATATTTTCTTTGTATTGGGATCAAAACATTTATAACCTTTTTGAGAAGATGAATACCCAATAAAAACACATTTGATTGCACGGGGTTCAAGTTTACCAAGATGCTTGTGTTCGTGAACAAAAGCTGTGTATCCAAATATTTTAAGAGGTAAATCAGATAGAACTGAAGCAATTGGAAAATATTTCAAGAAACTTTGCAAAGGAGTTTGGAATTTCAAAACACGGGATGGCATACGGTTTATTAAATGTGCAGCTATCAAAACAGCTTCACCCCATAAATATTTAGGGATATTGGTAGAGAAGAGTAGTGCTCGTGCAACTTCAAGAAGGTGCCGATTTTTCCTCTCTGCAATCCCATTTTGTTGGGGTGAGTTAACACATGAACTTTGATGCACAATTCCATTTTCAAGAAAAAAATTTCCAACAATTTTATTAAAAAATTTAGTACCATTGTCAGTTCTAAACACTTGTATTTGGGTGTTAAACTGTGTCTGCACCAATTTACAAAAGTTTTGAATTATTTGACCTACCTCAGAATTTTCTTGTACAAGTATACCCAACAAAGTCTAGTATGATCATCTGTAAAAGTTATAAACCATTTTTTGTTGGATAAAGTACTTGTTCGATTAGGCCCCCAAACATCACTATGAATCATTGAAAAAGGTTTTGAAGGTTTATAAGATTGAATTGGAAAAGAACTTCGATGATGTTTAGCAAACTCACAAACCTCACATTGAAGTGAAGAAATGTCTTGTTCAACAAAAAGTTTAGGGAACAATGAACTTAAATATTTAAAACTAGGGTGGCCTAACCTTAAATGCCACAACATAATGTCATCCTTATTATTTGAAACAAAAAAGGATTTAACAGAAGAAAAAATTATTGGTCCAAATTGATGTTTGGTTTGTTGTTCATCTTCCAAGTAGTAGAGTCCACCACTTTCCTCAGCAGTGCCAATCGTCCTTCCCGAGATCAAATCCTCAAATACACAATGAGTATCAAAGAAATGAGCTTGACAGTTTTTATTTTTGGTTATCTTACTGACAAATAATAAGTTGCAAGACAAGTTTGGGACATGTAACACAGCTTGGATGGTTAGAAAGGGAGACAAAACAATAGAACATTTTTCTGCCACGGCTGAAAGAGAGCCATCAGCTATTTTAATTTTGGAATTTCCTGCACATGGTTTATATGAAGAAAATAAACTGGATTCACCGGTCATATGATCGGTGGCTCCAGAATCAACGATTCATGTACGATTCGGAATGACACTAAAATGGGCTGATTTTAGGAAGTTACCTTTCTGGGCTATGGAGCACGAAGGTGTTTGAGACTCGAGGAGTTTGTACATTTGGTCTAGCTGTTCCTTAGTGAATGGAAATGCATTTGGGGAAGACTGTGACTCTTGATTAGAAGTTTCTTGAAGTGCACGACCCTCACCCTTCTTTTTCCAATTAGGAGGCTTTCCATGAATTTTCTAACAAGTCTCACGTGTGTGATAATAACGTTCACAGTGATCACACCAAAGTTTACCATCTTTCTTACCATATTTCTTGTTGCCTTTATTGAAGTTGTTTGTGACAAGGGCAAAACCATCAGTTGCTGAGTTTGACTTTCCCATCATTACTCTTTGTCTAGCCTCCTCCCTTCTGATTTCTAAAACGTTTCTCGGATTGTTGGCAGCGGATTATTTCCAAGAATTCTACCTCTTACTTCATCGAGTTCCTTGTTGAGACTAGCAAGAAAAACAAAGACGCGGTCGTTCTCCCGCGTCTTGATAAACTGAACACTGTCTTCAGTACACCTCCAGTTATAATCATAGCACTGATCCTACTCTTGCCAAAGGGCCATCAATTCATTATAGTAGGTAGTGACATCCATGTCATTCTGCTTTAAATTCCATAACTTTGATTTTAGATCATAAATTTGAGAGAAATTTTAGTATCAGAATAAGACAATTTTACAGCATCCCAAACATCTTTTGCCGTAGGCAGATACATGTATGTTATTTTCATGCCTACCTCCATAGTATTAATAATTCAAGCAATAATAGAAGAGTTTTCAAATTTCCAAAACCTGTAATTAGGATGTGTTGTTGCAGGCACCAGAACATCACCAGTAAGAAAACTCAACTTCCCTTTGCCTTCTAGAATAAGTCGAACAATTTGGGACCATTCAGCGTAGTTTGAGCCATCCAGTTTCTGAACATTAACCTGAAGAGAGTTATTTTGACCTCCATCTCTAGTAACAAACATTAACCTGAAGAGATTTAGTTTGACCTCCATCTCCAGAGTTACTGTAACCACCATCAAATGGGTAGCTGTAACCGGACCCAAAAAGATTGTTGTTGGGATCACCTCTGCCATAACCGAACCCACCGTTAAAATTGTTGTTTGTCACGAAACTAGGCATTTTTGGCATGGTAAATCCACTTCCTCTATCAAAATTATTGGTGCCGCCAGAATTGACGTTGACGCCGCCGCCGGAATTGTTGTTGGCGCCGACGCCGCCTCCACGACCTCCGGGAGGAGGTGGTGTTTGGATAGGGTCCACCATAGTTTGGATCGGTTGGATTTGATAAAAGAACGGGTCGTCAGAAAAAGATCTGGAAAACTCTAATCAGAGAAAACTTTACAGTATCACCCTAACCTTAATAGAGCTCATGATACCATGTAGAAAAGGATATTGGTGATAAAATGTATATTATTATGAAGGAAAAGAACTTCTTTTATAGGAGAGAAAATACAAAGTAACTCCTTTATTTTAGGAGTGATATAATGACTCTTAAATAAAAAAATAAATAATATTAAATAAGAAATATTTCAATACTTTCAAAACTCATTTAGTCCTCTAATAAAGCTGTTTGTGCAAAGTATAAATTATTATCTCATTATCTCAACATCAAATGTTCTTAATTTTGTGCCTGGTTTCAATTATATTTAGACAGGATTTAAAACTTTCTTACTTTAAAACTCAAATTTTCTCAATTATATTATATAAAACCATTTGTAACACCTCAAACAGTGTTTTTCTGCAGTTTCCAAACTATTGAATGTAGAAATTTCTTATTCCTGAATGTTATACACTTAAATGGGACAGAGAAAAAAAATAGTGTATTTTTGTGGTTTAGTTGTTCTTTCTTCTCTTTCCTATGCCTGAACATATAGTCATAGTTTTCTAATTTTCTTAAATCATTTACTTTTTTTTGGTATCAAATTGCAATAATATACTAATTCAGTTTCACTGCACTTAGATCTACGAGTTCGATCGGGATTATAAGGATGTGGGTGTTTCTCAGTTTACAACCAAATATCTTGTTTTCAAAAACTGTCTTCCCAATGCCAAATCTGATACGATTTTGTCAGCGTGGAATCCTCCAGCCGAATGGGGAAAGTATGTGATTTTTCCTGATCCTTGAACTTGCTGGTGCTTCCAGGTTAATAATTTGGTATTAATCGTTATTAATTTATGGGATTTTAGGTAAAAGAATGAGAGAGAAATATAATTATAGTAAAATATGCTTGATATTGACTTAATACTAAAGACTAATCCCCACTTTTAAGGGAGACATACTAATTCCTATATAAATGCAAATAATGGCATAAATAGTGGGTGGCCCAATGAATCTTAGATGAGGCTCTGATATCATCTTAGAATGTATGGGTTGGGTCTAATTCGACCCTACAAAACCGGCTTGTAAGGTGAGGATTGCTCACATTTATAAACACATGTTCAGGTTATATATTGTCTGATATGAGACTCTTAACATGATCATTGGAATTGACAAAGTTAGTGAAGATGTGGTTTGATTTGATCATCTCCTTTACAAAGTTAGTGATGATGTAACTTGCTTTTTTGCCTCTTTAAATTTAAGTTCTTTGAGTAATTGTTCCAACCAAATAAATTTAGAAGTTACTAATGTCTTGCCCCTGTATTGAGCTCTACAGTGGATCTTGCAACCTCATTTTTTTTCCCTAACTTTTCCAAGATATCAAGTTTTCTCCCATAACTAACCATTTGAGTATGTCCCTTGTTCTTATAACTTGGTCATTTTCCTTCAGGACCTTTAATGTATTTTAAGATTTGTATCACAATATCCCAATGTTCTTGCCAAGGAGCATATAAGAATTGACTTAACTTTTTTGACTGCAAATGAACTGTTTCGACGAGTGACTGTGAAGTAGTTTAATTTGCTGACCAATCTTCTGTATCCTTCTGAATTTGAAAGTCGATCTCCCTGATTGAGTAAAATTTAGCATGTGGATTCATTGATGTATCAATCGGCCTGGCATTCAATAAACCCGTCTCTTCGAAAAATATCTGTTGAAGCTGGATTTCTTATGTTACTATGAAGAAAAATATATATATATATATATATATATATATATATATATATATATATATATATATATATATATATTGTATGTCTCGGCCTCCTCATCAATCCCACTAATTATGGAAAGATTTAATACAATAATATACTAAATAATATCCTAATTGACACTACTAATAAAAGCAACGGATACTAAATAATAATAAAATAATATCTCAAGACTCCCCCTCAAGGTGGTGTGTATACATCATAAGCATCCATCTTGTCACATATGTATGTAATCTGAGGTCTTCAAAGAGATTTTGTAAAGAGATCAACAAGTTGATCCTTAGAATTAATAAAGGAGGTTCTGATGATCCCGATGATAATCTTCTCTCAAGAAAGTGACAGTCGACTTCTACATGCTTTGTCCTTTCATGAAAAATTGAATTGGAGGAGAGGTGCAAAGCTGATTGGTTGTCACATACAATGACCGACTTCACTAAAATGAAGTTCCTGTAGTAAATGCTTTAACCACAAGAACTCACATGTGGCATGGGTCATGGCTCGATACTCAGCTTTTGTACTTGATCGAGCAACAACCGTTTGCTTTTTTCTTTTCCATGAGATTAAATTTCCACCAATAAAAACACAATAACCCGATGTTGAGCGTCTATCACTTGCATCTCTTGTCCAATAGGCATTTGAATATCCAATGATATCAATGTTCCCTCTATCACAAAAACAAGCCATTTTCTAGGTGATCCTTTGATATCCTTAAGAATTCGAATAATTGCATCCCAATGGTTGTCACAAGGAGAATTCAATAACTAACTTACTGCACCGTCTGAAAAAGATATATCAGGTCTAGTCAAGATAAAATAATTCAACTTTCCTACAAGTCTTCGATATCTTTCTGGATCAGTGTATGGCTCCCCTCAATTAGGAAGAAGCTTTACATTAGGATTCATAGGAGTGTCAACTGGTTTGCAATCTGTAAGACCAATTTCTTTCAAAATATCAAGAACATACTTCCTTTGAGAGATAAAATACCTGACTTTGATTGAGTTACCCCAATTCCTAGAAATTAACGAAGAGGACCTAAATGTTTAATCTAAAAATTCTGAAATAAGTGTTGTTTTAAAGTCTTGATACCCTCAAAATCATCAACTATAATTACAATGTCGTCAAGATAAACCACTAGATAAATATATTTATTGGAGGAGCATTTGGTGAAAACAGAGTGATCTGATTCACACAGAATTATTAATCCCGGATAGTGAGCGGAGCAGCCGACCCCCGAAAATGAGAATAGTGGAAATAGCGAGATAACTTTTTTTATATTAATAATTATATAATAATCTATATACATTTTCATAAAAATTAACATAAATAAAAAAAATAATTTTTAACTCCTAAGATTAAATTTATTAAAAAACCAAAAGTTAAAAAAATAAAAAACTTAATTTATTGTATTTTAGGAGATCTGTTTAAATTAGAGGATGTTTTCATACACGTACAATATTAATATATTGTTTTTTCTAGAAGTAGTAATAATTAATATTATTATATTTTTTAGAGAAGTAGTAAATGGGTTACAGCTGGATCGTTTTAAGTTACAACTGGATTGTTATCTCTCTCTTCTGCATCATCTTTCGCGCTTCATTATATTTACTATATTAATTATTACAAATATCACGCTTCATCTCTCTCTTCTGTATCTTCAACTTTCACGCTTCTTCTTCACCTGTTCTGCTTCGATTTTGTCCACGTCTCTCTCTCTTCCATCACGGCGACTTCTTCTTCGATTTTCCAGAAAAACTATAAAAAAAAACAGGATCCGCTATGACCGGGATAAACCCGTGATCCGCGACCCGGTTTCGCACAAATAGCGGCCGCTTTTCAATCTCTGTTACCGCACCCATATACGCGCGTGGGTGGGTGCCGCACCGCTATGGTGCGCCGCGATAGCGGCCGTAGCGGCCAGAATTAACAACTCTGGATTTACATCGGTTCATCCTAAATTGTTGCAATACTTTACTAAATTTTCCAAACCATGCCCGAGGTGATTGTTTCAAGCCATACAAAGACTTGAGTAATTTACATACCCGATTGTACTCCCCCTGAGCAACAAACCCAAGAGGTTGCTTCATGTAAATCTTCTCTTCCAAGTCACCATGCAAAACTGCATTCTTGATATCCAATTGAAATAGAGGCCATTGTTTCATGGCAAAAGGTGAACAAATGCCATCTACGCAACAGGAGATAAAGTATCACTATAATCTTGACCCTGGACTTGAGTGTATCTTTTTGCCACTAAGCGAGCTTTCAATCGACCTATCTGCCCATCAGCACCTACCTTAACATTAAATATCCACCTACAACCAACAACAAATTTTCCAGGTGGGAGAGGAACAAGGCTGACATTTCATCAAGTATTGCCTGTCTCCACCCTGGATGGTATAAAGCTTCCTGAATAGTTTTAAGAATAGAAACAGATGCAGGTGCAGTAACAAAAGCACAATATGTTGGAGATAATTGATGATAAGACACACAAATATAAATAAGGTAAGGGTTACAAGTTGAACGATTACCTTTACGGATGGCAATGGGCAAGTCAGGAGACGGAGTCGGAGCAGGGTAGAGGCTTTTGGAATAGGAGTTGAAACATGTGGTCTCATCATTCTTTCATAGGTAATGCTATATCAGTTCAACAGTGGTGGAGACTCATCTATCAAAGTGGGTGGACTAGACAATAAAAATCTGGACTCACTCGACTCAAAATGGAGAATGGGCAAAACTTGATCTAAATTGGTTTCAATGACACCTGAGTTGGAAAAGTATGGTACATATCATGACTTGGGGACAAATCATGAACAAAACAAGTACATCCAAAGACACGACGGAGAAAAACACATACGGGATTTGCATAATGAGGAACCCGATCATTCAACACAGAGGATGACATCCGGTTAATAAAATACCCAGCAATAAGAACATCACCCCAAAACTTTAGAGGTACATTGGCATTTAGCGGAAGGGTACGAGTAGTGTCAACAATGTATCAATGTTTTCCTTCAGCAACACCATTTTGTTGAGGCGTGTGGGGATAACTCGATTGATGAATGATGCCTTTGGAGAGTATGAAATAGTTGAACGATCTGAAAAATATTCTTTTACATTGTCACTGCGTAAAATACGAATTGTTTTGCCTAATTGTGTCGAGATTTCAAAACAAAAATTCTTAAAAATATCGAACAACTCAGAACGATCTTTCATTAAAAACATCCAGATACATCTTGAGAAATCATCAATAAAAGTAACATAATACCTATACTCTAGGATAGAAGGAATCCGACTAGGACCCCACACATCCGAATGAACAACTTCAAAAAGAGACAAAGCTTTGTTACTAATGCGACTGAAAAATGACACTCTAACATGTTTTCTTAACTGACATGACTCACATTGTAAAGACTCTAAACGAGGAAGACTAGGCACCATTTTCTTCAATTTTGATAGAAGCGACGATGCAGAATAGCAGGAGATTCAATAGTAACACATATAGTGGAAGTGTGGTAAACCTGGAAGACCTAAACTTCCTTCCAAGATCCAATTAGTTGATTTATTATTAGCCAAGGGTGTGTGAACTAAGTAGTTTCATGATCATGTTGCTAGCTTGATATCCATTCATCGGATTGAGAGCTTCTGCTGTATACTAATGTAAATAACATTAGTGTAGGACATAATAGCTTTGATAAGGACAGATTTAGCATTTATTTCCCTTGACATAAGCTTATAAAAATTGCAAATCACCTATATACATATATTTCTTAGTAAATAATATTTGGAAAATTATTCCTTTAATTTTTTTTACTTTTAACTATAAGGTTGATGTGTTAGTTTTTCTTTGATTATAATGAGTGGGGTTTTTCCATTTTCCTTACCTTCTAGATATCTTGATATTGCATGTTTTCTTCATTTGTATCTTTTTATAGAAAAGTCATGCTTCAAGTTGATGCGAGACAGGGAGCTCCAAAGGATGGAAGTGCTCCCTTTGAACTTTTCCAGGTATGTTTCTTCAAGGTTATTTTGTTCCTTCAAATGAGGGTAGTTCAGTTCAGAGGAATGGAATCCATTTGATATATTTCGTATATTATTCTTATATTATTTTTATGCGATGATATTTGTAAATATATTTAGAATATAATTTTCCATAACATATTCTTAAATATACCCTAAAATATTTTTTTAGTAATTAATACACTTAGTTGTTCAATTCTCTATATAATCACTTGTTCGGTGAATAATATTTTTAAGAATCTGTTTAAAGATTAAAACTACAATTTCCGAAATATTATTTTCAGAAGTATTATTATTAGTAATATTATTTCAATTTGAAAATATAAGATTCCTATTCTATTACATGGGAATGGAAAGTGAGAAAATCATGTGTAAATTAATCACTCGAAAATAAAAAATTCTTAGGCCTAGGCTACCCCTTGAAAATTAGGGGTAATTTACCCTTAATTACTTATATTAATAAAATTCTACCACATAAAGTTAATTTTTAAAATCAGATATTGAATGGAATGGTATATATTTGTTGTTTTTTATTCCTCAGCTCTAAGGCTGGTATATATAGTAGTAATACAATAATGATAATTAATTCTCTCTTTAGTAGAGAATAAAGAAAAATAAAAGACAATAAACAAAAATAATGAAAAGAGAAATAAGATATTTTTTAACATCACATATTAACCTAAAACCATAGGGTATTAGATCTATGTCTTTTCCTAAAAAAAGTTTAACATTCTCGTTTTCATCTAATATGGGAATTATTACTCACACTTGATATACCAACACCTTACTACTCAAAAATCAAGTTATCTATTATTTTCTTGGTTTCATTTTGATTCATTAAAGTTTTTAAATTAATATGTGACTTTAAAATTTTAATTTATATGACAAAATTTGATTGATACATGTCATAAATTACCCCTAAATTTACAAAGGTAACCAAGAATTTCCTTTTATAAATACTTAAAATAAACATAGGAATGAAAGACTTTTAAAACCATAGTCCTAAGAGTAAATTTAGAATTCATGAAACAAACTGTCCCATAAACTATGTTTCTTTTTCCTCACAGTTATGCTAAATGGCGCATCCTTTCACCTTGGAATAGACTTGCTAGTTTTGGTCTAGCGTCTGGGTTTAGGTGACCCAACAATATATGAGCTACTAAACAAGGCGAAGAGATTAAGAGTGATTAATAATGTATGTTACCTACATATGACGGTTGTACATAAAACTTCATGAGATATGTAAATGTAAAAAAAGAACTAACTTGATTAGAAGAGTAATTGTCACTGACATTGACTGGTCGCAGGTGTTAGCAGAGCTAATACTAACTTACTCTAATATCTAGATAAATTACTAATGATTAAATTTTGCACTGGTAATCTTATAAGTGGAAATGGAGTTCACTATAAAATGTCACCTATATGATGTAAGCTTGGAATGCCTAGACTTGTGTTTTGTTCACTTGCATGAACTTATTTTTCACTTTAGGTCGAAATATATCCACTTAAGATCCATTTACAAGAGACAATGTACAGAATGATGTGGGGGTATTTCTTCCCAGGGGAAGACCGAGTTTCACAACGCCGACAGGTAGGTTTAAAATTTCAAATCCCTCGATAACTTGTTTCCACACCCAAGACTAAAGTTTACAGATTTATGATGCAGGAAGTTTGGAAGGTCTCAACCACAGCTGGTGCAAGGCGTGTTAAAAAAGGTTCAGTGAGTGAAGCTTCCACTTCAAGCAATCAGTCGACAAAGGAGTCTGAGGCCTCATCCAAATCTTCCATCTCTTCATTTCTATTTCTCCAAGCTGGTTCTGCACAGGTGAGTACTTAATGAATTAATTGGTACATTTTTTGGGTAACCATGTTATTGGTGCGACATATTTATCGGCTTTAATGAGACTAGTATCTGCCTGGAAGCTAGCTGCCCACCATTAGTGGGGTCTCCCTTCCCAACCATTTTTTCTCCCCACATGACTCGAATCCAAAACCTTACTTATGGAATCCGAGTCTAGTTCTACTCGAACCAATGCATTGTTGGTCTGTACGATTCTAAAATAATTATATAAAGATAAATGTAAACAACACACTTATTGACATTCCTCTCTCAATACATTTTATAGTTTTGAGTGAAATCTCGAGCTAGCCTCACTGTCCAGACGTGAGTCCAAGTTATTGAAAGCCAGTATAAGATTTCACCCAATAATAGAGAAAGTGTTGAAAAAACAGGTATCAAATTGTGTGTGTTGGAATTATAAAACAAATTGAAATTAATAACTATTTAAATGTCTAGTAAATCACATTCATGTATCTAGGAACTAGAAGCTATAAACTACATTAATGTCCTTGTAACTCTCACATTGTATTTAATTTTTAATGTGCATATAAGCAAATCTGCTGAGTGGAATTTCACTCAAGCATTCCATAACAATTCAGTATTTTCACATGGTATCTAGAGCCTCTTAAGAGTCACTACTATCTCTGGTCCTGTGGGTCTTTCACACTTAGTCTTTTCCATTTGCTGTCCTGTTTCTGGTTCTGGTTCCAGAATCTACTGTTCTGGTTGTTTGGTCCTCTGTTTTTTAGTTATATCTCACATCTCTAACAGTCCCAATTATTGAGATGGCCCCAAACTCTTCAAAAACGAATGAACCTACTTTCTCCTTTTCTGGAACACCAACAATCACTTCAGAAAAATTGAATGGAAAAAATTATTTAGCCTGGTCTGTCTCAGTAGAACTTTGGTTTCTTGGTCAAGGATATCAGGAACATCTGAAACAATCATCAGAACAGATTTCAGCAGAAAAACGTGACCAGTGGAAAAAACTTGATTAACTTTGTTCTCTTTTATGGCAATTTGTGGAGCCAGCCATCTTGACAAACTTTAGAGCCTTTAAAACTTGTCACTCTTTTTGGAAAAAGGCTCAAAGTGTCTTTGCTAATGACATTCAACAATTGTATGATGCTGCCCAGAAAAAGGCCACTTTAAGACAAGCTGATCATGACATGGTTGCCTATGTTTCAAAAGCTCAATTTGCAGTCGAGGGGTTAAAATTATCGTTGGAAGCTGACACAATTGAAGAAATGAAGAAAAACTTGATAATTTGTATATGGTGCTGGTTCTACGAGGAATGCATCCAGACTTTGATCATGTTCATGATCAATTCTTAACTGGTCAAGAAGTTCCTTCATTAGAAAGTTTAATAACTCGACTCCTTCGAGTCCCCTCGTCAAAAACAGAAGTGAATTCAGTTGATATGAATGAAACTTCTGCCTTGGTTTCCAATTGAGGGGGGCGAGGAAGCCGTGGAATCCGAGTAGGACGAGGCGGAAGAGGAGGCCGACCTCAATGTTCTTATTGCAAGAGAATGGGCCACACTCAAGACACTTGCTACTCTATACGGATTTCCTGGAAAATCTGTGAATGTTTCTAAGGCTGAAACTTCAGAGATGAAGTTTTCAGAAGCTGACATTCAAGAATACCTTCAACTAAAGGCTGCCAAGGAATCTGCAAGTTCATCTGCCATAGTAGCTCATAACTCTACTGCTTGTATTTCTCAATCTGGTAATGATCCAAGTCCATGGCTAATTGATTCAGGTGCCTCCGATCACATTGTTGGTAATGTCTCTTTATTTTCTACTATCTCTCCTCCCAAAATTCCTCATTTTATTACTCTAGCCGATGGCTCCAAAGTTGCAGCAAAGGGTATCGGTTATGTGTCACCCACTACTTACCTATCCTTAAACTCTGTCTTATTTATACCTGGCAGTCCTTTCAATTTGATTTCTCTCAGCCAACTTACTCGTTCTCACAACTGTTCAGTAACCTTTGATGCTGACTCTTTTGTTATACAGGAACGTGGTACGGATCGGACGATTGGCGTAGGACATGAATCTCATGGTCTTTACTATCTCAAGTCTGATTCTTCTTGGATTTGCAGTGCTGCTGCCTCACCAAAACTTATTCATGAACAATTAGGACATCCTTACTTGTCCAAACTAAAAATAATGTTTCCAAATCTTGAAAAAATAAGAACTTTGTCATGTGAGTCGTGTCAATTAGGAAAACATGTTCGATCATCTTTTGTTAGACAAGTTGAAAGTCGTGTTGATTCACCGTTTTCAGTTATTCATTCAGATATATGGGGCCCTAGTTGTGTGTCTTCTATGGGTTATAGATATTTTGCTACCTTTATTGATGAATTTTCTCGATGTACTTGGGTTTTCTTAATGAAAGAACGGTCTGAAATTTTGTCCATCTCCACTTCTTTTGTTAATGAAATTAAGACTCAATTTGGGAAGACAATTTGTATTCTTAGGAGTGATAATACAAAAGAATATTTCTCTTCAGCTATTACTTCTTTTTTGACATCACAAGGCATTCTCCATCAATCTTCCTGCCCTCATACCCCTCAACAGAATGGTATAGCTAAAAGGAAAAATAGACACCTCATTGAGACTGCTCGAACATTGTTGCTTCATGGAAACATACCAGTTCGTCATTGGGGTGAGGCAATTTTAACTGCTTGTTTTTTGATTAATCGGATGCCTTCTTCCTCTCTTAATAACAAAGTAGCACACTCCATCTTATTTCCTAAAGAGCCTTTGTTTCATGTCGCTCCACGTGTTTTTGGAAGTACATGTTTTGTTCATGATCTTTCTCCGGGTTAGACAAGCTGTCTCCCCGAGCCATCAAGTGTGTTTTTCTTGGATACTCTAGATTGCATAAAGGCTACCGTTGTTACTCTCCAGTTCACAATCGTTATTATGTTTTTGCAGATGTAACATTCTTTGAAGAAAAATCATATTTTCTACCCTCCTCAGTTGAATCCAATACCATTCAAGAAGTTTTTCCCATTCCCTACTTTGGTCCACCTTTTTCTCCTTTGCAGGAATCAGCTTCAACTATAGATTCTACTGCAAATAATCCTTCCCCCACGCCATCTCAAAGACCACTCATTACATACCAGCGACGCCCACGTGTTCCTAATGGTAAATTGGAAGGCACTGAGAGACCAAGTGAAACATGTCCTACTCCAGCAGTTTACCCTACTACGGACCTGCCTGACGAAAATCTTGATTTGCCCATTGCTCAAAGGAAAGGTAATCGATCAACTCGAAACCCTCATCCTATTTATAACTTCTTAAGTTACCACTGTCTCTCTCCTTCTTATTGTTCTTTTATAGCATCTTTATCTTCTATTTCCATTCCTAAAACGTTTGCGGCACTTGATCATCGGGATGGCGGACCATGATTGATGAAATGGAGCATAATAATACTTGGGATCTAGTCCGTCTTCCTCCGGCAAGAAACCCGTTGGATGTCGATGGGTCTATCGTTAAATTTGGGCCTAATGGAGGTTGGTTGTCTCAAAGCTCGTTTAGTATACCTTGATTATGGTGATACTTTCTCCCGTGGCAAAAATCACATATGTTCGTTTATTTATATCGCCATAGATTTAGAAGAGGAGATTTATATGGAGCAACAACCTGGGTTTGTTGCTCAGGGGGAGTCTAGCTTGGTTTGTAAACTACGACGCTCTCTCTATGGACTTAAACAGTCCCCACGAGCTTGGTTTGGGAAATTCAGCTCAGTTGTTCAGGCTTTTGGAATGAAACGTAGTGAAGCAGATCATTCAGTCTTCTATTGCCTAACCTCTCCAAATAAATGTGTTTATTTGGTGGTTTATGTAGATGATATAGTCATCATTGGAAATGATCAAGAAAAAATTTCTCAACTGAAGGAGAATTTATTCAAACATTTTCAGACCAAAGATTTAGGAAGGTTGAAATATTTTCTTGGAATTGAAGTTGCTCAGTCAAAGAATGGGATTATCATTTCACAGAGGAATTATGCATTAGATATACTCAAAGAAACCAGTATGTTGGGTTGTAGACCAGTTGATAGTCCTATGGATCCAAATCAGAAATTGTTGCCCAACCAGGGGGAGCCTTATTCTGATCCTGAAAGATACAGCAGATTGGTTGGAAAACTCATCTACCTTACTATTACAAGACCGAATATTTCTTTTGCGGTTGGAGTGGTAAGTCAATTCATGCAATCTCCTCATAAGGATCACTGGGATGCAGTAAATAGAATTTTAAGGTACATTAAAAGAAACCCGGGACAAGGATTGCTTTATCAAGACAACAAGAGCACTCAAATAGTTGGTTTTTGCGATGCGGATTGGGCAGGTTCACTAATTGATAGGCGTTCTACTTCTGGGTATTGTGTTTCTATTGGAGGAAATCTTATATCATGGAAGAGCAAGAAGCAAAATGTGGTTGCAAGGTCAAGCGCAGAGGCAGAATATAGAGCTATGGCTGTAGCCACATGTGAGCTCATTTGGATTAAACAACTTCTTCAAGAATTGAAATTTGGAGATGCTCAACAAATGAAACTTTATTGTGATAACCAGACAGCGCTACATATAGCTTCTAATCCAGTGTTTCATGAGAGAACTAAACATATTGAGATTGATTGTCATTTCATCTGAGAGAAAGTCCTTTCTAAAGAAGTTGTCACCGAATCTATTAGTTTCAATGATCAACTAGCAGACATCTTTAAGGGGCCCACGGATTCAAAATATTTGTTCCAAGCTTGGAGCATTTGATTTATGCGGAGTGCTGGAATTATAAAATAAATTGAAATTAATAACTATTTAAATGTCTAGTAAATCACATTCATGTATCTAGGAACTAGAAGCTATAAACTACATTAATGTCCTTGTAACTCTCACATTTTATTTAATTTTTAATATGTATATAAGCAAATCTGCTGAGTGGAATTTCACTCAAGCATTCCATAACAATTCAGTATTTTCACAGTGCGTTGCTAGCATTCCTTTATAAAAAATATAAGAAAACCATCTCATAATGTCACTAGTCTTTTAGTTAAGTTGAATTTAAGAGCCTCATACGGGGCATTAGTATTTCTCTTGCAATCCAACCTTCATATCAATACAATTCAGTTATTTTGGATATCTGTTTCCTCTTTTCTTCCCTTACCTGAAGTTCCTTTAACTTCAAGATTATAATACTAATAAAATCAAAGAAAGCATGTGCCAAACTTTTGGGTTGTAGATCTAGAGAAGAGTATATAGCCTCTTCTTTCTCTTCTGCTTTTCTTGTTGTCCGAGTTTATAATAGACTAATATGCTAGAAAGATCTTCCATAAGAAGTTTGGCAACATATATGCAGGCATCCAAAGCACAAAATGTCAAAGTAGCTCCTGGTACTGGTTCAACACCCGAGTTGAAAAAGTCATCTTCTTTTGATAAGTCATGGGAAGAGACCGTGGCAGAATCCATAGCTGATGAACTCGTCTTACAAAGTTTAGCTAAAAATGGCCCATTTGACTCTACTGAGCAGCAAGATGAAGCTTCCAAGAGTAAATCAAAAGATCCGAAAGGTGTAAAAGCTGGTCAATCATCTATTGAAGAAAAGAAGGTGGCTAAGCCTCAAAAGATAATGGAATTTCACAACATTAAAATTAGTCAGGTTGTTGTTACTTCTGTAGAAGTTGTTACCTGTTATTATCTGTTAGTAGTTCTCTTATTACCTATGTTGAAATCATGCCAATTTCAAGAAACTCATTTCTTTTTTCTTGCAGGTGGAATTGTGTGTTACGTATGAAGGGCAAAGATTTGTCGTAAATGATATGAAATTACTGATGGATCAATTTCACCGGGCCGAGTTTACCGGGACTTGGCGAAGACTCTTCTCACGGGTTAAGAAGCATATTATTTGGGGAGTCCTAAAGTCTGTGACTGGCATGCAGGTGATACGTAGCTTTAACTTTACAGTTAGTGGGATAATGTTAAACTCTTGATATTTTCCATTGTAGACATATGCTACTCATACCTGCCACTTCCAAAGCAAATCTACAAAGACGATATAAAAGAAACTTTTGAAATAACCTGTTTTTGCAATTGCCTTTGAAATGACCTTTGTTAATCAAGAAAAGCATACTATGCTAATTTCCTAGACCTATTTGGATACAATCTTGTACTGTTTATAATGAATTCATTAAATGTTTCATTTTCATGGATCTAGGGGAAGAAATTCAAAGACAAAGGTCAGAGTCAGCCAAGTGGAGCCATTGTTCCGGAAATTGATCTTAATGTTAGTGACACGGAAGGCCATGCAGGAAAACCTGATAAGCTTCCACCATCTTGGCCTAAGCGCCCTACTGATGGAGCGGGCGATGGATTTGTAACATCTGTTAAAGGTCTATTTAACACTCAACGCCGTAAGGCAAAGGCATTTGTGCTTAAGACAATGAAAAATGAAGCAGAAAATGAAGCTCAAGGAGATTGGAGTGAAAATGATGTAGAGACTTCTCATTTTGCTAGACAGCTCACGATAATGAAAGCTAAAAAATTTATGAAGCGGCATACCAAGAAATACGACCAAGAACAGAAAGGTTTGTCTTATTCCGATATTATTATAAAAAAATTCCAAATCAAATGAAGACATATTTTGATGGTTTGCTATCTAATCTTGCTGACTTATCTATGCTCGTCCATTCCTTTCTTGTTGATTTGACTGCCTGAGGACTTAATAGTCAATTTTTATAGGTTCGCCCGCAACAGCCGCAATTCAAAAAGAAGAATTACAATCATCATCTCCAAAAGAGGAAGCTATATACGACAGTGATTCGTCAAGTGGATCCTCCTCATCGTATGAAGCTTTTCTTGAATAGAAACGTCCAATTAAAGGAATTATTACTTCTCAGCTGAGCATGACGTTTCATCTGGTTCTTAAATGACTAAATGGAGGAAAGATCTTGACAACTGATCTCTCTCAATCAGCAGGTACCTCTAACGAACACTTAAAAGAAGACAAGACATTGGGATTCAACATTGGACGTTGCATGATTGATGTGGATTTCTACTTAGATAATATGATCATGGCTAGCTCAGTCGTAGTAGATGATTGTATTCCTCCTTGTCTTGAATTTTCTATCCTTTGTCAACCATATTTACAAATCTAATATGCTACATTTCCTGTCAACCTCAGTCACTAGTGTCAAGCCTTGGGACTTTTCAATGTCAAACATTTTCTTGTTGTATATTGTTGTAGCTTCTGGTGAACGTGTAACTTTGGGCTCTTTTATTTTTAAGAAAATAAAAGCAAAAAAGATTGACAACAATTACATATAAATGAGCACCTTAGCACTTGTTTAACACAAAACGAGCCTATGGTGAAAAAGAACAAGAATAAAGAAAAATGGCACAATGTTCCAATGGAGATGATAGGGTTTGAGAGAGGTTAGAGATGTTTAGGAGCATTTAAACTGATACAAATGAGGGTTTAGGTCATCCATCGTCTATGATTCCCAGAGTTAACCATGCTGCATTATGACTCTCAGCGGGACAACCTGGAATACCTTTTTAAACTAAAAAAAATGTGTGTAGAAAATGTGTTAGTGTATGAATTATTTCATATGTTCCATGAATAAACTCACATTAGATAAAAATTTAGGGAATTTTTTAACGGTGGGACGCACCTCGTGAAAACATCAAAATATCTTTTAGAAAATAGAAAATTTATTTTTGGTACGCACCATTTTCTGAAATCTTTGAGTAAAACTGAAAATTTATTTACGGTGTACTACTGTGTTGTGAATCTTGTTGTTAATTACGATAAAATTCAATATCAATTTGTGGGTCAAAGAATAGTAGCAACCAAAATAAATGGTATGCAGGAAAAATAATTCTTAAATAAATGGTATGCAGGAAAAATAATTCTTACACAGAAAATATAACAGAATAAGGCGAAAAAAAGACGAAGGTTTGTTTATCCAATTCGATCAAACGATCTACTCTGGGGAGAGAGCAGCTCTTCAATTCACTATATTCAAATTTTTGTTACAAGGTAATCCCAAAGATTTCCAAAACCTTTGCCTTACAATGCCTTCAAACCTTTATTCTCTCTTTTGCTACAAGTTCTAAGATTGTCACACTTGCAATAACAAAAGAGATACATATTTATAATAGCCAAAATCCAACAAATCCATAACAAATCATATCTCCTCAAATATTATAAATATCCTATAATATCTCTTAGACTATTATAAATATATATCTTATAATATCTCTCAGATTATTATAAATATATATCTTACAATATCTTTTAGAATATTATAAATATCTTATAATATATTTTTATATTAATTTATATGATCTCCAAATTAATATAGAATATTCTAACAATAATGAATTGATCAATGAACCGAACCGACCAAATCTGATATTTTCCGACTTCTTAATTTTTGACAAACTTGAAATATGTTTTCTTTCTCTTCATCAACATAGGTTTTAAGACATATTTCCAACATACCGGAAATAAACTTTTGGTTATGTGCATGACAGTTAGAAGAAAAATCTAACTATAAGCAATAGACTTAGATTTTACATTTGTGATTCAAATTAAAATCATGCAATATTTAAATCGAATTTGCACCAAAAAATGTTATCCAAAATACATTATATAATAATAGTATTCATAATACATATCTGGTACAATACGAAATAAAAAAAATAAAGTCAAAATACAACCAAAATAAACTATTGCGTATGGCGGAGTCGGCCTGTTACCCTCGGGCGTTCCTCTGTTGCCTCCAGTAGACCAGGCACCCTGAGTCTCCGCCATGATGTCCTCCAAAACGCCTCTGACATCGAATCCGTCAGGAAACAGCCCTTTGTCGATGCCATCTGTCGTCTGGAGCCACGGTACTCCTGACTTCCCTAGGGACGAGATGATTTTCAAGATCATCAAAAATCTCATTCATCTCCCTCATCTTAACTATCGGAGGAGCAGATAAAGCAGGATGCCAAGGAATCGTCTGAGTATATCCGAACTAACGCATCACTCGCTCGGCCATATTGGCAGCAGTCTTCCGAGTACCGCAAGCCAACCAACCTGTAAACAGAGAAACCTCATCAAAAGCGATTGTCTCGTGGTGGTCGGCGTAGGCACTGAAGTGGATATCCTCATGCATAATCCGATCCAGGTAAATCCGATACACTAGTGTCGTCTGGTTGCCTTTGAGCGGCTCATATGCACATGCGCGAGGCACCTGCTCGGTATAACCATCAGCAAATGTTCATCCTAAAATCTGTGGGAAGTGTTGTAGAATCAATTCCTGAAATATCAAAATTATATCAGTTAGTTTCAAAATAAAAATAAAAATAAAACGAAGCTAAGAGAAATAATATATACTGTCAAAAGAGTCTGACTGTCGGTGATCTGCCTCGTCTTCCACCTAGCCACCTCCGTCAACTTGGTAAACAAGTAAACCAAGCAAGCAGCTGATAACACGAATTTATATAACATATTTGACGTAATTTTCATAGATAATGTTACTATTTTTATTTAATTATTCTGTTTTATTTCCGTATTACGTTGGTATTTCTTTTGTTTCAGGTATTTGTATTAAATAAAGATAAATTAAGCAAAGAAACAAAATTGAGGAAAAATCGGATTAAAAAGCCAAAGAAATGAAGCAAAGGGGTAATATAGCAAAAAGGAGGAGTTAAGAAGAAAGAAATAATTATAAGACTAAGCCCGTAAGAGAAAAGCCCAGAAGGTCGTCCACAGGTGTGGCTTCTATGAACGTAACACGCTAATAGTGACGTAATTTGTGACGACCGCAACGCGCTTATATTTCACGTTGCTGAACTGAGACCCACGTCTCAGGATTGTTCTTCATGAGTGAGACCCACGTCTCACACTTCCTTCTTCAGTGGAGACATCCATCCCATGTTCTCCCATGATTCTGGCAGTTTTTACACATGATCTCCACTAGCCTTCGTACAACATGGAAACGGGAAGTTACAAATGAAGCCTATAAATACAAGTTCAACCTTCAGTGCAAGGGTCGGAGATTTTTTCCCGAACAATCGTGCTTCTATTTTCGCATTTTTATTTTTCTTTTCAGTTTTGTATTTCTATTTTATTTTTCATTTCAATTTCTTTTCTTAGTTTTTATTTTAGTTTAAGTTTCTATAATTTTCTCACAATAATTTCTACACCGGAAATTGTTGTGTAATTTTCACTGATCTAACCTTACGTTAGATCTAGTGCTTTTTATTTCCTTATTGCATTTTTCTTTTCGATTCAAGAAGTCTCCGAGCAGATCCAACCGACTTGTGGTGGAATGCTAGTTTATTTCGAAGAACAAGATTATTCAAGCATTATTATTTTCAGGTTCTTAATATAATTATTTTATTTTATTTTATTTAAGTATTGTTGCTTGGTATTTATTTACTTAATTATGGAGATGTTTAAATATATTGAACCTTATTATTTATGCATGTCTAAATTAATAAATATGTCCGGCTAAACCGTTTAGGTATCGGTAAGTAATAGTAGTAAGAGTAGGAATTAAATTATTTCTAAGCTATAATATTAATTAACTTAAATTCTGGTTATGACTTTTTGTAATTAAAAATTAATCTTTTCGTTACGAAAGTAAGATAAGTAGAATAGGTTAGGATCGAGACCACGAAAGTGTGAGGTTTTAACCGGATAGCTAAAGTTAGGCATTCGATTTAAATACAGCGAGAGCGCTTTAAAACAAATTAGATTTTATTAAGTTTTCAAAGAATATTTTCTAAACACTTATGGACTAGCGAGAGCAGGCATAGGGCTTTAGGAGTATAATCCGAGATAAGACCACGAAAGTGTGAGTTGAGGGTTTTTAAACTGATAATTTCTACAGAACAATTAAGTTAACCATCTTTATACGCTTAGGTTCGATTTAATCCGCTTAGGTTCACTACATTACGTACCGATATCCGTTTTATTTATATTTCTATTTTTCCTTAAACCAAAATCTAAAAAAGAATTATTCGCCTTAGCTGTATAGCGTAACTTAGGATAACAATAGATCGATTTATAGTCTCTGTGGGTTCGATATCTTTTTAAAACTACGCGATAGGACTGTGCACTTGCAGTCTCCCGATTTATAGACGATAAAGTCCTACGATCAGCAACCCCCCAGTTCCACCCACTGATTTGTTCTAAATCGACAAAGAATCTGAGGTACATGACGTCAGTGTAGGTGGCACTGATGTCCACAAATATTTGGGTCCCAACAAGATACAAGAGGTATGCTCTCATGTATGCTCGGGATCCTGATCAAAAATAGTCTTCAGCCAGCTATACCTTCACCCTAAATTCTGAAATGCCTCAAAATAAACGGGTTGATCGTCCAAAACAATTTGCAAATAGTATTATAATGAACCTAATGATGTAAACTACAAAAAACAACACATTTCAAGTCCTATTTCACTAGTTTCAATCGATTTTACATAAATTCTAAAAATGAGTAAATCACTTACTTGATTGATTGAGAGTTGGTTGTTGCTTGATTGATTGGGATTTGGTTGTTGCTTGATGATTTGTGTTGATTACTTTAGAGAAAAATTGATATTGGTGAGATGGGTTTTGAGAGGGTTTTGAGAGAGTTTTTGAAATTTTGCTGTTATGGGGAAGGGAAAGGTTTTGGTGCGATATAAGTTCATCAATGTATCAGAAATTTATTTAAAAATAATTTATGAAAATAACATATAACATATATTAAAATAATTTTAATTTATTATATTTTTTGTTATACAAATAAGGTATATGCAAGTTTATTCCTAAATAGTAATTTAATTAAAAAATATATTTAATATAAATAAGTTATTTATTCAAATACTCTCAATTTTTTGTTAAATAACAAATGCTTAAATTTTACTGTCTCTATTTCGTTACCTTTAAACATTTAGTTCTTTAAAAAAAAACTCAATCTTTTGATCCCTCTATTATATTTATTTTTTAATTTTTTGGTCCCTCTCCACTTTTGTACATGTGGACTCTCAAAAACCAATAAAAACCTTAAGCTATTGTCTTCATCGTTGAGTTTGCACAGTACATATCATCTTCTTCGTTGCTTGGTTGCCATTCCATCGTCTCTAACTCCAAACAAGTCCAAACCCCATGACATCATTTGCATCATCCTCATCAAAAACAATCATGTTCTAGTTTTCCCAAGCAAGTAATTGCATGAAATCTCCTTTTATTCGAGACGAATGTAGGTGTTGTCTTGATTTAGCATTGATGACATCATGAACTAATTAATGCTAACCCATGACATCCTTGAACTTGTTATTCTATATTCTTTGTAGTTTCAGAGACACAAAAGGTGCAGCCATTTTGTTGGTACGATGAAGAGATGACCCCAAAAACAAAACAAAAAATGATTTCTTCATTGCATCAAAGAGGAAGAATTAAAGACGAAGATAAAGTTTTTGAATTTGTAGTTGAAATTTATATTTGTCATGAGATTTGTGTTGTTAATAGTACTAGTCGCAATAAGTGTAATGAAGTCGGACTAGTTGGTGTTAATAGGACTAGGTGTGGAACTCTTGTCAACTGATATAGTTCTAAAAAACATAATGAACTTGAAACAACCATCTTTTTTTTTTTTTACTAAAAACGATATTCATTCATTCAAATTGATATAATACATCGAATAATACAAATTCAAAACGAAAAAGGATGAATCTGCGAACAAACTCACATCACCTATGTTAATAGCATATAACGGCAAAATGCCTACAAATGTGACAGCCTACAAATTTGACGAAATTGAAATGCTCGGAATACCCATGTCTCCGATTCTGCAATGTTGATGACATCAAAATCATTGCTTGAATATGCGACGAGTCGAAGTTAATCTGTCAAATATGAACCGAACAAACATCGCACCAAATCGGAAAACAAAATAACGCCGCAATAAGATGGCCACAATAACAATGCCGCACTAAGACGACGAAATCTCACAACGCCTCATTAAGATGACGAAATCACAAAGAAAAAAACTAAAATTATATGTGAAATCACTTATTTGAATGAAAAGGAAAGGAAAAGAACTCAGAGGGGTGATTTTGGATCAAAATTGACCCTAAAACCACCCATCTTTAGTGGATGAAGAACAAAAGAAAATTAGGGTTGGAGGAAGAAAAGAGGCAAGAGAGGCGAAAGAAAATTAGGGTTAGACCCCCTTGTTAACTTAAAATAATAATTTTGAAACAACCATGTTGTAACTTATGTATCAACTACTTATGAATGAAATATATGTTTTGATTATAAATTGTTCCAAAACTATTTCAACTGATATTTTTCAAAAAGTGTGCAAGTGATTATGACTATTTCCAATGCAATGTTAATTGGTATAATTGTGTTATTTGTGTGAACTAGACTTATTACATAGAAGTTTGTGTTAACTAGTATAAGTTATAAAACAATGTTGACGACATTATTACATGTATAAGTTCCAAAATTGTCTAACTGGTTATGGCTATTTTCAAAATAATGTTAACTGGTATAAGTTCCAGAACAATGTTGACTACATCATTACATGACATGTTTACCAAACCAATTGACTGCATTATTTCAAGTAATGTTTACCAACCCATTTATAGGTTCATGTTTACTAAACCATGTTTGACTGCACTATTTTAGGACATGTTTACCAATCCATTTACAGGGTCATGTTTACTAAGCCATGTTTATTGGTCATTACTCGTTAACACATGTCATTAGTCTTCAACACATGCCAAAATAATAACGCAACAAATTAACTTTAAATATGTAAATTAATTTATAACATTGAAAATATGCACTTGTTTATTACATCAAAAGGATAAGTTGTCCATAACATGAAAATGAAAGCAAATTGGCATACATTACAAAAAACAGAAAATTAACACCCTAATTGAAACTAGTCATGAGATGGTTGTGTATGTTGTGGTGTCTGTAATGAGCTTTCAATCTCTATTGCACATGTCTTTGTCTTCTTCCTATTTGCTCCTCTGTTGCACATGTCTCTCTCTTTTGCTTTTTTCCACCCTTTGTTGCACATGTCATTGCCTTATTCTTATTTTCACCTTTTGGAATGGCTCTATCATTTTTCCCTTGAAACTTCTCTTATTGTGTCCCATGGATCCACACTTATGGCAAGTAACCATTGTAAGATTTCTAGGAAGTACATGTAGATTTATATGCTAATTATCGAGCTTATTTCACATTTTTGTAGGACGACCAATTTCTTTTCTCATCACTGGTGGGTTGATTGATACTTGGTCATCCAAAGTTTGCAATTGTGGCTCATTCGTAGATATGCGAGTAAGTGTTATTGAAGGTAGTCTTCCTGCACATAGAAAGTAATACACATGTTATGCATAAAATAAGCAACATTTTTAAACATAAACCATTTAGATGGCATATTGATGCAACACGAACCTGTAATAATTAGAGACATTGTTTCTTGTTTTTCCTTATACATATTATGACATGACTACATGAGATTCCAATTAAATCCTATTTGCTACATGCATCTATATATTCTTTTAGATTGATGAAATATATTTCATTGCTATTGATCACACCATATATGGGCTAAATCATCATCATCATGCCAAGTAGGAGCCTAATTTTTTGCAAGTTTCTTGTTCTTCTCAAGCATCGATTGTATTATATGGAAAATATCACATGGTGATTATTGGTTTATCCTTATATTCTAGAATTACTGTATTAAAAGCCTCACACATATTATTTATCTATAAGTCACATTCGGAATATATCTTGAATTTTCCTCTCTCATGATGGAATTGTTGTAGCCATTACTGCAATCAACTCAATCTATTTCAATTCCACCCCCATGATATTTCTTCTTCTAATTTCCATAGATAAGCTTCACACAAAGGCGTTGTTCCACACACCAAAATAAGAAACAAGACAATGTTACTATTTACTATAACTTATAAATTTCTAGAGAAAAAACAAAAGACTAGATTAAAGAATACATTTGCTAGTCAGAAATGAAAGTATAAGTCCTATGATTTTATTTCTTCTAAGTCTTCAAAGAAAAGGTATATGAACCACTCTCGAGATTCTTTTGTCTCAACATCTACAACAACATAAGTAATAGAAAATGTCTGATTATTTCCACCTCTCCCTACAGTTGCCATCAATTTCCTATCAAAATATCCTTTCAAAATATAAACATCTAAGCCTATAAGTGGCCTACAAATTTTTTTTCAAAACCAAATTTGCGGACCTCTAAGCATACCTAAACCCTCTCAAACACTTTATCTTCTTTATAGTCCGAACATTGCACCACAACATTACTATTAGGACTTGACTTGAGTAAATCTTGCGCATACCTCCTTAAATAGGAAAACCAGTCCATGTCGGCACCTTGGATAAAATACATTTCCTTTCTTTTGCATCTATATGACTGATCATGGGACAATTTGACTCCTCGTCTATCAACAGATTCAACAACAATCCCACAGGTTTCATGTCAGTGTTAGGTCTTAGAATATGTGCAAATTCCTTGGCAAGCCATTGTGTTTTTTCTTATCTATTATGTGTAATTCTATGACATGTGTGTTCATCGAATATACTTACAACTTGTCATAATTGGTTCCCAACCCTCTTACTAATTCTCATGTAAAACTTGTGATCTTCCATGCAACTAACTACCATCCTTTTTCCATAACTTTTCTTGATAAAAATATTTTTCTTCATATACATTTCATAGTCATTCAAATCTTCTATCACTATATCTTTGTTGTTAAATACCACACCTAATTAAAATTTGAATCTCTCGCTACTTTTGGAAGCTGGAAACTTCTCATGCGCCTCATCATCTCCACTTTGGTGAGGTATATGTAGTTGATCATAATCATAAACATCATCATCATAATCACATTCATTTTTATCATAAACATCATAATGGCTCACCTTTTCATTACACGGGAGGATTGTGGTCCAATCTAACTCAACAGAATCCTCATTACACTTATACTCATTATCACTAAAATTGTCTGTCATCATTACTTCCAACATAGTCAGCATTATCATAACCAAAATCCTTTTTATAATCACTTTTAATTCGTTTAAGATGTTTCTCCAATGTACCATTTAACGGAGTTGTATACTAATTCTCCCCTATGATAAATTTGTAATCTAATTGTTTGACCCCTGGGTGGTCTGGATAAAAAATTAAAAGGCATAATTAAAATAAACACTTACATTTGCACAATGGATCCACCATATGAATAAACAATTAACATGGTCCATAATCATAATAATCAATTTGTGTGCATGTGTGACCACATAAAATTCAGTTTATTTAAAATATCAAATGGGACCACAATTTTCATAAATAGGGACATTAGTTTCAGAAAGAGGAACATAACTTTCAGAAAGAGGGAGAAACGACACAAAACCATAAACCTAGAAAACTAGAATATCTCATACCTTATACAAAATTTCACTTATTTCTTGTTGGAGAATTTCCAAAATATATTTGAAAAGTTGCAATGGTTAAAATAGACCTTTTAGAGAAAAGATGTAATGTTTTACAATTGAAGCAATGTAACCATTCATGAACAAAATTTTTCGAAGAGTTGTTTCCCTTCACCAAAGGACATAAGTTTTTCTATAAATAGATACATTTATTAGACATTGAACACATGCAAAAATTGTATATTCCAAATGCCTAAAATCATATCTAAGTCGATTCTTTATTATTCTAGTGCACAAGAATAAATGAGGAAACTTTATTCGGTAAAATATCGTTGATCGATATGCTTAATGTGAATGTGCGATTCATATTAAGGTTTCCAAAGTATCCTGAAGGGGATTCGCCGGGTAACCCATTTGCATCCAATATACATAAATTGGTGGGGCGAATCGAACCTAAAACTTAGTGTAAACACACGCTTTGGAATTTATTTTGTGCAACTTTCATCGTAACATCAACACAAGATCTAACCATCTTTAGGTTCGATTTAAGCATCAAAATATGAACTACGTTGTTGACATATGTTGAACACAAGAAGAATATTTATTATGAATCACGGTATGTATTTATCGTTTCTAGTAAAAATCAGAGCATTGTAAAAGTCATAATATCAAATTCAAATTCAATTTTCTAACCGTTGGGATTAGAACCTTGATTGTCAATATAGTTTGTCAATTAATTTGCTATATTTTGTTAAAGTATATGGAATTTACTATATACCATTCTAGCGTTAAAAGATTTCAAATGTAACATTACAGTAGCATGATGAAATTTCATGAAACGTTACAATGGCACCTTATGGGAAAAGAAAATGAACCATGAATTATTAGTCTTATATCATTAAGCCTTATAATAAAGTATTTTCCAACAATATGTGCTTTTAATTACATGCTTTACTGATACATACTTACAATAATAAGTTATATACTAAATATGTATGAAAATTATATATGAAATTGATATGCTATTGTAACTGCATATTGTATTCATACTAATGCCTAAGGTAAGGCAATAGAGACCCGGGACTGTAATAATGTAAGTCATAGTGCTATCTATATGTACTGCAAGTATAAAGTAAGGATTATCATTACTTGCCCAAGTGGTAAAGGGTACAAGTTAATCTTTAAAAGGTAATCGATTTGATTCTTCAATTTATTTCTTTTCAAATAATTTCCATTCTGCAAACGAGAAAACAAATTGGAGAAACAGTCAAAATTTGAATTTGGATGGATTCGGTATTCCCTCCAGAGGTGCGTATGTTGCTCCTGCCGAATTCAAACAGGAGACATGACGCTTCAAGTGATACACAATTGAGCATGTACCACCAGGCCATTTCATTTTTATAGATAAGTTTGAAGGGACGCACATGAACATGAATGTTGCCACCGAAACAATGTGATGTTTTGGTTAAAAGTTTAACAGTACTGTTATATATATTTTTATTTTATTTGTTTAAAAAAAAATTATGATTTGCAAGTGGATACACTTGCTATTGTCATGAAATTTTCATGAGATCTTATCATAGAGGATAAGGAACTCGAAGAATCTTGTGAGAAAGATTCTTCAAGGATTGTTGAAAATACAAATCAAACGTTCGTTAACGATTAGTATGCATTAAATATATTTTGGATGTATATTTAAGTGAAAGTAAAACTTTAAATTTAAAAGGTTAGAAAAATGAAGATTGACATACAATTCATATATATGACAGAATGAATGACAAAATTGTCATGGTGATAGTTTGTCAAAACTATAAAGAATATATGGTGTATTTTGCATATGATAAATGTACTAATATGACAAAGGTGTCATGGTTTGATGATAGTTGGTAAATGCTATCAATAGTACATAAAATAATCATACAAATTATATTAAAGTTTGAAAAATCTTGCGATTCTTTGACGAAAGGATTGACAAGGATATGATGTCATTGGATATAACTGAATACAAGAAAGACATCATTAAGGGATGTGGAACAAGCTCATATCTAATTAATCACCAATAGTGGAAACTCAACTCGCACTTGATTAATATTAAGTCTTGAGTTCAATGATGAAAGTACACTGTTAAAGTGATTGAAGTACTTGATAATAGATACATCCCAAGGGATAAAAGTACTTGGACCATAAGAATAAATGTGGTAGGATGAGGTTTTCCTCTTAATAGACATATAACATATGTTTGCTGGAATGCATAATTATGGGTGCATTTCTAATATAGTCTACCTATATGAGAATGAAGTGGTTCCGCGTCAAAGAGTTCAAGGGCTTGACTCTTAAATTCTCATGAAAAGGATATGAGACACAAGGCCTTATTAAATGTGTCGTATTGATAATTCGATCAATGATACCGAGATTTCATGTGTGAGTTATGCACGCTTATTCTAATGATTAATTGGTTCAAAGCTTGTCTACCAATCTATTCGGAGATGAGTGAAAACTTAACTTACTAAGTAATGGTTCAAATCGTAAGATACCTTTATCTGAAATCATGAAATTTTCTGAATAATGGATTTAGATATATTTTGAAAATGGTGGGGGATTGTTGGAGAATTTCCAAAATATATTTGGAAAGTTGCAATGGTTAAAATAGACCTTTTAGAGAAAAGGTGTAATGTTTTACAATTGAAGCAATGTAACCATTCATGAACAAAATCTTTCAAAGAGTTGTTTCCCTTCACCAAAGGACATAAGTTTTTCTATAAATAGATACATTTGTTAGGCATTGAACACATGCAAAAATTGTATATTCCAAATGCCTAAAATCATATCTAAGTCGATTCTTTATTATTCTAGTGCACAAGAATAAATGAGGAAACTTTATTCGGTAAAATATCGGTGATCGATATGCTTAATGTGAATGTGCGATTCATGTTAAGGTTTCCAAAGTATCTGAAGGGATTCAGGGTAACCCATTTGCATCCAATATACATAAATTGGTGGGGGCGAATCGAACCTAAAGCTTAGTGTAAACACACGCTTTGGAATTTATTTTGTGCAACTTTCATCTGTAACGTTTTCATCTTTTTCTTGTCTATATTTTGCAACAGACCCCCAACACAAGATCTAACATTTCTAACCTTTCAATGACGCGTGAGGGATATATGTCGTGCTTCCCACTCGTGATCCTTCAATGGTTGAAAGAAAAAGATTTGAAATAGAATTTTTCCCGAATATTTAAGACAAAAATGTAGGATATAATGTACCTTAGATGATGATTGGTTAATTGAAATTAAATTTCAAAGCTTCCTTGATGATGGATTTTTGTCTAGGCGTGGAAACAGAGCGGGTCGGGGACAATTTTTACCTCCCCGAACACAAACCCGGATCCCCAAATAATCATTGTTACCTGCGTCAAACCCCAATAAAGAATAAGAATTGAGAATTAAAACTCAAACCAGTTCCAAGCATATCTGGGTTGGATTCGGATATCCTTGTCTCCCACCATCCATTTAGAGAAGTCAATTTTTTAATAGAAATATTAAATTTTTCCAAAATTAAATTATATCACAGATAATAAAATAAAACAATATGTAAAACATTCCATACATACAAATATGATTTCTATGCAGATTTTAATCCATCCAATGCAGCTGGAGTATTGAAGGATTCGAAGTGGGTGAAATCAATGAATGAAGAACTAAAGTCCATCGAAGTCAATAACACTTGATCACTTGTTAAATTGCCTCAAGGAAAGAAGGTAATCGATGTGAATTGGATATACAAGGTGAAGTTGAATCCCAAAGGGGATATAACTCGGCATAAGGATAGAATTGAAGTGAAAGGATTTCTTCAGAAAGAAAGAATTGACTTCGATGAAGTTTTTGCACCTGTTGCTAGGATCGAAACAATCAGGTTGGTTGTTGGTATAGCAAACATGAAAAATTGGCACATATGCCAGATGGATGTGAAATGTGCATTCCTAAATGACCCCTTAGACGAAGAAGCTTATGTTGCACAACCACTTGAGTTTGTGAAATAAGGCGAAGAAAGAAAGGTGTATATACTTCACATAGTCCTGTATGAACTTAAACAAGCTCCAAGAGCTTGGAATAAGAATATTGACAGTTCCTAAGGGGGGAGGAATTTTTGAAATGCACAAATGAGTACGGAGTGTATGTAAGAAGAAGCATGAATGAATTGTTTATATTATGTCTCTATATCGATGACTTGTTAATAATAGATAGTAGCAAGAAAGAAATCGAAGACTTTAAAGGTGGTCTTAGCAAGGATTACGAAACGTAAAATATGGGCAACATTTCATACTTCCTTGATATCATATTCTATAAGAGTAATAGAGAATTGTCGGTGCATCAAAGAAGATATGCAAGTGAAATACTTAGAGTAATACTTATTGGGTCATTAAGATACCTTTGTCACACAAGACCTGGTCTAGCATACAGTGTAGGTATGGTAAGTAGGTTTATGCAGAAGTCAAAGGTATCATATCTAGCAGCGATGAAGAGGATACTAAGGTATCTCAAAGGAACTCTCGACTATGACTTTATGTGTCTTGTAGCTAATGAAGAAAAAGAATGCAAACATGGGGAATACACCGATTCAAGATGGTGTAGTGATGTCGAGGATAGAAAATTCACATATGATTGTGTTTTTGCTAGGTGGGGCACCCGTTGCTTGGAGTTCGAGAAAAGAACCAGTAGTTGCATTACCGTCGTGTGAAACAAAGTACATAGTTGCTTCGCTTTATGCATACCAAACATTATGAATGGTGAATATAGTCGAAGAAATTACAAGGAAGAATCATGGAGCAATTACCAAGAAAATCGATCGCATGTCAATTATCAATCTGACAAAAAATCTGATAGCACGTGGCAGAAGCAAGCACATTAAAATAAAATTCCTTTATCTTCAAGAGCAGATATCAAAAGTGAAGCTGAACTTAAAACACTGCAGAACTGAGAATCAGATTGCAGACATCATGACGAAAGAACTGCAGCAGGTCGAAGTGTTCAAAAAATTGAGATCTATAATAAATATAGATTGCTTAGACACAATGAATAAGGTGGTGTGTGGAAAATGTAATTCTTTGTGTCAAAGCATGTTACTCAACATAAACAATGTAGTGTAAAATAGCCTAGTGTGTGTCGTATTTGTGTAGTTCTCGAAATGTCAAAGTAGATTGCTCGACATGACTTTCGACTTAGGCCTAATTTTGTAGTGTTAGCAGAATTAGGTATTTTAGACTTTGTTTTTGGATTTTGCTTAGGGAGCAACCAAACTCAAAATTATAAATATGGAGTAATCTCTATTGTTGCAAAGTAGTGATTCACTTGAAGTTGCAAAGAATGAAAATCACAGTTTTGAGAGTAGAGAGAAACTCTGCAAAAACTTTTTCTCCTTTCCCTATTTTTATGAAAACCCTAATTCACCTTTCTTCCTTAATTCATCTTTTCTTTCTTCTTCCATTATTCATTGTGCAGCAGCAGCATCTGATAACTAAGGCTAATTGATTCAATTGCGTGAAGAGTGAAGAATAAGAGAGAATTGGATCGATATGATTAAATCTTATTCATCAAGTTTGATTAGAAATTTTCCATAGATTTGATGCAATTCCAATTTAAAAACATACAAATATATTATCTAGCATGTCAAATATCAAGATTTTGTGAATCACCAATATACGTTCTCCTCTATCCCTAAGATGATGTAGGAGATAAAAGTGTATTTGTTTGCATAAAGATGTCCAATAGCCCCATAATCTATCACTCATTTGTTCATATTCATCAGAATACTAAAATAGGAAATGACCACAACAATCTTATCATCTCCTTAGTATTTTGGTAACTTTAAGCCAAATAAAATCTTATCAAATTATTATAATACTATTAATTATTTATTTATTCAAAATATGTACTAAAGTTACAAAATTTGGGTAAGAGTAAAGTTACCCAAGTCATTCCCCAAATATAATCACAAAATTTGTCAAAAATATATGACCATATTAACTTCCAAATCAAATCAACTGTCTAATCCACTTTGGATTCCCCCATCAAACATATAACTTGGTTAATTTTTACTTGTAGGAGATAAACAATTTAGTTATGTATAATTATTAAAATCCCAATACTTAAACCAATGAGTATATATATTTAACGAGCCTTTTCAATTTCAACACCAAATTTCTAGTAATTAACTAGGAAGTATCGCACAAGACCAATTTCATTTGTGTTGCCAAATGTCTCAACTGTGAGTAATTCATAGAAACCTGTGTCCCAAAATATCTATAGGAAAATTTATATTCAAAAGTATTATGTCAGAATGAAGATCCTGCAAGATCGCCAAGTTCTAACTCAAAAGTCCAGGTTATACATAGAGATCAACAGTTAAAGCCACTGATCTACTACACATATGCAAATAGACCTCTTGAATTGAAGCATTCCTATAACTGTACAATATATTGCTATGAGCAGAACTATGTAAAAGTTAACTCTAGCAACTTCTGTGACCGGAAAACTCAACAACTCAACGATCAGCTACCAAAGCTTGGTAATGAAGCTTGGTTATCATTACCAGAGAAAACGGTAACATTATTATGTGTGGGGATTGATGTTGTTCCATAGTCTGAGATATTACGTTGATCAACCTGGTCAACGCAAGCAAAAAAAAAAACAAGGGTAAAAAGATGCGCATATTATTACACTGATCTGATTAATATACAGCGAATAAAATAAATACCTGTTCGGTTGGCATAATAGATGATTCTTGAGGTCTCTTGGAAAGTTCTCTCAAAGTACCCTGTAGAATATACCATTGTCATAAAAGGGGAACTGTTAAAAATTAATCAGTCGGCATAAAAGAAATTTCAGATTCCAAGATGAGCAAATTTTGCTTAATGCATGTGTGTATATGTTAGTCATATAAATGTACACATTAAAGAGAAGAAAATATAAACCGACAAACACAATTTTCCAAAACTAAAAGTCTTTGGAGAGAACGACTACCTTATTTGCCCAGAATAGCCCACAAGCATTGCAAAGCGATCTTGGACCAGATGGCCCTCGCCGCATCATAGGAGTTGATTTTGAGCTTATGCCACAATGTTTGCAGCTATTTAAACACGCAGTTGAAAAAGTAATGGTTAAAATCTAGTTAGAAACCTCTCTGGGAAGAGAATTTTCTTCGGGCATAAGTCTCGTGATGAAAAATATACTGGCTATAAGAAAACAGCTGTAAAACAAAACTCACAAGGTTTCGGATTGACTTCCATCCTGCCCAGAATCCTGATCTGTGGGACTATTGGCTCCATTTTGTTCCTTATCCGAAGTAAATTGACCCTTGTTTCGCTTCATCCTACATTTAAACATAAAAAACAAAAGTTTGAAACAAGATAGATTGAAACGTAGATAACATGGAATACTTGATGAGATGACAAAATCTAAGCTTTTAGTTCATAAAAAAAAAAAGCAATACCAAGACCTAAAATCTAAGCTTTTAGTTCATAAAAAAAAAAAAGCAATACCAAGACCTAAACAAAATATGATGAGAAGAATAACTAATATCCATTGACTTCAAGTCATTTATTATTTATTAATACAATACATACAAGTATGCATACTACCAATTACATATAGTATAGACCAAGCATGTCGCACGGCGATTCTCATTCCA
The DNA here is from genome assembly GCA_021764765.1 of Vicia sativa. NCBI lineage: Eukaryota > Viridiplantae > Streptophyta > Magnoliopsida > Fabales > Fabaceae > Vicia > Vicia sativa. Next base: position 184,547,926 of record CM038795.1, read on the forward strand.
CTTTCCACTTTATCAGATATAAATTATTGACGTAACATGCATCTGACATATTGATGGGGTATTCTATTACGGCTTGCATTGCATTCAATTTCTTTGTATTTGAGTAGAGGAGGAGGAGGAAGAAACAGCACGAAACTACTACTGTAAGTTTCTTGTTTACTATTGTCAGGGTCAATATTTGTTTCTATACTAGAGTTGCCAATGGCAGATGGTGGACTATGGAGGAAAGCAAAATATGTCCCGTATAAAGCCGCCATAAAACGCCATGACTTTGCCATCCTTCACAGATTGGCTATGGTGATTGTCAAAAAAATAGTCGTAGCAATCTGCCATGGCCAGTATTGGACACCATTGTTCTAAACAATAGGATGCATTTGAAGGAAATGCAGTGGAAAATGCTCTAATTTTGATCGAAGTTGATTTTGTTACCAAGCAAAAAATTTAGAATGCCAAAAGGAGAGAATTACAAGAATACTGCCCTGAAAATAACACAAAACAGATGACACCAATCGAAATTTGAAAGTGCGCAAAAACATAGATAACAAGTTTAACATAGACAGTTTGATTTTTTTTAGATGACAAGTTTGTTAGACCTCTGTTGGAGATTCCGCCTTCATTGCGGTCTTTCTCTAGCCGCCTAAACTGCGACATTTGGGTTGTCTTCGTTGCACCCTCCAACACCTACATTATGTTGGGTTTGAAGGGAGGATTTTGTCCCACATTGCTTAGTGTAGAAAAGGATATTGGTTGATAAAATGTTTTTTATTACGAAGGAAAAGAACTCCTTTTATAGGAGAGAAAATACAAAGTAACTCCTTTATTTTAGGAGTGATATAATGACTCTTAAATAAGAAAGTAAATAATATTAAATAAGAAATATTTCAACACCCCCCCCCTCAAGTTGGTGCATAGATGTCAATAATGCCCAACTTGCTGATCAAGTATTCAAACGTTGTTCTTCCCAAACTTTTGGTCAATATATCAGCGGTCTGTTGATTGGAAGGGATAAATGGCAAGCAGAGAGTACTAGAGTCAATCTTTTCTTTGATGAAATGACGGTTGATCTCGATATGTTTTGTAGGATCATGTTGAACTGGATTATGAGCTATGCTTATAGCTGCCTTGTTGTCACAGTACAATTTCAATGGAGGTTCTACTTCTACCTCCAGTTTTTTTAGGACTCTGAGAATCCACATACCTTTACAAATTCCTTGGGCCATGCTCTAAACTCAGCTTCAACACTACTTCTTGCAGCTACTCCTTGTTTTTTGCTTCTCCAAGTCACTACGTTCCCCCACACATATGTGCAATAACCTAAAGTTGATTTTCTATCAATAAACCCTGCCCAACCTGCATCAGTGAATATTGCCACATTTTTATCATTGGTCTTCTTGAAGAATAACCCTTTTCCAGGAGTTGCTTTTAAGTATCTCAAGATTTTGTGCACAACTTCAAGGTGTTCTTCATATGGTGCATGCATGAATTGACTCACAACACTAACAGAGAAAGCAATGTCAGGACGAGTATGAGCCAAATATATTAATTTTCCAACCAACCTCTGATATCTTCCAGTGTCAACTGGTGTGTCCCCTTTCTCTCGAAGTTTGGCACTTTGGTCCATCGGTGTGTCGGCAGGCTTACAACCACTCATACCTGTCTCTTGTAGGAGATCAAGAACATATTTTCTTTGAGAAACAACAATTCCTTTCTTTGACCTTGCTACTTCCATACCAAGGAAATACTTGAGGGGACCCAAGTCTTTGATTTCAAATGTTGCTCCTAAGTTTCTTTTTAATCTCTCCATTTCTATCTCATCATTACCTGTAAGAATAATATCATCAACATAGACTATCAAAACAGCTATCATTCCATTTTGACCTGACTTTGTGAATAAAGTATGATTTGCTTGTCCTTGAGTATATTCCTGTTTCTTCACAGACTGAGTAAACTTTTCAAACCAAGCTCTCGGAGATTGTTTCAACTCATACAAGGACTTCTTTAGTTTACACACCTGTGACCCAAAGGTTTCTTCAAAACCTGGCAGACAATCCATATATACTTCTTCTTCTAAATCACCATTGAGAAAGGCATTTTTGACATCTAATTGGTGGAGAGGCCAGTCTAAGTTAGCAACAAGAGATAAGAGTATTCTGATTGTATTAAGCTTTGCAACAGGAGCAAATGTCTCTGAGTAATCTATGCCATAGGTCTGAGTGAATCCTTTTGCAACCAATCGAGCTTTGTACCTTCCGATTGATCCATCAGAATTGTACTTTATTGTGAACACCCACTTACATCCCACAGTTCTTTTACCTGCCGGCAGAATTGTGGCACTCCAAGTTTTATTCTTTTCAAGAGCTTTCATGTCCTCAATAACAGCTTCCTTCCACTTTGGTATTTCTAGAGCCTCCTGTACATTCTTAGGAATTTTGACACTAGATAGATTAGAAGTAAATGCAGCAAAAGAGGGAGACAAGTTTGAATATGATACAAAGTTAGACAAGGGGTGCCTAGTACATGACCTACCTGGCTTCCTAAAGACTATGGGAATATTAAGATCAGTATATTGTTTCCTAAGTTCTATAAGGACATCAAGGTCGGTATATAGAGAATCAGGATCAAGGGGAGATTTACCTGTCTGAGTCGGTTGACTTTCACTCGGTTCAGATTCTTGGCTGAGCTGAGGAATAAAGTCTTCTACTACTTGATCATTGTTTCTTCTGACATAAATTTTGCCTTTCCAAATTGGATTTCCTTCCTCAAATTTCTTTTTTGTTTCATTATAAGGATCTTTATCTGGTGCATTTTGATTAATTTCAGAAAAAATATTTGTTTGATCTTTGTTTTGATTTGTTGCCTTGGATTCTAATTGATCCTTACTCATGGAAGGAGTAAGTTCATCTAATTTTTTCAAGGCATTTTCTTTAGGTGCAGATGTACATGGAACAAGATTATGTGATATATACACATCTTCTGAGATAATTAAATTTTCAAACAATTCAGAAGAATCTTCCTTAGTTTTCCCCCCTGAAGATGATCATTACCAAAAAAAGGTTTGTTTTCAAAAAAAGTAACATCCATTGTTACAAATATTTTCTTTGTATTAGGATCAAAACATTTATAACCTTTTTGAGAAGATGAATACCCAATAAAAACACATTTGATTGCATGGGGTTCAAATTTACCAAGATGCTTGTGTTCTTGAACAAAAGTTGTGCATCCAAATATTTAAAGTGGTAAATCATATAGAACTGAAGCAATTGGAAAATATTTCAAGAAACTTTGCAAAGGAGTTTGGAATTTCAAAACACGAGATGGTATACGGTTTATTAAATGTGCAGCTGTCAAGACAGCTTCACCCCATAAATATTTAGGGACATTGGTAATGAAGAGTAATGCTCGTGCAACTTCAAGAAGGTGCCGATTTTTCCTCTCTTCCTATTTTGTTAGGGTGACTTAACACATGAACTTTGATGCACAATTCCATTTTCAAGAAAAAAAAAATCTAACAATTTTATTAAAAAATTCAGTACCATTGTCAGTTCTAAACACTTGTATTTGGGTGTTAAATTGTGTCTGCACCAATTTACAAAAGTTTTGAATTATTTGACCTACCTCGGATTTTTCGTTTAACAAGTATACCCAACAAAGTCTAGTATGATCATCTGTGAAAGTTCTAAACCATTTTTTGTTGGATAAAGTACTTGTTCGATTAGGCCCCCAAACATCACTATGAATCATTGAAAAAGGTTTTGAAGGTTTATAAGATTGAATTGGAAAAGAACTTCGATGATGTTTAGCAAACTCACAAACCTCACATTAAAGTGAAGAAATGTCTTGTTCAACAAAAAGTTTAGGAAACAATGAACTTAAATATTTAAAACTAGGGTGGCCTAACCTTAAATGCCACAACATAATGTCATCCTTATTATTTGAAACAAAAAAGGATTTAATAGATGAAAAACTTATTGGTCCAAATTGATGTCTGGTTTGTTGTTCATCTTCCAAGTAGTAGAGTCCACCACTTTCCTCAGCAGTGTCAATCGTCCTCCTCGAGATCAAATCCTAAAATACACAATGAGTATCAAAGAAATGAGCTTGACAGTTTTTATTTTTGGTTAGCTTACTGACAGATAATAAGTTGCAAGACAAATTTGGGACATGTAACACATCTTGGATGGTTAGAAAGGGAGACAAAACAATAGAACTTTTTCCTGCCACGGCTGAAAGAGAGCCATCAGCTATATTTTAATTTTGGAATTTCCTGCACATGGTTTATATGAAGAAAATAAACTGGATTCACCGGTCATATGGTCGGTGTCTCCAGAATCAACGATCCATGTACGATTAGGAATGACACTAAAATGGGCTGATTTTGGGAAGTTACCTTTCTGGGATATGGAGCACGAAGGTGTTTGAGACTCGAGGAGTTTGTACATTTGGTCTAGCTGTTCCTTAGTGAATGGAAATGCATTTGGGGAAGACTGTGGCTCTTGATTAGAAGTTGCTTGAAGTGCACGACCCTCACCCTTCTTTTTCCAATTAGGAGGCTTTCCATGAATTTTCCAACAAATCTCACGTGTGTGATAATAACGTTCGCAGTGATCACACCAGAGTTTACCATCTTTCTTACCATATTTCTTGTTCTCTTTATTGAAGTTGTTTGTGACAAGGGCAGAACCATCAGTTGCTGAGTTTGACTTTCCCATCATTACTCTTTGTTTAGCCTCCTCCCTTCTGATCTCTGAAAAAGTTTCTCGGATTGTAGGTAGCTTTTCTCGGATTGTAGGTAGCGGATTATTTCCAAGAATTCTACCTCTTACTTCATCGAATTCCTTGTTGAGACCAGCAAGAAAAATAAAGACGCGGTCGTTCTCCTACGTCTTGATAAACTGAACACTGTCTTCAGTACACCTCCAGTTATAATCATAGCACTGATCCAACTCTTGCCAAAGGGCCATCAATTCATTATAGTAGGTAGTGACATCCATGTCATTCTGATTTAAATTTCATAACTTCGATTTTAGATCATAAATTTGAGAGAAACTTTTAGTATCAGAGTTATTTTGACCTCCACCTCCTGAGTTACTGTAACCACCATCAAATGGGTAGCCGTAACCGGGCACAAAAAGGTTATTGTTGGGATCACCTCTGCCATAACCGAACCCACCGTTAAAATTGTTGTTTGTCACGAAACAGGGCATTTCTGGCATGGTAAATCCACTTCCTCTGCCAAAATTATTGGTGCCGCCAGAATTGACGCTGACGCCACCGCCGGAATTGTTGGCGCCGCCGCCGGAATTGTTGTTGGTGCCGCCGCCGCCTCCACGACCTCCGGGAGGAGGTGGTGTTTGGATAGGGTCCACCATAGTTTGGATCGGTCGGATCAAACAAAAGAACGGGTCGTCAGAAAAAGATATGGATAACCCTAATTAGGGAAAACTTTACAGTATCACCCTAACCCTAACAGAGCTCTGATACCATGTAGAAAAGGATATTGGTGATAAAATGTTTTTTATTATGAAGGAAAAGAACTCCGTTTATAGGAGAGAAAATACAAAATAACTCTTTTATTTTAGGAGTGATATAATGACTCTTAAATAAGAAAATAAATAATATTAAATAAGAAATATTTCAACACTTAGAGACATGGCATGTGTTGTGTTTATAAGCGGGGACAATCCTCACATTACGAGCTAGTTTTGCAAGGTTGAGTTAGGTTCAACCACAATTTTAGAACCTCAATTTTAATTAATGCGTAAACACGGCATAGCATAATTTAACACTAAGTTAAGATCTAACTCCTGATTCTGAACAATTAAAAGACAGGGTTCTCTATGGTATGAGTTTGCGCCAAATCAACAAAGATACAAAATTGTCACTCAACATCTGATGTTGTAAAGTCAATCTGGTAACAGGGCCAGAATTGAATTCCTCAAGACCCGCCAAACCAAATGTAAAATCTACCATCATATTGCCACTTCAAAATGAGAAAGCAAATATTATGGACATGAACCTACACATACGGCTGAGCTTGGGCCGTAGTTGTACCAAGTCAAGCCTAAATGCCAACATGATTCAATGTAAAATTAAATTTAAATCTGAAAACAATTGTATGTTAAGAGAAGCCTGAACCCAACACATATTTCTTTGTAAAATGAAAATCAAAGGCCACACAGATCTAATGTTATTTGGTTTTTAAATTAGGCATAACTCACTGTTCCCCTATATAATTCTCTTGTTATATAATACTGCTCAATTATATCATATCTACGACTTAGGAGTATATACATATTGGTTTACAGAAACAAAGGGGAAAACTCATTCCCAATCATCATTCACACGACGAATCTGACATTTAATGCGGTAAAATCTTAAGCTTGGAATGCAAAGAACTTTACCCTATACTCAAATTTAAAATAACTCATTCTAATACTTGTAAGTTTATATTAGAGACACCGGTAGGATAGTTATCAGACCTGAGTGCAACTTCTTGACGTACATCGTATCGAACTTTCTTATCAAAGCATCTATCTTTCCTCTTCTGCCTGAACCTGGTTAATGAGGCTGCTCGCCGTTGGTGACTGTATCTGGTAGGAAATTCCATTGATACCTGCACCAAAACCCAAAGAATTAGAAATTTCCATTAAACACAGTGTGCACTTGAACATTAATCAAGTTCAATTAAGAATAATTCCATTCACTCAGATTACCATTCACATCACAGGCACATCATCAACTCACCAATTCATAAGCATTCTATGATCATATTATCAATCATCATCAACACAACTACAAATATTGATGACCTAAGCTAGTATTTAGCAAAGTACTCACTACCTTCATCCACTCACTAGTTAGCTATAAGATTAACGATAATCCAATATCAAAAATATTTATAGCCCAATTACAAATGACCACCCTGTTAAAAGCAGGATGTAAGAAACACAAATTATCTGATCTAAGCTACTTAGTAAATTGTAAAATGATATGCACGGTAGCACGGACAAAAAGGCGTGTGAGTGTCGTATCAGTGTCTGTATCAATGTCAGACACCGACATTTGTGATTAGATTCACTTTATTCATTTTTTTTCAAATTATTAGGGTGTTTGAGTGTATACTGAATAACATAATTCTTCAAAAATTAGAAAATATACCCTTTGAGTTTGTTGAGGCGCAGCATCCACATAGTGTGTACCCGGTTGAGGCAGTTCACATCCACCCAACAGTAACAACACAGCTTGAACCTGTAACGTGAAACCAAATGCAAATTCTAAAAATTAGGTTTGAAAAAATTACTGAAAAATAAAATTGATGGAAATGATTGAACCTTATCAGGAGTAACAGATTCAAAGACATAGACTTGACCACGGAAAGATAGAGAAAGCTGATCAGAATTGTCAATAGGTTGAAGAGGCAATTCAGAGTTGTTTACATCGCAGTGGCCATACATGGCGTCGGAGGTAACATCCTCAGCACCGCCGCCGCCGTCTTCGATAGAGGTTGTTTCGTAATCAATGTGATGGTGAACATCTGAGGTGGCGGGATGGGGAGCGGGTTCATTTTCTCCGGTGAGGTTCAAAGGCGGAGAGTGTTCGTACATTGGTGGTTCCATTGGAGATCAGGTGGTTCTAATGCCAGGTTTTTGGGTTGAGTGAATGTGAGGGTATAATGAAAAATGTGGAGGCAAGTTCAGAAGAAAAACAAATTGAAAATTATAAATAAATAACAAATTCACCCTAGTGATGCTCATATTTACAGATTTTTTCCTTGCAACCCATTTTATTATACCTGACATCCCCTATTTTTTAATGTTCTGAAAATACTTCTTAGTTTATTTATTTAAAATTTTAATTTTTTGAAAAATAATTTATTGTTGACAAAGTTGTGAAAAATAAACCAAATTTCCGATACTTTTTGACACATATCGGAAATTCTTATTTTATAAAATTTCCGTATCTATTTATCGGATATTTCCAAATTTACGATGCAGTTTTTCGAAAATTTAAACAATTCGGTACATTTTAAGAAAAATTTTATACGTAACGGAAATATCCCAAATTTCAGGTATAAAAGCGAAAATTTTATATTTCTGGTATATTTTATTCAGGTATAAAGTTATAGCTTAGAAAACAATAAAGATTAAGTCCCAATATTACCGGAAATTTGAAATTTCCGGTATATAAAAAATACCAGAAATTTAAAATTCCTGGTTATTTTTTGTACTAAAACCATGCCGAAAATTTTAAATATCCGGTATTTTTTCGGTACCGGATTTTTTGAATTTTCGGTACGAAATATCTGGCACGGTAAAAATGGTAAATTTTACAGGATTTCTGGTATTTCCCATGAAATTTTCAGTATGTAGCGGAAATCACTAAATATCCGGTATTTTCCTGGAGATATTTTGATAAAAACACCGTATTTTAGGGGTGTCAGGTCTAACTGTAGGGGTAGCAAAAAAAATCCTCTCATATTTACAAGGCTTGCCCAATGTAAGCCCAATGGGTTTAAGCCTAATAGGCCCGTGGTAGGCGAGTTAAGGGAGAATTTTTCCGCCACCCCCTCTTTTATACCTGTCACTCCCCATTTTGTGTTATTCCCAAAATACCTTAAGACTATTTATTCAAAAAAAATTATCTTTTTGAAAAAAAATTATTGTTGCCAAATTTATATAAAAAAAAGTTCGATACCTAAGCTCAAATTTCGGGTACCCATTTTTGGCGCATACCGGAAGTTTTTTGTATTTCACAAATTTCTGATATCAATTTACAGGATATTTCTAAATTTTCGGTGCGATTTACCGGAAATCATACGTTTATGTGATTGCCAGATTTTTGAATCACAAGAGAAAGTTCTAGAATTGGCACAGTCAATTGAAAAAATTCATGGTATTGTTGTTGTTACAATCCGATATGAGATGTCGAATGTAATGTCACGACACTAATATCTGCTATGAACACGGTTGAACATAACAAAATTTAAAGAGTACACAAAAACAATAAAAACACAAAGAGTTGTTAACCCAGTACGATTCTAACCAACCTACGTCTGGGGGCTTCCAAGCCAGGGATGAAGTTCATTATCAACAGTATTAATTCGGAGGGAAATCTTCCATGTTTACACTCCTCACTTAATCAGATTACCCAATGACTCTTCTATCTAAGATACCACACTTAGATATGAGAACCATTGCTCACTCCCTAAGTCACACACTATGACACTCAATCACACACAATCACACTCTTCAAAGACACAAAATCACACTCGCTTCAAAGCTTATGGTGATTGAAAACTTACAACTCAAAGAAAATGTCCTACTCAAGTAGAAATACGAGAGAGGCTCACAATGAACAATTAACAATCAAAATAATGAACAACCAACAATTAAAATCTAGACTTCTAAATCTGGAGCGGTCAAACTGTAAAACAAGGTTTACAACCTTTAAATAGAGTAACAGCAACTAGGGTTGTTTTACTCACAAGTCTTCAACGCCTCTTGTCTTTTCTACATGAAAGCAGGATATTAAATCTCCAATTATATTGTTGAAGGTGTTCTCAAGATTCCTTAGTCGAAGCATACAAATAACAAACAAACTGACTTCCTGGAAAATCTGCACTTGAATTACTTCTGTCAGTTTTACATGTCAGGACATTTGTTGTGACATTTGCTACTTCAGTATTTTTCACGGCATTTTCTGAGCAGAATGTTTTACCGAAATTGATGTCATTTCATAGAACTAACAAACTCCCCATTTGGCAAATTTTGGCAAAAACATTATTTAGAGTACAAGCCATACAATTAAAGTAGCAGCACAATAAAAGCATCATCACAATCAAAACAGAGATAGCAGCAAATAAATAACACAGATGTTCAAACATCAGTTAAAACATTCATAAATGCATCATTTCACTCCCCCTACATATAGCACACACAGATGCACAATTGACAATCAAAATTTTAACTCACCCTGCACAACAGCTTCTCCTCTTTGTGAAAACACACAGTATCTCAAGAGATACACAAGAAACACACAATTAACAATTAACACATAGCAGCAACAGCTCCCCGCTCAGCACAATCATCACATCAGCTGCACACACACGTGGAATCACAAAACAAAACACAACAATCGCTCACAACTGCAACAATTCACAGTTTCTCCCCCTCAAAGGAAGAACACACACACTCTTCCCCTTTTTAGTCATAATTGGCCAAACCACTAAGATAATTTATGGAGAATGACAAAAATAAATACTAGATTCAACTAAGTCACTAATATATATTGTTAGGTACAGCCCAAAATAAAACCAATATTATGCACTTAAGTGCCAAAATTACATTAAAGAGGGATCAACATGACATAGATGGAAACACAATTAACATCTCCAAGCACAATCATTGTTCTGCAAAACTTGCAGACTCTCCACTTCCTCCACTTCCTTCTTCTTCTGAGCCAGCTTCAGAAGAGCCTTGAGTTGTTGAGTTGCTTGCTTCTTCTTCTGGTACCTCTTCAGCAGCACTTGCAGCAGCATTCCTCTTCAGGGCTAGGATAGTCTCTTCAAGTTTTATATTCCTTGTTGTGCTAACGCGTATGGCCTCATCCAATTCTCTGCAAGTCTTAGTGAATTCAGCAATCAAATCTCCTTTATTGGATGTTTTCTATTCAACACCTGCAGATGTTGAGACAATGTCTAGGACATGTGCTCCTGCAGACATCTTCTGATGTAGTGATAGAGGGGTTGCTCTTTTACATTCAGCATCCAAGGTTGTATACATAATTCCAGGATGTTTGTAAGACCCGTAAATTTAAATAAATAAATATTTTAAGATTATCATATATTCACTTATCTATAATATATTTTAATCGGGTATAAAAATTAAATAATATTTATCTAAGTAAATTCGATTCATGCTAAAAAAAAATATATATATATTTTAGAATTTTATTTTAGTAGTGGTTCAGGAAAGAAATTTTCTATAAATTTTGATTTCTGTCTCTTTAGCGTTCAGTAAAAAGTAGCCGCCTTAATTTTTGAAACTACCCATTTTTGTAACAAAAATTTAGGGATAGAATAAATAAAATTTATGATAGGATTATGAAATAAAAATATTTGCTCCGTCTGAATTAATTTCCAGTCTCTCTAGTAAGCGGTAGTTTTAACCGCTTAAAATTTTAAAACAGTCTTTGTTCATAACGAAATTTTATCGATAGGATCACAAAATTATATTCAATAAAATAATGAAAAGATATTACTAATAATAAAAAAATTATTTTTCTCGATCGATTATTTTTTTATATTATAGAATAATCGGAAAAGGGTTTTATTATCGGAAAAAATTATTAGGACATTTTTATCAGTGTCACATAACACCGGAAATTGTACTAATACGATAAAATCTTAAGCAAGGAAGATAACTGAGTATCTTAGAGAATATACGTGATCATTTCTATCATTATGAGAAGTGACTATATCATTATGAGAAATGATAAGAAGTGACAATACTGCATAATTGCCGGATAGCTACTTGGAGTATTGAATGAACGTGAAAGAGTGGAAGTAGTTTCTCTGCCTTAAGTTATTTACACACCACCACTTCCTTGCCTATATATAGATGTGTATATACATCATTCTACTTACACCTATCAACAGAAACTAAATTCCAAATTCTCTCCACTCTCTAAAAAGCTATTTATAAATTTTGCTAGACTCACCAATCCATTTATCTAAGGTAATAACTCTTTTCCAAACATATAACTTCATGATAATATACATGCAATGGAGTACTCACATAGATATATAGATATATACACATAAGCTATTCTATTTTAATTATTTTGAAATTCTATGATACTATAAAACTTTCATTTTTAAATACCGTATTACTTAATCTAAGGACTAACAGTAAAATCTGAAGACAAAAATAAATAAATAATTATTATTATTATTATTATTATTAACTGATACTACTATATCATTTTTAAAAAGAAATTATTATGTTTAATGATTTTAAAATTAAAATGAGTTAATCTATATTTTTAAAATAAGAAATGTTATTCTTACCGAATTTCTAATATTAGAAGATTTGGACTAAACACTCGGCCTTCAAACCAAATTGTTAAATATAAATAAATTTTATCTTGGTTAAATTAATATATATAATTCTCATAGGAACATAAATTTTTATAAGAGAAAAATGATACATAGTTTTATCTTATAAAGATTCACTCTTTTATTAGGTAGAGTATGTCATTTGGAAGAAAATGATTTCATGGTTAAATTTAAAGTAAAGAATAATATTTGTAGGACTAAAGATTAGGATTGCACCAAGCCTTTGCCATATATGTAGTGTATACATTTTCTTTATGCTAGGTCCTTGAAATTTTTCATCGTTACAATATTTAAAGAAATAAGTACTGTTTTGAAATTTCTATCCTATATTTAAGAAGTTGTTAAATTTGAATAATAAAATTAGTCAGTTTAGCATAGGTTACTTTAATGATGATTGTTGGAGAATTTCTTTGATAACTTATAACTAGGTGGCTATGGCTGTATGTTTTAATCATCAAATAAATAGTATTGATACTATTTATTTTCAAATTCAAATTAATTGTATCTTATTTTTACATGAACATTAAGGGTCTTAACCAAGTGTGTTGTGTTCTAAAAAGAGTTCCACTGAGTGTTAAAAAGGGTAGACCTAAGGTTAAGATTTTTCTTTTCGTTTAATTAGGAGAACAATATATTTATAATAAAATAAAATAAAAAATTATAGAGTTTAGAACGTACATATTCAATTCTAATTTAAATTATTTTGGATAAAGGTGCACGATCAACCGAACAACAAAATATCAATTCTCAGGACTGTTGCGACTGTAAGGGCATCTTTCTATTTTTATATACTCATCATAAATATATATATATATATATATATATATATATATATATATATATATATATATATATATATATATATATATATATGTCCTGTATTTTCTTACGTGTTTATTTTGAAGGTGACTAGTTGAAAAGGTGAGTAATTGTTATATAAATATTTTGTGCAAAATTATTACATATGATATGTTGTGATGATACACATATGTTGAGGTGTATATGTCGGGAATTGTATGCTCATACATCTCATGGTTACGTGGCTACGGAGAGAGTCACGAGGTGCACCGGAGAGGTGGCACGGGTGCGTGTCCAAGAGGGAACCACCTTATCCGAAGTGGATCATTGAGTTGATTGGTGGGTGTTACCCATCACCTTAAGTGGCGCTAAATTCTAAAGCGGTACCACGACCCTTCGGAGGGATTGATATTCGAATCATGTGCATCGACATATAGACATTGCATTAGGAATGAGTCTTAATTATGCTATATGTATTATTGTCGTGAATGTATATACATGTGTTAGAATGAGATCTCTAGCCATGTATAATGTATCCTCTGATATGCTTGTTGCTCGCTCTTGTATATTTGTTATTTCGGATTGATGACCCTTTCTGGATTGTGTGGGCTATACGCCAATAGATTATGACGCACCCTGACACGAGGAGACACCCGTCAAAGACGACGGATTCGCCTTTCCGATACATAGATCGCGTCACGGGATTTAACCCGCCCTAGGACAACTGTACACCGGAACGTGTTGGAGACCATCTATTATGGGACAGAACCGAGACCACTATTTCCGTCGAGCTATGACCTTTTCTATCCCACCATCATTGATCATCTCCGCTACCTCTCGGGAGATTGATCGTCATGGATTATCGACCTACCCTTCCACCTCAACCGCACCGTCGCCCCAGTTGAGAGGCGTGGTCAACCTTTCACGATATATCTAGGCCTTCCCGCACCTAGAGATGTCACTAGGGCCACCACCGACCTTCACTCGTGAAGTCTATCCGTGGCGAACTTCCCTTATCGATCCGACACGTGCCTTTACTCGAGTCATTAGTGAGGCGAGGACGACAACATCGAGGAGGACCCTCCGGCGGGACTATGATCCCGAATACGATGGGAAGGATCCGATCACACATTGACGAGTGCTTGTAGCGGATTGTGTGGAGCGGTGCGGGTAGTTCTTGTGGTTGTCGTTAGGTATCGATTGGTCGGGTTAGGGAAGGTACATGAGGTGGTAGGAGTAGTTAGGACAGTTGGAGGATTCTGTGACATTAGTGTATGGTCGAAATTTTCTCCTGGGGCGCTCTCCTGCGTGAGTGGCTGCCGAGGACTTCATTATGTCGTTTATGGTTTGTATCATAACTAGTATCTTCACTTTATATTTTATGACGATTGACGTTTATATGTATATTATAGTTTATGTTCTAAATATGGTCCAACTAATCCTCATATATAAAAACATAGGTCGAGTTCTTAAAAACGTTTTTTTTATAAAAAAAAAAAGCCTACCATTTTTATAAAAGAAAACCTTTAGTTAATTAAATTATAGTGCCTTTTAAATACACTTCCGCTGTTAAAAAATCGGGGTGTTACAATGTTGATGAATAATTATTCTAAATATGAGAGTGGAGAAAACTATGGGAAGCTTTGTTGCACAAGTGTCAGCATGCTTTAGACTCTGATCAAAAATATAAGTACCATAGTCAAATGGTATCTTCATGCCAACTGCATAAATGAATTTTCCCAATCCTACTGAGATAGTTGAAGTGTGGTTCGTTGGCACCCAGTTTGCTGCACCTATTCTATGCAGAATAACATACTTTACACTTAGATTTCCAGCAGATAGCTTCTCTTTCATAGGCCATGTCTTGACTTGATTTGCAGTGATAGTCCTGCATAGCTGGTCATCAATGATTTCAAGCTCACTCTCTTCCTTCTAACTCCTTCCTAGATATTGATTGATGATAGCAGGTGAGAACTTTACACACTTTCCTCTGACAAACACCTTCTGAAACTCTTTGCTTTTCTTGTCATCACAGTCTTCTAGGATGTTGACTATGAATTCCTTGACTAGAGTTTCATAGCATTTTGGTAGCTTTGTCACTGTCTTCATTAACCCTGCTTCAGAGGTTAAGGTCATCATTTCCTTATATACCAAGGCTTCTTTTCCTAGCTCCCTCTCTAAGGTCAGCCTCCTCTGATATATGTATTTCTATCTTGTAGCAAACTTGATGGAATGGAATGATATGTTGTCAGTATAAGCATCAAGGACATTGTCAGTGGACCTCTGAACAATAGACTTCTTTACTGGTAAGATTTCTGGGACATCTGTCTCGACATCATAATCAAAATTAGATTCTGATCTAATTTTCCTCTTGCTAGATGATGGAGTATCTTTGTTCCATGCTTTTGGAGGTCCATACATAACCTTTTTCTTGAAAGGTTTGGATGGAGTTTATGAAGAACTGGCGAATGTACTGATTGTGTTTTGGCATCTGTTTGATATTTTGCTACCAATTTTTTATCTATATAAATGTTTCAGGTGATGGAATTAGATGTCAGAGAAAGGACATAGAGTGTAATTGGAGCAAACCCGTGGTATAATAGTTAAGGTTCTAGATACTGGTATTTCTTTGAATTGTTGTAAAATGTTAGGGATAGTCACTGCACATATCCAATTTGCAGCATAGTTGGGGAGATATAGCTATAAGAACAAATTCTTCTATAATATTCTAAAATTCTATGTATTGATCATTTATAATCCTATGCATGTGTTGGCATTTTCTCTACCTTTCACTTCTATCTCTTTATCTCTTTCTATCTCAAAGATTTTGCATGGTTAATAAAGTTTTGGAGAAAGATTATGAAACTGAAATGGATATAAAGGAGAATCCAAAAATGAGAGAGAAATTTATTGTAGACAATTTCTTCTTCCTCTAACTAAGAACCAAGTCTGAAAATATTCTAGGTTTGATTGTTCTTTTCTCTTCTTTTGTTTTAGTTACCTCATAGATTTCTATGTTTTGATTTTTCACATTAAAAAGCTATATTTTAAGATCAATTGAACAACAAATAAGTGAGTTGTGCAATTCTATAAGAAACAATATGTTTTCTCATGAAATTTTGTCAATTTATTCATCTGTCGTTTTTGTTATTTTCCTTCTATATTTACTTTCGATATTAGGAAAATCTAATATGTAGTTTCATAGTAATGTTCTATGGTGTAATGAAATGTTAAGATTTTGAAGTAGCTTCCAAAATATATTTAACAGTCTAATGGTTTTGCAACTCATAGATTTAAAATCTTTGTTGTTCGATTGTGTTTGTTTCGGTATGGGTTTGATGACGTTAACGTGTGATGGCTTTGCAATGTGTTTATTTCAAAATAGTTTGTCAAATTTCCAAGCCCCTGATTTTACAGTTTTCCACATCTAATTACAATATAATGGATTCTCTACATAAGTTTATTTCTAATATACAATTTGTGAAAATATTCTACCTGGTTTCATGCTTTTTGGTCGAGATGGAAATTCTTATACAATGTAATGGTTTGTCTAGAAGGATGGAAATTCTTATACTTATCAAATTTGCAGGTGAAAAATGAATTTCCAAATAATTTTAAAGCCTACTATTCAAGATGGAAATTCTTATCCAGTGTAATGGTCTTACAAGCTAAGGTTGTGGTAGCTTCCTTAGGTTGTGGTTTTGCAATAAATCATATTCTTCTCAATCACTGTTATAACAGTAGTACTGAGAGAACTCTAAAGACTTGTCCAAGTAGCATGCATACATAGATCAAGGTGACGAAAACAAGCCACGTAAAGGTGGAAATGCTTCTTGTACTCATTTGTTTTTTATTCAATGACAGGCTAAATATCAAGATGCCTAGTATGACATGAAACAAGTATATCTCATGATTTCTCTCCGTAGAAAAAGGTGTTATATGTGGTACAAGAATTAATGTTGCCCTTAAAAAAGTGTTTGGTCTTTAAGCATACAATGGTTTATGATACTTAATAATTATTGTATCGATATTTTATTATTTGAAGTGCACATCTTATACTGATTAAGTTGTTTATCCTCGTCTCTTTCATCTGATGTAGTTATGGATGTCCATTTATGTAGAATGAAGTGAAAAAAGTTGTTATTTCAAAATTGATTATAAGTAGTAGATAAATTTTATAAAATATAATTGACCTTAATATTAAGATGAATATATTTTGTATTTTTATGAGATAAAATTTTACTATCAACAAATGGAAATATACCACTTACAAATTTATTTGAGGGGATTACTATGTTTTATTACCTTTTTAAAAAATTTAACGACATATTTAATTAATTTTATTTATTTATTATTATTAAAATTATTATTTAATTTATTTTTTAATAAAATTAAAATTTTATTTTATTAAATTAGATTGTATTCAATAGTCATTAAAAAACTCATTTTTTATTTTATTAGATTTTATCCACAATATCTATTTAATTTTAATTAATAATTATCTTTATTTAAAAGATGAAATCTTTATTTTAAAATGTCAGTTTTGTTTATTTTTCAATCTCACGAATTCTATTTTATTACCATATTCATGTTTTTTCACTGTAGATTTTTATTCAAATACCCATTTTGCCAACAATATATTAAGAGAGTTTTGATTTCTTATTTGCTTACATTAGATTCCAACTACTTTTAACAAGGTCTATAATATGACATGTCTAAATTTTTAATTAAGTTTTTTTCATATTAAATAGATAATTTAAGATATAAATGTTTTTACCCGCATGTGTTTTTTTCTAGTTTTGGTAGAAACACCATACATGGGGTGGTAGGTATAAAACTGGGGGTGACAAGAAAAATTCTCGAGTTAAGGGAATTTCTTTTTCACCTCTATACCTTTTTACAAATTCTTGGTAAAAATTTAAAAATGTTTCTAGAGTTCGAAGACGTATCTCTGAATGTATTTATTAAATGCACAATGAGTGAGTCACCCATATTATACTTAATTTTAGTTTGGAACTGCATCTTTGAACGTGTATTTGATATAATTCGGAGATGCATATCTGAAAATGGTTGATACTTAAAAACAGAAACAAAGATAGTATGAGCAATGTCTAAAAACCACAACAACTTGACATTAAACTAAAACACTCAACATTACATATAAATAGTCGTTAACATAAATTTAACATTATATATTGTTATAAATGGGTAGTTCGGGACTTTACAACATATTAATAATATCTCAAACATATCTTGCAATCCTTACATCCACTTCAATTGGACCTTTATTGCATAACAGTGAAAAGTACTCCACATGATTTCTAAGTCTTCATCCTTCTTCAGTTTAAATTTGGTGAACTATATATTCCCTTCGATGTGAAACGAGGGTGCACAATACTCGAACTTGACAACTCTTTGATTTTCTAGATATCGCATGAAAGTGTTCAGTTTGGATATCATATCGACGAGATGTATCCTCGGTGACCCTAAATTGAAGTGTCATATTCTCGCCATTGAAAAACATAAATGCAAGGTGAGGTATGTATGCATTATTTGATTGTGGTGGATTTTGTTGAAAATATGGGATGATAGACACCCTATTTATACAAGTTTTGGATCTTAGAAACTTTATCCTGTCATCAGGGCACTTTTTGGAGATGCATGTCTGAATAAACCATATTTTTTTTACGAAAAAAGAGAATCTACGTATATGCACATCCATAAAATGCACTGTTGTGTTTTTATTTAGTATGGGGTATATATGATAGACATATTCAGAATCACCCCTGAACCAAAAACAAAGCAGAAACTGTGTAAACATAAACAAAGCTGTAAGGCATAGAATTTGTAAACAAAAACAGACGACATTTACACCATCATTGTTGAATATATATTACTTATGTATTAAATCGTATCAAGATTACATTGTTGACGATAATACATTTAAAAAAGTATTGATTACAATCTAAAATGCATCAAAAGATGCATCACCGCATAAATCTACTACTATGGTGTAAGAGAATAATTTAGATGGGGTGAATAGACTCTTAAAACAAATTCAATAGATTTTTCCAAAATGAATTATAGGAGGTTTTTAGAGTATGCACACAGAAATGTTTAGAGCAAAAATAGGAGAATTATACTTTTATAGAAATTGTTTTTGCGTAAGCACTTGATCAATTTACAAATATCACAAATGATCTAATGATGATGCACAATGTATTCAATTGTTACCAATTATATGTTTCACAAGAAGTGATTATACAATAATTCAATGTGTGATTTCTAAACTCAACAAGTTTCTCATATTTTAATCACCACTATAGCTCGATTAGGTATCAATTACAACAAAACCTAATCTTAAGAAATAAATCAATATCAATAAAATAAACAATAAACTATTTTAATAATTGAAAACCTAAGCATGAAATATCCTATGCTTAGGTGTCAGCTGGATTATTGCAATTTGCCAAGAGAAAACCCCAAGTAAAATTAGCGAGGTGACAGGTCCCTCGCAAGCAATTTGCGATGACCTGTTTAGTTAGGGGACTTATGCTATCGCAAAATGTTGTTCAATGAGGGTTTTTTGACTTAGTGAGGGTTAACCCCTGACAAATTACGTTTTTTCTTGTAGTGTATGCTCAAGCATGCAATAGTTGAAATGCTAGGATTGTTAGCATATCAAATTGGACATATTTGTTTAACCCAATTGTTTAAGTTAACTTGTTGTTTAAGTTAGCTTACTAGTCTATCAATAGACTAGTTCTCTCATATTGTTGAGAGAGATTGATTGTTGTTATTCACTTGTAATCTTTGAACCCTTATTGAGTAAGTGAATAGTAAAATATTTATAACCAATATTAATTTTCTTCTTCTTTCTCTTTTGTGAAAACCTAATGGATATCTTGTGTTTGTTCAAAAAACTCAATCTTTCTCATAGTTTTGGTTTGTTCTTGACGACAATCTATTACAACATGTACTTTTAGTGAGTAACACACACACACACACACACACACACACACACACACATATATATATATATATATTGGCGGAGTTAGGAATTTTAGACCGGGCAAAATTTTTAATTCTAACACAATATTTTTATTAATTTTGCCTCTGATTTTATTAATTTTATTCCTGATTTTGTCTAAAAATCGGCTATTAGATTAAAGAAATATAAAAAAAGTAGGGGTTGAACTGATATATATATATATATATATATATATATATATATATATATATATATATATATATATATATATATATATATATATATATATATATATATATATATATATATATATATATATATATATATATATATATATATATATATATATATATATATATATATATATATATATATATATATTCAAAATGATAATTAAAAAGAGGCAGTACTAAATGTTCACATGTAGGCCATTAAACCATATGAATGCCGCCCATGGTATCATGAGATTTTATTATATTTTTATATACACCATAAGCTTAGGAACTCTCTCCATAGTGGTCAGTTTATAAAATATATAGGCAAACAAAAGTAGATAGAGCAATTATAGTAAGTTGCTAAATGGTGATGGATTTGCTATGTAGCCAATCCTTGTCAAACAAGATTAACTCAGTTGACTCATATATCATGAGATTGCAAGTTCAATTTCTACTATTCAATGTGTTATTTAAGTCTTAAAGTTTATCTTAATTTGGCGAGTCTTTAGAGTTCAATCCATTCTAAATTTCTATTCAAAAAAGAATTTTTGTTAAATTTATTAACTCCTACTTATATCATTAAATTAAGTTTATAAAACTATAGGAGTACTATATATTTTATAGAAGTAATAATATGGGCACACCGAATATAAGTAGCATGACTTCCGCAAACACACATGTCTCTCATTCATACATATTTTAAGGTTACATAAGATATTTTGGTCTCTATAAATATTACAGTTTTATTTTTAGTTTTATTTTTAGTCTCTTCTAAATTTTGACAACGATTTTAATTGATTTTGCAACAATTTTTTTTATAAAAACTGTTGCCTAAAAAGAGGGAAAGACTAAAAATAAAATTGCAATATTTATAGGAATAAAAAATTTATTCAACCTTATATTTTATTTTATAATTTATAATATGTTAAGTCTACATTACAGTTAGCCTTGATAAAATAATATATTTAATGTTATTGATTTTCACCTTTTTAAATAAAAAAAAGTTATTTTCAAACCAAATCAAAATTTAATTTCCGGTATACCAGATATTAAGTTATTTTGTTAGTGTTTTTAAAAATTCTGGTATACCGGATTTTACTTGTGTGCTTGAAATTTCTGATATGTGTACATATTTTATTTTTTCAACGGTTGAGATTTTGCCGACACTTTTGGAGAGTCCAGATTGCACCGACACTTATGTGTGGTCTAGAACGTATAACCATTTGTATAAATAGGGATTTTAGGGTTATTGAGTAACACATCTCAACAACATGCCTCTTTCTCAATATTTGATTAAGACAAAAGTGTATTACAACAGTCGCAAACCTGCTGTTGAATTCAAGCTCCCAAATAGATTTGAGTCCTTTGCCACCTTGAAGGAAACATTGAACAGTTTGCTGCCTGATTCCGAGAACAGAAGGGTGACAAAGATCGAGTTTCGGGAGGATTACATTGGTACAAGTGGTTGGGTGAAATACAACTTAATCGAGCTGAAGAATGATGAAGATGTGAAGGCCATGCGGAAATCATTTCGGCGTAGGATAACGAAAGGTCCAATCGAGTTGGAAGCGGAGATTCGAAGATCTGTTGACGATAAAATGAAGTGTCTAAAGCGTCCAGATGAATCTGAATCCGGTAGTTCCTAGGTTTTCATGTATCGATGTACTTTTTATGTTTGTTGTTTGTCATCTGATGTTTGTTAACTTATTCGAGTTTCTTATTTGTGTTATTTTGTTTTCTTTATGTAATCGAAAGAAAAGGTACTAGCCAAAAAATATTATGCAATAAACTAGAAGTGTGTTTGTCACAACATACACATAATAATACAATAATAAAAATAAAAGTGAAATTCCTGGCAGCAGATACGTGATGTCACAGAGAATGTTATGACACACTATCTGACACTCTGTTAACAATTCACACAATAAATATAAACAGCAGTAAAGAACACAATAAGTTGTTTACCCGTTCAAGGTCTAACTACACCTACATCCGGGGCTACCAAGCCGGAGGAAATTCACTATTAGTAGAATTAATTCAGAATAAACCAACCAGTTTATCTCCTTCACTTAAAACACCCAATGCAACTTCAATCTAAGTCCTACTTAGACCGAGTTCCTACTCACTCCCTCAATCACGCAGTGATATCAACCTATTGAATAATTGAATTGTGAAGACACACTTCAAGAACTATCTTGATCTTGCTTCAAAGCTTCAATCAAGAGACAAACACTCGTGCTTCAAAGCTTTGAGTGATAAACTACCCTTACAAACAAATCCTAGTCCAATGCACTTATCAATTGATAGTTGCTTGGCTCACAAGAGAAACTAGAATTACACAATACAATTTAACTCTCCTAACGGTACAAATAACAACCTGTTATATCTTCAATAAATTTCAGAGGCGCAGCAAGATAAGGGTTGAATTCCTTTTATAGAAGCAGTCCTAAAACTTCAGTTTTGGGCTTCCATAAAGATAGCTAGTGTTCACTTAATTTAATCCTAAAAACATGGTCTTTTCAACAACCAATTTAGGTCTAATTAAGATTAACCTAGCAGCCACGTGAGCATGCTTTCTAATAAGAAAAACATAATTTAGCATTCAACAAACTTCCGAAAAGTCTCGAAAAACAGTTCGCAGAATGTCACATGAATGTCATAACATCGTTATGACATCGACTATTTTCTGAATTTCCAGACAACTTTAGCTTCCAGTTCTGAGCTGTCCTTTAACATCCTTGTCAAGTAGGATTTATCTTCAATCTCTGAATGTCATGACATTTATCAAGACATTTCTATAGCCTAGTTTTACCAAAACTAATGCCAACTTAAAACACTAACAAACTCCCCCTTTGGCACATTTTTGGCTAAAACTACTTAACATATCAGAGTACCTATGCAGCAGAAGACAAACTAGTTCTAAGCTTAAAGAAACTAGAACCTAGAGATAAGATAAATTCTACCCATACAGTAATCCCACAATTTCCCACATACAAATTTAAACAGGCCATACAATTCCCCAAAATTCCCAATGCTACTGTCACACATTAGTTCTTCTCCCCCTTTTTAGCCATAAAGGGCTGATTGCAGGACTTATCGTCTATAAATCGGGAGACCGCAAGTGCACAGTCCTATCGCGTAGTTTTAAAAAGATATCGAACCCACAGAGACTATAAATCGATCTATTGTTATCCTAAGTTACGGTATACAGCTAAGGCGAATAATTCTCTTGGATTTTGGTTTAAGGAAAAATAGAAATATAAATAAAACGGATATCGGTATGTAACGTAGTGAACCTAAGCGGATTAAATTAGACTTAAGCGTATAAAGATTGTTAACTTAATTTATCTGTAGAATTAATCAGTTTAAAAACCCTCAACTCACACTTTCGTGGTCTTATCTCGGATTACACGTCTAAAGCCCTATACCTGCTTTCGCTAGCCTATAAGTGTTTAGAACATACTTTTTGGAAACTTAATTAATTCTAATTTGTTTTAAAGCGCTTTCACTGTATTTAAATCAAATGCCTAACTTTAGCTATCCGGTTAAAACCTCACACTTTCGTGGTCTCGATCCTAACCTATTCTACTCTTCTTACTTTCGTAACGAAAAGATGGATTTTAATTATAAAAAAGTCATAACCAGAAATTATGTTAATTAATATCTTAGCTTAGAAACAATTTAATTCCTACTTTTACTACTATTACTTACCGATACCTAAACGGTTTAGCCGGACATATTTATTAATTCGGATTTGCCTAAATAATAAGGTTCAATATATTTAAACATTCCCATAATTAAATAAATAAATATCAAGCAACAATATTTAAAACAAAATAAAATAATTATATTAAGAACCTGGAAATAATAATACTTGAATAATCTTGTTCTTCACTTGAATCGAAAAGAAAATTGCAACAAGGAAATAAAAAGCACTAGATCTAACGTAAGGTTAGATCAGTGAAAATTTCACAATAATTTCCGGTGTAGAAATTGTTGTGAGAAAATTATAGAAACAAAGAAATTAAAATAGAAAATTAAAAACTAAGAAACTGGAAAAATAAAATGAAAGTACAAACTGAATAAAAATACAAAACTGAAAAATGAAAATGCAGAAATGGAAGAACGATTGTTCGGGAAGAAATCGCTGACCCTTGCTCTGAAGCTTTGAAGCTGTATTTATAACCTTTGTTTGTAACTTCCCTTTTCCAATATCACACGAAGAGTTAGTGGAGATCATGTGCATAACTTCCAGAAAGTGGAAGAACATGGGAGAGAAAGAAGGAAGTGGGAGAAGTGGGTTGAACGTGGCATGAGTGGGTGGTTGAGAAGTTTCTCTGCTGAAGCTTTTCCACGTTCTGCACTTGTTCTGTAACTGATATTAGGCGCATTACGGTCGTCACAAGTGCGTTACGAGCAGGTTTCAT
The DNA here is from genome assembly GCA_021764765.1 of Vicia sativa. Lineage (NCBI taxonomy): Eukaryota > Viridiplantae > Streptophyta > Magnoliopsida > Fabales > Fabaceae > Vicia > Vicia sativa. Next base: position 184,572,472 of record CM038795.1, read on the forward strand.
GTTTTCCCGTGTTACGGTCGTGGCCATGGTGTTACGGTCGTCACGCGCTTCATGGATGTCTTACGGTCGTGGCAGATGGCGACGCATCACGTAGTGGTGAACCTGGGCTTTTCTCTTTTGGCTTTGCTCTTTTGGCTTGTATAATTGTTTTCTCCTTCTTTTACCCATCCTTTTACTATTGTTACCCCTTTGCTTCATTTCTTTATCTTTTTAATCCGATTTTCCTCGATTTTATTCCTTTGCTCAATTAATCTTTATTTAATGCAAATTCCTGAAACGAAAGAAATACCAACATAATACGGAAATAAAATAGAATAATTAAATAAAAATAGTAATATTATCTATGAAAATTACGTCAAATATGTTATATAAATTCGTGTTATCAAACTCCCCTATACTTAAACCTTTGCTTGTCCTCAAGCAAAAATTAGAAATTAAAAATCAAGCAAGGATAAGTCACGCAAATATAAAACACAATTCAATTCAGATTTGGTTGCTATTCACTTCTTTGTTGGATAACTCAAGTTTAGACTTGACATTAAAATTACCGTAATAACACTAGATAACCTTATTTATGTAGACCAAATTAAGTCATAAATTATAACTCGACCTAACACTTTCGTTTTGTTTCACCCGTTTTCATTCTTGCGCAATCACATTAAGCCCTTTACCTTACGCATATAGTGGAGTAACCGTTAGTGACTTTGATCTTTATAATCTAGCTAGGAGTTCGGTACTTATATTTGGTACTCCTTTATCCAATTACAAATTGCGGGGATCGGACCGTCGTCACCTACCAAGTTCAAACACGAAACCATCGAACCAATTCATAATGGATGTTTGCATAAATATTTTATAGTTTCCGCAACTGTTGGATTAAATGATCTGGTAAGGACCATCTAACTTAATAAGTGCATCTTCTAAAAATTTCTCTTAAAAACTCTTGATCAATCACTTATATTCATCGATCCTCCACGTAGTTTGTCGTTCAAGGCGGTGCCGACTGCTTTTATAAACTACTCGGGATTACTTTAAAACTAAGTCTTAAGGTGTTGCTATAATAAGTACTTAAACTAATCTAACGCGTTGGGGTTCTGAAGAGTTATGACGATAATAATTTTGTTTTAGTCACGCTTGAGTTCTTATTTATAAAAATAAGCAACTTTAATACTAGTTGAATATGTTAATATAACGTTTGAATTTTTCGTTATGGCTCAAGAAAATGGAGGAATTCGAATAAGCACGAGAATTTAACATAAAAGACTAAAATTTCATAAAGATGTATTTTATTGAATGGAAATTTTGCAATACAAGGAAAAAGAAACAGAAAGGAAATACTAACTAGAGCAAAGAAAATAAAAACGAGCATAGAAATGTTCTGACTCCCCTAAACTTAAATTAAGCATTGTCCTCAATGTGATAGAACCGGGAGAAATCAGAAAGGAGTAGGGTAATCACTTGTCGCTTGGAAAATTTCGTCCTCTTGCTCCTCTACCTCTAGTACGAGGTCGGTCGGGTTTCACTTGATGATGAGTGTTTCGTGGAGCCATGATAAGAGTAGGAGTAGAAAATGAAATGGATGAGAGAAATATAAGAGATTTAGATGGAAGGGGTGTGGAATGAGAAGAAATGAGAATGGGTATTTATAGTGTTTTTAGGAATTAAGAGGAATAAATTATAATAATAATATGTTGGGGAATGGAAAAGAAGAGTTTGAATGTATTTTATGGTGGGAAATGAAAAGAAGAATATTTTGATAGAAGAGTAAATAAGAGTTGAATGGGAGTAATGTGGGAAAATGAAAAGAAGAAACGGACGAAACATTAAATCAGTCAAGGAGACCAGAAGATAAAACGCGTGAGGCATGGGGACGATCGTTTTGGGCAGCGAGATGTGAATTTAGGCAGAGTCTAAATCTTGGTATGTCAAGAATTTGCAGGGAATTGTAATTACATGCCTTTCTAGTAATACATGTGACTTGGGGTATGAGATAGGGAATAGTTTTGTAGATCACATGCATACATACTACATATATATACATTATAGATAATTTCAAACAATAGGATATAAATATATATATAATACTAGTATATATAATACCTTATAATTAATATAATAAATATTGGGAAATATTGATTCGGTATACTAATAGGAAAAATATGATAATTAAAATAATACTCAATTATAATTATAAATATTAACGTGAAATATTTAACTGAGTATAATTATCGGCATTACGGGGAAGTAGTTCAAGCGCATCAGAAGAAAGGGTGCAATAGATATCCGACTAAAAATTTAAAATTTAACATAAAATAGAAAAATTGAAAATACGAAAAAGAAAATTTAAAATTTGAATGACTACTCGTTGATTTTCCATCGCCACTTATCAAGCCATCTCACATATCCCTCACCTTTTCTTTTCTTACGTTTGTAGGGTGGTTCTGGATCTATCATAAGTATAAGTTTTTCGAATTTGGGCTTAGTAATTTCATCCATCGCCTCATAAGTTAACCTTACCCTATTGACAATAATTATATCCTTAATTTTATGGTCCTCTAATTTTCGCTTTGTAGGCAAGACTTCAAATAGTGTTGAATTAATGTGGATATTATTTAATCCAACATACGTTTTAAATTTGGGGTCTAGCGGAGTTCCCATAAAATATTTCGGGGTCAGAAGGATGTAGTGATGTGGGATTACAATTTGCGCTTCCTCCTCTACCTCTTTTATAACCTCCTTTTCGAACAGCGTTGGTGAATCTGCCTCAATCTCCACTATTTTCTCGTCAGAACTTTCCTCGGTCGCAATATCACTCTTTTCAAACTCATCATCACTTTCTAGGTTTTCAAATAATTTTTCTAAAATGGTTGTTTCAACATCCACATCTTCTTTGGGGAATGGTCCTAGAAGGTTTTGTTCGAGTTGAGAAATTTGAGTTTCTAAGCCAATGTTGTTAGACGCGAGGGATTCAACCTCAATGATTAGTTGGCTAAGGGTTTCATTATTTTGAAGACTTTGTTTTCTTACTTCTTCATTTTGGATAGTTTGTGTCTCTACAAAGTGCTCAATCATAGACTCTAACCTAGAGTTAGTTATCATCTCATCTGAATCCTCTATTTGTGTTTCGAAGTTAAAATCTTGCGATTCTTCAGAGTCTTTGAAGTAAGTTAAAGTTTCTTTTTGCGTTTCCCCGAAGCGTTCTATCATCCTAGATGTTTCATTAAAATTTTCCATCAATATTTCGATATCAGATTTATATGGTTTTGGTGATTCTTCAAAATATTGGGTTTGATGATTGTAGAGAAAATTGGGTTGAGGGAAAGTTTGGTTGAAATTATAAGTTTCTTGTGGTTCCTCAAAATGTGGGGATTGGTAGTTTTGGAGGTAATTTGGGTAAGAGTAGGTTTGCGAAGCATTGAAATCTTCCATCAGTATTTCAAGGTTGGATCTATGGGATTCTTGTGGTTCCTCAATCTATGATAATAGGAAAAATTTGGGTTATACATAGTAAATAAAATAAAATGCCTTAGTCTCGGTGTAACACCGAGTTACAATATCAACTTAAATAGTCCCCAGAACGGCAAAAACTTGATCGCAGGACTTACCGCCTATAAATCGGGAGACCGCAAGTGCACTATCCGTAGTTTTAAAAAGATATCGAACCCACGAGACTATAAATCGATCTATTGTTATCCTAAGTTACGTATATAGCTAAGGCGAATAATTCTTTTGGATTTTGGTTTAAGGAAAATAGAAATATAAATAAAGCGGATATCGGTATGTAACGTAGTGAACCTAAGCGGATTAAATTAGACTTAAGCGTATAAAGAGAACTTAATTTATCGTGGTCTTAATCAGTTATCTTTTTAGTCTTAATTAATTTAATTTGTTTTGGCGCTTTCAATATTTAAATCAAATGCCTAACTTTAGCTATCCGGTTAAAACCTCACACTTTCGTGGTCTTGATCCTAACCTATTCTACTCTTCTTACTTTCGTAACGAAAAGATGGATTTTAATTATAAAAAGTCATAACCAGAAATTATGTTAATTAATATCTTAGCTTAGAAACAATTTAATTCCTACTTTTACTACTATTACTTACCGATACCTAAACGGTTTAGCCGGACATATTTATTAATTCGGATTTGCCTAAATAATAAGGTTCAATATATTTAAACATTCCCATAATTAAATAAATAAATATCAAGCAACAATATTTAAAACAAAATAAAATAATTATATTAAGAACCTGGAAATAATAATACTTGAATAATCTTGTTCTTCACTTGAATCGAAAAGAAAATTGCAACAAGGAAATAAAGCACTAGATCTAAGGTTAGATCTGAAATTCACAACAATTTCCTGTAGAAATTGTTGTGAGAAAATTATAGAAACAAAGAAATTAAAATAGAAAATTAAAACTAAGAAACTGGAAAAATAAAATGAAAGTACAAATAATAAAATACTGAAAAATGAAAATGGGAAGAAATCGACCCTTGAAAGCTTTGCTTAGTATTTATAGCCTTTGTTTGTAACTTCCTTTTCCAATTTCACACGAAGAGTTAGTGGAGATCATGTGCATAACTTCCAGTGGGAGAACATGGGAGAGAAAGAAGGAAGTGGGAGAGTGGGTTGAACGTGGCATGAGTGGGTGGTTGAGAAGTTTCTGCTGAAGCTTTTCCACGCTCGCACTTGTTCAGAATCGATATTAGGCGCACGGCGTCACAAGTGCGTTACGAGCAGGTTTCATGTTTTCCGTGTTACGGTCGTGGCCATGGTGTTACGGTCACGCTTCATGGATGTCTTACGGTCGTGGCGGATGGCGACCGTCACAACTAGTTTCCTGCTGGGCTTTTCTCTTTTGGGCTTTGCTCTTTTGGCTTGTATAATTGTTTTCTCCTTCTTTTACCCATCCTTTTACTATTTTTACCCCTTTGCTTCATTTCTTTATCTTTTTAATCCGATTTTCCCTCGATTTTATTCCTTTGCTCAATTAATCTTTATTTAATGCAAATTCCTGAAACGAAAGAAATACCAACATAATACGGAAATAAAATAGAATAATTAAATAAAAATAGTAATATTATCTATGAAAATTACGTCAAATATGTTATATAAATTCGTGTTATCAAACTCCCCTATACTTCTTAGAGACAGTTCCAACCTTGGTCATCTTCTCAACTTGAGAACCAGAGGTACCACCCTTTGCTTTGACATGGGAATTAGCACGGGTAGTAATGTCAGAATCCACAGGAGTTTTCTGGACATGATCTTCAGATGTCATAACATTCTTTGTGACATCTTGATCATCGCTAAACTAGGGCTAGCAGATTCTTGGTTAAGGGGAACAGAAACTCCAGATACAGAGAGATTCTCATTTAGGATCCTGGTGACTATCCTATCAATGGTTTCTTGCACATACAAAGTACCTCTATTTGCTATCTCGAGAGAAGATGAGGATGATCCGGAGATCTTACAGAGGACCGGCGATGACCTTTGAGTATTCCGTGCATGCTGATGCTGGGACATCTTAGAGTCAGTTGCCATGGAACGCTGAGGAGAGATCTTCACAGGTTCGACATTCAAGGCTACAGCTCTTGCCCTAATCTCAGCCATGGTGGGAGATGGACAATCAGAGTCTTGGGATGAAGAGGATGAAGAAGACATGTTTCGCTGAGATAAGTTGAGAAACAGAAACCAAGAATGACAAAGAGTTTGAGAGTAATTTTTGGATGAAGAAGATATGATACTTTCAAATGAAAAGGCTATTATATGAAGGAGTCTTTTCATATTCTTGAACCTTATAAAAACAAGAGGGAAATAATTAAATGACCCACTTATAATTAATAAAAGGTCTCTTCCCCTCCTTGTAAGCAATCTTAATTGCTACAATTCCTCATACTGACAAATACCCAGTTTGCTCCTTAAATTTTCAAATTGACCAACATCAAGAGCTTTAGTAAAAATGTCAGCCAGTTGAAGTTCAGTGACTACATGATCCAATTTAATCACTTTCTCCTCCACAAGGTCTCTGATGAAGTGATGTCTAATGTCAATGTGCTTTGTCCTACTGTGTTGTATAGGATTCTTTGAAATATTAATAGCACTCAGATTGTCACAGTACAATGTCATGACATCCTGTGTGACATTGTACTCAGACAACATCTGCTTCATCTAGACCATTTGAGAACAACTGCTACCAGCTGCTATGTATTCAGCTTCAACAGTGGACAAGGACACACAGTTTTGCTTCTTGCTGAACCAAGAAACAAGATTGTTTCCCAAGAAAAAGCATCCTCCAGAGGTACTTTTTCTATCATCAGCACTACCAGCCCAGTCAGCATCACAATAACCAGACAGAATTGGTTCACATCCATGGGAATACAGGATACCATAATTGCAAGTTCCACTCACATACTTCAGAATTCTTTTCACCTGATTAATGTGACTTATTTTAGGTTCAGCTTGGTATCTTGCACATACCCCAACAGCAAATGCAATGTCAGGTCTGCTGGTTGTTAGGTATAACAAGCTTCCTATCATGCTTCTATATAAACTTTGATCAACCTTTTCACCACTTATGTCCTTGGACAACTTCAAATGTGTGGGAGCAGGAGTCCTTTTATGGCTGACATTCTCCATTCCAAACTTCTTGACAATATTCCTTGCATACTTGCTCTGTGAAAGAAATATTGAGTCTTCCATCTGTTTAACTTGCAGTCTAAGAAAGTAAGTCAACTCTCCCATGAGACTCATTTCAAACTCTGCTTGCATTTGATTGGCAAAGTGTTTCACCATTGTCTCTGACATTCCTCCAAATACTATGTCATCAACATAAATTTGAGCCACCATTATCTTTCCTCCTTCATTCTTGACAAAGAGTGTTTTATCCAAGCCTCCTTTCCTGTATCCTTTGTCTGTAAGGAACTTGGTTAGCCTTTCATACCAGGCCCTAGGGGCTTGCTTTAGTCCATATAGGGCTTTCCTTAATCTGTAGACATGTTCAGGGAAACTTGGATCCACAAATCCTTTAGGCTGTTCTACATATACTTCCTCATTTAAGTAGTCATTTAGGAAGACACTTTTCACATCCATCTGAAATAATTTGAATTTCAGAATGCAAGCAACCCCTAGTAGAAGCCTGATTGATTCCAGTCTAGCCACTGATGCAAAAGTCTCATCAAAGTCAATCCCCTCAACCTGAGTGTAACTCTGAGCAACAAGTCTTGCTTTATTCCTGGTGACAGTCCCTTATGCATCAGACTTGTTCTTGTAGATCCACTTTGTACCAATGATGTTTGTTCCTTCTGGTCTAGGAACTAATTCTCATACTTCATGTTGCTTGAACTGGTTCAATTCATCTTGCATTGCTCCAATCCAGAATTCATCACTTAGAGCTTCTTTGACATTTTTTGGCTCTATCTTTGACACGAAGCAAGAGTTTGAGACAATTTCTCTGGACCTTGTAACAACACCTTTGGTTGGATCTTCAATGATGAGATCCTTTGGATGATCTTTCTGAATTCTGATGGAAGGATCTTTGTTTGCTTCCTCTGGTTCAGATTTTGGTGGAGTAGGAGTAGGTACATCTTCCTTATCAGGTACTTGAGGTGATGTCTCAAACCATGTCTCAACATCATGGGACATTGTGTTCCGATGATGATCATCAACAATGACATTAATAGACTCCATCATAACGGGTTCTGGAGTTGAATACCCTATATGTCGTTAGTGGAGTATCCAAAATGCCTTCATCACTCTTAGAGTCCATTTTTCTCCTTTGATCACGATCTGTCAGAATATAGCATTTGCTACCAAACACATGGAAATATTTCACAATTGGTTTTCTTCCCTTCCATAGTTCATACAGGGTGGAGGAAGTTCCTTTCTTAAGGTGACCTGTTGTGAACATAGTTTGTATTCATAGCTTGCCCAAAATGAATAGGAAGTTTCTTAGCATGAATCATTGCTCTGGCAGATTCCTGTATAGGAAGTTTCTTAGCATGAGTTTTCTTAGGGGATCAATCATGAGTTTTCTTAAGGTGACCCTGTTGTGAACATAGCAAGCTGTATTCATAGCTTCAGCCCAAAAATTAATAGGAAGTTTCTTAGCATGAATCATTGCTCTGGCAGATTCCTGTATAGTCCTATTCTTTCTTTCCACAACCCCATTTTGTTGAGGTGTTATAGAGAAGAAAACTCATGATTGATCCCTCGAGGAACAGAATTCATCAAACTTCTCAAATTCCTTTCCATGGTCACTTATTCTCGACAATACTGCCTTTCCTTCTCTTTGAAGTTTTTGCATAACTCTTTAAAGACATCAAACACATCCGATTTTTGTTTGATGAAGTTTATCCAGGTAAATATGGAGAAGTCATCCACAACAACATAGGCATATCTTTTTCCACCAAGGCTTTCAACTGATAGGCCCCATCAAGTCCATGTGGCCTAAGACTTTAGAAGTGGTCGATGTCTAGACATTGGGTGTGACATTCTGTTTGCTTTCCAACCCGACACTCACCGACCCTTCCTTCATCAATATGGAGTCTTGGTATCCTCGATAGCCTCCATAGAGATGATCTTTTCATTCCTCCGAGATGAGATGTCCAAGTTTTTGATGCCACAACTTTACCTCCTTTTCATCTTTGTCTGTCACACACAAAGAGAGGTTGGTGTTCTTGTCCTTTGATCCGTTCCTCTCATAACTACTTCTTGTTTATCATTGATTACAAGACATTCGGACCTAGTGAAGTTGACTTTGAATCCACGTCACATAGCTGACTTATGCTTATGAGGTTAGCATCAAGCCTTTTACCAAACACTGCTTAGATTTGGAACTCCAGAGCAGTCCAAGTTTCCAACACCTTTGATTTCTCCTTTAGCTCCATCTCCAAAAGTAACAAATCTAGTAGAATGAGGTTTGACATTATTCAGTAGGTTTTTTATTCCAGTCATATGCTTGGAACATCCACTGTCAAAGTACCAATCTTCCTTTGCAGACACTCTAAGAGAAGTGTGAGCTATCAATGCCGCAGTCTTCTTCTTCCACTTTTGAGTGTAGGGTACTTTGATGTTCTTAGGCTCAGCATAGGGAGTCTGATTAGGGTATCCATGTAGCCTATAGCAGAAGGGTTTTATGTGTCCAAACCTTCCATAATGGTGACATCTCCATCTTTGAAACTTCTTATTCATGTTTCTCTGATCCTGATGTTGACCCCAATGTTGTGACATCTGTTTTGACATTGGCTTATCAGGTCTGTTCTTTTTCATGTTATCAGCAAGTTTCTTTGCAGCCACATGTCCTGAGCCAAGAACATTTCTTGTTTTAGGTTGTGACATCTGCTTTGACCTTGGTTTCCTCTTTTTTTTTGTCACTAACGTGTTCCTTTTCAGCCACATATCCTAGACCATGCTTATTTCCAGCATTTTGTCCAAGCTGAAGGATTTTTTCCAACTTATCAGTTCTAGTGGTCAGCATCTTGACAGACTTAGTCATATGATCAAGCTTGGAATTCAACACTATAACCTCACTGTTGAGATGACTTATAGTGATTGTATTTTCCTTCTTCTCGACTTCACTTTTTCGCCTTCAACTTCTCAATCGACTTTCTCTTTTTTCATTTTTGCGACTTCACCACCGATACATGACTTCTTGTAAGTATCAGCAAGTTCTTCAAAAGTCACTTCCTCATCACTAGAGTCATTATCAGGATTGCCACTTTCAGAAGGTGCAGTGACAAGTTTGGTTGATTCCTCTTCAGAGTCACTACTTGATTCACCATCAGACCAAGTCACAGCCATTCCTTTCTTTTGTTTCTTTAGAAAGGTGGGACATTCAACTCTAATATGTCCAAATCCTTCACATCCATGACATTGGATTCCACTGCCTTGACTTCCTTTTTCTTCTGACTTGGATCTTCTGCTGGAGTCATAAGATCTGCTGATGTCAGATGCAATGTCCTTGACATTTGACCTTGACTTTGGATCAATCCTCCTGATGAGTTTGTTGAACTGTCTCCCAAGCATGGCTATAGCCTCATATATCTTCTCTTTATCTTCCACCTTGCATCCTTCTTCAGTATTGCATACAAGTGCTATGCTCTTGTTCTTTTTGTCAACAGTTTCACTGATTCCCATCTCAAAGGTCATAAGAGATCCAATAAGTTCTTCAGCCTTCAAGATGCTGATGTCCTGAGCCTCCTCTATTGCAGTCACTTTCATTGCAAACCTTTTGGGCAAGGATCTGAGAATCTTTCTCACCAGCTTTTCTTCTGACATCTTTTCACCAAGTGCTCCCGAGGCGTTATAATCTCCAAAATATTCATGTGAAACTCATGAATAGTCTCATCTTCTTTCATCTTCAAATTCTCAAATTTGGTAGTGAGCATCCAAGTCTTGACATCTTCACCTTGGATGTCCCTCATGAGTAGTTTTGAGAGTGTCCCAAACATCCTTGGCCACTCACATTGATGGACCATCAAGATGTTTCACAATACCATTGAATAGGGCATTCAAAGCTTTAGAGTTCCTCAGAGCTAGCTCCTCTTCCTCTTTGCTCCATTCCTCCTCAGGTTTCAAGACAGTAGTCCCATCTTTCTCAAGCTTGGTGGGATGTTTCCATCCTTTGTCAGCAGCTCTCCAAGCCTTAATGTCCACTAATCTTAAGAAGGCAACCATGCGAGGCTTCTAGTAATCATAATTAGACCCATCCAGAATAGGTGGTCTACCTCCAAATCCTCCTTCCTTATCCATTACGCCAGAAACTATTATCCCTAGATCTCACCCATAAATAACGGTGGGGTGCTCGATGCCAATTGAAATTCTGGCAGCGGACGCGATGTCAGAGAATGTTATGACACTATATCGACACTCTAACAATTCACACAATAAATATAAGCAGTAAAGAACACAATAAGTTGTTTACCCGTTCAGTGTCTAACTACACCTACATCTGGGGCTACCAAGCCGGGAGGAAATTCACTATTAGTAGAATTAATTCGGAATAAACTAACCGTTTATCTCCTTCACTTAAACCTACCCAATGCAACTTCAATCTAAGTCCTACTTAGACCGAGTTCTACTACTCCCCTCAATCACGCAGTGATATCAACCTATTGAATAATTGAATTGTGAAGACACACTTCAGTAAACTATCTTGATCTTGCTTCAAAGCTTCAATCAAGAGACAAACACTCGTGCTTCAAAGCTTTGAGTGATAAACTACCCTTACAAACAAATCCTAGTCCAATGCACTTATCAATTGATAGTTGCTTGGCTCACAAAGAAACTAGAATTACACAATACAATCATAACTCTCTAACGGTACAAATAACAACCTCTATATCTTCAATAAATTTGGAAGAAGATAAGGGTTGAATTCCTTTTATAGAAGCAGTCCTAAAACTTCAGTTTTGGGCTTCCATAAAGATAGCTAGTGTTCACTTAATTTAATCCTAAAAACATGGTCTTTTCAACAACCAATTTAGGTCTAATTAAGATTAACCTAGCAGCCACGTGAGCATGCTTTCTAATATGAAAAACATAATTTAGCATTCAACAAACTTCGAAAAGTCTCGAAAAGCAGTTACGAGCGAATGTCACTCAATGTCATAACATCATTATGACATCGACTGCTAATTTCGACAACTTTAGCTTGCGTTACGAGCTGTCCTTTAATATCCTTGTCAAGTAGGATTTATCTTCATCTCGAATGTCATGACATTTATCAAGACATTTCTATAGCCTAGTTTTACCAAAACTAATGCCAACTTAAAACACTAACAAACTCCCCCTTTGGCACATTTTTGGCTAAAACTACTTAACACATCAGAGTACCTATGCAGCAGAAGACAAACTAGTTCTAAGCTTAAAGAAACTAGAACCTAGAGATAAGATAAATTCTACCCATACAGAAATCCCATAATTTCCCACATACAAATTTAAAGGCCCAATTCCCCAAAATTGATACTCTTCTTTTTTTAGGGCCAAAGGTACAAATACCCCAAACACACATTATGCAATTAAGTACCAGCATTCAATAGATTACAATGAGCTTTGTCAAGGATTACAGTGCTGGTTATCAGAAAATTACAATCATCAAAGATAGGGAACATGCAACATAAGAACAAGAAACAAGAACAAAACAGAACAAAATCAACAAAAACAAGGACCATCACAAAGACAGATCGCTTGCTCTCCTCCCGAGGAAGCATTATGATTATTATCGGTGTGACAACAACATCAGAACATTACCACCACCACTTAAACTTGAAACCGAATCTTGATCGATTCGGGTTCAAGACTTTCCTCTTCTTGAAATTTGTGTCCTCTTGGGTCTTGAGCTACCAATGATTTAACTCTATACTTCTTAGAGGGTTCCCTTGGTCATCTTCTCAACTTGAGCGAGGTACCACCCTTTGCTTTGACATGGGAATTAGCACGGTAGTAATGTCAAAATCCACGGAGTTTCTGGATGATCTTGGATGTCATAACATTCTTTGTGACATCTTGATCACCGCTAAACTAGGGCTAGGATTCTTGGTTAAGGGAGCGAAACTCGGGAGAGATTCTCATTTAGGATCCCGTGACTATCCTACAATGGTTTCTTGCACATACAAAGTACCTTCTTTGCTATCTCGGAGGGAACATATGAGGATGATCCGGAGATCTTAGAGGACCGGCGATGACCTTTGAGTATTCCGTGCATCATCTTTGGGCATGGAACGTCGAGAGAGATTTTCAGTTCGACATTCAAATTTCTAATAATCTCAGCCATGGTGGGAGATGGACAGTCAGAGTCTTGGGATGAAGAGGATGAAGAAGACATGTTTCGCTGAGATAAGTTGAGAAATAGAAACCAAGAATGACAAAGAGTCTGAAACCAACGATCAATGACACCAGCTGGGGCGTGTGGGATCGGCCGTTGGATGCCCTGTACATAACCATATTGGCGTAGACACCTCTCAAGCAAGTGTCTACCCACATAGGTCTCCCATCTAACATGTCCTGAATATAAAGTAGATACCTCAAAAGGATGATGAGGGTGATAAGCCATATACGGTGTCTAGATGACATCATCCAGGGTCAGAGCATCTAGCCTCTTCTTGTACTCCATCACACCTCTAGGATGGGTCTATTTGGCCTTCCATCTCTTTGCATATGAGTTTGTAGGCTGAACACGCTGCACCTTTGTTACCTCAAGGAGACTATGAGTGAGTGCACGCTCAAAATCGTCTATTACTCAAGAATCAAGAAACTCTAACAATGAGATGGTTAGTCGCTACCCAAGAGAAGAATTAATTGGCTCAAAAGCTCAAGAAGTTCGAGGGGGAAACGTCTGATGCTGCAAGAAAGAGGTCTAGGGTCAAAGGAGAAGTGGTGTCTTTAGAGTATCACAAGAAAGTTATTGCAGAGATTGGGAAAAAGCATAAGGCAAAAGTCATAAGTCTAGAGAAGAAGGTTTTGAAGGAAACTACTCAAACATCAGCATTCGAAGATCAGCTCAGAGAGAAGGATGTGCAGTTGTTTTTGGAAATAGAAGAAATTGGATAGCTCAAGGTCCAGTTGGGAATTTAAGAATCCGCAGGCTTTCCTATGTCGGATTTTTAGGCTTGTTATTTTGTTTTATGTCTTATGTTTAAAAAAGAGAATCACCATCAGGCTTGTTGATGGGTTTCTTCATCTTTACATTTTATTGTCAGAATATTTAATCTTCTGTTTGTATTATGGTTGAAGTACTTTGTTGGAACTATTTGTATTTTTATTTGCTTTATTTTAAGGAGATTTGGTTCAATTGGTGTTTTTCGCTTCGTCTTATGCTTTCTCTTGAAAACTTGGTTTCGAGTATTAGAATCCTGGAAATATAAACATGTCATTGCATGCATTGCATATACTCACGCATGTGCATACTTCATTCATAACAGGTTTATGGTTGGTGTTCTTATTGTTCTTGCAGGAAAAACCTTATTAAAGATATTTTAGGGATTTGGAAGCTCAAGTGTCGTAACTCAAGTTCCAAGCTTATGATTGTCCTGCTTATCCCGCTGGCGGGAGCCCTATTTATATCAGTCCTTCCATGAAGCTATTTCTTCCTTCCAGAATCGCCTCACATTAACCATGGCTTTAAGGTGGAGTTACTATTACGACTTGTAATCATTCACTAGTAACGTCTCATAAAGACTCTAGGAACTCTTTATCTTCATAACGTCTGCTCAATCCTTCATACTGGAATAGCTGCCGAACTACTCCTCGGAACTGGGCCGACTTCATCTCCTTCCCCGAGACCCACGTCGGATAAGGAGCTCCTCCCTAAGGCCGAGACCTATCCCGGATCTTCACAGTCTTCCCTCTCAGACATTCATCTCGGCTAAGGATTTTATGCATGATCATAAGCCCCCTTGGTCGCTCGGTTTTAAGCTCCTTGAATCCGTGTCGACCAAATTTTCCCTTAATCCCTTAGCGAGATGTGCGGCTTCAACTTTCTTAAAAGTGTAACACGTGACCCACGTGACTCCTGTCACTGTGTTTTTGCATGATTGCCCTATAAATAGGGAAAACCTGATTTCACGCCTCCTTTCCTCCAACTCATTATATTTCATTTATTTGCCCTCCACGAATTCCTCCTCTACATATTCTCAACCCTCGCAATCTTTGCCGACGCTTCAAAACCTTCATACCAATCACCAAGCATCAACTCGTATCCTCTTTCTTTACACTATTTTGTTTCAATCCAAACATGGTCGCTCATTAGGGAATGCGATGACTTTGGTCGCAAAATCCATTTAGAGACGAGGAACGAAAAACCCTCGAGGAATGCATGTGCGAGATGAGGTATCCAAAGGGTAACGACCTAAAGAGAGTTACGACGAGGTTTCTGAAGTTTTACTTAAAGTGATTCGACCCGACTCTTGAGTTCGTGGAGCTAATAATGGAAACCAACCGATCGATCAAAGGGAAGGTGGCTTTAAGCCCGATACAAGATGAAGAAATCGCGCTTCGTTCTCTATGGAGTATCTCGTCCACAGGAGACGAAGATGATGTGATTTAGAATCTGTGAACTGGAGAGAACATGATCCGTCCTCGTGGATTCGAGACGGAATGGTTTTACTTTTATACGGAGTGATCGAGGAATTTGGCATTCAATTCCCACTTTCCGACTTCGAGACCGATATCCTCCGCATTATTAACTGGCTCCTTCCAACTCCGTCCAACAGGGGCTTCATCCGGCCAAGTAATTTGCCGAGCCCTGTCCATAACCCCCACCGTTGGCTTGTTCTTCTCTTTTTTTGAAATAAAAAGCACGGAGCCCGGAAATTGGGTCGCCATCAGTGGCATCCCAAAAAGAAGTTTCCTCCAAGCCTATACCTCCAACTTTAAAGGCTACAAAGAGCGCTTCATCCGAGTAAGATGTGGGTCTCGGTGCCCTCATGTTATTTATGGCTCTGATGGGCATCATAAGTTCCCTTTGTACTGGACTTGTGACCCACTCCCCATCTCCGGTTTTGATTACGACAGCCTGAGTGATACCGAAATCCTTTCTTTAGAAATACTGGACTCCTTCAGGCCGATTCGGGTCAAGGATTTACTTGCCCTGTCTCCCGAGGAAGTCCCCGACTTCCTAGGTAAGAACTTCTCGACTATCTTTATTTTCCTATGCTTTATTTGTATACTTAACTTCCTCTCCTCATTTTATTTTCCACAGATAAAATGAGATATAAAGTAAAGGAACAGAGGAAGCTAATGGTCAAGCTCGTCCGCCCGAATGGGTAACGGCGGTCCCTCCGAGACCAAGTCCAACTTGGCCGGGCTGGAAGTGCGCGTTCCAAAAAAGAAGAAGAACGCCACGACTCGTGACCTGCTGTAAACAAACATCATCACTTCTCCTCAAGCGCCTAGCCCGAACCATTGAGCCTATCCCAAAAAGTCAAGACCACATGGGAATGAGACCAACTCGCTGGGCTATCTCCAATTTGCTGAAGGAAACTGGTGATAGCTCTGGTCGAGCTTCTTCCGAGAATCGGTTCTGGGCTGTCGACTTCGACGACCTTAAGTTTTTGTATGATCATCTCAACGCCACCACCGATGTGAACAAGTTGACCCATCTGGGTTCGCAGCAGATCACCAAACAGCTGAGTTCATACTTGATGAGGTGTGATGTGTGTCATACCCCAAAATTTGCCCTCCATCTTCTCAAGATATTTCATACATCCTTACTCAAGGATTCCTCAAGAGTTGATCAGACAAACTCTCTCCTAGACAATCAACCCAAACTAGGGTTTGACAATTCTCAGGTCAAGATGGACTTCCAACATCTCCAATGGTCTTCATGCCTCCTCATATGCTTCAAAGATTCTCCATGTCAAGTTTCAAGCCTCACAAGTCAAGTTTCCTCAGACAATTGCTCAGATGGGTGAAAATCAGTTGTATTAGACAAAAAGTCAACTATGGTCAACATATAGTCAAACTTCATAATTTTTGGTCAACATCCTCATTTTGAAGTTACATTCATCATTTTATCAAGGGTTGATCATGATTCATCAAGAAAACTCAAGATTTGCTCAAAAGTCAAACTTTCTAAATTAGGGTTTCTAGATGAAAAGTCAACTGAACTTTGACTGATCATAACTTTTTTCATACTTTCTCAGAAATTTTTCCACCACCTCTTGTTTTGAAGGAAATTCAATTCTCTACAACTTCATGTCTCACAAGAATGTCCAAAAAATGCTTCATTTGAGAGGTATGGCTCAAAACATTACAGGTCATTTTCAAAGTCAACAAAAAGTCAACTTTTTGTTTTGAAGATATATTGAGCATGGAAACTCCAATTGAGATGAGACCAAAAAGGTTGGTTAGATGACTCTTAGAGATTTCCAAAAAGTCCAAGAACACTCAAAAATGTGGAAAAATGAGCAAGATACACCATTCACAAGTTGGGCAATTTTGAAAGAGTGCACAAAGAGAGATGGTTCTAAAAATAATTTTTTTTGCAAATGGGCTTACTTTTTCTTCATTCAAACTTGTTCCTTATACAATTAGGAATATCCAAGCCCAATGCCACGAATTTTTATTTTATTTTTCTATTTAATTTGGAATTTATTCATTTAAATACAAATTAAATTCAAAAATAAAGTATAAAATCAAAATTAATTGCAAACTTGATTTTTATTTCTTCCTTGGGATCCAATCAACTCATTAAAGCCAGCAATTTTCGAAATTGGATTGATATAGCAAGATTGGATTGAGAATTAATCAAAAATTTGAAGATTTGATTTCCTACAAAAATCAAATTTGATTGGCATTGATTATTGATCAATTCTTTCCCAAAACAACTCCAAATCCATCCAGTATAAATGTACAATGCATACCTATCAAGAGGACGAAAAAATTGGCTCAAGAACCCTAACCTAGAACTCAAAACACCGTGCCTCTCAAGCAACAAGCAGCCTTGGATTTAGGTGGTTTCAAGCAATTTTGAGCATTCCATCTTGTTCCTTGTGCCATTCAGAATCGATCCAGACCTTTACATTGCTCGAATCCATCCAGAATCGTGAAATCCGTGTTTGGTTTGTTCTTGAAAAATCCAAAATCGTATTCTATTATTCATGCATTATTAACATGTTTTGTGTTTGTTTTTGTGATTAGTGATGAGTTTGCAAGCATTCTGGGCACTTTGATTGAATTTCCATGGCCGGAAACACGTATCACCATTGTTAGGGTTCCTATGCCGTTTTAGGGTTTCACAAAATAGGAAAAATTGGACCACGAGACCATGACCAATGAACTCGGAATGATGCCTGGAATCGAACCATGGCTTTAGAATTTATTTATATTATGTGTGCTTGATTTTCCATGTAGCCAGGGTCTGTAGCGTCGAAGGAAGACCGACACTAGGTTTTGAAAATTCAAAACGAAAGAGACGAAGCTTGGCGCGTGATCTGGAGCATCATTTGTATTTTCACCAACTAAAGTGGCAAAACCAAAGTGGCAAAACCAAAGTATTTTCACCACTGCTTCGCCTGAAGAATGAGGATTTCAGTTGGCAAGAGGAACATCAAGAGGCTTTTGAAAAAATCAAAGAATATTTAGTATAGCCTCCAATATTGGCACCTCCTATTAGACATAGACATATGAGATTGTATATTGCAGCCTCAGATTCGACTATAGGAAGTATGTTAGTTCAAGAAGATGAGAAAGGTGTCGAGAGACCAGTGTATTACCTTAGTCAAATGCTGAATGATCCTGAAACTAGGTATAGTGATATAGAAAAACTATGCCTATGTTTGTATTTATCTTTTATTAAATTGAAGCAATATATAAATCCTGTTGATGTGTATGTGTCTTCTCATTTTGATATTATTAAACACGTGTTGTCCAAACCAATTTTACATAGTCGAATTGGTAAATGGGCTTTAGCATTAACAGAGTATTCTCTGACTTATGTGCCCTTGAAAGCAATGAAAGGGTAAGTAGTGGCAGACTTCCTTGTCGACCATTCAATGGTTGGCATGCCCCAAAATTATGTAGATTTAGTGCCATGGAAATTATACTTTGACGGTTCTAGCCATAAAAATGGAGCTGGAATTGGAGGAATTATAATTTCTCCCAGTGGAATTCCAGTAGACTTCAAGTATACATTCGACAATATGTGTACCAATAATGAAGCAGAATATGAGTCTTTGATAACAGGACTTGAACTACTGCTAGAATTGGGGGCAAAGAACGTCGAAATTATGGGAGATTCTAAATTGGTGATTAAATAAGTATCAAAGGAGTACAGATGTGTTAAAGAAAATTTAATCATGTATTTTGTGATCACCATTAGATTGCTCAAACAATTTGAGCAAGTGAATATTCGACACATACCTCGACGGGAGAATCAAAAGGCTAATGACTTAGCATACGAAGCTTCAGGATACAAGAAAGATCAAAATGAAGAACCTATTCAAGTAAGAAAGAAAGTTCGATCAACTTTGTTATCTCCTTCAGATTTGTTAATTATAAAGTTAGGAGCTGTAGATGCCAAAAAATTTCAAATTTTAAGTATTGACAATGGGCAAGAGAATGATTGGCTAAAGCCATTGGTCGACTACCTGCATTCCTTACGGGTTCGATAGAACGTAATATCAAATATCGTGCCCTCAGTTATGTTTTGATAGAAAATGAATTATTTAAGAAAACTGCTGAAGGAGTATTGCTTAAATGATTTGGGGAAAGTCAGGCATATGTAGCAGTGTCAAGTGTGCACAGTGGAGCATGTGGTGAACATCAAGCTGGACACAAAATGAAATGGCTCTTGGTGCTTTTAGGTTTCCATTATCCCTCGATGTTAAACGAATGCATTGGGTTTGCTAAAGGTTGTCAAGAATACCATATGCATGGGGGAATACAACATGTTCCTGCAAGTGAATTACATGCAATTGTAAAACCTAGGCCATTTAGAGGATGGGAATTGGATGTGATTGGAGAAATAAAACCATTTTCATCAAAACAACAAAGGTACATTTTAGTTGGCATTGATTATTTTACAAAATGGGTCAAGGTTGTAGCCTTAAAAAGTGTCGACCAAGAAGCTATTATTGACTTTATACAAAATCACATCATGTGTCGGTTTGGGATTCTAGAAACAATTACAACCAACCAGAGATCAGTGTTTACTGGGTGAAAAATGCAAGAATTTATGCAAGAAGTTGGAATCAAGTTATTAACTTCTACTCCTTACTATGATCAGGAAAATGGCCAAGTCGAAGCTGCCAATAAGGTAATAATTAGCCTAATTAAGAAGAATGTAGGAAAGAAGCCAAGGAATTGGCATAAAACACTAGATCAAGCCTTATGGGCATGTAGAACTTCTCCCAATGAGGCAACAAGAACTACTCCATTTCGACTTACATATGGATGCCATGCAGTATTGCCAGTGCAGATACAAGTTCAATAAATGAGAATCCACATACAACATGAAATACCATCTAAAGATTACTGGACTATGATGGTAGACGAGCTTGTCGACTTAGATGAAGCAAGGATGTTGGCCCTTATTCGTTAAAGAGACAGAAAGAAAGATTTGCCAGAGCTTATAATAAGAAGGTAAAAGATAAGGTGTTTGTTGTCGACGATTTAGTTTGGAAAGTGATGTTATCTATGGACAAAAATGATAGAGTCTTGGGAAAATGGTCCCTAAATTAGGAAGGAACTTTTAAGGTAATACAAGTTTTTTCCAATAATGCCTATGAACTTGAAGAGTTAGCCCCAGATTGACGAATCTTAAGGGTAAATGGTAAGTACTTTAAGAAGTATAAGCCTATTCTTCAAGAAGTCAAAGTTTCAACAGAATAATTATTTGTCGAACAAATAAGCTCGAGAAAGTTACGTTTGAAACCAAGAAATTAAAAGCGTACATAAAATGTGTGTAAGAGGGAGCTATATAAGGCAGAAAAAGAAAGGCATTACATTAAAAAGTGTCTAAAAACCATTGTACAAACTTTACATAGAAAATCACAAGATTATTGATGCAATGATTAGAAATGCTTGAATTTGTTCTAGAAAGACCGCAGGTCCTCGTGGAGGCTTACAACATAATTTTAAAAGTTTTCTGCTTTAGCTTTAAGTACTGCAATCTCTGATTCGACTGAAGAGATCACATTGCTTACGGCCACAACATCCACGACGATTTTTTTGACTTGCACTTTATCAGGAGTGATAATTTTAGTAATTTCTTCCTCTTGCGCGGTAACAGTTTCCAATTCCTTGTTTAGAACGACAATTTCCTTATTTAAAACAACAATTCGGCTGCGTATTTCAGCAGTTATTTTCTGTTTAGGACTCAGTTCTTGCTGTTTTTGTTCAATCATTGCCATTATCCCAGTGATTTATTTGATAGCTTTTACCACCACATCCAAATTTTCCTTCACAAAGGCCTCCTTCAATTCGATTTGCTGCTCGTTTTCCCTTATACATTCGACATTTTCAAGCATAGGGACAAAGAATTTTTTGAATGTTGCCATCATGAGCCTCGCTGATTCAAAAATATCAAGATCTTTCAGCTGAATGAGAGCATCAAAAATCTCTAGGCCAACAGTTGGATCATCATGAAGCATTTGAGGCAACTCAGGATTCAAAGCGTAAGTGCGAATTTTATCCGTCAATTTCTTAACTTTTGTTGCCTCAGGCCCTAGCTTGTCGTTGTGAGCTTGGGATTGGTCGTAGTTGGAGGAGAGAGTTTGAGAGCTCACGAAGCTACGTAGCCTTGCTATTGCTTCTAAAGCAGGGGCATCAATCCCCAAATTTGGTGAAGGCGTTGGTGAGTTGACCTTCTTTTTCCCTGCAGAAACTTGAAGCGTACCTTCACGAAGAGGGAGACTTTGAGAAGTGGTGGCATTTTTATTTGCCTCTGACCCCTGTAGAGAATTTGAAAGACTAGAGTCAGAGATAATCGAACTAGAACCCTTATGTTTGGTAGGACTAGTGATTGAATCAGAGTCAGTAAGAGTAGCCGGAACATTCAGATCAATGAACTCACCAGCAGCTATGTCGGGATTATCGTGATGGTGAAGGGAAGAAGCTTCTGACAAGGGAGAATATTCGGCCACACTTTATTATTGGCCAGAAGCTTCAACCTAGAGAATACAAGGAAATATATTAGTGAGACAAATTCAACAAACAAAAAGAAATTGAAGTAAAACTGATAAGTACCTGTGTTGATGGATCAAGATCGACAAGCTCATCCTTCTCAACAAAAGCAGCAACGGTGCCTCCCATGGGATTTTGAACTGTATCAATTTTGGGGGCACGAGTCGGGGTGAAAATGGTTGTATTTACCAGTATAGTTTCATCCCTAAATATAGGTTAGCTTCAAGACTTTCATCCAAGATCACTTTACCTCTCCTTCTTGTGACAAGGGGTAGGTCGACATTGTTTGGCCCTTCTACTTTATCAGCAGGATTCGAGTCGATCTTTGCTTCAAGGTTCTAGGCCACAGGTGCCTTCTAGTTCTTTTTCTTTTTCGCCAATTGGTCTTCAGCAGAGGAATATTTTTTCCTCTTGTGGATTTTTGATTTGCGGGAGTGTTGAGGGGACTGAAAATCAGGTGATGGCCAAGTATTAGAAAAGAAGATATAAGTTGAAGCTAGTGTGTCAGTCGAAAAAGAAGAGCATGAATCAACAAGGCATACCTCAGTCCTCTCAAAAGTGTGATGTTTGTCCTTCTTGGACCTTTTGGATTTATCAGAGGGAGCAGTCAAATCCGCTGAGCCTTTTTGATTATGGCAGACAAGAAAATATTAGTACATTTCAAGCCATAAAAGGAATGGAAATATAGAAAATGTATAAATACACCTACAGAGGAATCACTTTTCTTGATTGAAGAGGAAATCAATTCATCATCGAAGGGTGTATGGTCAGGAGCAATCTACAAAGAAAAAATATTAGTCAAGTTAGAAATGCTAGATCAGAAAAGATAATTGGCAAAAGTTTGAAGTCGAACCTTTGACGTTGAAGGTCCAGTTTTGTCAGCAGGAACTTTATTGGGTGCTACCTGAAGAGGGAGGGCTAAAAGTAAAAAATGGCAATGTCAAATAAGTAGAAAAGTCTAAATGTAAAAGAAATCAAGCTTTCCAGAAGTTGTTACCATATGGTACCACATTAAGCTCTATCACATATTGAGGGGAAATATGTAGAAAACCTGGGTAATTGTGTAACCAATACTTCATCAGCACCACCCTTTCAGCTTTTTTCTTGTAAGCATTTTCAATGTTCGACCAGGAGCTATACCACCAGTCTGGGATAGGTGGGCGAAAAGCCAAGGACAAAGGGCTAGTCGACAAAGGAGGAAATTTAATTTTTCCAAAATAAAGTGCGTAAAGATATTTGTCTTTGACGTAACCAGGGAATTTATGTTTTGGGATTCAGTCGGTTACCTTCTCCTTTAGCTCCTGGGCGGCATCAGAAATGGTCTAATGAAGGTTATTGGGTAAATACACCACCCTAAAGTATTGCTGGAAAGCTTGGATCTGCTTGATGTTAGTAGCCTTACTTTTGGTTGTCTTTCCCTGAAAATGATCAAAAGCTGCAGTTAGTTCAACCAACATCGTATCAGGATCACCAATGAATGTAACAAAATATGACTTCCACCAAGTCTCAAACTCTTTGGTGTAGTAGAATGATGGTTGGAAAGGAGTAAGGGTAAGCGTAGGTCTTCGATCCCAGAGAGTTTCGACATCTTCTTTTACAATTTCAAAAGGTTGGTCAGATGTGATATCAATCAGCATTTCGTAAGAATTAAACAAGGACTTGGGGAAAAGTTGACAGAGCCCAAATTTTCGAGCCACCAAGTTGAGCTGGTAAGCGACCAAGCCTTGATTTGTGCCAACAATCACGACTGACAGGAAATGAGGAATTAAAAAGCGTCTTCAGGTGATTAGGGAATTTTTCCTGTCTTCATCATTTTCAGGAGGGAAAGCCCTAGTGAACCACTCTGGGCCATTTTCTTTATTATAAAACAGGGCCATAAAAGGTTTAAAATCGACCTTGTCAACATAATGTTGAACAATTTGAACAGGTCGGCATTAGGGGAACCTTTGTCAATAGGAGTCAATGGGAGAAGGCACTTCCACACGACATGATTTTGAGTTTGGGGTACACTATTTTTCTACTTTTGAAGGGTCTGATTTCTTCATAAATAGTGGAATTTAGCCACAATTGTAAGAGCCAAAAAGGACCGTGGACCAGAATATTCTTTTTCTTTGGGTTGGTAGGGTCAAAAAGCTTGATCTAATTAATAATGTCAGTCAAGGATGTATAAAGGGAGGCCAATATTAGCTGGCCTAAAGCAACATTGTTACCCTTATGCAATTGGGTAGCTAGATAATAAAAATGTTTGGCTATCTACATCGACCAGGAGCAAAAAATAAAGCGAGACAACCATAAAGTTACGAATGCTACATGATATTCGTTAGTGATGGGGCCAGAAGTTTGAGCATGATAGTCGATGAAGTTGTTGTAGGTTGGTTTGCCAACCTCACCCACGTCGAACTTTATAGGCACAAGAGTAGAATTCATATAGTTAAATACTACGCCAAATGGTTTTAGCCCCGTGATGGAAACAACGTCGAGCAGGGTAGGAGTAATCATACCACACTTGGTATAGAAAGTGTTGGTCAACCCCTCTCAGAAATGTATGGCAGCCAGCAGCATGCCACAAGAGTAAGGCTGACCACAGCGAGAAAGCTCCAATAACGTGTAAATACCCATTTCATTCCATTGTTCCCCTTTTAATGTTTCTAAACGTGGCATCCAGGCACTAAACTTAGAGTAATTCAAGGGTGGGGAAGAAACCATGGGTCTGGTGACATTACTAGTGGGGAAAAACGCCCATTTATCATCTACATAGATTTATGAGGGTGTATCTGCAGGAACTGGACCTAATAAAGTTAGAGGTTTTTCTTCAAGAAAAAAAGGAATGAGTACCTGAGATTTCCAGATTTTGGCTTTCTCTTCAGCAAATGGAGGTTCCGGCACGTATGATTTGCCGTCGACGAGACGCAGTTGGAGGTCGATTGCAGGAGAAGAAGTTTGATTGTCTGCATTTTCCATTGTAGAGAGTTTGAAGGAGGTTGAAGATGGTGAACAGTGGAGAAATTTGTAAGTCATGCATTTTCTAAAACAAGGGTTTGAAGAAGCTAGAGGAAAAGTGAGAAAAATGAGAAACAAGGGTATTTATAGACCTTGGGAAAAAGAGAGAAATAATGGGGAAAATATTTGTGACTTCCTAAGTCCAAATCATGTCACTTCAGAAGACACGTGTCGCGACATCGAAATGGTGTAGTGGGCCACGTCTCCCACTAAAAACGCAATGATGGCGAAAATTTAATGTCGCACATCCCGAGACCAAACACGTGATTTGTTACCATGATGACATGACGTGATGAGAAAAGCGGATTAGTAACGTCCACTTTTGAAGAAGTGGGAGCGATTGGGTTGAATGGTAAAGTCGACGCTTCAAAGATGCCATTATATCATATGAGTCGAATTCGAAAATGGCATCTCTGGGGGGCATTTTGTTACCTTGAAAAATCTTAAGGTATTCGAGCATGTGTAGTAAACGAACAAATGGTAAGATATTTGGAAATTGGTCTAGTCGACCGACAGATGAAGGACAAAGAAAATGGTCGAAGTTGGTCTTGTCGACCAAAGGGAACTCTGGACTTAGAAGAATTCGGTTGTTTTATTGTTGCCAAAGGGAAACGTGTCGAGGCAAGCTAGAAGTGGGAACATTCAAATTTTGAAGTTACCAGCGGTTTACAGCCTGATTAAGCGCCAAATAGGGGGCGACATCCAGTGGAGCAGTTGCCTTAAGATTCAAATATGTCTGTAGATTACATCTAGGAAGTTACATTGTAAATACTATAAATAAGTAGATTTAGTGTAGTTTTTTCGGGTGTTTACTTGTACTAAAACCACTTGCCAAAACTCTGTCATTCCGAGCGTTAGGAAACAAAGAGTGAAGAAGTGCTTGATGTACGTGAATCACCATCTTTATTTCAATGCAAATCCTTTACTTTTCAATTGTCTCTTTTGAATACTTTACTTACTTTTTATTTACTTTTGAACAAACTCTCTACGTTATTTTCTGCTTTGCGTAAGCAATTCAATACTCTCTGTCGGTGACGAGTCACCAGTCAGTTAGTTTATTGAGTCTTATTTCATATGAAAATTTGTTGTCGCTCACGAGTTTCCAGTCAGTCGGTCGAATCATAGTGTGGAAAGCCGTTATAGTCGTTCCCGTATTTATAGAAAACTGTTTTTCTTGATAAGGATTTCGACAGAACCACTATAATATCAAAATCTTAGCACATGTCTTAAGATTAACTGGTCGATCTTACGAGTAACCCTTAGTTTTTAGGGCTTTGGAAGGACAAGCGGTTGTTTACCATTTTCCACAGTAAACAACCTTTCAGTCACAGATGTGAGGGAAGTTCTTGTATATCCAATACTGCATAAATAAAATTAATGAAATTATTATAGAAATACCTAATAATTATAAAAAATTGTCTAATGAATTATAGTATACCTGTAACAGGCTCAGATAACTAGCAAGCTGTCTGGTCTCAAGACGGGAAGCAATATCAAGTTTCGTGTACAACATCGTCAAAGTTGCCACTCCCCAAGCCCAACATGGAGTGTCAAGGGAGCTGAATAGACACAAGTAACGAACATCAATATAAACTCCATACTTGTCTCCAAAGAGAGTACATGCCACCAGATGTAGCATATACGCCCTACCGGCAGTCTCATACCTCTCTGCCTCCACAAGCGCCTTATAAGTACTCCTCAACCAAGACATGCAGAGGTGAAATCCCCGAGTATCACCAACCTCATGTAGGATATCCACCTCATCCACCTCCAAAGCATCCACAACCATGTGCATCACCGTCGCCTGGTCCCTATAAACTGATGTTAAAAATGTACTAGCAACCAGAAGGTGAAAGAGGGCATCCACATCATCTAAAGTTACTATCATCTCCCCAAATAAAAGATGGAAGGATGATGTCTCCAGGTGCCACCTCTCAACAAAATATGATAGTAGGGGTCATCCAACATGGTCAAGGAGCATCCAGAAAAGTCCTCCAGCCTGAAATCCTCAAATATCCTTCTCACATGCTCAGGCATCGGAGTCTCGAGGAAGTTCTTCAACTTCGACCCATGAGAAGCGACCAAACCAATATTACATACCTCGCCCTGCCATATCCTATAAGCGACATGGTCAACAAAACCCGTCAAAATGGACCTGTCAGAAGGTCATCCGGGGAAACCACCATCGATACAACGATGGCTCGATGGCTCTGTGATCGTGGTGTCTATATCGCCACGAGACACCACTCCCCAAACCGACTAAACCGCACAGCACCACCGGCCGCATCCTCCGCCTGCCTCCTCGCGACATCGGGCCGACTCGACTCCGCTCCTCCTCGCATCAGGCTCCTCAACAAATGGCTCATGAACCATTGACTGTGCTACAACTACCTGCTCCACTATAGGAATAAGAGGTTGATCATCCTCAACTACCGCAGAAGCTTTAGCAGTCCGTCGGCGAGGTGCACGAAACCTCGACACGGTCTGCTCAGCCATTCGTTTCCGGTAAGAACCGATCAGATGACAACGTTTGGCTTGCACCTCATCAGCTGCTCGAGCCACGACATCTGCTCGATCAATAATCCTGCCGGAAATAGAATGATCTCTGCCTCTAGTCCTCACTGCAAGCAAAATTAAAAATCATAATAAACATAAATATTTTTGAAAAAAAATAGGAAATACTGGAAATTTCAAATTTTCTGGTATTTTAAGCGTACCAGAAATTTCAGAATTTCTGGTATCAGTATCAAATAAAAATACCGGGAATTTTGAAATTTCTGATATAAAAATACCGGATACTTTATAATTTACGGTAGGAGATACTTGAAATTCTGAAATATCCGATACGAAATACCCAAAATTTCCTCAAATGTACCGTAAATCTTGTTGTTTTTTAAATTTCTGATATCGCCACTAAATTTTCGGTATCTTCAGAATTTTTTTAAAATGCCGGTGTATCGTGAATTTGGAGAATGGAAGTTGGTTGGGCAAAATTGTCTTTTCATAGCATTGGGGAGTGTCAGGTTAAACTTAGGAGGTGGCAAAAAAAATTCTCCAATTCCAATGATCTGATACATCATACATACTCTTAGTAGGATACTACCTTCGGTTTTTTTATTATAAGTCATTTTGGACTTTTCACACTTATTAAGAAAACTAATCATTATTATATGAAAATGAGAAATTATAAAGGTTATTACAAAATTACCCTTTATTAATGGCATGAGAAGATACACTTACATAATTGAAAGGAGAGAGTAATAAATATTTAAGGGTATAATAGAAAAAATAGCATTAATTATTTATTGGTATTGTAAAGTGACTTATATTGTGGTACAATTTTTTTTCCTAAAGCGATTTATAATAAAAACGGTGGTAGTAATATATATATATATATATTCGTCTTTGAAGGCGTGTAAGGTTAGCTACCGCACAGGACCTCAAATTTCTTCTGGTTAAACTATAAGCAAATAAGGCCTCATAAAATATTTATCGGATTAAATTGTATTTAAGTAGGATTTTTATTTATTTTTTCATGATTAAATTGTTGCTAACCTATACAAGACCTCCAAAAACTTGAGATGATGGTGTAATGTAAGATTAAATTGTCGCCAACTCAAATGTAAGATTGTTGTTATGCCATCAGAGTTAAGGAAATTATTGGACATATGATCTATTGATAGAATGGTTGTGATGGTGTAATGTAAATGATCTCCTAGATTGAACGTAGAAATTTTTGAGAATCAAGAGAAGATTCACATGGATCCGTCAGTACTTTGACGTGAAACATAAGATTGATTACATGTGGATGCAAAGCTCTCTGATGCAACAATGTTAGTCTCTGTATAGTGAGTGAGGGTGTGTCTACAAGATCAACACTCTAACGGTTAAACACTGAAGTTAAAGAGATGAAAACTTGCAAGGGTGAAAGAAAAAATACCTCTTATAACTTAGACAAATTTATATACTACTAATGATTAATGAAACCGCTTCTAGTTGGTGTGGTGCGAAATATGAGAGACTGTTGAATTGGATCCAAGACTGACTATGAAAAGTAGTTATGATATAGTGCGCGGTTTGACGATGGCTCACATATTAATTGCTCTATAGCAAATATATTCTAAATAAGATCTAAAATGTTGGGTCAGTTTTACTAACCCGACCAAAATGGTGTTTGCGCACAAGCGGGATTGATAATAAGAATATGGAAAATTTAAAAGTCTAATTATAGAGTTAGACTTTAATTTTAAAAGATCTCATAAATTTACAGCTCTAAATATATCTCCTATTCATAATTCAAACATCAATTCATCACTTTTAATAATACTACTCCATTTAGATAAACACATCACCCCTAAGTAAAAAAATAAAATTTGCACTAACACCTCAATATAATGAAGAGAACATAAATAAATAAATAAATAAAAGGTAGGGTCCATTTCACAATTAAAATTGTTGGTCTATGTAAATGGTATTAGTTTTATTTATTTATTTTGGATCTGTCAATAGTATTAGTTTTCTATCTATTCATCTGAAAACAATTTTTTTAGTTGTGCTATGTTGTCTCCGTGTACACACACATACCATAACAACACTAAACATTTTAAAACTCCATCCTAACCATTTAATAAAAAACAATAAAATTAGGATAGGTTTTCTCTAATATAATACTCAAACTCAACACAAAGATACGGCAACAATAATGCAAAATATACAAAACGGGAAAGAGTAGAAATCTAAGCATCACATTGTTTAACCTAAAAAAGCATAAAAGGTTGGATTAAATTAAGAAGTAGACAAGTTCACACAGACCAAGGGGATGAAGCACAAGAAAGCATAAAAAAAAAACCAATAGATGTTTCGAGTCAAAAATAATAGTATTCAAATTGGACTTTACAGCACATATACACACTATAATTGATCAAACTATCGATGTCACATTCGTAGGTTGGTTCGGATAATCCCTAAAAGTCATGAGAGTCGTCACATGCTGTTATTTTAAAAGATATAATTCATGTGTGGCTAGCCAATAAAGTAACATAGAAAATCAAATAAAATGTTGGACTTTGTCATTGATGGATGTATGCATAATATTTACACTCTAGAGTTAGAGTTAGACTTAGAGTTGAGAGTTGAGTAGAGATCCTTCCATTTCTTTATAAAAATTGGAAGGTTTATTATTATAGTTTTGTATTATGTAATTAACAGACAGAGAGATAATTTTCGGAATTAAAATAATTTAATAAACTGATATAATCAAACAGTTTGTAATGGTTTAAAATACGAATGTGTCGGCACATAAGGTTAAAAATAATAATATGTGTCGGTTTAAAAAGGCTTATGTGTTTGTCTATGTGGAATAAAAGTTATAATCTTTAATATTGAGGCAGATGTGCTGGCCTGGAGGTCGTATGTGTCGGCATATAGAACTGAAATTTATAGTATGTGTCGTTCTGAAAACTGTATGTGTCAGTCTGTACAAAACATAAGCTACAAACTTCATTATTGAGTTGTATGTGGCGGCCTAAAAGTCATATGTTCCGGTATATGGAGTTCATTTTTATGCAGAAAACTAATTTAAGTGAATGAGACCAATTTCTGAAACATGTTTCAGATGATTCCTAAGATCTCTAAATGCAAGGGGTGCCAAAACAACTCAGGAATACCGTCCAATATACATAAATGATAAGTTCTTATAGTTTTGACATTATGCAAAACATATCTAAAGACAAGTTGCACTCACACTTAGGAATAAATAACATCTTGTTGTCGTGAGAGATCCAACAAGTTGATTTCTTAATAAAAATAGTTGAACGAGTAGGATAGAGATATTCACTCACCTAGCTTGCTTAGAGATAAAGAGATTCAACTATTGAGGATTTCATAATACGTATAGACGTATGTTAGGGTTATAAATGAGACTTAGAGATTTGTTTTCTTGCCCTTTATATGCATGCTTTGATGTTCTAGAAATACAACACAAGATCACTCTGACCTCACCAATCACGACACTACACATTAATACACATATTTACTTCTACGATATTAGTGGATCATGGCTCAACTCATTCATTCATGATATATTTCTGCTATTTCTCTTTACATTTTTTTAGATATGATTTAAGTGAAACACTGAACATAACACACCATATATTATTTCTCTTTTTGCTCATGCTTAAAACGCAAATATAGTCAATTGATAAATCAACCTAAGTGTATCACTCCATGTGGGTTCGGCACTCTTATCTTTATCATTTGTTGCAAT
This sequence comes from Vicia sativa, assembly GCA_021764765.1. Classification (NCBI taxonomy): domain Eukaryota; kingdom Viridiplantae; phylum Streptophyta; class Magnoliopsida; order Fabales; family Fabaceae; genus Vicia; species Vicia sativa. Next base: position 184,603,365 of record CM038795.1, read on the forward strand.
CAAACACACATGTATACTTGTATGTGACACCTAAAACAGCAATAACGATTGACAAAACGAGGTTAATTTGGCCGAATTAAAGCAAGGGCCACCTTACGTATTCAAAGTACTCATACCTTTGAATGGAAAAAATCCCGTTGAACCAGAAAATAATGATAAGTTTCCTAAGAAAACATCTACTTTCGACGTGACCAAGTGCGATGAAAGTTTCAACCATTAGAACAACGGGAAAAGAGAGAATTTAGTAAATATCACAATTTTTTTGCCCATAAAACCTCACAATATTTTCTTTTTAGGGATATCGTGTAGAATGTGATCAAAGATGGAAGGCTTTGATTTGGAGATAACCCAAAGGTTCATATGAAGATCGACTTTGATCCTTTACACGTGGAAGACGCCCACTACACTGAGCCTGCTAAAGTTAACATGATTGAGGCTACTAAAGGTCTCGATAAAAGATGCTTCATGGCCAAAGTTACCGAGGATCTTAATATCGAGTTTTAGAAGGTTGTGATTGCTGATGATCTTAACTTTGACATTAATATGGTCGAAGATAGCAAGGAGGTTGATATGGAAGTAGAGGGAGAAAGTTCCCAGGGTAACAAAGATCAGATGAGGGTTACTTACCCCAAGACTGATAAAAATTTGGTCATGTTCCTCCACAACTGTCAGAAGAAGAAATATAAAGTTATGATATGCCCTAGGTGCAGTTATGTGTTCGCTAGGAAAACCAATGAGAACTTAGAGAGAGTCTTGATAGCCAGTCAGAGGGGAAACTGGAAAAATGCCAAGGATCAGTTTACTTCTTACAAGAGGGGTATTCCTTGCATGCAACAACAAAGGCCCCAAATCTCTAAGGAAATAGGCTTTCCACATTCAAACCAACTACTAATGCCCCAAAGGGAATATGGGTAGGGCCTCATAAGAAAGGTAATCAGGGCCAAGAAAATGGCGAAGTTTGAAGTTGGTAATATCCTATCACAAAGAGTTTTAGGTGTCTAGGAAACAAACATATGTGTTTGCTCTAATGCGACTAGATATGTAATCTTCTATTGGGTTTTAAGTCTAGTCACAAGGTATGTGGATGTAGGTATCATTGCGGTGATTGGAAGTGAGGGGGATCTCATATCTAGTGGCATCTAGGTAGAAGTTGCACATGATAGTGATTAGGCGAGAAGTTGTAAACTAGAGTTGGTTTAACTTTGAATCAATATTATCCTAGTCAATTTTCTTCCAGGCTTGTTATCCCCCAGATTAGATGATGTTGCACCGAGTTGAGTTAATAATTGATTATGTTATTTATTTTTCTGCAATTTACGTCCTGCACAATCATTAGATTTAGTAAGTGTTTTTTGTCAACACATGTCATAAAATCTGTATTGAAAGTGCCAGAATTTCAATTGGCATCGGAGCAGGCACCATGTTTTGTCTATTGGGTGAGCTCCATGAATAATATTTTCATGGTACTATAGACAAGGAAGGAGGATACAACAACGTACCACCTTTGTTAGATGGTTCCAACTATGATTGGTGGAAATTTAGAATGGTAGCTTTTTTGAAGTCCACGAACAACAAAACTTGGAAGGTTATTTTGAAAGGATGGGAACATCCTGTTAATAAGGACATTGATGGAAATGTGTCTTTAAATCCATGAGAAGTTTGAAATTATGGGGATGATAAATTATCTCATGGAAATTGTTCTTGCAGGAAAAACCTTATTAAAGTGACTTTAGGGATTTGGAAGCTCAAGTGTCGTAACTCGAGTTCCAAGCTTATTATTGTCTTGCTTATCCCGCTGGCGGAAGCCCTATTTATATCATTCCTTCCTTGAAGCTATTTCTTTCCTTCCGTAACGGCCTCAGCCCATTAATCATGGTCTTGAAGGCAAGGAGTTAGCTGTTACAGCTTGTAATCATTCACTAGTAACGTCTCATAAAGACTCTAGGAACTCTTCATCTTCAGAACGTCTATTCAACCGTTCATACTGGAGTACCTGCCGAGCTACACCTCGGACCTAGGCCGTCCTCATGTCTTTTCCCGAGACCCATGTCGGACATAGATCTCCTCTTTTATGGCCGAGACCTATCTCGGATCCTTACAATCTTCCCTCCAGGCATCCATCTCGGCTGAGGATTTTATGCATGATCATAAGCCCCCTTGGTCGCTCGGTTTTAAGCTTCTTGAATCCGTGTCGACCAAACAGTTTGAACCCTTAATCCCTTAGCGAGATGTGTTACATTTTCAAACTTTTCCAAAAAGTGTGACACGTGACCCACGTGACACCAGTCCAACGGTCACTTGTATATATATATATATATATTTTTTGCATGATTGCCCTATAATAGGGAAAACCTGATTTCACGCCACCCTTTCCTCCTACTCATTATATTTCACTTAATTGCTCTCCAGGAAATCTTTCTCTACAAATTTTCAAATCCTACTGCGCTCTTTTGCCGTCAGTTACTTCAAAACACATCCTTTCAGTCGATCGATCATCAAACTCAGGTATCCTCTTTTCCCTACATTGCTTTTTGTTTCATTCTAAACATGGTCGTCATTAGGGAATGCGATGATTTTGGTCGCAAAATCCACTTAGGAAACGAAGAACGTAAAACCCTGTTTGAGGAATACATCTGTGAGATGAGCAATGCTCAAGAATAAGCGACCTAAAGAGAGTCACGAGATAGGGTTTGCCTTGAAGTCTTTACTTCGATAGTGATTCGACCACGACTCTTGTGTTCGGTGGAGCTTATAATGGAAACCAACCGTCGATCAAAGGCTGTAGGCTTTAAGCAGAGCCTAATACAAGATGAAGAAATCGGCGCCCTACGCTCTTTAAGGAATGTCTGTCTGGGAGGCGAAGATGACGTGATTGGAGTCTTGTGAGTCAGGGAGAGTGTGCAGATGATCCGTCCTCAAGAGGTCAAACCAGTGGTTTTACTTTTATAATGGAGTGATCGAGGAGTTTGACATTCAATTCCCTCTCGACTTGAGACCGATATCCTTCGCACCATTAACCTTGCTCCTCAACTCCGTCCCACAGTTGGGGTTTCATCCGGCCTTGAAATAATATGCCGAGCCCTATCTATAACCCCCACCATTGGTCTGTTCTTTTCTTTCTTCGAAATAAAAAGCACGGAGCCTGGAAACTGGGTTTCCATCAGCGGCATCCCAAAAAGAAGTTTCCTCCAAGCCTACACCTCCAATTTCAAAGGCTACAAAGAGTGTTTCCTCCGAGTTAGATGTGGGTCCCGGTGCCCTTATATTATTTATGGTACAGATGGGCATCATAAGTTCCCTCTTTATTGGACTTGTGATCCGCTTCCTATTTCTGGCTTTGACTATGATAGCCTGAGCGATTCCGAGATCCTTTCCCTAGAATTCTGGACTCCTTCAGACCGATCTGGGTCAAGGATTTACTTGCCTTATCTCCTGAGGAAGTCCTCGACTTCCTAGGTAAGCTTTTTCATTTAGCTTTAATCCATTTTTCTTTATTTGTACACTTACTCCTTGTTTCATTTTCCACAGACAAAATGACTGATATGTCAATGAAAGAACAGAAGAAGCTGATGGCCGTGGCTCGCGCTGCTCGGATGGATGCTGGTGGACCCTCCGAGTCCAAGTCCAATTTGGCCGAACTGGAAGTGCGCAATCTGAAGAAAAAGAAAAACGTCACGACCCGTGACCCTGCTCCAGAAACAATCATTCTCTCTGCTTCCCCAGTGAAGCGCCCTGCAGAACCAGAACCAGCCCCCGAGCCTATCCCAAAAAAGCTGAAGACCGTTATGGGGAATGAGACCAACTCGGCAGACTGGGCCATCTCCAATTTGCTAAAGGACACTGGAGGTAGCTATGATCATGCCTCTTCAGAAAATCGGTTCTGGGCTACTGATTTTGACGGCCTCAAGTTTCTGTATGATCATCTGAATGCCACAACCGATGTGAACAAACTGACTAGTCTAGGCTCGCAGCAGATCACTAAGCAGCTGAGCTCATACCTGATGAGGTGTGTTGTACTCACCCGAAGTTTGTTCGAGTCTGGTGACCGTGTGGAGAAGAAAAAGACCGATCTGGAGGCAGAGGTCAAAAGGTTAGCTGACAACGAGCAATTCCTTCTCAACGCCAACAATGCATTCAAGAATAAACTCTCGGAAGCTGCCGATGACATCATAAATCTTGAAGAGAAGAATTCAGAAGCCAACAAACGGATAAAGACCTTGGAAGATGAGCTCGCCCAGATGTCCATCAAGTTCCGGGATTAAAAATCATGCTCGAGGGAAGCATCAAGAAATCCCAGATGGGTATGCTGGATGCCGGGGACTTAGCTTTTGATCGTGCCAAAGCTCAAGTCAACTGCTTATACCCCGACATAGATATCTCAGAGGTTGATTACTTCAAGACCATTGTAGATGGGAAGCTGGTGGAGGTTGATGAAGATGATAGTGAGACCACTATTAGCGAAGAAAACGCTAAGGTGGATGCCGACCTCGACCCCCAATCCACGACTTCTTCTTTTGTTTCCATAGTTAGTCATCCCTTTTGGCGGATGCATTATGTATTTTGAATATTTGCCCTGCCGGGCTTATGCAATTTGTACTTTGAATATTCGCCCTACTAGGCTACTTTAATTGCTTTCTGAATTTTCGCTATTAATTTTTGCCTAGTTGCGAACTTTTATGTAGTATTTACGAGCCCCAAGCCACGAGGATGCAACAAGCAATCCTAGTGGTTTTGAAAAACACATAACATTTGTTCGTAACCCACATGCATTTCTCGTCAATCCCGATTTGCGAGACCGGAGAAAGTGTTAAGGAGCTAGATGCAACTTGGTAAAATGTTTTTATTCCATACGTTTGAAGATTGCTCCAGTTTTAGCATCACGCCACGGTTCGAGCCTCATGCGAGGTTGACCAAGGAGTATTCCACATGGGAGCAGAGCCTTCCGTGGTGAAAAGCGATCCTTAGACCGAGCTTAGCACGTCGCCATGGGGTTCGAGCCTCATGTGCGAGGTTGACCAAGGAGTATTCCACATGGGAGCAGAGCCTTTCCGTGGTGAAGGCGATCCTTAGACCGAGCTTAGCGACGTCGCCATTTCTTTGCTACAAATCGAGATCTTGCAATATAATTTCATTAGATAGATGCCTCATTAAAACCACGGCCCTTGCCTAGGGAAAGAGTACACCAATTATTTTTACATAAATATATTTAACTAAAATAAAACTTAAGACTTGCAACATTCCAAGTCCTTGGTAATTTGATCCGTCCAACGTCTCAATTTATAGGCTCCGTTTGCAATTCTTGAGACCACTGAATGGTCCCTCCCGGTTGGGATCTAACTTACCCTTCTTGGTAGGATCGGTTATCTTCTTTAGTACCAAATCTCAACCTTGAATCCTCGTTGCTTCACCCATGAGTTGAAACGTCTGGTCATTCTCTGCTTTGCCACTTCCACGACATGGGCCGTGTCCCTTATCTCGTCCAAGAAATCCACCTCTTCATTCAAAGCTTGGTTATTGGCCTCCTCTTCAAAATTTTCTCGCGAAGGTAAAACCACTTCTACGGAATCATGGCATCACTCCAAAACCATCCGGAAAGGAGTCTCTTGCGTTGTGGAATGGTTGTGGTATGGTATGCCCATAAGACTCGTGTAGGCATTGCGCCCACAACCCTGGCGAATCGACTTCTTCTTTATTGCATTAAATATGACCTTGTTGGCCGACTCACCGCCCATTTGCTCGTGGATGCTCTACGGATATAAACTTGTTTTGAATTCCGAGCTCCTTGCAGAACTCCACTACCGAGGTACTTGCAAATTGTGCCCCGTTGTCCGAGACAATGACCCGAGGTAGTCCAAACCGGCAAATGATACTTCTCCAATAAAAACGCCGAACTCGGTCCGCCGAGATCCGGGACACAGCTTCTGCTTCCACCCACTTAGTAAAATAATCCACCGCTACGATCAGGAACTTCAACTGTCCCGGAGCCACCGGGAACGGCCCCAGGATGTCAGCCCCCCACTGATAAAAAGGCCACGGCACCAGAACGGTGTGCAAGAATTCGGATGGAGTGTGAATGGTTGGAGCGAACGTTTGGCATTTTGAGCATTGTGCCACATATTCTTTGCAATCTTTTGTTAACGTAGGCCAGTAATACCCGGCCCTTAAGATCCGACCAGCCAAAGCCCTCCCTCCTCCATGATTTCCACAAGTCCCCTCATGAACCTCTTTCATCACTGTTGACATATCCTCCTCTGACACACAGCGTAACATGGGAGCTGCCCGTCCCAACCGGTATAGTTTTCCGGACTCCATTACAAACCGGGATGAAATCTTCTTGATTCGTTTGGCCTTCTCTCTATCTTCAGGTAACCCATCTTGTTGTAGATAACGGACGATCGGGCTCATCCACCCGCCGTCTCCTTCACGAAGTGCGTGGATTCTCCTTTTCAACATGGCCGGAAGTACCTCACGGATGACCGATTTGTTCATCCCGAAATCCTTAGAACTAGCCAACCGCGATAGAACATCGGCTCGAGTATTTTCTTCCCGGGCCACGTGACATATTTCAAAAACCTCAAACTACCGACTCAATGAAGCGGCTTGTGCAAATATTTCTCCAAATGGGTCCTTACAGAAGCGACCCGTCCACTTGTCCGGCCACCAATTGTGAATCGGTACGAACCAGCAAGTGCGTCACCCCGACTTCCAAAGCTAACCTCAGACCGGCCAGCAAAGCTTCGTATTCTGCCTGATTGTTACTCGTAGAAAATCCGAAACGCAAAGAGTATTCAAGCACCATCTCTCCTGGGCCCTCCAGAACTACCCCTGCGCCACTACCTTTGAGATTAGAGGAGCCATCGACAGACAGAATCCACCTCTGAGTAAAATCCTTTCTCGGTGAATAGACAAGTTCCACCATGAAATCAGCTAGAGATTGGGATTTGATACTGGTACGAGGACTGAAACTGATCTCATACTCCGATAGTTCCACGGCCCAGGACACCATCCTTCGGCCAGGTCCGGCTTCTTGAACACCTGCTTCAAAGGAAAATTAGTCTTCACCTGGACGGGGTGTCCAAGGAAGTAATGTCTGAGTTTTCGTGCAGTGGTCACAAGCGCCAAGGCCAACTTCTCTATCTTCTGGTATCTGGTCTCTGCCCCTTTTAACACCTTACTCACAAAGTATACCGGACGCTCTCCTTCATCCGTGTCTTGTACCAACACAGAGCTGATTGCCCCTTCAGTTACTGCCAGGTAAAGTGTCAATTGAGAACCTTCTTTGGGTCTGACTAGCACCGGAGGTGCCGGCAATGACTGCTTTACCCCATTGAATGCTTCTTCACATGCTTCCGTCCATTCAAACTGAGCTCTCTTCTTAATTGCCGAGAAGAAATGAATGGACTTGTCCCCTGCGCAGGATAAGAAACGAGACAACGCGGCCAAACGGCCAGTTAGTTGCTGTACTTCTCGTATCGAGGTCGGACTTCGCATGTCAATGATCGCTGGCACTTATCGGATTGGCTTCGATACCCGATTTGTGAGCATGAAACCGGAACTTGCCGCTTGAACTCAGAATGTACACTTGTCCGGGTTCAAGCGCATATTGAATTTCCGCACCGCCGAAGGTCTCCCTAATGTCTATCACATGATCTTCTCCGCGTGGTTTTATCACCATGTCGTCTACATACAATATTCCGACCAATGAGGGCAAACACCATATCCATCAGTCTCTGGTAGGTCGCGCCGGCGTTCTTCAAACCAAACGGATAACTCTGTAATAGAAATTCTTTCGCTCCGTCATGAAGGCTGTTTTGGACGCATCAGCCGGGTTCATCCGGATTTGATTGTACCCTGAGTACGCATCCAAAAAACTTAGGAGGCGAAACCCGAAAGAACTGTCGATCAACCGGTCAATGTGAGGGAGAGGATACGGATCCTTCGGGAATGCTTTGTTCAGGTCGGTGAAGTCTACACACATCCTCCACTTGCCATTCTTCCTTTTCACCATAACAACGTTTGATAGCCAAGTTGGGTATTGTACCTCTTTCACGAAACCGGCTTTCAACAACTTTCCTACTTCCTCCGAAACGGCTTGTCCCCTTTCTTCCCCCATCTTCCGCTTCCTTTGTGACACCGGCTTGACTCCGGGATCAATTGACAAATGATGACACATGATCTCGGGGTCTATGCCCGGCATATCTGACGGCTTCCAGGCAAAAAGGTCTAGATTTTGCCTTAATACCTGGACTATCTCGGTCTCCTCCTCCTTTGTCAACTGCGTTCCGAGATGGGTAATTTGCAAGGGCAATGGGCCTATCTGAACGTCTTTGACCTCCTCCTGAGGAGTAAGTCCATCCTCGCCCGTTCTTTCTCTTGGATCAATATCGACCATGCCGACCTCGTGTTTCGGAGAAGCTTCTGATGGACCCGACCTTTTCCTAGCCTTCAGACTGTCCTTATAACACTTCCGGTCAACCCCGGTCTCTCGGATAACCCGACACGCTGTTGCCGAGGATACTTCATAGTTAAAACAGTGTTGACAATACCGCAAGTGCATTAAGCGAAGGTCGCCGATGATAATGTTGTAGGGTGACGACAACCACCAAATACCTAACACGAACGGCTTTGGCATTTTCTCCTTCTCAGAAAGTAGTTAGTGCGGGAGATACCCCTAACACACACTGCCGGAGAACCCGACAAGAGTCCCGCTGAAGGTAACAACTCATTTGGCTCGAAACCCATACCCTTGAAGGCCTCCCAGTGGGGGCGTCCATGAACTTCGGATTGATTAACACGTTAACGCCACAACCGGATCTGCACCTCAATCACCATAGGATCGTTTTCATGTGGTAGAACTTCTTTGGCATCTTCCCAGAAGGTTACCACCGGGATCAAACCTCGAGGTTCCAATACGGTACACCGGAACCCGAGCATATCTCTTCGGGTTGAACTAGTGAGCCGCCTCTGCAAAGCCCCCGAGATGGTGTTTAGAGTGCGGGTTGATCTCGCTTTTCACCTCTTCCTTTGCTTGCCCTTTTTCTTGGACCGGAATCGAGGCCGAGTCTCGTCGTGGGATGAATCCGCTTCTGGTCCGCCAGGTCCTCCTTCACATATGTTGATAGTTTTCCTCTTTGAATTAATTTTCAATATCCCTCCGCAATTGTACGCAGGACTCGTGGTGTGTCCTTCGCATTTATGAAACTCACACCATGCTCCCGGATCACTCCCTAGAACAGTGTTAATAGTCCACTATGGGTGGGTGAGTGCCTTCAAATGACCGACGTCCGAGGATATCTTCCTTCGGTGTTGAGGGGTGTAAACGTCTCCTTGGAGCCGAAAGCCGACCGTGGGCGCGGAGGTCGTCTGTCTCGAGCTCGTTCACGGGTGGTGGCAGTATCCCGTGGTCGGATTCATTCGTCACGTCCCGTCCCCCTATCTTTAGAATCTCGAGCTCGCTTCTCCATGTTACTTTCTTCTCCCTTCACGTAGCACTCAGCCCGAGTAATGATCTCGTCCATGCTCTTGGCGGGCTTTTGGGCTAAGGACTCATTGAACTGGCCGGTCTTAAGGCCATGCTGGAACGCAGCTACAAATATCTCCTTATTAGGATGTGAGACCTTGATAGTCTCCTCGTTGAATCTAGCCATGAAGTCTCGGAGAGATTCGGAAGGACGCTGTTTCACGTTGAAGAGGGAGGTATTGGCTACCTTGCGATGACGATTAGCTGAAAACTGCTGAATGATTTTCCGGTTGAAGTCTTGATAGCTCACTACAGACAACCGGGGAAGCCCCATATACCAGCGCAAGGCCGATTCTCTGAAGGTACCGGCCATCAGCTTGCACTTGAGGGAGTCGGTTGCTCCAATAAGTGCCATTGTGTTGTTAACCGCGATGATGTGCTCCTGGGGGTCTGTCTTGCCATCATATGATGCCAGCACAGGGGGTTTGAAATTATCTGGAACGGCATCCTTACAGATTGCCTGAGACAAAGGTTGCGGCTCTAGAGGTTCTACTTCTTGATCCTCTACCTCATCCAAGCTCTTCAGTTGAAGGGCTTGGACATTATCCTGAAGTGTTTCGTTATGCTGGCGCAGGTCATCGATCATGGCCAGCAACTGAGTGAGATCCGGTGGATCTGTTGGTGATGCTTGAGACATTGTCGTCTTGTATGTGTTTTTTGCTTGTGCGGCCTGGGAATGATTTCACCGAGGCCCCACGGTGGGCGCCAAATGTTCTTGTAGGAAAAACCTTATTAAAGTGACTTTAGGGATTTGGAAGCTCAAGTGTCGTAACTCGAGTTCCAAGCTTATTATTGTCTTGCTTATCCCGCTGGCGGGAGCCCTATTTATACCATTCCTTCCTTGAAGCTATTTCTTTCCTTCCGTAACGGCCTCAGCCCATTAATCATGGTCTTGAAGGCAAGGAGTTAGCTGTTACAGCTTGTAATCATTCACTAGTAACGTCTCATAAAGACTCTAGGAACTCTTCATCTTCAGAACGTCTATTCAATCGTTCATACTGGAGTACCTGCCGAGCTACACCTCGGACCTAGGCCGTCCTCATGTCTTTTCCCGAGACCCATGTCGGACATAGATCTCCTCTTTTATGGACGAGACCTATCTCGGATCCTTACAATCTTCCCTCCAGGCATCCATCTCGGCTGAGGATTTTATGCATGATCAGAAATTAAAAGGCTTCAAATGTTTTATTCAATGGAGTTGACAAGATAATGTTTTGGCTTATTAACATTTGCACTATAGCCAAGGATGCTTGGGAAATTCTCAGAACTACTTATGAAGGTGCATCCAAAGTTAAATGTCAAGACTTCAGCTTCTAACTTCTAAGTTTGAGAATCTAATGATGAATGAGGATAAGACCATCCAGGAATATCATATGAAGATTCTTAAAATAGCTAATGCATCTAGTTCCTTTGGAGAGAAGATGTCAAAAGAAAAGCTGGTTAGAAAGATTCTTAGGTCTCTACCTAGGAAATTTAACATAAAGGTAACATCAAATGAAGAGGCTCGTGACATCAACAACATGAGGATTGATGAACTTGTTGGCTCACTTCAAACTTTTGAGTTTCCCATTAGTGATAAGTCTAATAAAAAGAACAAAAGCATAACTTTTGTTTCCAATGTTGAAGATGAAGAAGGCCAAGCTCATCTAGATACTGATTAATGTCTATCCAATACCATTGTATTAATTGGGAAGAAATTAAATATAATTCTAAAGAGAATGGATAGAAGAGGAAGACCAAATGTTCAAAACATCTCATATGACATAAAAAATAACGAGGATTTTCAAAAGAATGCCAAAATTGAGGACAAGACATATCAAAGCCATTTAATGTTATGGGTATGAAGGTTTTGGTCATATTAAACCATAATGTCTCACTTTTCTCAAGAGGCACAAAAGGGGATTTATTTTTTCTTGATCTGATGATGATTAGTCAGAAGATTGGGCTAACAATGATATTTTCAAGCTTGTAATTGCTCTTTCTGAGAGATGGGCAGATGAAGTGGAAGCTTATGATGAATGTTTTATTTATGAAGACCTTGATGTATCCCTAAAGTACATGTGTGAGAGGTGTGAAGAAAGTTTTAGGGCATCAGAAGAACAAAGAAAGATTATAGTTGAATTGGAAAATGAGAAGAAGAAGCTTCTATGTTCTGTTTCGCATATTCAAAGGGATGTATCTATCTTAAATTCCAAGCTTTATAAGATGAAAAATTCTTTGAATAAGATGAATAGTATAGATGATATTGTGAAATAGGATGGAGATACATATAATTCTGATAATAAACAAAGAAAAGTGTATGATAAATAGTTGTTTCCTCCTGAAAGGAAGAGAATAATCAACATGTCCAACAATATGTTACAACATCTTAGCAGACATGATAAAACTTTATCCAGATTCCAATCACCCACTTGGATATGTCATTATTATGGTGAGCATGGGTCATATAAAGCCTTTTTGTTTTAAATTTTATGGAGATAAAAAATCTTCAGTTCATTTTAAGGTTGATCAAGTGAGCAAAAAGAGAAATGTTGAAATAAGGATATTAACTTTATTGCTCATACTTCCTTAAGAAACTTAAATGAAGAAGAATGGTACTTTTAAAATGGGTGCTCTATATATATGACATTGATTTTGAAGTTGCTGGTGAATATTAGGCCTAATCCCTTGGGAACTGTCAGATTTGGTGAGAGGTTTAAAGGTGAAATCAAAAGAGTTGGAAAATTGATATGTGCTAGTTCACTTAGTTTAGAATATTTTATTCTTGTGAAAGGATTAATTCCTAATCTTATTAGCATTAGTTAATTGTGTGACCAAGGAATGTTAGTCAATTTCTCAAAGTCTGAATGTCAGGTCAAATATGAGAAAGATGTTGTTATGATGAAAGACATAAGGTCTAAAGACAACTGTTATTTGTGGGAATCTCAAATAATTGCTTACTCTACCACATGTTCAATATCCAATAAGAATGAAGTAAACCTACGACACCAGAAGCTTGGACACCTTCATCTCGACAGACTGAAGAAGATCTTATCTGAAGGAACTATCAAGGGAATGCTAAAGCTTAAAATTAGAGAAGGTAAATTTTGTGGTGAGTGTGAAATTAGAAAGAAAACCATGATGTCTCACTTGATGTTACAACATCAAATATGATGTCATGACATTATTTAATGAAATTTTGAATGATATCAGATATACCATTCAATATAACTGGAATAAGCATCTTGATAATCACAATCAACATATCAAGAACCTTGCTTAAGGAAAGGTTATTACTCTTAAATATATGGACAACAAGGAACAACTTGTTGTTATATTAAAATATCAGATTGAAAACATAAGTAGTGGGATTAGAACTTGCACTATTGAAGAGTTATAGCAATTACATTTAAGGAGTAGTGAAACTGATACTGCATCTTTCCTCCGTGTTTTGATGCTTAGGAATCGTAAGCAAGTTGAGACAAAGGTTTTCTGCAATATGGAAGGGCTGGTGATAGCGCCAAGGAGTGAAGAAGGATCTTTGATAGGGATAAGAGGTGGATGACCACCTGGAGTTGTGATTTTTTTTGTGTTTTTCCATTAGCTATTGTGTGTTCCTTTTGTGCTTTCATATGTTTTATTGCTTGTGTGCGATGTGTGTGCTTCTATTTTAGTTACATTTACTATATTTTAATCAATTTTTGGCTAAAAAGAGGGAGTAAAGTGTTAGAGTGTTTTGTGTGTCCTGGCGTTATTAAACATGCTTTGACATGTTAAGTAGCATGCTGATAAGACTGTGATACTGCTAAGGAGAAAGTAGTGTTTGTGGTTGCTTGTTGGATGAAACTGTTGAGAGGGAGCATGATTGTCTATCATACTTGTTAGTGCTTCTATTGCTACTGCTATTTCTTATATGGTAGAATATCTTACCAGATATTCTAACATCATGCCTGGTGGAGCTGTGTGAAAATCGTGATGAGAGGCAATTTTATCTTTTGTTGTTGCTGTCTTTGATGTGTGAACTTGGATAGTTCATTTTCGGTGTATTGGATTTTCTAGTGTACCTGGGTTTTCCCTTTGAGGGGGAGTCTTGATCATATATGACAGAGGGTGTTTGGATTTATTTGTGATGTCAGACCTCGTGTCTGGATATTTGTCATCTAGAAATGTTGAAGATGGTTGTCACAACTAAAAAAATCAAAAAATGTGAAGATGGAAAAAAATAAGATTCGTCGTCAATGTTGTTTATCCCAAGAGATGGAAAGGAAACACTGAGTAAACCTAAGGAAGGGTAAGAACATGGTCTCGCAACTTAGAGAAAAGGGTAAGGAAGTTAATTACACAATAGAAATATATTAGCACCCCTCACGTATGTGGTACTCCACAGGATCCACTGAAGTGGTTCTAATGAAAGGGTGTATCTATAAGTTTAAAGCTTAATTCTAGGGAATGCATGCAATTTATTGGGGAAAAGAAAATATTTTTATTATTGTGTTTGTCGCGGTTGCAAACCTTTGTGTCTACGTATTCCTTTTGAGAAATAAAGGATCAGGGCACTCGTAATTCACCTAAAAAGGTGTTTTGGTTTGTTGTGTATTTTTTATGAAAAATGTTAGCAAAGCATGTCCTTTTTAAAAGTTTTCAAAAGAAAAGCTCTAAAGGGAAAAACAAGTTTGATTGGTTGAGTGTTTTGTTGTGCATAATAGCTAATTAATCCCAATGGAGGGACATCAACTAGTTATGAATGGGATCATACTAAAGACTATGGATGAAATAAAGAACAAGGTTCAGAATGTACTGTCTCATCCTTTTCCCACCTCTTAAGACTTGTGACATATGATCCACATATTTTATGATTAAGTGTTTTGAGGTTTGATAAAGAAAAGTAATTTTTTGTTTTAGGATGGATGCAAAAGAGAAAGATTAATCAAAAGGGGATATCAATCCTAATTGTTATCATGCATATGGCATAAAAATCCTTGACTGTGACAGTGTTCTTGATCAAAAGAAACGTTATTTGAGGAACCTAAATGCACCAAAATAAATGTACATCGTCCATGTCATTTTTGAATGTCTTTATTGACTCTGGAATGATTCTCTTGCACATGCTTGGTTAGAATCACATGTTGCATTTCCTCCTGACATGTACTTGATTACATCGTCCCAAATACTCCCTTGTTGGTCTCAGTAGGAACAATGTCCTAACATCCAGTCATACGTTGTCTCCTTTACTTTCTCTTCCCTAATGGATTAAAACTTATTCATCCATCAGGAAGAGATGTTTCACAGAATTATCCACATGTTCTGAAGCATAATCACAATGGCTTCTACTGGACTCTAAGTAAACTCATTTCATCCAGAAGTAGTCAGATATACCAAAGTATCAGAACATCATACATGACTTCTCCCATTCATCAACCAAGACAACCATTAAGTCCCACTAAAATATGCTTAGAAAAATAAATTCTCCCATTCAATAGTATTGTCTCTCAGAATACTCCTGTAATACGGTGAACTGACTTTGTAGGATTTTTGTATCCAAATGTGCGGATAGCAAGAGTCGCCACCGACTTTTATTTTTATCCAATTAAGGGAAGGTAAAAGTAACAGAAAAAGACCTTCGTTAGATTCGAGTTCGGGAGAATGGTTATGAAAAGGGAAGGTATTAGCACCCCTTTCCATCCGTAGTTATCTCCGGGCTCTTAGTTGCTCTAGATCACTTTTTTAAAATTGCTTTCTGTGTGTTTGACAAAAATGTTTTGAAAAGGCATCTCACTTTGACTTTGTAATGATTCATGTAGGAATGTATACAAAGTGTTCGGAAATGTTTAGTTTTGAGAAGAATTTGAACTTTGAAAAAAGTGTAATGTGTGAAAAGCATTTTGATAGAGCAAGCAACTAAAAGACTTATTTACCCACTCAGAATTGGTCGTTTTGTTGTACTTCTACATTCCTTTAGAATAGCGTTAGCCATACCATTAGTTAGTAGGTAGCTCCATTCGTTGGATGTAATCGGGTCGTTCGAAGGGACATCGGATGGTCATAGAAGGCAACTTGTAGGAAGTATCCTAGCACATTCGAAGGGACTATCATCATTTTTCGTAGGCGACAATCGAGAGTCAAGATCATGTAT
This sequence comes from Vicia sativa, assembly GCA_021764765.1. Classification (NCBI taxonomy): domain Eukaryota; kingdom Viridiplantae; phylum Streptophyta; class Magnoliopsida; order Fabales; family Fabaceae; genus Vicia; species Vicia sativa. Next base: position 184,618,997 of record CM038795.1, read on the forward strand.
TCGGAGGCGACATCGTGGGTCTTATGATCTTTGTATCGAAGGGACTATGATGATTTGTTTGGAAGGCAACGGTGCTAGGATACCTCTACGTTCGAGGGACATGACCATTTTGAATCGAAAGGCATCGAGAGAGAATTACCCTAAGGGGTGCGTGTGTGAAAGAAGTGTGTCAAATTCAGATATTTTATCTTGAAGATTAGTGGGCTAAGTTAATTTTAATCTTGCCATACACGCCTAATTACTAGCAATTGATAAGGGTGCGGAAAGTAAAATGCGGAATGTAAAGGCGGAAATGTAAATGTGCGGAAAGTAAAACCTACGCTATTACATGGCTTTGGGGCAGATACATAATTTAAAATGCGGAAAATAAAGATCCTAATTAAAACTATTACAACCCATATGCAATTACATTATTGGAAAAATAGAATGATAAAAAGAAAACGTCCGAATCGGAGCAACCTGTGAAAGAATAAGAAAATCGGGAAATATGATGAAATCGAATAAGAGAAAAAATGTTAGAAAAATGCAATTTTTAATTGGGAAAAAAATATGACATGCTGGAAATAATATTAATATGCTAAGATAATTTTTTGGGATTTTTTGGAAAAGATTTAATAATTAAAATGCAATTAAAAGTGAATTAAATGCAAAATTATGAATAAAATTAAATATGCATGCAAAATTATATTTTTTAATTTTAGAAATTAAATAAACATTTTATGAACATAATGCAAAAAGAAAATTAATTTTTGATGAATTTTTAATGCAGAAATAAAATTGTGAAAAGAATTAATAATAATGCAAAAATATTAAAAATATGAAAACATGAAAAATAATGCAAGTTTGTGAAAAGAAATGGCCTACGGACGGATTCGAACTCGTGACCCAGCAAACCTTGAAAACCAACGCTGACTCGCCATGTGTGCATCCGTGTTTGAAATCCGGATCGAGTGAAACAAAGACAAGTGTCGTCCCACTGCTCCCTCATTCTTGCAAGCTTCATCGTCCCGATTCAAATATTTGAAGCTAGCGTCGGCCATTGTCGTCACTAAGGTCCCCGCAAATTCAAAAATCAAGCAAGCGTAATATAAATGACATCTAAGACCATGGTTCGATTCAGGGACATTGTTAGGGTTCGGTATAGGTCTTGAGGCCCAATTTTCTGTATAGAAACCCTAAATCGATACGAAACCCTAATCATGGCATAACACGATTCGTGCCATGGAAATAATTGGCTTGCCCGAAAGCTTGCAAACAACTCACTAAACACAAATACAACAACAAATCATGTTAATAATGCATGAATGTGAAATCGAAATTTGAAAATTCAAGAACAAACCGAATTCGGTTTACGATTCTGAATGGTTTTGTGCAATGTAAAGGTCTGATTCGCTTATGGAGATGTCAAGGAACCTGTTGGACACCTTAAAAACGATTGAGAATGGCTGGGAGTAGGATTCCCACTTGCTTGAGAGGCACGGTTTTTTGAGCTTGCAACTAGGGTTCTTGGAGCAATTTTTTCGTCTCCTTGTGATTGATATGCATCAAGTATATATGCTGGATGAATTTGGCATTGTTTTTGGAAAGATTTGATCAATAATCAATGAAAATCAATTTTGATATTTCCATGAAAATCAAATTTTCAAAACTTGTTCAATTCAATCAAATCTTCCCATATTTGATTCAATTTCAAATTGCTGGCATTTATGGGTTAATTGGATCACAAGCAAGCAATAAAATCAATCTTTCAATTAATTTTGATTTTATACTTTATTTTCAAATTAAATTTAAATGAATATTCCAAATTAAATAGGAAAATAAAATTCGTGGCATTGGGCTTGGACATTCCTACTTGCATGAGGAATAAGTTTGGATGAAGAAAAAGTAGGCCCATTTGCAAAAGATTTGATTTTTTGAAGTATCTCTCTTTGTGCATTCTTTCAAAATTGCCCAACTTGTGGATGGTGTAACTTGCTCAATTTTCCACATTTTTGAGTGTTCTTGGACTTTTTGGAAATATCTAAGAGTCCTCTAAACAATGTCTTTGGTCTCATATCAATTGGAGTTACCATGCTCAATATATCTTCAAATCAAAAAGTTGACTTTTTGTTGACTTTGAAAATGACCTGTAATGTTTTGAGCTATACCTCTCAAATGAAGCATTTTTTGGACATTCTTGTGAGACATGAAGTTGTAGAGAATTGAATTTCCTTCAAAATGAGCTTTGGTGGGAAAATTTCTGAGAAAGTATGAGAAAGTTATGATCGATCAAAGTTCATTGACTTTTCACCAGAAACCCTAATTTAGAAAGTTTTGACTTTTGAGCAAATCTTGAGTTTTCTTGATGAATCATGATCAACCCTTGATCAAATGATGAATGTAACTTCAAAATGAGGATGTTGACCAAAAATCAGAAGTTTTGACTGTATGTTGACCACAGTTGACGTTTTGTCCAATACAACTGATTTTCAACCATTTGAGCAATTGTCTGAGGAAACTTGACTTGTGAAGCTTGAAACTTGACATGGAGAATCTTTGAAACATATGAGGAAGCATGAAGACCATTGGAGATGTTGGAAATCCATCTTGACTTGGGAGATACCAAATCCTAGTTTGGGTTGATTGTCTAAGAGAGAGTTTGTCTGATCAACTCTTGAGGAATCCTTGAGCATAGATGTATGAAATCTTTTGAGAAGATGGAGGGAAAATTTTGGGTATGACTGCCCCTGTTCAATCTTCTTGTCTGGAGGGTTAGATTGACATGCTTGTCTTCGTGACCGAAGGTAGAAGATGATTGAACACTCGAGTACACCGAAAATTTGCACTATTGGTACGACGATGCGGGAATGGGCTTAGATGCCATTTGGAGAAGTTGGAGACTTCGCTGGGGAACGAGTCGTACGCTAGACTCGAGGTTGTTAATAGGAGAACTGACGAAGATGGGCTTAAGATGCCATCTAGAAAGGTCGATGCTGGGGAGTGAGTCGTATGTTAGGCTCTGTAGATGTTCCTGGAACGGAGAGGAGATGGGATTAAGATGCCATCCGGAGGGAGTCGTACGTTAGACTTCGTGTTCACTTTGAATGAAGTTATTGGTCTATATTGATTTTTAACCATATATGCAGCATTCTGAAAGTGAAGAGATGTTGACAAATAGTCGGAGATGGGCTTAAGATGCCATCCAAGGCAACTGAGTCGTACGCTAGTCTCTGTAGTTGCTGTTGATAATAAGGAATCAGAATAAATCTTCATGTTGATTACTCTGAGGGAGATTGTAGTTGGCAAGAATGTGGATAGCTTCCCTGTTGTGCATCGGGTGTTGATCCATTGCCTGTTATCGGAGGATAACTAGAGGTGGTCTTTCAGATAGTTTTCCCGTCGGTTCGGGGCTTAATCCTGGACCAGTCGTCGGAGGACAACCAAGGGCGATCTTTCAGATAGTTTTCCCGTCGGTTCGGGGCTTAATCCTGGACCAATCGTCGGAGGACGACCAAGGGCGATCTTTCAGATAGTTTTCCCGTCGATTCAGGGCTTAATCCTGGACCAATCGTCGGAGGACGACCAAGGGCGGTCTTCGAGATAGTTTTCCGTCGGTTCGGGCTTAATCTCGGACCCGCTTCGTCGGTAGTATTACTGTTTTGGAGAAAACAAAGAAACTTTGATAGAATATTCGTTAGTTTTATGCAAAGTATGATGCATGATGTTGTATATGAATGACATATGCATGAATTATGACTTTATGAGAAATGTATGGATGATAGATGTTGTGATATTTCAAAACATATCCATCTTGAAGAAGATGCGGATGTTACGCTTGAAGATTCGACTTCGCTTGGGATTTGTGTAGGTGAGAACCCCGCTTTGAAGGAGAAGAAAGATATCCTGGATTCCTCCGATGCACTATCCGACCAAGTCTTGGGCCTAGATATTGTTGAGGAAGGTAGAGATTTGAGAAGCTCGTTGTTGGAGATCTCGTAGACCCTGCTGAGGAGAATCTGGAAGGCGATCCGTTGGGGACCTTGTATGTAGATCCTGCTGAGGAAATTTAGGAGATGCTCTACTGGGGATTCAGAGTGCAGATCTCGCTGGAGAGCATTTGATAGTTGCCGGGAGACCAGGTTGGAAGAGTCAGGAACTCGTTGTAATCTCTGGCTGGGGAATGAGGATGTAATTTCCTCCGGTGCATTATCTGACCAAGTTTCGAGTCTGGATACCGCTGCTGGGAGAAGGGGGAGGATTGAGAAATATCCGCTGGGGATGAAGTGTTATGGCTTGGAGACTGATGTAACGTTGCTCGGTTGAGTGGAATCACTGCTTGTGGATTAACATATACTCCGTTGGGGAAGGTGTGTTGTGAGTGACACCTTTATGCTCTGTGGGGAACTATTTGGTGACTCTCGTCGTCATCCCAATTCCTAGAACCTGTAGTAAGTACCTTTGCATGTTCACTTTTCGTACGTTTGCAAAGAGATTTTTACTGTCGAGTGCGTATAATCATTCAACGCAAACGTTGGACTTATTGCAACCGACAACAGTGAAAATTGTAAAGAGAAAGAACTTGTATTTATTTGAAATGTGGCGTATGGCCAAGTAGTTTTGTACACAAGAAAGGTAAAAAAGTTATGCCGAAACAATCTCGTTAAGTTCCAACTATGCTAGTACTCATATATTTCAACTATCTCATCTCTTTGTCGTGAGAAAGAGTAGACTGATCTTCGCCATTTGAATCTTGAATGCCGATAGTAGTGCAGAAGGGTGATCCGAAGAGACATAGTCGTGCGCTTAAATCCTAACTTTGCCTAGACCGCCTTTCGGGTTTTCACCTCACCGATACCTTTTTGCCCAAGCCGCCTTTTCGGTTTTCGACTTGCGGGTGTACATGTTTTGTATATATCCTTTACTTTTGCCCAAACCTTTGGTTCGCCAGATGCCCTTATTTTTGCCTAGGCCACCGACCTAGCGAGTCTCTTTTATGCGTAGTATTTTTGACTATGTCTGCGCTCACGTGGTGTGGGAAGTCTTCACCATCCATGGTGCTAAGTATCATAGCTCACGGAAAACACTGCCTTGACTACAAACGGTCCCTCGAGGTGGGAGTCCATTTGCCCTGGATCACCTTGTGGAAGAATGATGCGCTTGACTACTAGATCACCGACTTGGTAGACTCGGTGCTTGACTTTCTTGTTAAATGCTCGATCATTCGCTTTTGATAAATCTGTCCATGGCGGATGGATGCGAGTCGTTCTCATCAATCAAATTAATCTGGTCAAGGCGAGTCGACCCAATCTTCGCCTAACTCTGCCTCCCGGAGGACTCGTTGAGGGTATCCAACCTCGATGGGTAAGACGACTCCATACCGTATCTGAGAGAGAAGGGTTGCCCTGTTGATGTTCGTCTGTAGCGATAACCATGAAGAGCAAATGGTAACATTTCATGCCAATCTTTGTAAGTCACCGTCTTCTTCGATAATCTTCTTAATGTTCTTGTTGGCGGCTTCCACTGCGCCATTCATCTTAGGCCGATATGGAGAAGAGTTGTGATGCTTGATCTTGAACTGCGTGCGAGTTCGGTGATCATCTTGTTGTTGAGATTAGAGCGTTATCGTGATAATCCTTTTCGGAGTGCCATACCGAGATAAGATTGTGCTTGATGAATCGAGCCACTACATTCTTGGTAACAGATGCGAACGAGGCTGCTTCTACCCACTTGGTAAAGTAATCAATTGCCACAAGGATGAAACGATGCCCATTGGAAGCTGTGGGCTTAATTTCTCCAATCATGTCAATGCCCCACATTGCAAAAGGCCAAGGAGAAGTTAAAACATTCAGAGGTACGAGGTACGTGTACTTTGTCGCATAACCGCACTTGTGACAAGATCGAGCATGTGACAATCACTTCCATGGTGACCAATAGTAACCGTTTCAAAATCTTCTTAGCCATGGTGTGTCTCTGGAATGGGTACCGACCCGCTGTAACTCTTCCATGATACGCATTCTTTTTTCGTCTACACAATAGAGCACAAGTCGTGGTTGCGCTTGTATAAAATGTCGTTGTTGAGAAAGAATTTGGGCGAATCTCCTCATGAACTTCTTATCATTTGATGATGCCCTCGGGATATTCCGAGTCTCAAGATACCTCTTCACATCGTAGTACCAAGGTTTCTCTTCTGCGTCAAGCTCACAACAATATTCTGGTTCGTCAAACTTCTCAATGATGATCTGGGGAGCCTCGTTGTCCCATCTAACCTTGAACATAGACGACATAGTAGCCAATGCGTCTGCCAACTGATTCTCTTCTCGTCAAATATGATTGAAAGTGATCTCTTCAAAGTAGGGAATCAAACTCAGAACATGCTCTCGATATGGAATGAGATTCGGATGCTTCGTATCCCACTCGCCTTCTGATCGATCACTAAAGCCGAGTCTCCATACACTTGTAAGAACTTGATTCTTAAGTCAATAGCACTTTAAGACCCATGATGCACGCTTCAGACCGCCATATTGTTAGTGCAATCAAACATAATCTGGTGAAAGGCGATGTCCGCTGCAGGGATGTAATGATGGCGCCAATGCCATTGCCAAGTGCTTTTGAGGCTCCATCAAAGACCATAGTCCATCGGGATCCTTGTTCGGGTCCTTTGTCGGGCCTGGTTCTTCACAATCAGTAATTAGTAAAACATCTTCATCTGAAATTAACTACATAGATCGATAGTCATCTACGGCTTGATGAGCCAAATGATCGGCTACCACACTTCCTTTGATCGCCGAGAAGTGTGTCGATGTCATATTCGGTCAAGATCATTTGCCATCTTGCTATTCTTCCGCAGAGGTGGTTTCTCAAAGATGTATTTTATCGGATCCATCTTAGAAATCAACAAGGTAGTGTGAGTCAACATATCTGCCTTAGTCGTGACAAGCCAAAGCGTTGCAAGTTTTCTCGAGTGAGTATCTTGTTTCACGGTAAACTTTTGCTAAGGTAGTATATTGCATGCTCTTTTCGACCTGACTCGCCATGTTGCCCCAACACACACGCCATTGAGTTCTCTAACACCGTCAGTACATGATAAAGGTCTTCCCGGGGCGATCGTGATGGGAGGATTCTAGGTACTCCTTGATTTTGTCAAAAGCGATCCGCAATCGCCGCTCCATTCTACTACTTGATCTTTCTTTAGTAACTTGAAGATTGGCTCACAAGTAGCAGTTAGGTATGCAATGAATCTGGCAATGTAGTTTAATCGGCCCAAGAAACCTCGACCTCCTTCTCGTAAGGGCGCCGCATCTCTTGAATAGCTCTAACCTTGGCGGGTCAACTCAATACCTTTACCACTGACAACAAACCCTAGGAGTTTTCCGGATCTAACTCCAAAGGTGCACTTGTTAGGATTCAGTCTCAATCTGTACTTCTTCAACCGTCGAGCAGTTTCGCAAATGATCAAGATGTTCTTCTTCGTGATCGAGCTATCATGTCGCCGACGAGACCTCTATCTCGTGATGAATCATGTCATGAAACAATGTCACCATAGCTACCGATAAGTGGCCCGCGTTCTTCATCCGAACGGCATAACCTTGTAGAAAAGTGCCCCCATGTAACAAAAGTAGTCTTTCCATGTCTTGGAGCCATTTTGATCCGATTGTAACCGAGAAACCATCCATGAAGGAGAAAACCTTATGCCGAGCGGTGTTGCCTACTAGAACATCAATATGAGGAGTGGGAAATCTTTCGGACTCGCTTTGTTCGATCTCTTTAATCCACACACATTCGTACTTTACCATCCTTCTTAGGCACGGGTACATTAGCAACCCATCGGGATAAGAGGTGACTAAGAAACCAGCGTTGAGCGCTTCATAACTTCGCTTTGATTTTCTCGACATCTCAGACGCATGCGAACCTTCGTTTGGGAAAACCTTCTTTTGTCGCAATCGATGAACCACAATATCAATGTCTAAACTCGCATGTCTTCGTATGACCAAGCAAAACCTCAATATAGTCTCGTAGCATCCGAACCAACCTTTCTTTAACACTTCTCAAGACCCGCTCCTATCTTGATCTCTTTTGCCTTCCAAATCCAAATTCACAACCTCAACTTGCTCTTCGTGGTGGTGTATAACTCGCTCTTCTTCTTGCAAGTTCTCATGGCACTTCACAATCTTCCTCACTTTCGCCTTCGGCTTGGTAGATCGGATTATCGAAGTCATATTTAGCACTAGCATAGTCATATTAACGAGATTCGAGTGATTCGCAGTTCACGGGGTGTGTGTAAGAACACATAGCTTTTGAAGGGGTGATAAAGTAAAGAAAGAAAACAAACAATTGAATGTAAAGTCCAACGAATTTATTGAATGAAAATACGCAACGACGTGATAATAACCTCGAACGAGCCATGATGCCCGGCAAGGCACTAGGCTTTCAAAGTTTATTGTTCAAAACATAAAAAATAAAAGCAAAACAAAACAAGAGCAAACTCCCGACTAAAGGAGATTGGTATGACGTCTTGGACTTCCAATTGCTAAGCCCATGTTCGGAGTGGAAGATCCACGTCGATGTCGCCGTTGTCGCTGCCTTCTATAGCATGGACTCCACTGGCCGATGTGGAAGGAAGTTGGCGGCACGTTCGCGTATCATCTTCGACCTTGATGGTGAAGCCTAAACCGCCTTGTCGTTGAAGGAAGATCGGAGCGACCCCAAATAGAACTACCTTCTTTGGAGACTTGAGCGTCTTTCAATGAGGCCATCCTAGGCGAGCTTGTGTAACTTCAGAGTGGTTGTAGAGTCAACTGCATGACTCGGGAATTGTTTCAAAAGCTTGAGTCTCAAAGAATTCACCTTCCATCTCAAGATAACGGACGATCGCAGATGACGACCATATACTCTTATTCACCACATCCGTGATAACCTTTCCTTTCACCGGTACCATTTGATGCAAAGTAATAATGTATTTGCCCCATGTATCCAAGGGCATCCAAGTAAGCAAGAATAAGTCGGACGAATGTCCATGACAAAGAAAGTAGAGTCAAAAGTCCGGGAACCGACTTTAACAGCAGTGAGCTCTCCAAGTCTGTTCGCTAGAACCATCAAAAGCTCTCACAATAATGTCACTGGTCTCGAACCAACCCTTCGACATCAAGCCGATCAAAAGCGGTCTTGGTAGGATATTCAGAGCGTAACCGTGTCAACCAAAACATGAGACAGTAGTACCCTTGCATTCAACAGATGTGCAAGGCCTTATTGTGTTTCTTTCCTAAGGAGTCAAATCAAGATCGAGAAGCCTAGGCCGTTGTTGGCAGCCGTGCTAGCAATACAAACTTCGAATGGTGGTGGTAGTGTCTTGCACATGAGCATTCTTCGTAAACTTCACCAAGGCATTAGCATGAGCCTCGAGCACAAGAGCAGAGCAAGCATGGATATCTTGGACGGAGTCTGTCCCAATTGTTCCACAACATTGTAATCACTCTTCTTGATAATCTTCAGAATTTCCTCCATTCCTCGTTTGGAGGTGTCTTCAGTAACTTCCTTTGGTACTTCTGGTTGAAAGCGGATGAGCCAGGTTCTTTCCTCTAGCTAGGGATATTGGTGGAGTAGACGGAATGCGAGCTGGAGTCAGTTGTCTTTGGAGGAGAGATCTCGAGAGAATACCCTTCGGTTCGTCACCCATCGATCGGTGATGTTGTCGATGTCGTGAATAGAAGCTCCAATGGTAAGATCCTCAATTGTCAGAGGATCTTGCTTGACGCCATGATAGTAAACATCAGCTCCATAATTCCAAGGGATAGCCTTGTCAGAGGAATATGGCACTGGTCTTGGAGAAGTGATAATGAGAGGTGCCACCAGGCACAGGATCGCAGAGGAAACTTATCGTGTTAACATCGGATAGTCTTGGAAATCGTCACCCCACCCGGTCGCCTTAACATCTTCAATAGGAATCTTGTAACTATCAAGGACAGTGTACTTCACCATGTAATCGTACTTTCCACTTGGCTGCCCCAAGGTATCCCACACAGATGGTACAGTTTCGTTCGCATTGTCGATCTTCAACTTAGACATTTCTTCACACAGCTTCTGCACAGGTGGTTTCAGAAATAGTATCTCACGGTTATCCCTCATGCACTGAACACGTCTTCTTAACCAAGCACAACCATCAGGCACGGATGGGCACCAACGACAATCCTCTGGGCATCCTGGATTGACACCGGCTTGCAGCAAGTTCCTCTTAACAATCATCAGAGGAATGGTCAAGTCATCTATGTTGAAAACATAAGTATCGTCACCAACAGCATTGGAACTCTTGTCATGGTTAGGCATAGGCGCGTTGATCACATTCGGAGTCTCAACAGGAGGGTCAAATTCAATTTTCTTAGCTTCAATCATATCTTGAATCTTGTTCTTCAGAGCCCAACAATTGTCAGTGTCGTGCCCTGGGCTATTGGAATGGTAAGCACACTTAGCATTAGGATTGTACTTCGGAGAGGAAGTGTTGACATTCGAGGAGGATCCTCAAGGTAATCACTCTGTGTTCAACATGTGTTGCAAGGCTGCGACAAAGGCATGTTGATCTTAAGAACTGCCTTCGTGGCGCTCTGCTACGCGTTGTCTCACCGAGATTGTGCTGATGTAGGATTCGAGATCACAACGCCCCCACAAATTGAGCGCGGTCGTCTTGGCTCGGCTTTTCTTACACAGATTAGCTTCTTTTACCACCAAAAGACTTCTTCGCAGATTTGAAGATGACTCTACATGAATCTTCCCACTTGATACTACTTCAATGCGTCATCAATATCACCGGTGAATCCGGATGAAGAATTTCCAATCGATGATTGAAGAACGGGCCTGTCGCTGCTCCCATAAACATATCAACCAACTCCCTATGGACAAGGGTGGTTGAACTCACCGCTAGGTCTCCATTTCGAGCATACCCTTGAACTTCGTCACGACCCATAGACATGCTTTGTAGTTGCATGCGAGGGTGTCAATTCAAGATTGTACTCATACCGTTTGTAGAAAGCATCACTAAGTCACCCAAGTACGGATACGGTCATTCTCTAGTCGATAATACCATTCCAACCGGGTGCCGGACAAACTCTCTTGAAAATAGTGCATCCACAACTTCTCATCATCGGGGATTGATCTTACGGACATAGGACTTCAAATGCACTTAGGGCAAGACATGCCATCATACTTAGCAAAGTAGGAACCTTGAACTTGGGAGGAATCACAACACCGGAACAAGACTTAGATCATCAAAATTCAGCCGGACATCTTCAAGTTTTCCACAAGATTCGACGGTCTTCGAGTTGTTTGTACTTGTCATCTTCATCGAGTTGGCTATAATCGAATGATCCTCTCCTCCTTTCTTTGGCTCACGCCGATCACCTTCATCACCCTTGGTACTCCCTGTATGGACACTTCCTTCGTAGAGCTCGATCCGACCGACCACTTTTGGACCCCTTTGAAACGTCTACCCATGTTGAGGAGACCAACAACCTTCTTCTTCTTGTTGATGAGCTTCTTCAAATCTTCTTGGCCTGGACCAAGTTGGTGAACATCCTTGAACCGAGCATTCGAGCCCCGAGATCTTTGACACTGCTCAAGAGCCATTTCGCTAAAATAAATAGCGAGCAAATGAGAAAACCAATCTCCAATGTACCGTGATGCAATGTTATGCTATGCTATGCGATGTTTATGCGAATGCAATGCAATGTTTTCAAGGACCTAAGAGATTTAAATTTGTTAAACAAGCAATGAGCAAACATTTATTAGTACTTCTTTTTATTATTTTCTTTTAAGTACAAAAGATAGTTCAAAACAATAAAAGAAAACATAAACATCCTAAAGCTCTAAGTCTCCATGGCGCTTCCTCTTGGTGCCGATGTAAGCGTTGATGTTTCGCTCCTCGTGAAGTAGCTTGGTCAACTCTAACACTTTCTTCTCACTTGCATAACACTGAGCTTCAAAGGTATCCCTTTCTTCTTTAAGTTGAATCCAAGATCTCTTCAAGTCTTCAAAATCGTAGGCATGTTAGGATGGAGAAAAAGATAGGTACGCCACCTATAGCAACAGTTCCATAATTACGGTAAAACAGGCGTGAATGGCATCATGAGGTTTTGAGCTCGAGCTCGCACCCATCTGAGGTAAGGTTCCCAAGGAATGGAGTTCGGGTGCCCCAAAGTCTTGGTGTCGGTCTTCTTTACCATGCCCCAAGCATGTATGAACCTTCATCCAATTCGAGATCGTGATTGTAGTCGAACACAACATCTTGGAGAAGCATATCATGTGGACCATCTCTTCAAGCAAAACCAAACTGACGTAGAGCTAAAGAAGGGTTGTAAGTGATACCTCCCCTTATACCAAGTAGCGGTACATTAGGGAACTCTCCACAACGCTCAATGAAGGTGAAGTCCTTTTGAGAGAAAAGATTCCAACGGATATCGGAATGAGAGAGTGACATCAATCTTTGAGACCATCTCAACCTTTGTTCGTTCTTCAAAATCGATGGAGGAAGGTGAAATAAACCACCTTGAAAGTAACGGACACAACACATGAGAGTTCCTTGTCGCTTAGTAGTACGAGTGTGGAGAGAATGTAGGATATCTCCAAGTAAGGTAGGCACAGGATTGCGGGTAAGAAACAACTTGATGGCATTGACATCTATGAATTGATCCGAGTTAGGGAATAGAACCAAACCATAAATTAGCAAGGCCACAATGTTCTCAAATGCATGGAAACTCATAACTTTGAGGAATTCTCGGGCTTTCTTGATTAAGAACTTGGAAAGTAAACCCTTAACTCCACTTCTAGTTTCCCAATTGGCTTCGATATCTGAACGCTTAAGATGTAAGGCGGATGCGATGTCTTCGAACTTAGGAACCTTTTCCAAACCGGTGAATGGCATTTGGTCGAGAATAGGTACCCCAAGTAGCTTAGAGAACTCTTCTAAAGTAGGAACCAACTGATAATCTGGAAATGTAAAGCAATGGTGTTTCGGATCAAAGAACTGGAATAGGACATGCATCATATCTTCTTCAAAACCGGAGATAACCAAGTCAAGCAGATAACCATGTCTTTGATGAATCGAGCATGGTCGGAATTTTGAAACCAATTCTTTGAGTTGAGAAGGGATACCCATGAAGTTGATTCGGATAGTCTTTCTAGAAGCCATAATCCCTACAAAACAGAGCAAAGATAAATCCCTAGGTCCTTGAAATAGTTAGAAATGATATGTAATGCAAATGATGTCATGATGTCATGTTTAGCACACACAAACAATTCACACAATGAGCCTAGGTTTAAGGCTTGCATGAGGTATAGGTAATTACCCTACCAAAGGTTTGAGTTGGTTCATCTTGTCCTATAATAGTAACGGTTCTAGGAATCTCATATCATAGATCTTTCTCGAGGCGCTATTTCAATACGACGGCCAAGTGGTCGATCGAAAATGTCCCAAAAGTCCGATCTCAATGAGCGTAGCATCGAGTATCAACCAACCTTAGTCTGTACCAAAGCCGGCCATCTCACTACCTTCTAATGGCTAAGATGGGTCAATTAAGGTTCTAAAAGTTTAGTTAGCTTGATGACACCACGCAAGCCAAATACTATCTTCAACTTGGGAATGAAGAGTATCGGACAACCAAAGTGTCACGCTAACGGCCATCATGTTGACCGTTTAGTTATACGTCTAACGGTCGCGATGATCTAATGCTACTTACCTAAAAGGAAACCCGGATCCGGGTGTAGGATCCCCCAACAAATATAATACCCAAGCAACCCTTAAAGATAAAGCAATCATGTCAATCAAAAAGCAATAAAAGTTATCTAGAAATCCCTAAGGCAATTCTCTTTGGGCTTTCCTCACAGAGTCGCCGCTCAGAATACGGTGAACCGACTTTGTAGGATTTTGTATCCAAATGTGCGGATAGCAAGAGTCGCCACCGACTTTTATTTTATCCAATTAAGGGAAGGTAAAAGTAAAGAAAAAGACCTTCATTAGATTCGAGTTCGGGAGAATGGTTATGAAAAGGGAAGGTATTAGCACCCCTTTCCATCCGTAGTTATCTACGGGCTCTTAGTTGCTCTAGATCACTTTTTTAAAATTGCTTTCTGTGTGTTTGACAAAAATGTTTTGAAAAGGCATCTCACTTTGACTTTGTAATGATTCATGTAGGAATGTATACAAAGTGTTCGGAAATGTTTAGTTTTGAGAAGAATTTGAACTTTGAAAAAAGTGTAATGTGTGAAAAGCATTTTGATAGAGCAAGCAACTAAAAGACTTATTTACCCACTCAGAATTGGTCGTTTTGTTGTACTTCTACATTCCTTTAGAATAGCGTTAGCCATACCATTAGTTAGTAGGTAGCTCCATTCGTTGGATGTAATCGGGTCGTTCGAAGGGACATCGGATGGTCATAGAAGGCAACTTGTAGGAAGTATCCTAGCACATTCGAAGGGACTATCATCATTTTTCGTAGGCGACAATCGAGAGTCAAGATCATGTATTCGGAGGCGACATCGTGGGTCTTATGATCTTTGTATCGAAGGGACTATGATGATTTGTTTGGAAGGCAACGGTGCTAGGATACCTCTACGTTCGAGGGACATGACCATTTTGAATCGAAAGGCATCGAGAGAATTACCCTAAGGGGTGCGTGTGTGAAAGAAGTGTGTCAAATTCAGATATTTTATCTTGAAGATTAGTGGGCTAAGTTAATTTTAATCTTGCCATACACGCCTAATTACTAGCAATTGATAAGGGTGCGGAAAGTAAAATGCGGAATGTAAAGGCGGAAATGTAAATGTGCGGAAAGTAAAACCTACGCTATTACATGGCTTTGGGGCAGATACATAATTTAAAATGCGGAAAATAAAGATCCTAATTAAAACTATTACAACCCATATGCAATTACATTATTGGAAAAATAGAATGATAAAAAGAAAACGTCCGAATCGGAGCAACCTGTGAAAGAATAAGAAAATCGGGAAATATGATGAAATCGAATAAGAGAAAAAATGTTAGAAAAAATGTTAGAAAAAATGCAATTTTTAATTGGGAAAAAATATGACATGCTGGAAATAATATTAATATGCTAAGATAATTTTTTGGGATTTTTTGGAAAAGATTTAATAATTAAAATGCAATTAAAAGTGAATTAAATGCAAAATTATGAATAAAATTAAATATGCATGCAAAATTATATTTTTTAATTTTAGAAATTAAATAAACATTTTATGAACATAATGCAAAAAGAAAATTAATTTTTGATGAATTTTTAATGCAGAAATAAAATTGTGAAAAGAATTAATAATAATGCAAAAATATTAAAAATATGAAAACATGAAAAATAATGCAAGTTTGTGAAAAGAAATGAAAACTGGCCCTGGACGGATTCGAACTCGTGACCCTGGCTTCAAACCTTGAAAACCAACGCGCTGATCGCTACGCCATGTGTGCATCTGTGTTTGAAATCTGGATCGAGTGAAACAAAGACAAGTGTCGTCCCCTGGCTCCCTCAATTGCGCGCGAAGCTTCATCGTCCCCGATTCAAATATTTGAAGCTAGCGTCGGCCATTGTCCGTCACTAAGGTCCCTGGCAAATTCAAAAAATCAAGCAAACGTAATATAAATGACATCTAAGACCATGGTTCGATTCAGGACATTGTTCCGAGTTCAATGGTATAGGTCTTGAGGCCCAATTTTTCCTGTATAGAGAAACCCTAAATCGATACCAGAAACCCTAATCATGGCATAACACGATTCAGGCCATGGAAATCCAATTGGCTTGCCCAGAAAGCTTGCAAACAACTCACTAAACACAAATACAACAACAAATCATGTTAATAATGCATGAATGTGAGAAATCGAAATTTGAAAATTCAAGAACAAACCGAATTCGGTTTACACGATTCTGAATGGTTTTGTGCAATGTAAAGGTCTGATTCGCTTCTGGAGATGTCAAGGAACCTGTTGGACACTTTAAAAACGATTGAGAATGGCTGGGAGTAGGATTCCCACTTGCTTGAGAGGCACGGTTTTTTGAGCTTGCAACTAGGGTTCTTGGAGCAATTTTTTCGTCTCCTTGTGATTGATATGCATCAAGTATATATGCTGGATGAATTTGGCATTGTTTTTGGAAAGATTTGATCAATAATCAATGAAAATCAATTTTGATATTTCCATGAAAATCAAATTTTCAAAACTTGTTCAATTCCAATCAAATCTTCCCATATTTGATTCAATTTCGAAATTGCTGGCATTTATGGGTTAATTGGATCACAAGCAAGCAATAAAAATCAATCTTTCAATTAATTTTGATTTTATACTTTATTTTTCAAATTAATTTGTATTTAAATGAATAAATTCCAAATTAAATAGGAAAATAAAATAGAAAATCGTGGCATTGGGCTTGGACATTCCTACTTGCATGAGGAATAAGTTTGGATGAAGAAAAAGTAGGCCCATTTGCAAAAGATTTGATTTTTTGAAGTATCTCTCTTTGTGCATTCTTTCAAAATTGCCCAACTTGTGGATGGTGTAACTTGCTCAATTTTCCACATTTTTGAGTGTTCTTGGACTTTTTGGAAATATCTAAGAGTCCTCTAAACAATGTCTTTGGTCTCATATCAATTGGAGTTACCATGCTCAATATATCTTCAAATCAAAAAGTTGACTTTTTGTTGACTTTGAAAATGACCTGTAATGTTTTGAGCTATACCTCTCAAATGAAGCATTTTTTGGACATTCTTGTGAGACATGAAGTTGTAGAGAATTGAATTTCCTTCAAAATGAGCTTTGGTGGGAAAATTTCTGAGAAAGTATGAGAAAGTTATGATCAGTCAAAGTTCAGTTGACTTTTCACCTAGAAACCCTAATTTAGAAAGTTTTGACTTTTGAGCAAATCTTGAGTTTTCTTGATGAATCATGATCAACCCTTGATCAAATGATGAATGTAACTTCAAAATGAGGATGTTGACCAAAAATCAGAAGTTTTGACTGTATGTTGACCACAGTTGACGTTTTGTCCAATACAACTGATTTTCAACCATTTGAGCAATTGTCTGAGGAAACTTGACTTGTGAAGCTTGAAACTTGACATGGAGAATCTTTGAAACATATGAGGAAGCATGAAGACCATTGGAGATGTTGGAAATCCATCTTGACTTGAGAGTTACCAAACCCTAGTTTGGGTTGATTGTCTAAGAGAGAGTTTGTCTGATCAACTCTTGAGGAATCCTTGAGCATAGATGTATGAAATCTTTTGAGAAGATGGAGGGCAAATTTTGGGGTATGACAACTCCCAAGGGGCATGTGTAACACCCAAAAATCTAGATTAATTATTTAATTAGTTATTTAATTGATTTGGTGTGAATATTGGTGATTATTAACAAACACATGAACTATTGTGATTTATATGATGCGTTGAGGTGTGTCGGTGATACGTTGTTGTGGGGTAATGTTGGAATAATATAAATATGAGGATTACTTAATTAATCTATAATTATTTATAATTCAAGTAATTATTTGGGATTAATTAGATTTAATTATAATATTTAGAATCACTATTATTAATAAAATAAAGGGATAATGGTGTAGAGACAAGAAGGGCTAAATGGTAATTTTATGTGCATTAAGTGAGGGCAAGGATGGAACAACATATTAGGGGTCCTATGGGTAAAAAGAGAAAACAAGGAAATAGCGATCATTCTGTACGACTGTGGCTTTTGGAGAAAAGTGAGAAGCAACTAGGGCACAAAGAGAAGATAAGAGGAACTCATGGCAAAGCTTGAAAGAGAACAAAGCTCATAATATAATTTAAGTGGCTTAATCACGTTTATTATAATTGATATCGGGTTAAGGTGTTGGTAGATTTGTGTTTTGTGTGATGACTTTGATGAAGATTGATGAAATTGATAAAAATCATGTGTTGAATGAATAAATGCATGAATACTTGATTAATGTAGGATGTTAGGATCTCTAAATAAGTGTTATAGGCTGTTATGAATGTTATATAATCATAGGATTTAGAATTCTAAAATTATAACTTTTTATGGAATTGAATTCGGCGATTCAAAAGGCCTTCAACCGCAGAAAATTGTAAGGTGAAAATTATTGTTTCGCATACAGCACCAGAGAGAAGAGAAGAGAAATTTATCTGGAAAGCTTGAAAGAGATCAAAGTTAGGAATCTAAGGTAAGTGTCTTAATCGTGTTTATGATAATTGATATCATGTTACGGTGTTGGTAAAATTGTGTTCTGTGTGATGACTTTAATGAAGATTGATGAAATTGATGAAGATCATGTGTTGAATGGATAAATGAATGAATCCATGATGAATGTATGATTTAGGATATCTAAATAAGTGTTATAGGATTTTATGAATATTATATAATCATAGGATTTAGAATTATGAAACTAGAACTTTCTACGGAATTGAATTCAGAGGTCTGGAAGGCCTCAAAGCGCTAAAAATCACAGGGTGAGAAGTGTTGTTTCACATGAAGAACCAGGCGAGGGATAAGCGATGCAGCGCCCCATCATTGTCAGTGAGGAAGAGTTAAGAGGGAACAATGATAATGTGGATCTCAGAGCCCCAGCAGCACCGACGATGAAGAAGCGGCATAGCGCCAATAGCAATGCAAACGATGCAGAGGCGATGTAGTCTGGTGTTGTACCCCAAAATTCGCCTTCTTCATTGTAATAAACACTTTATAGTACACTTAACTTTTAGTTGATTTACATACATGTCATTCATGCATTAACCATGAGTTTAAAGTAATTCCATGTGAAAAGAGTAATTATTCTTTAAAGTAGAGGCTAAAGAAATTTTTTGTTTCTCTGAGCTTAATTGCATTTTGTGGCTTCTCAATCATCTTGATCAGTGGTTAATCTATTCGTCATTATAACAAAGTCTCTTGTGCTCTAAAATGTCTCAAATGGAAGAGAAATCCAAGTGTTTCAGTTGATTTGCAACAGTTCGGATTAGAGACAATGCTTTTGCTGGTTCAAACTCATAAATTCGTAACTTTCAACTGGAGTACTGCTCTGGAGTGGTTTCACTGGTATTGGAACCGTCTTGGTATTTTCTATATTTCGTAGGTTTGTATTTAAAGTTGATTCATAGAGGAAAGCCTCTGAATGGTTTAAGTTCTTTGGAGCGGAATTCATTTCGCTTGTTGTTTATCTGCATTTCGAATGTTCAGAAATTCATAACTCTCAGGTCGTTCGATATTTTTGGATGATTTTCGACTGGAGAGTCCTTCTCGGTGTTATCTTCAACTTTTAGTCTCAGGTTGGAGGCCAATTGTGTGAATAAGGTCTCCAAAAAAATCAGTCAGATACAGAACCAATGGTCATCCTTTAATAGGAGAGAGCAGGATAGGAGGCTTGAGTAAATACTCTTTGATACTTTCAAATTCCCTTTGGAAATCATTTGTCCATACGCAACCTTGATCTTTCTTCAACAACTTGATGATGGGTTCACATGTTGTAGTCATATGAGAAATGAACCTGGAAATGAAATTCAATCATCCAAGGAAGCCTCTGACTTGCTTTTCAGTTCTTGGTACATACATCTCTTGAATGACCCTAACTTTATCAGGATCAACTTCAATTATTTTTTGGCTAACAAAGAAACCTAACAGCTTTCCAGATTGGACACCAAAAGTACATTTATTAGGATTCAAACGGAGACGATACTTCCTCAAATGCTTAAATAACTTCAACAAGTCTTCCAAATGATCTTCCTTAATTTGGGACTTGTCAATCATATCATCCACATACACTTCAATTTCTTTATGCATCAGATCATGAAATAGGGTCGTCATGGCCCTCCGGTACATTGCACCAGCTTTCTTCAACCCGAAGGGCACCACTTTGTAACAGAATGTTCCCCAGGGTGTGATAAACATTTTTTTTCCATGTCCTTTGGAGCCATCTTAATTTTATTGTATTCGTAAAATCCATCCATAAACGAGAATAATTTGCACTTGGCAGTACTGTCCACCAACATATCAATGTGCGACAAAGGAAAGTCATCTTTCGGACTAGCCTTGTTCAGATATCGGTAATCAACACACATGCAGACCTTTTCATCTTTCTTTGGCACTGGCACAATATTGGCAATCCATTAAGGATAAACTGATGTCACAAGGAAACTTGCATCAATATGCTTCAAAACCTCCTCTTTAATCTTTATCGCCATATCAGGATGAGTTCTTCTTAACTTTTGCTTGATTGGCGAAAACTCGGGCTTCAACAAAAAGTGATGCTCCACAATATCAGTATCTAAACCTGGCATGTCTTGATACAACCAAGCAAATATATCCACGTATTCCTTCAACATTTCAATCAAACGACTCTTCACCTCAGGATGTAGCAATGCTCAAATATTGACTTCTTTCACATCTTCATCAGAACCCAAGTTAATGACTTCCAATGGCTCTTTGCATGGCTGAATGGTGTTTTCCTCGTGCTTAAGCAATCGAGAAACCTCTTCAGGTATCTCATCAAATTCCTTTGCTTCGGCTACAT
Source organism: Vicia sativa (assembly GCA_021764765.1). Classification (NCBI taxonomy): domain Eukaryota; kingdom Viridiplantae; phylum Streptophyta; class Magnoliopsida; order Fabales; family Fabaceae; genus Vicia; species Vicia sativa. Next base: position 184,639,512 of record CM038795.1, read on the forward strand.
ATACAGGATGTTCAAAGTTGGAAGAGGGCGCATGGTCATTGTTTTCAAAGGTTTTATCAATTAATTTGCACATATGGTTATGATTGATTTTAGAAACTGACACATGTAATAAGTGATTATGCAAATTCATTTCAGTTATTATATTTTTTGGGGAAAGGTTTTTTCTGATTACCATTTTTCAAGAAAATGCAGAAAATAAAAGACATAATTTGGAATGAAAAACAAACTTTTATTAATGATGTTAAATTTCAAAACAACAGACTTTGACCATGTAACATCACTCTCACCTAGGGCATAGTGAAAGGATTGTTATTTGAAAATTTAAACAAATAAAAGTGAATTACTTCTACACGTGAATGCAACTGGGGATGTCAATAGCAGTCCAATTACAAACTCTGGCTCCATGTGTCACAAAGTTGGGCATTTCCTGCTCTGATCCCTCTTCAACAATGGCATTGACTCTTGGAACGGTAGGATCAAGATAACTTGCACTTCGGAAAACATCTTGGTATTTGACGAAAGCATACTTCGGCTTCAGCACCTCCTTCCTATTTTTCATGGGAAAGCCTAAACCGACACCATTCTTATTCACTTTTGGTTCAATAACTTGTCCCCAAGCATTTCTAGCACCTTTCTGAACCATATTACAGGCATCCTTCAACGAAGCAATAAAATATTCACCCCTTTGGACACTATCAATAGATAAAGCTTGGAACTGCGTTCCAACAACGACTTCATCATCTTCTACTATGGAGAAAGAAGATAAATGAGAAACTAGCATAGCTTGCTCTCCTTCCATAATAACCATAGCACCTTCACGAACAAACTTCAATTTCTAATTGAGAATAGAAGTCATAGCACCAGCATCATGATTCCAAGATCGTCCCAACGGACAACTATAAGCAGGAAATGTATCCATCACTTCGAAGGTAATTTGAAACAAATGCAGGCCAATGTGAATGGGTAAATCTACTTCCCCGATAACAAATTTACAAGAACTATCAAATGCCTTCACAATGATACCACTAGGACGCATCGACGGACCTTAATATTTGAGATTTGAAAGGGTACTTTTGGGAATAACATTCAGTGCAGAACCGCTATCAATAAGCACGTTGAACAATGCATCATTTTTGTGTTTCATGGAAATGTGCAAAGCCATATTGTGATTCTTTCCTTCAGCGGGCAGATCTTCATCACTGAAACTCAGGTTGTTGCAAGTCGTTATATTTCTAACCATACTATTGAAAGTTACTAGAGGCACATCATAATCAACAAAATCCTGATCCAAAACCTTCATTAAAGACTCTCTGTGAGCTGAAGAATTCATCAATAAAGCTAGGATTGAAATCTTTGACGGTGTCTGCAGCAATTTCTCAACAATCTTATAATCGCTCATCTTGATAATCTTCAACAAACCATCCATTTATTTCTATTGGGTTACCCTACTAGTCTGTTCTTCACCCTTCTTGGATTCGGTACTAGCTTCCACAATCTTCTTACCATCATCAGTCATCTTTAGAAACACAGGAGAAAACACACGACCACTTCTGGTCATTCAACTAGCATCAACAATATTTCCTATTTGAGGCAACGGTTGAATCAGAACCTCAACATCTCCGTCTAGAATGGTAGCATTGTACTTGTATGGCACAACTTTATTAGAACTATACGGGACAGGTCCAGGTAAGCTAATAACCAAATGAACAACTAGAGGTTTGCTGTAGTAAATCACCTCCATAGGAGTGGGAATATCAAAATATGGCACAATGACGTTTACATCTGCTTCTTCACCAGACTCATCAGCAAAAACATATTCATTATCAGATTCATCAAATGATTCCTCAATCATATTGACACTATTGTTGAAACCAACCCTGCTCACTACGACTTGAATAGTGCCCTCGTCTAGCAGACATTGAATATCTCTTTTCACAACATCATAACCACGATGATCTGTACTACATACTGAGCACTCACTGTATTGGTGTACCTCTTTGACTTCAATGAAATTGAACGCAACGTGCAAATTGACCATATCATCATTAGTCTCGTACACATCACAGATTTGCATTTCTCTAGGAGGACCATAAACATCATTCACATCAACCTCAAGTTCATACTTTGACCTAATGACCTGAATAAGGTTCCTGTCCATCATATCTTGCAGATCACTCTTTATCTTATCACAACCACGGGTATCATTACTGCACACATTACAAGCAGCATGATCATGAGTGCAATAACCAACCTTACAAAGAGCAACATGCATCTTCACAAGATCTCCAAAAATAAAATTCACATCATAAACCTTGATCTCTCCATCAATCATATTCACAACATTTCCATGTTTGAGCAACATATTCTCTTGCACATTATGACTCTTGTCCTTGAAAGACAACAGTCATGATCTGACCATCTTTTGCACTTCTAACTTCAACGGATAGCAATTCTCAATATTGTGCCCTGGAGCTCCTTGGTGGTAAGCACAAGTCTGATAATCCTTGTAATACCATGGAAAGGGATTTGGAACAAATGGAGGAGCCCTTGGTTGCACCAAGTGCCTCTGAATCAATGTTAGATACAACTCTGCATAAGTCATCAGCATCAGATCAAACAGATCTCTTTTTGGGCCTTGCCCTTAATGAGATGCTTTGTTATAAGGGGTGGTTATTTGAGCAACAACAACAACAGGGATAACAACAACAACTTGTTGGTTCTGAGGATGTCTACTAGGGAGTCTAGATCTCCTTTCTTGGACAACATCATTAACATATTCTTTCTTTTTGGAGAATCCAAATGATGGCTTCTTAGCTCTACTCAATCCTTCTTCTTTCGACAATCGTCCTTCTCGGGCAGCTTCTTCTATATGGACTCCCATGCTCACCATTTCAGCAAAATCATTAGGTGCACTGGCCACCATTTTCTTGTAATATAAAGGACCCAAAGTCTTCAGGAAAACCTTGGTCATTTCTTGTTCACTTAGTGGCGGTATAATATGTGCAGCAAGTTCACACCAACGCTGAGCATACTCTTTGAATGATTCCTTATCTTTCTGAACCATTGTCCTTAGCTAATCACGGTCCGGGGCCAGGTACATGTTGTAGTTGTAATACTTCACAAAAGCTTCACCCAAATCATTGAATGTATGGATGTTGAAGCAACTGGTTTTTCAAAATCATTGTATTTTTAAAACAATGAAGTCGCCACCTAATTTTATTTGTTCTAAAAAAGAAAGGGAAAATATAGATAAAACCCTCGACATCGGATAAGGCAGTCTACAAGACCAAAAAAGATGGATTCGGGAGTCGGTTACGTAAAGGGAAGGTATTATCACCCCTTACGTCCATCGTACTCGATGGGACCCATTTAGTTCGTGTGTGTTTGTGTGTTAACGTAATAATGCTATCTTCTAATTAATGATCGAGAAAGGAGAAAGAAGAAAGGGTTTTTATTTTTAGTATTTTGAGTTTGCCGCGGTTTTGAAACCGTGTGCCTACGTATTCCCTCGTACAATGGGAAAGTCAAAACTCCGTAGTTCTTCTTGAAAATGTTCAAGTTGGTTGTATTGATTTTAGTAGAAATTTTTTTGATGATCGCATATGAGCGGAAAAGAATTCAGTGGGTTGAGTTGATTTTAAGTTGCGGATGACAAGTACCAAAATGTTTGGCTATCATCTAACGATTCGAATACTAGAAATTGGCGAGTGAGCTCAACCAATGATCTCTCATCCAAAATCTTTTATTATGAAAATGGCGAAGTGAAACGGGGTTCACGTTATTAAGTGTTTCGAGTGAAATAGAATATTTAAGCTATTGGGCTATCATCCAATAACCTAAATATTCTGAATTCGATTAAATCGTAGGGGCTATCATCCAACAACTTAAACGAATGTCACTTTGTTATTATTGACGCGGATAGAAGTATTTAGCTTATTGGGCTATCATCCAACAACCTAAAGACTTCCAATTCGAGTAAACCGTCAGGCTATCATCCAACAACTTAACCGAATACCGCTCTAGCTTTTTGACATAGATAGAAGTTTTTAGCTTATTGGGCTATCATCCAACAAGCTAAATACTTCAAGTTTGTTTAAACCATTAGGCTATTATCTAACAATTTAAACAAACCTCACCCAAGTTTTTTTAATGAAATTCATTTTGAAAAACAAGTCCAACTGAATTAATTTGATTTAAAAGTGTTTTATAGGTTTGGTAACGGACTAAGAGGGGTGGAATTGGGTCATGATTAATCAAGTATATGGACTTAATTAATCTCGTGAGGATAGGTGCTTCTATCCCTAACTATGAAACTCTTATGCATGGACAATTGGTATATGAACCAAATTATTAGGGTTATGGTTGATCAAGGCAACAAGGGCTTTGATTAACCTTGTGAAAATGACCATGCCCATCACCAACTATTGAACCCTTGAGGAAATTGGCTTATGATCCAAGAGGATATAAGAATCTGATTAAAGAAATAAAGTGGTAAGAAATCAAGCAAGCCCATACAATGTGGCCATATGTATGCTCCTAGAAAATGGGACTAGCGTGGCGCTAGTATTCTAAACGACCAACTTGAACAATCGATCGGATAATTGTCACTGTAGAATAGCCCAGGACCAAACTATGAATGTGTGCGAGTGTGCACTATGTATGTATACCTGTTCATTGATGAGCATCCCAAGAGGAGGATATGTGTTCTAATTGGAAGATGAACGCGTGATTAATCGGTAATTAAAACACACAAAGATAAATCCTAAACTATTACAAACCATATGGGGATGGGGATACAAGTTTACGAATGGAGATTCATCAAATTGAAAAGTACGATAAAATATTAAATAAACAAGCAATACAACCAAATCGAATTAATTCGAATAATCAAATAAACTTCATCGCGTGTTGCTAGAAAATGCTTCAAGTAGTCTTCAAGATCAGATAAAGCTTGGATATCAGATAAAGATCCCTACACCAAACGAGATACAAACAAAACCAACAACGCACAACGGAGAGAAACTACGAAGCTCGAATATCATTTATTAACCAATTGCATTTTATTAGATTAATTAGAATATATTTATGTAGAAATCAATTCTAGGATAAGAACAACCTTTTTGTGTTCTAATGCATTCAAGAATCAAAAATTGAATTCAAAGTTCGAAATTGCAATATGAAGGGAATAACTATAATATAACTTTATTTACAAGTGAATATGGTAAAGTATAAGAATCAAAAGTAGTATGTGCATAATATATTTACATTTCTAAATATAATAATAATAAATAATAATAAAAATACTAAATACATTACTAAATATTATATCAAAATAGTAACAGAACTGCACTAACAATTTAAAAAAAGATATATAGATGCACTAATAGAAAATATATTCTTGGACAACTCTTGAATGCCTTCACAACTAACAAACTTGTTAGTAGCATAAGTGAGATAAAATTGAAATGAAATGTAATTGCAACAAGTTGAAAAATGGTTAGTAAGAAAGGTGTAAAAATCGAAACAAATTGCATGATGCACATGAACAAATGAATGTTATGATTAAGAACTACGAAATCTAATTAGTATTCTATTTGCAAATGAACTAGCCAAAGAACTCATGCTATTACTCAATCGAAACATGGAAAATTGAGTTCTAAACACATTTAAACCACATGAACCGAAAACGGCCAGCAACTTCATTATCTTAAGAAACACTAAAAAATTCCACTTAAATCAATTAAACTACCGGAACACCATTGCTATTGCAACCAAGATTCCATCGTTCAAATTCAAATTGAAATGTAATCAAAACAACATTAATCATTCATTCGAATTGATTCAAATCAACATGTCATAAAACCAAATTCGGGACAGCCACTAATCAATTACTTTTACTCAAGATAAAAATGATTTTCTTGCACCAAAGAAACAATGTCTACCCTTGATAGTTTTCTCGGTTAAGTCTTACGTAAATAACGCGACATAGACATTGAACCATCATCGAAACTAATCATGGAATATCATTCAATCACAAAACACAATAATGTGATGTCCCAACAATTTCTCGGAACAAACCAAGTAAATTGTACTTTTCAACTCGAATTTAAAGCAACTATACAAAGTAAAGCGGCTGCCCAAATGGTTTCTTGGTTAGATTTATGCGAATAAAAGTGACATCATCATTAAACCATCATCGAAATTACTCTTTAATATCATTCAAACTACAATCGAAATTAGAAAGAGAATACAATGATGTCCCAATGGTTTCTCGGTTGATTTCTACGCAAATAAACACGGAAATATTGAACCTTCATCGAAACTTGCACAAATATGGCATTAACTCTTATCGAAATTAAACAAGTTATCATGGTATTAACATCTAATCACTACTTCAACATTTGACTCAAACAAAACATATCATCAATGTTTCAACAAAGATTATCACAGTTCCAACACAAACAACATAACAACCCATTCAAAAATGCAATAGTCAAACTATTACCAAACAAAGATAAATGTAACTTTACCGAAAGCTGTCGACAGAGAGAAAAGCTGCCGAGGAAACTTGCTTAAGCGGAATTTATAGTTACTGGATCTGCATTTGTTACTACTGGGACAGAGCTGCGGAGATTGGCTCTATGAATGATGAGTTGGAATCAGTCAGAGGCGGTAAGAGTTGGTGGTTATAGTGGAGAGTGGGGCTGTGTTACGGTGGTATGAAGGAGACGGTGAGGTTGAGATGTGAATGATACGGTGTGGAGTTAGCAGCGGAAGGAGGGTGTATAGATGGAATGTCACACTGAGAAACAAATGGAGGTATGGTAAAGGTTGCTTGGATGAGCGATGAGAGGAAGGAGTTGTTGAACGGAGGGTTGCGGATTGTGAGGGAGTATGTTGGTGGAGACCACCGAGGGAGTTTGTAGGGTGGCTGGAGAAAAACAAGAGAGAACAAAGGAAGATAGGGGTAGTATAAAGTGGGGTGTTGAACGGAGGGTTCGTATAGTGATATACAGAGGAAGTAAACTCCCATATCCTTCTCCTTGTTCCTTCAATGTTTACATTATCTTCCCCCTTGAAATCTGTGCCATAAATCCTTTTATAATGATACCAGATTAGGGTTTTTCTGCTTCTTGGACTTTCTGGAAAAAGGGCCTACGAATTTTCTATATTTGGGCCTGACATCTGTTATATTAATTTCTCATATGTTGCTTTGGTTGTTGGGCAGAACTTCTGATAACAGAACTTTTGATATGTTGCCTTGGACATAACTTCTGATAACAGAACTTCTGATATGTTGCCTTGGACAAAACTTCTGATAACAGAACTTCTGATATGTTGCCTTGGACAGAACTTCTGATAACAAAACATATGATATGTTTCCTTGGACAAAACTTCTGATAACAAAACTTATGATATATTACCTTGGACAGAACCTCTGATTACAGAACTTCTGATATATTGCCTTGGTTGTTGGACAGAACTTCTGATAACAGAACTTCTAATATGTTTCCTTGGACATAACTTTTGATAACAGAACTTCTGATTTGGGCTTGACATTCTGTTATGTTAATTTTGAATCTTGTAATAAGATAATTTGGTATTGATTATGAAACTTAAGAAACTTGTAGCTTGAATTTTGAATACCATAAAAATTGGATTTATTGATGAATCTTGAATGTTAGGTCTCTTGGAATTTTGACGTTCTGGCAGAAGTTTTGACCGTTAAGAGCAGAAGTTCTAACCGTTAGGGACAAAAGTTATGACCGTTAGGAGCAGAAGTTATGACCGTTAGGAACAAAAGTTCTGACCGTTAGGAGCAGAAGTTCTGACAGTTAGGAATAGAAGTTCTGACCGTTAGGAGTAGAAGTTTTGGCCGTTAGGAGCAGAAGTTCTGACCGTTAAGAGGTTCTGATCTTCTGATGAATCGTCAGTTGATTTGAAGATGTATTGAGACAAAACTCAAAACTCAAAATGATAATGCTCCAGAAACTCGTCAAGATAAACGTCACATGCTTTAGCAATCAAAAACCAAGCACAAAAGCCCATGGACGTGAGAAAGTAAGATTCACCGCCAAACCCTTGTCATCTTCAAATCTCTTGGAATAACTGATAACACAACCATCTTCTATGCTCAAAGAAAACCCACTGGGAGTCACCTCAAATCAATAACCATATAATCAATGATATGAATGCATTTGCATGCAATGATGAAGCATAAGCTAATTAAAATAAAAATGATGAAAAGGGTAAATTTTAGGGTGCAACAGATGTCACTGATGTCTAGATTCATGTACCACCTTAAGGTTGCACCTGTCAGACTATCTTGAAAGAAATGAATGAGCAAATGTTTATCTTCAGTATGAGTAGACATCCTTCTCAAGTACATCATTAAATGATCACGGGGACAAGAATTGCCCTTGTACTTCTCGAAATTTGGAACTTTGAACTTGGAAGGCACTTTCACATTAGGAAATAAGCACAAATCATTGACATTATCACCAAAATGCTCTTTCCCCTTGAGGGTTTTCAACTCTTTTTGCATCTTGTCAAACTGCTCATGAAATCCATCCATTTGATCATAGAAGTCTAAGCTTTCACTCAGAGGAGGGAGTGGATTATCAAACTCTTTGTTGAAAACAGGAGTAGCATGCACCATAGGAGGCGAAAAAGCAACAACAGGTTAGGCCAAGAAGGTCACTTAAGCAGCAGGGTTGTAACCTTCAGGCATGAAATTCTCTAGCATTCCTCAAGGATAACCAGGAAGCATACAGTGCCAGATGGTAGAAACCGCTGGCATAGTAGAAACATGAACATCTTTAACTTCAGAGATAATAGTTGTCTGTTGAGGCTGAACAATACGAGGAGAGGGTGGAGGAGGTAGTGGATGATTCTGAGCATCCACCAACTGTTCCACCATAGCAGTCAAGTTGGCCATATCGACTCTTAAGGAAGTAACCTCTTCGCGCAGCTCGTGATTCTCTTGCCTTAGATTTTCCATCTTCTTCTTGGAGTTGGCTTGAGTGTTATACTGATGCAACAGCTTGAAGACCGAACGAAGTAGATAAATAGATAAGACACTTGGGAGACGTAGTGAAATGTGAAATGATGCATGATCTGCAAATGCGGGTTTTATTTGATTTTCAAGGAACTCGAGATGGAAAGTAAATCCCGAATTGGATCAAAGCAATGATCAAGTTATCATATAAATCAATCATCCATTTTAGTGGATTAGAGTTTTTACCCCATCAACACCCAAGATCCATTGAGTTTGATAAAACTTATGAGGTTTACATACAAAAATCTCCAGGTCCCTTGAAAACAGACTGAAAAAGAGTTTCATGGATGCATGAATGCATGGTTATGCAATAATCACACACAAGATCACAAACACGGGGGTCCATAGGTTCGACATCATGAGCTTGGAGTCAGAGGATACTACCCACAAGGTATTCAAAGCTTTGTCACATGTAGATCAAGGTTCTAAAAGGAATCCCCATAGTTTTCGTTCCTCCATCCAATACTACGAACTTCCCGATGTACTTGATAATTATCAATACCTTAAGGTGAAACTCACCACCGCGCTTTTATTTTATCCAAAGGACTAGGAAAAAGAGCGAATAAAATCCTAAAAAACAATTAGAGATCTGGGACCGGGGGTTAGTTATGCAAAGGGAATGTGTTAGGCACCCAAAGCATCTACGGTATTTCACAGGAACCTTTTTTAAAAATTTGTATATGTGTGCTAAAAAGAGTATATGTACAAAATGTATGGTGGAGGAGAAAAGAAGTATTTTTTTTATAATTTTTGGTTTGATAGAACTTCCAATGAGTTTTAGGCCTACATATACCAATAATATGCAATGTTGAAATCAAAACCTAGTAGTTCGGGTAAAAAAGGCTAAAGTTGTGTGTTGGTTGATTTTAAGAAAATGTTTGTTAGAAAAGCTACAAAGAGCTCAAAAAATTTGAATGAGGTTAGGTGTTTTTTAGTCTTAACAAAAAGAAGTCAAAGTATCTTTTGATGAATTGAAAGTTTATTAAGAAAAGGAAGTTTGAAAATGCATGGACCTAAGTCCAATTTTTTTATGAAAGTGGTTCGAGTTTTGAAAACAAGAATCCTTTGAAAAAGAGGGAAGATTTTGAAAATTAAAGAATGGGAAGGAGATGAAGAGGCTAACCTAAGTGCATAAAGTAAAAGGTAAGGGTAAAGAAAGATCTAACTGGGTGAGAAAACTAGTACTTGACATCAAGATCCAATCCCATATCCCATCCTTTGGATTACCACGTAAGCAACAAATAACTAGACAAAAAACCAAGCTTCAGATAATTCAATGCCTCAGATGAACTCTCTTGTCTCAAGAAAAACGGCAGAGTAACGACTGTATTTAGAGGGAATCCACTCTTAATCAAGTATAACGGAACAAACTGCATACAAAGATAATAACCAAGCAAGACAAAATAACACCAAGGGCACATAAATCTCCAACCTGAGGTAAGAGTCCTAATCATAAGTCCAAAGATCAAACTCCGAGCACCAGGATAGTAACCAAGTCTAATTAAAAGTTTTTTATGTTTAAGTTGAATTATTAGGTATTTTTGGAAAAGGAAAAATAAAGCTCAAGTGAGCAAATTCAAAATAACAAGAAAATAAATGCTCAAGTGAGCAAAGAAAAAATGACATAGAAAATAAATGCTCAAGTGAGCAAAGAAAAAATGGCATAAAAATTAATGCTCAAGTGAGCAAAGAAAAAATGACATGAAATGTAAATTCTAAAATAAAATGCATAAAGTAAGAGCATGAAAATAAAAGCGGAAAGTAAAGAACGGAAAATAAAAGACAATTAATAATGGTTAGCAAGATGACCATCTTGAAACTTGTCAAGTATATCATCGAATTGTTAGTAACTAGTCGTTACCAAGGTGATCATATTGAAGCTTATGCATGGAGACTTGCCAGAAGCTTGATAGAATCAACGCGGCCACGCGACAAGTTTCAATTGCTTTTTATCAAGTATATCACCGAAAGAGTCAATTGTTAGTAAGGTTAGCAAGGTGACCATCTTGAAACTTGTCAAGTATATCACCGATTTTGGAACAATCATGAATTGATCAAAGATGCTTGAGAGTTTCAATTGGACAAAATTAGTGAAAACTTGTTAGAAGCTTGATTAAAAAATTATAGCGACTACTACAATAAGTTTCATAAGTGTTGAACTAAAATTAAAGCTCAAACAATCTTTTGGGGCTTTTTTAAACATTAAAGTTCATGCCACCAATTGATCATTCTCCGATTCAGGACAAAAGAAAATAAAAGGGAATGATAGGTCAACTTGGATTATATTCTAAAAAATTCTTCCATCTTTAAGTTCAACCACCCATCTTGGTGGATTAAGGCACACAATATATTCCTAACTCAAAGCACCAAGAATGAATTGAATAATTCATCCTTTGATAGAATTGAATCAACAATACATTTCTCCAACCTCATCAACACCCAAAGTCCATTGAGATTAAAGAGGAATTATATGTTCAAGACTACAATCCAAGGCAATCATCAAAAGAATGGAGTAGAAGAAGAGTAATCATTCAAAATAAGTCAAAAAACAAGTGAAAATCACATTTTGCACTCTGTGCAATCGATTGCATCGACACAGTTTTTCAAAAAAAATTCAAAACGAAGCCCGTGCAATCGTTTGCTTACTGTAAAAACCAGAAAATCACATTTCTAAAGGCCAAACCCTTGTTCAAACTTTTTTACAAACACCTTATGTGTCTTGATTCAATTGAGCACGAACGTTCCACCAATTTTTTGAGAAATTAACATCAATGGAACTAAAAACAAGTTTGCTCAATGAATCAAACCATAAAAATTTTCAAGAGATCACATTGTAAAAGATGAAGATCAACAGTCATCACTTGTAGATCTTGAGAAAAATTTGCAAGAGTAACACTTCAAATTGCTTCACTTCAACTTCAAAAATCAGAATCACACACCTAGATCTAAAGAATTGAATAAGAAGAAAGAGTGTGGATGTAGGTTTAGCTCAAAGAATTAGTAAATTCCAATGAAGAATTTACTAATCTTTATGAAGAAGAAAGAGCTTTGAGTGAATTGGGAGGATTGGGGAAAATGAGAGAATGAGGTGAAATTTTGACAAGGTGTATTTGGCTATCAAAAGCTTGAAATTTTAATGAGAGAAAACCTCTATTTATAAGGTTTTAGTTTGAGAATGAGTGGTGATTTGGAATTTGGTTTGGGTAGGGAATTAGGTTTGGAAAATGAATTTGGATCCAAATTTGAATCAATTGGTAATTAATTTCGAAATTAAAAGAAAATAAAAAATGAAATTGGAGCCCAAGCCCACAAACTTGAAAATTGCCTAATTTTTCAGCATTCTACGCAGTGCAATCGATTGCACTAACTCATTTTTTGAAAATTTGTTGAAATTGATCAGTGAGCAATCGATTGCTCAAATATGCAAATCGATTGCACTTTGTTTTTTTTTTTTGAAATTTTGCTTTTAAATCAAGTTTGAGGAAAAAAAACCGGAAAAACTTACACTCGCATGATGTTTTGGCTTGATACCTGGAAAACACAAATATACAAAGACAAAAGCAAATATTTTTGGTATTTTAATCAGAGGTTAGCAGATGAAATAAATGCAGATCCAACATGCATGCAGAACACAGTCAGGGTACTTGGTGATTCCTTGAGAGCAAACTTAGGAATAGGAAAACCATAAGAGCCCAACCTTGTTTGTGATTTTAATGCATTGTGATGATGAGATGATGAGGGATATCAGGGGAAAAATTGGGGTACAACACACGCCTATTTTATTGATGACATAATGGTCTTCTACAAACGGTGTGAAACCTTTTTTGCAGGTGATATGCATTTAAGAAGGACAACAACTTTTGATGATGACAACTAATGTCTATCTAATGTCTTCTAAAAAGTCAAGTATACACGGTTAAGTAGATAAAGATGCAAATTTAGGTATTATAGTTTGATGAACTTGACTATTTGATGATGTCATCCAAATAGAATGTAGCTCAAGCCTCGCCCTAAAGTAAACTCAAGCAAGTTTTTATAAGAATGAAGCATCTAGAAAAGACTCGAAGTTTATGAAATCCCTGTCTAGATAAGCAAGAATGAATATATTGTAAAATATAAGGGTATTCTCGTAAAAGTACATCGATAATCACACACACACAAAATCATTTTCAAACTTATTTTTATCAAGAAAACATTTTGAAAAATACATTGAATTCGTGTTAGATGAGTTGGGAGCTATCAAAATAGCTCATGGCAAAGTTTTGTCTCTGCTAATCGATTAATACGTGATTTTCTTGGTTCAAAATTGAGCACTAAACGATTAGGAAAACATATTAATGATGTGCAACAACTAGATATCTTTTATTTCCCTTTTTGAACTCATAATCAACTATTTTTAGGTATCTATCGATTAACATTACGTATTAATTGATTAGAAAGTATTAAAATGCATTAAAATAAAGTTCCTTTTTGAGCCACACTCTAGCCTTTAAATAGAGGTATCTTCGCTCTTTTCAAATCATCTAAAACCAAGTTTCATTTCATACTTCTCAATATCTCTCTAACATTTTCTTATGTTTACTTTCTCTCACCAAGTTTTAGTTGAAGTGCTTTTTCAAGAAAGTTCTTTTTGCAAGTGAGAAGTTGTAATTCTGGAAGGATAAATTTGTAAGTTCACCAAGGAAAATTGGTTTATACCATGGTTGAATATTTTATCCAATTAAGAATTGTTTGTATGGGTTATAAGTTAAACCTGTAAAAGCTTTGGCTTGAGGATTGTATGATAAAACCCTTGTTTAGGTTCAAGATTAGTCTGTGGTAAAATTTCATAGATTCTTGGATAACCCATGGTAAAACTAATCTTACGTAAAAATTTAGCCCGGTATTAAAAGCTTCATAATGTTCGAGATTAGCTCAGTATTAAAATATCTCAGTTTTTTTTTAGCCCATGGTAAAACCAAGGTTTAAGGTTCGGGGGCTCAGCATGTGTTAAAATTTCACAAAATTTGTTTAGAACCTTGAAGACTAACTACTCCAAAATTCTTGTGGGCAAGAGGCCGTTTGGAAGGGAGACTCTCGCTTCACTCCATTGTCTATTATTTGGTTGAAAGTCAACCTTAAACTTCAATTTTTCCTTATATAAGAAAGGATTTGTGAATATAATTCTTGATTTTCTTTCCTTTTCCTAAACACTTTATGTAATTTATTTTTCTACAATATATTTTTCTCCTTTTCTTTATGTTATTGTGGTGGAAGGTTTAGCGGGTTTGGTGAGAAAGTCCATCAAAATCGGGGACTTTGAGAGTTTTCGGATCAATGGATATTATTTCGTGGATATCCTTTAATCTGCGGAAGATACTTTATTGATCAGAGAGGGATCTTGAAAGCAAGTTAGAGCGATAAAGTCGGTTTTGAAGGCTTTTGAACTAGTTTTGGGGCTTGGAATAAATTTCCAAAAGAGCAAATTGATTGGTATTAACTCTAGCAATAATTTCTTGGAAGCCGCTTCTTATGTGTTATCTTGTAAGGTGGAAGATATTAATTTTTTTCCTTGGGATTCTTATCGGTTCTAATCCTAGGAAGGATTCAACTTGGAATCCGGAATCCGTTTCTAAACAAGTTGAATAAGAGGTTAGGGGTGGAAGAACCGATTTCTTTCGTTTAGAGAGAGAATTACTCTTTTGAAATCTATTTTGTGTTCGTTATCCATCCTCACTATGTCTTTTTATAAGATGCCATTGAAAGTCGTCAAAAATTTCATTCGGTTACAAAGCAACATTCTTTGGGCGGGGAGAAGAGGAAGATTCATTGGATGAGGTGGGAGAAGGTTACTTTAACTTTGGAGAAGGGTGGTCTTGGCATAAAAAATTTGGTGGATTTTAATGTTTCTCTTCTTAACAAGTGGAGGTGGAGAATGATTCAAGGCCATAATGCTTTATGGTATATGGTGTTGAAGGCCCTCTATGGTAATTCAACTACGAAGGCTTTATGTGGCGATGTCTCTTTGAACAAATCTTCTTGTTCATTTTGGTGGAAGGATATTCTCAATATTTGTAAATATTCTAGTGAGGATCCTATTGTTTTCTTTTGAACCTTTAGTATTCAAAATGGATTTAAAACTCCATTTTTGGAATCTAGGTGGCTTGGAGACACTTCTTTGAAAGAAGCTTTTCTGGACATTTATTTGGTTTCCTTGTTGAAGGAAGTGGCGGTAGCAGACATGGGTGGTTGGATTGATGGAGAGTGGTATTGGGGGGATTTGGGTATTTCCGAGAGTGGGACGGACCTTTGGAGTTTTTGCATCAATTGTCTATTTTGAAAAGGAAATTGAAAGGGCTTGACAACTTAAAAGATGGAACAAATTTAGTTTCTTGGAGATTGAATTCGGATGAGGAATTTTCCGTTTCTTCTTGTTATAATTATTTTGCTAGTAAGAGGATTCCCTTTGGTCCTATTAATAAGCATGATGGAGCTTTTGGTTTGATTTGGAAGATGGAAGTCCCTTACAAAATTAAATCTTTTGGTTGGATGCTCTTTCTTAATAGGCTTCCAACAAAAGATTTATTGAGAAATAGAGGTATTTATTTTCTTTTGGACTCTTTATTTTGTCGCTTTGTGGTATTAAGTAGAAAGTATGAACCATTCTTTCTTCTTGTGCAACACCATTAAATCAATGTGGTTGGAGGTTTCTTCTTTGGTGGGTAAATTGATGGATAATTTTGAGTTTGGTTAGCCACGGTTTGGTGTATATGGTTGGTTAGGAATGATAGTTGCTTCCGGAATGAAGGGTGAAATGTGAATAATATGGTTTAGAATATTAAAATTACGGTTTGGAAATAATCTTTTTACGGTAACATTATGCGTTCCAATTGCAACTTTCACGATTTTTATAAGGATCTGTTGTATTTCTTATCATACTGTCAATTGATTTGTAATTTTCCGATCTTTTTGACCGTGTCTTACCCGCTTCTTTGTGTAAAAGGTCGAAGAACTCTCAATTCTCCGTTTAATATATCTCTTGCTTAAAAAAAATAATCAAATTAATTATTAAAAATGCTCTAATTAGTGTTGATGCTTATGAATTAAATTCGATTCAGAAATACAAAGATTAATTTCTTTTATATAAATTATTTATAATATAATAATATATTTTAATAGCTTTTTTTAATAAATAATAAATACCAATAACTTTAGTAAGTAATTTTTTATGTAAGAATTATTATAACTTCAAAACAAGGCAATACTCATTTTATCCAACCCAAAGCATTACCGCGTTTCCCGACTGCGGTACGCATCTCTTCTAACTTACATGTCACAAACTCATTGGCTAAAATTTGACGTGTCCTCTTATTACAAACGGTGCACACTACACCCCAAGCGTACTTTACGATCCCAATTTTATTTTTATATTTTATACACTATACATTTCCCACCCACTGCAATATTCCATGATACCTCCCTCAACTAGCTTCTCTTCCCTCCTCCATAAAATATTATCATACTCACTCACAGCACCAGCTTGCATCAATTTTCATACAAAACTCTCTCTTACACCGCCTTAGATAAAGTTTTCCAAACTCGGTGGGTTTTGTTTTTCTCGTATTCTATAATAGAGTCTTCAACTACCAGCTTCTCAGGTTACACCGGCTAGAAGGTCATAAGTGCAATTTGTCATTGACGGTACGGTGGTTACCGCTAGAGGCGGAGGAGACAACGGAGACGACGACGGCTGCGGAAGAGAAAACTGATTCGCACGTGTGTACGTGCAAAATACTAAGAAACAAAGTTTGTAATTGCAGGTGCAGGTTCGTGTGGGTGGGTGGTTAAAAAAAAAACAGTTAGAGATCACGGTTATTTTGTGAACGAAAAAACAAAATGCCTCACAGAGCAACTTACTTTTTTCCTAGGCAATTTCCAGAGAAAAGAGTGGATGAATCTTCCAACAATATTTTAGATCACGAGAAGAAAAAAAAACTCTCAGTCAGTTCAACTGATGCAACGACTTTTTGGATTGAGAATGACATTGTTACTGCAACAACTTCTGCATGTTCGGGTTCTAATAAAGACGACGTCGTTTTCTCTCCGTCTAAAAACTCGGCTGTTTCTGATCTTCTTAGTAGCGGCGATAAGTTCCGATGCGAACAGAAGCAGATTGCTGCGTTTTGTGATTGGTTGGTTGATAAACGACATACTCATCATGCTCATCATTCTCATCCTCATCATCGCCGTCATCAGCATCATCATCGTCATCACCGTCACCGATCAGATCAATGTCTACCTGAAGATGAGCCTCTACTTCCTGATTTACATGCTGAAAAGGATGCTGTTGCGGTTGATCGGGAGGTTTCGCTTCCGAGACTGTCTAGTGGAAGCAGTTACGCGGCGAGTTTGTTTGCTTCGGATGTTACCGTTACTGCTACATTCTCGAGCGATGATATTACGAGAGAAGATACTACGTCGTCGTTTCGTGTTTCGAAGAACGAGGCTACGAGAAGGAACGAACAGCATCAACAAAAGGAGGAAGAAGAAAAATGCAGGGAAGAGAATTACGCGAACAAGTATAAAGAAAGCTATGAACTGCAACATGCTTTGGCGAAGAGGCTATCGTTCTTGTCGAGCTTTGGTTCTGAACCGGTTCTCATTTTTTATACTGGATTAGAAACTTGGGACGTTGAATTGGTTTCGCGTCGATTATGGGTATGATGATTAACCAAACCACACTTATTTAACAGTAAACTTTTTAGTGTATCTTTAGATTCAAATTGAGTTTGATAGAATTGTAATGCATGGAGATTGATAATAATGGTTTTGGTTTTGTTCTTTCAGGTGACAGGATGTTTGTCTTACACCGACAAGATTTCGGACGGATTTTATAACATATTGGGAATGAATCCGTATTTGTGGTTGATGTGTAATGATATGGAGGAAGAAGGGAATTGTCTTCCTACATTGATGGCGCTTAGAGCAGTTGAACCGAATGAGAGTTCATTGGAAGTGATTCTTATTGATAGACGAGAGGATTCTCGTCTAAAGGTACTTCAAGATAAAGCTCAAGAGCTGTATTCTGCTTCTGAGAATACCTTGATGCTCGTTGAAAAGCTTGGGAAACTTGTTGCTATCTTTATGGGGTAAGAACAAGATAAGAATATATGAGATCATAATAATAATAATACTAATAATGTTTTTAAATAAAGGTCTGCGACCGGGATCTTGGTTAACAAGTTTTTATCTCCATGATGCCACTGGGATCTAGACCATTGTGATCTGCCTTGTGGCCTAACAACTTGTCCATGATGCGTCACTGATCTTGATCTAGACATCAGTGATCTAAGTCATTAAATAACAATTTTGTATGTCCATTAGGCAAGCAAAACCGTTACAGTGAAAGATATTTAACACCTAATAACAATGAATGGTAGCATAATTATTTGTTTAGCGATATATTTATGTGTTTGGTGTTGGATGTATGAAAAGGGGCACCTTCCCTATGGAGCAAGGGGATATGCAAAGGAGGTGGCAGATGGTCAGTAAGAGGTTGAGGAATTTTCATCAGTGTGTTGTGCTTCCCATTGGTAGTTTGTCTACGGGGATCTGTAGGCATCGGGCAATTCTGTTCAAGGTGAATCAGTTTCTTACTTAGTTGGGATAAATTGGATGGTTTATGATATGTTTGGATAAACACTCTAATTAAGTGCTCATGGCATAAATGTTTATCATATACGTGCTTATGTATAAACTGTCAGAACGAGCTGTACATGTGTTAATTAGTGGTATATTTTATAGTTAAATAGGATTAAAATCCCATAAATAGGATTTGATTAGCTGTGTATGTATTTATAGAAATTATTGGTCCTTACTTATAGAATTGATTGAGGGCAATGATAAGTATTTATTAGGAATTTCCTTTCCTAAATATATTGTATTCTATTTAAGAGCACAGGCTGCTCTAATCAATAATAAGAAATATTATCTCTGTCATGGCATCAGAGCTCCAAAATCCATAGGAGCCTGTTTAAAATTGTGGCCTGCATTGCCATTGTTTCCGCTGTGCGGCCTGCATTGCCGATTTTATTTTACGGTCTATCTTGCCGTTTTTCCCAACAAAATTCAGAATGTCTGAACCAGTTAATACCCCTGCCCCAAACACCGGCTCTGTTGAGCTGAAAAATGTTCAACCTAGCCTTCGTCTCAATGGTAAAAACTACCTCAAATGGTCTCATTTTGTCCAAACCTTTTTAAAGGGGAAGGGCAAATTGAATCATCTTACTGGAAAGGATACTCCAGAAGCTACAGACGGGAAATTTGCTGCATGGGATGAAGAAGATGCTGTTGTAATATCATGGCTATGGAATTCCATGGTGCCTGAGATTAGTGATGCATGCATATTCATGAAGACTGCCAAAGAGGTGTGGGACAGCTGTAAAGAAAACTATTCCAAGGTTGGTGATGCTGCACAAATTCGAAATTAAGATGAAGATTGCAACTACCAAGCAAGGAGATCGGTCCATTAGTGAGTATGCCCAAACTCTACAAAATCTATGGTTGGAGTTGGATCACTATGAACATTTTGAAGCAAAATGCACTGCAGATGCTACTTTACTAAAAAATTATAAGGAGAAGGATAGAATCTATAAGTTCTTAACCGGTCTGAACAATGAGTTTGATCCAATAAGGATTCAAGTACTCGGAAAAGAGTTACCCTCACTAAATGAAACCATGGCTGCCTTTCGAACAGAAGAATCACGAAGAGGAGTGATGATGGAGCCTCAATCAACTGAAAGTTCAGCCTTAGTAGCACAAAGTCGAGAGAAGAACATTGACCAATGGAAGAACGGTCAAACCGCAGGAGCTCCAAAAATGGAGATTGAAAGAGGGGATAACAAGGATTCTCTATGGTGTACCTTCTGCAAGAAGCCAAGGCACACCGAAGACAGATGCTGGAAACTTCATGGAAAACCGCCAAATCAGAATCGAAATTGGAACACCAAAGGCATTCAACGAGGAGGACCAGCACATGCCCACTTGGTCCAATCAAGTGTTGTCAAGGAAAGTCATTCCAAACCTACTGCTGATTTCAATTCAGAAGAAATTACAAGACTAAGGGAACTACTAGACTCTTTAGTCAAACCCACAAACACAGGTAGTTCTTCCATGGCATTATCAGGTAGTTCTCATCCCTATGCTCTTAGTGTTTTACAATCTACAGGAAAAGGGACATGGATTGTTGATTCTGGGGCTACGAATCACATGACCCATTCCTCTATAGAGTTTATCTCTTACACACCGTGTCCAAGTAATAAAAAGATTGTCACTGCAGATGGCACTTTTATTACTGTTGCAGGAAAGGGAGATATTCCACTAAGTCAAAATTTAATGTTGAGAGATGTCTTGCATGTGCCCAAATTATCTGCCAAACTGTTATCTATTCACAAACTTACAACAGATTTACAATGCTTGGTAACATTCACTCCTACACTTTGCAAATTTCAGGATCAGGAAACGGGGAAGATGATTGGACTTGCTAGAGAGGACAATGGGCTCTACCTTCTTATGGAAGCGCGTGAGACAAGTAGCATTAAGAGTCAACTTCCACTGTCTTTGTTGTCAGAATCTATTCCTTCCCTCAATAGAAATCTGGTTGCGTCACTTCCGGTTGGGTCATCCTTCATTTAGCACTCTCAAAAATATGTTTCCCACCTTGTTTCAAGGTATAAACTTAGAAAATTTTCACTGTGATGATTGTGAACTTGCTAAACACAAACGTGTCAGCTTTCCTAATAATAATAAAAGAATGTCTACTCCTTTTTCCTTAATCCATAGTGATGTTTGGGGGCCATCCAATATCCCAAATATATCGGGGGCCCGTTGGTTTGTCATTTTTATTGATGATTGTACTAGAGTGTCATGGATGTATCTCTTAAAACAAAAAAGTGAAGTCACTCAAATATTTAAATTGTTTTTCCAAATGATAAAAACCCAATTTGAGACTACCATTAAACGGTTTCGTTCTGACAATGCCAAAGATTATTTTAATCAAACATTGTCTTCCTTTTTCACTGAACATGGTATTATTCATGAATCATCATGTGTCCACACCCCACAACAAAATGGGGTGGCTGAAAGAAAAATTGGGCATATTCTCAATGTTACCCGAGCATCTTTATTCCACACAAATGTTCCAAAACAATATTGGGGGGAGGCTGCTCTTACTGCAGCCTACTTGATTAATCGCTTACCCTCTCAAATTCTTCAGAATAACAGCCCCATTCAGCTCCTCTCCAAATTCTACCCAAATTTCAAAACTTCAAACCACCTAGTTCCTAGGATCTTTGGGTGTGTGTCATTTGTCCATGTTCATTCTCCACATCGAGGAAAACTTGATCCCCGAGCTATTAAATGCATATTTCTTGGTTACTACCCAAAAGGTTACAAGTGTTATCAACCTACAACAAAAAAGAATTTTGTGTCTATTGATGTCACTTTTGTCGAAACCGAATCCTTTTTTTCCAAACCTTATCTTCAGGGGGAGAAGGAATGCATCGAAGATAAGGATGATTTGTTCAAAGACCTTTCTTTTATGCCCAAGACTCCCGAGTCAAGTCCTATAACCACTTCATTACAGACTTCTAATGCTACTCGTCCACTACAAGTTTACACAAGAAGGGCAGCACCTATTATCCAACCTGTGCAAGTCCCAGAATCTGACCCAATTCTTGAAACTGTAATCAATGAGACTGTTTTAGAGGAGCAAATTGTGCCCCCTGAAACTGAAGTTGATGGGACTGATTTAGAGGAGCAGAATATATCCATGGATGCTAGAGATCTTCCAATTGCAATAAGGAAGGATGTTAGAGCATGTACAAAAAGGCCAAGGTATCCAATGTCTCACTTTATATCCTATGATAATTTGTCCAACAATCATAGAAGTTTTCTTGCTCATTTAAACACTACCGCTATTCCAAAAAATGTTACCGAAGCACTAGATAGCAAAGAGTGGAGAGAAGCTATGAAAGTTGAAATGGATGCACTTGAGAAAAATGGAACTTGGAAGTTAGTAGAGCTTCCTAATGACAAAAAACTTGTTGGCTGTAAATGGGTATTCACCCTTAAATACAAGTCCGATGGAACACTAGAAAGGTATAAAGCAAGACTAGTAGCTAAGGGGTACACACAAACATATGGGATTGACTATCATGAGACTTTCTCTCCTGTCGCAAAAATGAGCACTGTCAGAATTTTGTTATCTCTAGCAGCTAACTATGGATGGAATTTGCAGCAATTCGATGTCAAGAATGCTTTCCTACATGGCAACCTTGAAGAGGAAATTTACATGGAGGTCCCACCTGGGTTTAACTTTGAGAAAGACAAAGTTTGTAAGCTAAGGAAGGCCCTTTATGGACTGAAACAGTCCCCTAGGGCCTGGTTTGGCAGGTTTACCACTGTGATGAAAGATATGGGATATAAACAAAGTCAGGGAGATCACACTTTGTTTACTAAGCATTCAGCCTTAGGGAGTTACTGCACTAATTGTTTATGTGGATGATATAATTGTAACAGGAAATCATCAAGCAGAAATGGATAGCCTAAAAGTGTGTTTACTAAAAGAGTTTGAAGTAAAAGAGTTGGGCAGATTAAAATATTTTTTGGGCCTTGAAGTGGCACACTCTCGTCACGGTATTTTCATCTCTCAACAGAAGTATGTGCTGGATTTATTATCTGAAACTGGTAAATTGGGATGCAAACCAGTAGAAACTCCAATTGAACAAAATCACAGACTTAGTGAATTTGTTGAAGATGCAACTGTGGACAGAGAATCCTATCAAAAGTTGGTTGGAAAGTTAATCTATTTATCTCACACTAGGCCAGACATAGCTTATGCAGTGGGAGTGGTGAGTCAATTCATGCATAATCCCAAAGAAAATCATCTTAGAGCTGTTTACCGAATTTTGCAATACTTGAAGGGCACTCCTGAAAAGGAATTCTATTTACAAAGGGTCAAGGAATTACTTTGGAAGCCTATACAGATGCTGATTATGCTGGATCAGTAGATGACAGAAGATCCACATCCGGATATTGTACTTTTCTTGGAGGAAACTTGGTGACTTGGAGGAGCAAAAAACAAAACGTTGTTGCGAGGTCAAGTGCAGAAGCAGAATTTCGGGCTATGGCTTTAGGTATTTGTGAACTCCTATGGCTGAAAATAATTCTACAAGACCTAAAGATTGAATGGAATGGACCCATGAAACTATATTGTGACAACAAGTCAGCAATAAACATTGCACATAATCCAGTGCAACATGATAGAACGAAGCATGTCGAAGTAGACAGACATTTCATCAAGGAAAAATTGGATAGTGGGACAATATGTATACCATTTGTATCAACTGGAAATCAGCTGGCAGATGTTCTTACAAAAGGATTAAGTGGTTCTACATTGCAATCTATTATCGGCAAGTTGGGAATGAGTAACATCCACTCTCCAACTTGAGGGGGAGTGTCAGAACGAGCTGTACATGTGTTAATTAGTGGTATATTTTATAGTTAAATAGGATTAAAATCCCATAAATAGGATTTGATTAGCTGTGTATGTATTTATAGAAATTATTGGTCCTTACTTATAGAATTGATTGAGGGCAATGATAAGTATTTATTAGGAATTTCCTTTCCTAAATATATTGTATTCTATTTAAGAGCACAGGCTGCTCTAATCAATAATAAGAAATATTATCTCTGTCATAAACTAATTTTATATAACAAGTTAACAATAGACAAAATGAAGTCAAATTGTTTTCCTACCAGTTATAAGCTGTTTTTATGAACTATCATGTAGATTTTATGAAAATAAGCTATAAACACTTTGTGGACAGCTGATTATGAAAATAAGTATAAACACTTTGTGGACATCTGATAAGCTTATGTCAATCCAAGTAGACCTCCTAAGAGGAGCCGGGATATTGATAGTTATTCATTGTTGTTTGTGTTTTGTTGATGCAGAGACTGGCAGATTATATAGGTTTGCCATGCCGCATTGCTCGAGGTTGTAGGTACTGCACATCGGATCATCAATCGTCTATTCTTGTTAAGATTAAAGATGACAGACAACTGTCAAGGTATTGCAATGTCTACTCTGGCTTTTTTCTTAGATCCCACGTGGTTTGCAACTAGTAACTTGTTGACTTTGTAGAAGACTTTTAAGTTAATTCTTGTTTGTCAAGAATTGTTTGATTACTTTCACCAGTCCCTTGTTCTTTTTAAACAGGGAGTATGTTGTTGACCTGGTTGGGGAACCAGGAAATATTCTTGGGCCAGATTCATCAATTAATGGAGCATATGTGTCTTCCACACCTTCCCCAATTCAAATTTCTCATTTGAGGAAATCTCAATCGCCCTATGTGGATGATGCAACATCTCCTCAAGTTATAGGTGTTAATCAGATTTCTCCCGACAATCACCTGTATTCAGGTAAGCTGTGCTTTATATACCTGACCATTTGATCTTCCAATTGCTTAAAACTACTATTGCTCAACAAATTTAAAATTTCCGATATCAGTCATATTTTATAGTTGACCTTAGTTGTTGCTCAATCTTTTACAGGCCGTTTACAGGAAGAACAACCGAGTAAAGAAACTGATTTGCTGAAAAATAATAATGGCTTCATTTATGCTCCAGGCGATCAAACTTGTGGAGGTACAGAACCAACTGTAATTCCTTTTGGCTTTAATGGTAGAAACAGCAAATGTGCAAAATTTGGGCTCACTATTTTTTTCCTTTTATTTTTTAAGGTGCTTCTGAAGCTCTTCGCCCAGCCTCTGAAGCATTATTACATGAAATTCCATTTATTGGTAAAGATTCAGCTGTAGTCCAAGAAATTTGTTATAATGAGATCATTGCAAAGGGAAGTTTGGTGGTAAATGGCATCCAGTCAAAGCAGGAACAGGTAGAAAGTAGACAGGTTGCTGGTGATATTCCAAAATATGTAAATCTTGAACCTTCACTAGCAATGGATTGGCTTGAGATATCATGGGATGAGCTACGGATCAAAGAGCGCGTTGGTGCTGGTAAATTTTCTGATTCTCCTGCTTCTCAGTTTTGAAAGAACATAAATGACATGGTGGCTCTAAATGAGTTTGTTCTTTTCTCTATGTAGGATCATTTGGGACAGTGTACCGTGGTGAATGGCATGGATCAGTAAGTGTTTTCTTGTTGAAATTTACAGTTTTCTTTGCACATTTAAGTTCATGAATTTTGCTTTTTAATGTTGTTGCAGTCTCTAGTTTCTGAAGTCTATTTGATTGTAACCTTGTAGTTAATTGCATTAATAACATTTAGCTTCCATGACAACTTGAAGTTTATTTATTATTTTTCTGTTTTAATTTTGTTTATCATTTTTGTGTATTTATTCGTAGTTTCAAAATTGCAGGATGTCGCTGTCAAAGTTTTATCAGTTCAGAATTTTCATGATGATCAGTTAAAAGAGTTTTTGAGAGAGGTCTGTTTTCCTAATATTGATTAAACAAATGCAGTGTTGTGTCTTTTTATTTATTGCATAGGGTCTGAGCTGCTTTGGTTAAGTGGTTTTTGTCAGGCATGTCATTGAAGGTGAACTATTAATCCATTAGGGCCGTGTACTTTATCATTTTCTAAATCTAATGAATTTCTCTTTTATGAAATAATACTTCTATGTCGTTTATACACTATTAGTCTACTTACTTTCTTTTTCTTGTTTAGTATTCTTTAACTTGTGGTGTTATTTTCATTGCTTCAGGTTGCAATAATGAAACGTGTTCGCCATCCAAATGTGGTTCTCTTCATGGGAGCGGTTACAAAACGTCCCCATTTGTCTATAGTGACAGAGTATTTGCCTAGGTAATTTAACTTCTTTGATAGTTTACCTTACCTTTATAGGACTCTTGAATTAAGACTTTTGAGTTTCTTACCGTTGTTGTTTCTTGGTGTATCTATGACAGAGGTAGTTTATTCCGCCTGATACATAGACCAGTGTCGAATGAAATTCAGGATCCAAGGAGAAGATTACGAATGGCTATAGATGTGGTATGTACACTCATTATTATTATTTTGTCATATGAATATCTTAAATTGTAGATGATATATGGTTTGACTGATTGTAGGCTAAAGGGATAAATTATCTCCACTGTCTGAAGCCTGCAATTGTGCACTGGGATCTCAAATCCCCAAACCTGTTAGTGGACAAATATTGGAATGTAAAGGTATAATGAAACTGACTAAGCAATTAAGTATTTCTTAGAAATTTTTATAATCTCTTGTGATAGAAGATGATTTTTTGTTTTCGAAATTATGCTCAGGTGTGTGATTTTGGGCTGTCTAGATTTAAGGCGAACACTTTCCTGTCATCAAAATCTGTTACAGGAACGGTAAGTCTCTTGAACTCCTTGTGCATGCATAATCATGATGATTTACACTATAGATGCATTGGAACAAATGGCTTCAGAATTTCTCTATAATGTAGATAAATGGCTTCAGAATTTCTCTATAATGTAGATGCATAGGAAAATTTCTTTCAATAAAAGTTGCATTTTACAGGTTGAACTTCACTTCCTCACCTTCAATAAGTGTGTAACTCTTAATTTTATTTTCAGCCTGAATGGATGGCTCCAGAATTTCTTCGTGGAGAACCTACAAACGAGAAATCTGATGTATACAGTTTTGGAGTTATCCTGTGGGAACTTGTGACCTTACAGCAGCCATGGGATGGACTTAGCCATGCTCAGGTATTATTTGTTGAGTAATTAAAATTTGAATTGCAGATTCTTGAAGTTGATCGAGTTCACTTAAAATAATCTTCATGTGTATGCTCAGGTGGTTGGAGCTGTGGCATTCCAGAATAGGAGACCTTCTATCCCTCCAAATGTCTCTCCAGTGTTAGCCTCCCTAATGGAATCTTGTTGGGCGGAGTAAGTATAAATGGAATCTGGTTAACATCATTCTATTCATAATTTCATATACAATTCTAACATTGATTCATTTCTGATTCTTTGTAATTTCTTTTTGCAGTAACCCTGCTGATCGCCCATCGTTTGCTAGCATAGTTGAAACGCTAAAGAAGCTTCTAAAGTCACCCGCAGATGCGATAAAAATGGGTGGAACATTAGAAGCATGCCGCCCATCATAACTAGCACACTTCCGTGAGTGTGGAGTGGAACATTATGAGCATGCCGCCCATGATCGCGGTTTTATCGCACCAAATTTGTTTCCTGTGTATGGACATGTTAATTAACAAGTAACCTGACCCTTGTTGGTCATAAACTCTTATTGATGGAACCCTTTTGTTGTTTGCAACTGGATATCAGTTGCTTCATTCTAACACATTTCATAAGGGCAATTAAAGCCGTGACGTCTAGAAACTAAAAAAGAGGAGCGAATATGGGATTGTTGTAAGTGGTCCAAGGACCTCAAGCTCTTTTTGTTTTATTGCTTGGGATCTATAAATATTCAAGCACTGGTGACTTGTGATTTGTCTCTGAGATATAATTATTTGAAATGTGCTTATGTATGCATGTGTTTTGTAGACCTATAACTAAGTAATAATGATTTTGAGTAGAACTTGAAATGCTTATGTTGACAACTGTTCTCTCATAATACTCAATTTGGTAACATATCAGTCACTTCTTACTAGTAACGCAGTTGTGTACTGGATTATATTATGCATACAAGGAGTTAGTTGGCACTTATGCTTCTCCTTGGCGATTTCATTGAATCTACATCTTTTCTGCTTGAAATATTTTTGCCACAAGTTTTGCTTAGTAGGCTTTTCAACATGTTTTTAAGTGTCATTAATGCTCTGAAGGGAATCCGTTTCTTCCATCGTAACCTTCCAGTTTTCCTTTTTCATGACCAGTCATAACTGTTTGTAATTGATAGGATCACTGTCATGATTACCAACTTCAATACTCAAACTATAGGCTATAAAGATCTGAATAGCTCAGGCTCTTTAATGTGCTTTCTTTGTATGTCTCTGGCCAAGTTGCTGTTAATCAGGAATAAATTTTTGTCTTCACTGAATAATTTCTAGATTTGAAGAATAGAAGAATAATCATAGTTAGCTATTATGAATTGTAATTAACCGTAACAATTTACACTATTATATATAGTGATGCAATAGAAAAAGTGAAAGCTAATATACACTATTATCTATAGTGATACAATAGAAAAAGTGAAAGCTAATATACACTATTATCTATAGTGATACAATAGAAAAAGTGAAACCTAATTTTTATCAGAATGTTCGATCAAACCTAATATTTAAAATATGAATCTTTTTTATTGATTGTAGCTACCGTAGCTGTTTGCAGTTCCGTGTTCTCTCTTGATTTTATCTCGGACGTGATTCTTGGCGGTGTTTTTGATTGTTGTTCATTTATGCTTTCAACTTTCAAGTATTGAGCTTTGTTATCGTCTCTTGATTTCATTTTTGATTCATAATTCAGTGTTATCTTGTGACCGTGATTTCTTCTTTGATTCATGATTTGGTGTTGTTTTAAGATTGTGATTTCGTCTTTGATTCATGATTTCGTGTTGTTTGATGATCGTGATTTGGTGTTCAAGCACTTACATGGTTTCAAAAAAATCCTTTAGTTTTTAGTGACAGTAAAAAATAGGTATAAATGACATTTATTTATAATTTTTCATCTGTTACTAAAAAAATTATATTGGTATATACATGTTTAGGATAGGTTAGAGTATGTTTTAAATATAGAAGGGAGGTGTTATTTTAACAAACTACAAGGGAGGTGGGTAATTTCCCCTATTAATTTATATAGTGATAAAACTATATTACCAAGTTTTAGTGCTATAACCATAAATTTAGAAAATGAGAAAAACTATTTTTGTGTCTGCCCGATTAAAATTGTTCGATTTGAAAATCTATAATATAAGAAAAGTTGATGTTCTGGAAATCACTTTTTTACCCTTTGTTACTTTTCAAACATATTACTAATTTGAGGTTTAATATTGTCTTTTTATTATAGATTCCAACTAATTCCCACATGGTTGTTCATTATTTTATGTGCAACAAAAAATTATTTTCATATTTTTATCTTTCTTTTTCATTCTCAATGTTATCTTTGATAATCTTATCATATCTCTCATCAATACTTTTTTTATTTCTTAACTCATTTTATTTAACAAACACATATATCTTCATATATTTCTTCTCACTCACCTACTCATTCATCATGTCTCTCCTCTCACCATATTTATATATATATATATATATATATATATATATTTCATTATCTCACAATGTTGAAACTTCCTCATTGTTTAAATTTCTTCTTCCAAATCTCTTCTTTCAACATTTCATAATATTAATTTAACATTTGATACATTTTTCAAGATAAAAGGTAAATATGAGTTTCATATAGTTTTTCAATTTCATCCTTCCAAGTATAGAATAAGAAATAATAAATATAACTTCTTTTTTTCAAATAAAAATAGTTGAAAATAAAATTTTTTTTCTTCATATCTACTCTTTTTAAAGATTAAGTTTTATTGTTCTTAAACAAGTATCATAGATCTATATTTTTTTTTATAGATTTATCCTTTTTTCTTAAATAAAAATGGTGAGAGAAACTTTATAGAAATATCATATTGTATTTTTCATAAATTTTCAGATATATTTGTAATCCATACCTAAACAAAAATAATATTTGAATACGGGAACAAGTCTATTATTGATTCAAATATTTTTATATACGAAAAAATAGTATTTATGATTCAAATATTTTTTTATCTAAAAGTGATATATGAGATAACATCTATTATTGATCTAAATATTTTAATATACGAAAATTTACTATTAATCTAGATATTTTTTGATCCAAATATTTTTTTGTAAATATAAGAAAACAAACATAACATTTGTATACGGGGAAAATGTATTATTTATTCAAAAATTGTAAATGAGACAAATTATATTATTGATCTAAATATTCTTTATATATGAAAATTTACTATTGATTCAGATATTTTTTTAAAGTATATCTGGAAAAAATTGTATGCTGGAAATAAATCTATTATAGATCTAAATATAATTATATACAAAAATTTACTATTGATTTGGATAATTTTGTAAACGATATCAGAACAAAAATAATATCTTTTTACGGGAAAAATATGTTATTGATTAAATATTTTTATATACGAAAAATAGTATTTATGATCCAAATATTTATCATCCTTAACTGATATACGCATAAAATCTATTATAGATCTTAATATTTTTAATTATTAATCTATATTTTTAACCTTTTATTTAAAATAAATATATTATGTAAATATATGCGCGTCACCTAGATGTTGTCTCAAAAGTACCAACAGATTAAGTTGCATTAGATAATTACTTGAATTCTCATTACTATTGATCTTCAAATGGTCAATAATTTACCACCAAGACAATGATGTCTAGTGTGCTCAGTTAGACTTGGACATAAAAAAGTTATAAATAAGGTAATTTATCTATTCAAGAATATTATTATGATTTTTTGAATTTGTGAGCAGAACATTCTGCTTTTATACATCCGGATGTTTCTAAGACTTTTCTCGCGGCTATTCAAGAGGTTTATCTGAGATCAATTTTTCATGAAGTTTCGGCCATAATTTGAAGTTGTCATATGTGCTTTGCTGAATAGGAACCTAGTTGTTATTTTCGAACTTGTGAAGGTTGCATATATTTCTCGTAGACGGAGTATGAAGTTTTGTAACTATTGCAAGCAACAAGGACATATTATTACTCAGTGCCCTAACGTCCTCTATTGGTTGTTGATATGCAACTTTTAAGGCACAGTTATGCATCCATTAATAAGGGACATAAATATAAAATTTTATAAAATTTTATAGTTGTATTATATGAATACAATTATACTTATTTACACAGTTATATAAAATATTTTCCTTCTTGTAAATAGGAATTAATTTGAGTTAATTAGGATTTTATTAGTTTCTTTAGTTATTTGTATTATCTAGGATATTTATATCCTATTTTATCATGTACAAAAAAAACAATAAAACAATAAGAAATACACAATTTATACATGGTATCAGAGTCCAATTTTAGATCTGGCTGTCCAACTATCAGGTCACCCACCATTTAATTCAATGCTCCATACGTTCACTCTGGATGTGAGAGTTGGTGTTAACAGTCTCATATCAAATAATATATAAGTGGGGTACTCCTCACTCTACAAATAAATTTTATAGGGTCGAGGTAGGACCATCCACACTTCTTAAGATGACATTATCGCTTAGGATACCTAAATTTTATATATTTGAAGAAAAAAAGTTTTCATCATTATTTAATGAAGATCATTTTTTTTCAAATGTGAAGTTTGCAAACTAGCCAAATACTCCCAGTCTCATTACCCCTTACAACCTTATAAGTCATCTAAACCTTTCATCTTTATTCGTAGTGATGTGTGGGAATTTTCACGAGTGAGAAATATTATTGGGTCAATGTGGTTTTTCACCTTTATTGGTGACTATACAAGAGTCACTTAGGTGTTTCTCATGAAAGAAAAGTCCAGTATATTTGAGAATTTTCATATAATGGTTCAAACCCAATTTCAAAGCAACATTCAAATCCTAAGAACTAATAAGGGGGGAGTACTTCCACCACACACTTGGTTCATACCTTTCTATAACGGGATTGTACACCCAATTTCATGTCCATATCATCCCTAACAAAATGAAACACCAGAGAGGAAAAATAGACACTATTAGAAGTAGGGGTGGTAAACGTGCATGTCCGTCCCGTTTAGGTCTGCCCTGTAAAAGTTTGCAAAAAATGGGGCGGGCCGGGCATAGTTGAAGATGTGGACCTAAAACTTAGCCCCGTCCCACAAAAAAGTGAGGGCGGGGAAAGCCCGTGGGCATTTCATCTTAAGTCTAAAAATATAAAAATTTATGAAAACACACATGTTCGCAAAAGCCCGCGTCGAAAATAGGACGGGGCGATCACATTAAAGGGTGAGGGCCTAAATCCTTGTCCTGCCCCGCACTAAAGTGCGGGCAAAACAGACATGCCCAACGGGCTGGACCTGTTTTTCCACCTCTAATTAGAAGTCACTCGAGCCCTCATGTATTTTATGAATGTACCTAACTATTTTTTGGAAGATGCAGTTCTTTCTTCATCATACCTAATAAATAGAATGTCCTCCAAAACACTCAACCTAAACACACTTCACCAAACCCTCTTGTCCTTTTATCCTTCGACCAAACTTATCATAAATCTCCCTCCAAAGATTTTTGGATGTACTTCATTTGTGTATGATCAAAAGTCAAATTCCAACAAGCTGAATCCAAAAACCATTAAATGTATATTCTTGGGACACTCTTCTACCAAGAAAGTATATGAATGTTATTGTCCTCAGAAAATACGAATCTATCACACTATAGATGTCACATTCTATGAAGAGAATTCCTTTTATTGCAAGGTTGTCATTCAAGAGGAAAAAGTGACAATTGATGAACATCAACTTTGGAAAATTATTATACCAAAATATGTCCCAGACTCTGACCCATAATTTGTCCTAGAAATTGTACCAGAATTGTGAAAATATTTCTTATTTCTTATTATTTATTTTCTTATTTAAAATTCATTATATCACTCCTAAAATAAAGGAGTTACTTTGTATTTTCTCTCCTATGAAAGAAGTTCTTTTCCTTCATAATAATATACATTATTATCACTAATATCCTTTTCTACAAGAATCTATCCCAAAAGCCGTTCTAGAAAGTAACACAATATGCGTTGGTGGTCTCGTTGGTCCTAGGAGGATAATTTATAGGAAAAATAGCAAGTTTACTATTTTTCCTTGCAACAATAAAGGAGAAATTTCCCGGATAACGATCTCGAGGGCTGCGTACATGTACCGTGTTTGATGTGTGGTTCAATTAAACAAAACTTTAATTTGGGATTTAGTTTTAAAATTGTAACTTAATAATCAGAAATCTAAAATGACTTTTTAACAAATGCGAAGAGCATGCTAGGGTAAGGTGTATAATTTTTCCTGTAACTATCTTGAATCCTGATCTCTTCAACAAGTTCATAACCTTCAATCACTGCTCTTTAGGTTGTTTCCCCCCTAATTCCTTAGTGGGAAAACCTTTGAAAATTCCTTCTAAACCCTAAGTCCTTAGAGAATTATTAGGAAAGCAAGCTTTGCTTTTATCAAGAGTTAACCGGTAATTATAGGGTATCCCTAGTCCTAGGTGATATTTATTATAGTTTAATTGTACAAAAACCTTAACAATTGTGATCCAGGTGGTCGTTAACCGTGAATCAATCCTAATTGGTTCGATCAAGAAAGCATAAAAACATTGTATAATTAAATTGAATAGAAAACAAATGTATTGATAAACTCAGGAATTCAACATCGTTACAAAATCAAATCAGGGAGACCGTCTAGCATTGGGGGTTTAGCTACTCATATTGTTCAAAAGAATTTCAATGATATAGAAGTTAAACATTACAGATAAATGATGAACTTTGATCTGCAACCGTTGCGGCTTATGAAATATCCTCGTCCTTAATTCTTTCACTGGCCAAAAAGTCCCTCGTAGAAATTCATATAAATAACAGAAATTCACCTAAATCGGATGGAAGTACCCAAAACGCCCCCACGACTTAACATTGGACAAAATAGGAAAAAACCAGAAATAAGCATCACAGGCCTACACGATCCGTGTTGGACAACACAGCTACCCGTGTTGGTCTTCAATCTTTTAATTAAAAGTCTCAGGGGTTGCAACACGGTCGCCCGTGTTGCACCCTTGAATTCCCATAGTTTCCATTCACCCAAGGTATCCTCCTGACACGACTCGTGTTTGGCAACACGCAATCTGAGTTTTGCCCCGATTTGTCTTGTTATATACCTCTGAACCTAAAAACCCTAAAACACACAATCAAAGCATAAAATATGGTAAAAGGAAATAAAACACTCGACAATAAAAAAAAATATAACTGCAATTAACGATAAATAACTATGGAAATACCACTAATCAATAACTGACCATGCGTCCCTAACTGAGGGGCATAAGTGCTGCTCAGGACAACAATGGTCTCGTTAGTCTTGGGAGACGACCGGCCAATTGTCCCTGACTAAGGGGCATGAGGGAAAATGTGTCCCTGGTTTGCCCAACTGATTGAGTCAAAGCTATTGTACTCTATTGGATGCAGAAGTGGATTGAGTCATCTCTGAACATTAGGCCAGACTAGAATAATAATATTTTTTATATTATTTTATATTACAATACTATCTTTTTTATTCCACTTTTTTGCAATCTTATTTTTATATATTAAATAGAAAGTTGTTGTTTAAATATGATAAATTTTATTGTTATTTGATAATACTTAAATGATTAAATATAAAACTATATTATCATCTATATATATATATATATATATATATATATATATATATATATATATATATATATATATATATATATATATATATATATATATATATATATATATATATATATGTATGACACAATAAATTTTTTATCAAAATTTGATTCGATTTTATTTCAAATATTCAACCAAACTGAACTATACTTTTTTTTCTTCCAATTCAAATGATTTTTTACCTCAAAATCGTCCAATCGGGAACACCACCCAACTCCCCCTATAAACTTTAAAATTAATTTTTACTTGCTTTTATTTTATATTTTGTACGTCTCACAAATTTGGTTGTCTTCTTTACTCGGTCACTTCCGTATCCCGCGTTTGCCCTAATCCATAACCGCCGTCCGTCACCGCAGCAGCTCGCCGTCTCAAGGTTTGTTCTCCATCGCCTCGCAACTAGTTAAAACCTATCTCATCAGTTTCTATTAAAATTTTCAATCCATGTTGCAAAAATAACTCCAAAAACGACATTTCATCTTTCAATTTTCTATGTTTGATTGTTATTAAGCATAGTTTGAATTATGGTTTCTGTAATTGCTTTTTTTTTATCAGTGTTAGGTTACATGGAAGATTCAGAGCAAAGAAGAAAACGGTTGAAAGAAATGCGATTGCAAGCTGATCTTGCTGAACATTCTGGTGGCGGAGGAGGAGGTTCTGGTACGCAGGGTAGTCTTTCAAATCCATTGGCTGAAGCTCCGTCGACTACGCTACCATCAGATGCTGCTCCGAGATTTAACTATTATACAGATCCAATGAATGCATTCTCTTCTGATAAAGGGACTAGTGGCAATGTTAGGGCACAAGGTCCCGAATATTTGCCTCCCCCTCCTCCTCTGAATTTTGGTGGATTTCCTATGACGCAGTTTTCGTCGTCGCATACAGGTATTCTTTGATATGAGAGATGATGGTTTATTATTGAATTGTTAGAGTCTATATAGATTCCTATAACATTATATGAGTAAATACAACATACACGAACACCGGACACTGACACTGAGACGTTGACACAGGTAATCATTTGAAAATTAAATCCTTGAAAGATTAAGATTAGGATTACAAAATTAAATCCTTCAAAATTTATTCAATAAATCTATATGAGGATTTAATTTTGTAATCCTAATCTTTTGAGGAATAAAAGTATAATTTACTCTTTAAATGTACACTCTAATCACCGTAGATTTACATTTACATTTTTCCTGTCTGACAATTCACATTGTTTGATTTGAAATAACAGAATCGACAAATCCACAGATGTCTCCTTCTCCCACTCAAGCATTGCCAGCGCCCTATAGAAGCCCTGTTTGGAATGGACCAAGAGGCCCTCCTCAGCATAACTTTCCATTCCGTCCATCAGGTGGCGGTACTTATCCAAGTCCTAGGTTTGTACCACCAGGCGGTGCATCATACAACAATGCACCAGGCATGAATCAATGGCCCAACCATAATCCAAATCCTAGGTTTGTACCACCAGGCGGTTCATCGTACAACAATGCACCAGGCATGAATCAATGGCCCAACCATAATCCAAATCCTAGGTTTGAACCACCACCACCGGGCGATCCATCATACAACAATGTACCAGGCATGAATCAATGGCCCAACCATAATCCAAATCCTTCAGGATATATTCCAAATCATTCTGAAGGATATATTCCAAATCCTTCTTCGGGGTACAGTCCAAACCATTCTCCAGCATTCAGGAACGGTCCTAACACTAGTCGAGGGCGAGGCAGGGGCTCCTGGCATAATACCCGAGGCCCTGTTTCAGGACGCGGTGGTAGACAAGGATCAGGTTCTCATGGTCGCTGGTCCAATGAAGACAGAAGTTGTGGTCCAGAACGATATTACAAGAGGTCCATGATCGAAGATCCGTGGGAGTGTTTGAAACCTATTATATGGTGTTCAACATATCCTTTTTCAAATATTTCATTTAAACCTGGGAACTCAAAACCCCGGGCTCCTTCAGAATCAACAAGTACAAAAAGGGAGGGACCGCCTGCTGCTCTTAGTAAACCCAGTTCTGAACCTAGCCTTGCCGAGTACTTAGCTTCTGCGTTCAATGAAGCTGCCAACACTGAAGAATAATGTATGATGAAAGACTGTGTTCAATGCATTGGACTCAGCTATACTGTGCATCGATTGTACTTTGTACACCAAACACACAGGAGGATGTTTTAGGAATGTGTTAGGTTACTAGCATGAATGTTTAGTGCTAGATACGAGGTCCATGCACGATCCGTGTAGAAACTGTTAAAACTGTGCAACCAGATTTTGAGCGTTGTGGTTGATTAATGTTTAAGTTTAAATGCTTTGGCATAAGCTGACATACTGAACTGGAGAAGCATATTATGACCTCGATGTTCAGAATGATTAGGCTGGAAAAATGAATGGTTTTATGTAGTGTACATTATAGAATTGTAATTTTTTACACTGCATGATTAGAATATTGTAGTCATTGTCTGTTTAGGATTTCTGCTACCAGGGGCTCCCACTTTCAAAGTACTTGATGTATTCACATGATATTTGATAGTGTTGGATAAATAAACGACTTTATTAACAACTTATGCATAAGTTGTTTCTATAGTATGTTGTTTTATAACTTAGGGAAATTATTAAAAATAATTTATGTATACAGTGTAAACAATTTTTTAAAAAGTTTTCTTGAACACTTGCACTTGTAAGAAATAGCAACCCATACAATACAACTAAAAGCAATTTGTCCACTGAGCTATCCATAATCTATGCTAAGTTGATTCCGAATTAAAATATACTTTTACTACACTTCCTAAAGAGTTCTTATGAAATTAAATTTATAGAATTCAATGAAGCAGGTGAATTTCGCTTTGTAAATATTTGAAATACCATACATCATCTCTATCTAATGCAAAAAAAAGATGTTAGAATGCATGTTGTTAAGATTTCTTTAAAAGACAATAAACTAGGTCACCACATCACTAGCCAGATGGAGGAACAGTTGAAAACTCTGATCCATGTACTAACTTCAAACAACGTTATGAATATCCAGTGCCATTTAGGTTCAGTGGAATCAAACTAAGAACATAGTAATATTTAATGTAGAAACTACTAAACTAGCTCCCCTGAGATTTTTGCTCGCAACAAATTTCGTCGGTGAAAGTGTGTATTAGCTGGTCTGCTAAACTTGCCGGGTCATCAATCAGTGCATCAACAAAAGCACTAACCACCCTTCTCTCTTGCTGATTAGCCTTGAGACTAAACCAAGTCAGAAACTTCACTCTAAAGATTTCATCTATGTGCCCTTGATGCTCCAACCATTTCACTACCCTCACAGAATACTCGTAATCGTTCTCCTTCACGCGCTTTCTAGAACTCAAACCAGTAATTTGTCTCATTTCATTCGGTTTAGAAGGCGTCGCAGGTGGAACTGCTGCAAAACTCTTATACGAAAAAGGGTCTACTGTTGGAGGCTTTGTCAGAAACTCTTCAAACCTGTCCCTGATGTTTAAAAGTGCAGGTTTTTCAGAAGCCGTCTTAATTTGGTCTTGTGGATATTTGTTGTTCATAGTTGAATGGTTTCCAATTTGTCGAATAAACTTCAATGGCTGTTCACAAGGTGTCACCCATTTAGCTTCTGCTGCACCCAAAATCCCTGTGCTGCTGAATATAGAAGCTTTGCAAGAGTACTCGGTTGAAGGTGTGAGGTTTTCTAACTTGAATCTTTTCTCGGGCCTCAAAACAATGAAAGTTGGTTGTTCTGGGTAGTCCATTGATGATATTCTGTGCCAAAGCCTGCAACCTAGAAAGTTCTTTAAGAGTTTGTCTTTGTATTCAAGCACAATCACCACTGAGGTGGGAAGACACTCCTCAAAATGTAAAGAGCATGCTGCCAAAAGTAAATTGACAAGAAAAGCCAAATTAGTGTAGGTTAACATAAAATCAAAATTATCTAATACAATGTTGTTAAATAGCGGCGCTATAGCTGCTATCATTTTGTAATATACTATTTAGTACAAAATGTTTTCAGATAGCAGCTATAGTTGTGTAGCGGAATTTGAACAAACTGTTGTTTCCCACTATCCGTGTTTGACAATTCTAAGACTAATACAATGAATATCACGCTCTATTGGATTCAAAATTACAAGAATGAACAGCAATCAAGGCTCTTTGAACTTTGACTATTGCACTAAAGTGCAATTAACACAAAAATCCCAAGGATTTCTGGCTCTGTCTGGCAAATAAAAGCTCAATCAGCTGACCTTCATACAAAACAATAAATTAAAAGCTTACTTGGTGCTTCTTTCTTTTCTTCACAACTAGAAAAGAGTTCAGAAAACTTTAAATCAAAACATTCAACTGCGGCAAAGCACAACTTCTGAACCTCGGCACCACATGAGAGCCTGCTCACAATTCCACGCGTCATCCTAGCATATACGTGATCCAGAGGTCCAGCTTCATTCTCCAATAACTTGAGAGCAGTTTCTACAATCTTATGTACTTCTGAGTATACTTTTGTTCCTGTGAGAATTCTGTGGGCCAAGGAAATTCGCAAAGAGAGTATATCCACTCTTCTTGCTTCTCTGGCAACCAATAATTGCTTTCTCCACGTCCTAAAAAATCAAAATATCCATTCAAATGAACGATGTTCTGTACATGTTGCCTTAAACAGCTGAAGAGAAACCAGCACGAACAAAAAATTTCCCAAATGTTTATTAAGTAATCGATGGGGATTTGTGCGTCTACATGTGTATGCATCTATTTATGTATATCTTATCTTTGTGTGTGTATAAAATAGTGTGTAAATGTGCGCAAATCCTAGCTCAACTGGTAGAAGCCGATATTGCTAGATCGAACTCCATCATCAGGGTTTGAACCCTGGTACTCACTTGTGTGTGAGTTTCCAAAGATTATTACGACTTTGTCTACAGACCCAAAATAGTGTGTAAACTACTTACCTCATTAATTCATTAATTTTTCCACAAGAAACACAACAAAAGCTTCCATCCAAGGTTACACCGCGACTTCCCTTCAAAATTCCAGACATTTGATTACTCAAAGCACATTGCAAATGACACGACATTCCACATGAGTCTTCATTCGGTTCATCAGAGGTGCAGGTCAACCACAGACTGGGATCCTTGTTATCGTCGTAACAACGGCATATACAACAAGAACATCTCTTGCAAAATGAATCTTCTGAATTCAGTGTAGCTTTGCATGCGACATTCCGACACACTAAGGTTTTTGTTGTTTCCTCATTCGTGTTCTCGAGTTGAACATTACGTAAATCCAGAGAAGGGGGTCCTTTTTTCCTTTTAGATGATCCTAAGCAACTTTTGGCAGGAGAATGAGCAAGAGCATTTTGGTCAACGTACAAGTTGGATTTCTTAGAAATTAACTTTAGAAGATATTCTATCATCTGACCCTTAGTATATCCGGTGTACTTCCTTTCCTTGCCTAATTCAGCACAGATTAATTCTAGGAGTTCCCGACGAGTAAATGATTGAAGTATTTCCGGGGCATCTTTGGACTGACAAGCAACTTCATGGACCAGTTTTTGCTTCTCTTGGAAATCCATAACACCACATTTTGCAGGGTCAAAAAAACCTATATTAAAAGATGAACAACATTCTTAAGTTCATAT
Organism: Vicia sativa; assembly: GCA_021764765.1. Taxonomy (NCBI): domain Eukaryota; kingdom Viridiplantae; phylum Streptophyta; class Magnoliopsida; order Fabales; family Fabaceae; genus Vicia; species Vicia sativa. The sequence continues at coordinate 184,679,634 of CM038795.1, forward strand.
TATCTAGTGAAAATAAAGGAATTTCAACATCTATAGGGAAATCTAATCAATTTATGTAGTACATGACTGTCCTCTATAGAAAATTTGAACACTGTATTTACCATCTTCCTAAAATATCTACTGTATATAAATAAAGCACCTTAATTGACGACACCTTATAAATGTGGCATTGCAGCCTGTGGTGGAAACATGGCGGATATGCTATGTCTTGCAGCCAATGGCAGCTGGCACAGAATCTTTCATGCCATAACCTCGCGGCCACAATTTGCAACACTTATCAAAACGACGAAGATAACAACAATAACAATAGTCTGTTAAAATTACAAGCCCCTTTCTACGCAATCCTAAGCATTAGTTTTAAAAAATCACTATTATATTAACTTCTACCACAATTTGATCCACTTCAACTCCAATGCACATCGCATCCTCGTGAATTTCAATAGATCTAGCTAAACACACTTCTTTGAATTCTTCATCTTTCCCAACTCTAAATTTTTCTTATCACGAGATGGCAGGGCAAAGCCAGTAGGTACAAAATCTTACAATTCCTTCGTATGTGACTCGAGTAATGTCTATACAATTCGGAGCCCCAAGAAATACTATACAGAGAAACACGCAAATCATTCTATAATTCATTCAGAATCAAAAATGCTCACCCGAACACACACGATAGGAATTAGACGTAAGTTTTTGGAGTCCCGGTGTAGGTTAGCCGCAGTTTAACTACGAAAAAACAAATAGATGTCTATCTGAAACAATATCTTATAAGGCCCTATTTAACAATCACAAACTTTAAGCTCTGGTAGTCCACCTTGCACGCCCTCAAAGACGACCCTGTCCCGGGACATGTCTCAGACACCAGAGACAAAATATGAATGGTGCCAAAAGTAACACTAAAAAGACCAAGTACAAATTTTCTATAGCAGTATATTTTCCAACCCCACCCTTATTTATTATTACTACAGTCATGAATGTACTATGGTTTTCATTATGAACTCACAGGGTTACTCCTCCTAAATGCAAACACCACTCTCATCAGAGACTCAAACCTTATCAAAAACTAGCCCCATGAAGAGATCAAAGGGTCACTCACCCTAGCTTTATCATATAGAAATACGAAAGAAAAAAAAAACACATTTTTTCCAAAAAATTCTCAAAAAAAATGTAACAAGAACAAAAAAAATTGTAATATCTACATTGTTAAGAGAACAAGAGCGACGATATATACAGAAAAGAAAACGAAGCGAAAAAAGTTGAAGGTGATGGATATAAAAATAAAGCGTAAATCGAAGGAGAGAAGGAAGGAGACGAACCGTTGTTGGTTGTGGTGAACAGACACATCTTGTTTTGATGTTCGGCCATGATTCTTGTTGTTGTTGTTGGAAGAACAACAGAGTTTTATCTGAGAATCTGTAGCATTACAGAGAGAGAGAGAGAGAGAGAGAGAGAGAAGAGTGTCATGTAATTTGAGCATTCAATGTCATGATGAGTGATTTAGCATAAAACGGAAACACACAAAACCACATTATGCTGATAATAATATTATATTTATATATTTATGTTGGAGAAAAAAGAGGAGTCATCATGGAAGAAAAGAAGGTGAGAGGATCCAATTCCAAAGTGTGCATAGGCCTTTGAAAAAAATATGTAAAATAACTTTTTTATTTTATACTAGTAAGAAAGAGTCTTTTTATTTAATTATGGATAATGTTTGAAATAAAATGAGAAGTTAGATCCAAATTGGTGGGGACTAGATAGAAATATGACTACCTCAGTAATAGTGTGGTGGCCTGCATATTAATTTGTGGCACAATGTAACTCTAAAATATCATTTATATGAATTGAATTTCAAATTTTTATTATATATTAAATCACTTCATCAACCTACTCATTTTAGTTAATATGGCATGTTTTTATTAAGATGACCTATAAAGTCATCTTCTAAAGAGTATTTTTTTCTAGAAATTCGCTCTTAGTTATGATTTCTTTTATATATTTTTTAACGAGTTGGCTTTCGAACACACACAATATGGTTTGACTTTGTCTATCCCTATTTTACTATATCCTAATGAGTTATCTTCGAAAAATCTCTTTTTGCAACTAATGTCATGTAATAATGTGACACTCTACAAAACCACTAAATATAATTGTATCTCGTATTCTATGGACGAGAGCTAATATGTTGTGTACATCCTCTGAGACCATATGTTCATAGTATTATGTAAACATCTCATCAACATCTCTGTGGAGAATAGTGGTATGAGCAGTAACATTGGAATTTTTGGGTACTCTGCAAATACTCAAACTGCCATAAAACTTGTTCAAGTAGATGTGAGTGCATAAGTTGATACCCATAAAACAGACGTCCCAAGTACAAGAATATCACTTCAAATGGCCATGTTTCATCGTACAATGTGAAAAATATATTAATATCAATAAGAGTGTAACACAAGTGTAATTAATTAATATCAATAAGGGTGCAAAACAATTACCGTAAATAGACAATTGTTTGTTGTCATTTGTCTTGTCTTTCATAAACTAGCTTCAACTAACTTGGAGTAGAGGTAAATCAAACAAGCTATCCACGGTTGTACTCATGAAGTAAATGAAACATTTAATGTGAACAACGTCGGCATAGATCAAACTTTTGTCCACAATATGTATGTGCCGACCAAAATCATGAATTATGATCTCAATTCACATTCTTTATAATATATTTAAATTTATTAAAAAAAAATTAATGAAAGAAAAAAAATACCCAAAAGTGTTTGAGATGGTTAGGGATCTCTTTTAGATAAAAGGTCTTGGATTTGAATCTAGCCCTACACACACAACAATATTGTTTTTCTTAAAAGAGTTTTATCATTTATTATAAACCTCTTCTTCTCGATAAATTAATTTCTATAATTACACGCAAATAATATCTTATTTAAATTGGAGAAAAAAATTTAGAATATCTTTTATAAAAATAATTGAGAGATCCAAAATGTACATAATTTGCCTTTGAAAACAAATGTAAAGGAACAAGTTTTTACTAAGAAAGAGTTTTTTTATTTTAGGAAAATTTTTTTCCACCCTTATAATGTGGTTCACACTTCTGAAATTTTAAAATTTCCTTCAATTTTTTTTAAGATGAATTTTCTGATCCACAATATATCATATCACCATTCGTAAATCAAACAATCATCCTATTTTTGGCAAAAAAAATATTCAGAGATGTATCTACGAATTAATATTTAGTGTGTTTTTAGCTATTTTAATGCAACCACCCTATTTTTGTCAAAAATTAATTAGAAGATTGTTGCAGCGGTAGAGCGACAAGTAAAAAATAAAATATTATTTTACCGGGTGATATAGGTTACATCGTATCGTGTCCACTGAGATTGATTATTGATTCGTCGTTCGACAACTCGTTCGTTAATGAGTTTAGGGGTTGAATGGTTTGTATGGAAAAATATCAACAGAAATTAAATGTAAACAAAAGCTATAAAGGATAGGTAACTTATCTAGTACGAATGTGCACCACTCGTCGCAAACTTAAACCTATTGACTAGTCAGACTTAACCTACTTTACTCGTCAAAATCATCAAGGATACCACCAAAAATATGATTGTAAAAAAATGAACCAAATACCCTGAAATGACTCACACTTTGCTTATCTCCAGCTTCTCATTGGACACTTGTTGAGAAAATATGTTGGAGTGATAACAACTTCTCTCCACAAGGTGTGAGGCAAGTTCTTCTTATTTAGCATGCTCCTTGTCATATCAAGCAAAGTTATTTTTCAACAATAACATTATGTTGGGGAGTTTATAAAACAGTAACCTCATGCTCAATTCCATTTTCCATGCAGAACTTTTGGAACTTTGTAGAGTTGTACTCACCTCCACTATCAGTTCTGAGAACTTTCAAGTTTTGACCACTCTATTTTTTCAGCCTTCACCTTGAACTTCTGGAACTTAGTAAACACCTCATGCTTAAACTCGATGAGTGTTACCCATGTCATTTTTGTGAACTCGTCCATAAAATACATAAAGTACTTGTTTCTTCCAAGTGAGGGTACTTTAAATGATCCACATACATCCGAATGCACTACTCCTAAATCATGCTTTGCTCTTGGATCTACTTATGATGCAAATGGCAATATGGGTTGCTTGCCTTTTATGCATGTATCACATGACTTCTCGGGCTTCTCCATCTTAGGAATTCCATGTACTAGTTTCTTAGAACTTAGATGCCCTAAGCTTCTGAAGTCCATATTCCCTAAACTCTTATGTGACAACTCACTGTCACCTCCAGTGCCTTCTTCACTAAGGCATTTAGTTTCAGTTGTCTCCACATTCACGTTGAATGTTTAGTTGTTTTCCTACTCTGATTGCATAATTAGCTTCTGATCATAATCATACAACTTCAAGAGATTGTTCTTCATGGTAACTAATAAACCTTTCCAAATGAGCTGACCTACACTCATCAGATTTCTCTTCATGCTATGAACATACCAAATATCCTTGATTAGAACAGTTTTACCATTCTTAACTTTGACTTTGACATTTACCATACCTTTAACATTAAGGTCTTTATCATAATCACATATGATCTTTATCCTCTTTCTAGAGTCAAAATCAATCAATATTGTTTGAATCCAATTAAGTGATTTGAGCCACCAATGTCCATTTACCACCAGACTACCAAATATCCACCATCAGATTCAAAAGTCATTAATAGTACATGTTCATCATCAGAATCTCCTTTGGCTGCATTTTCTTCTCCTGACTTCCTTTCTTTGTTTGACCAATAGTCTTTAGCAAAATGGCCAAATCTATTGCAATTGAAACATTGAACCTTTCTCTTGTCAAGCCTCTAATTTCCCTTATAATGTTGGCAAAATACCCTTTTTGGTCCCTTAACTATACCTCAAGGTACATTCGTGGTCCTTTAATTGTTCCAAAAGGTCCACGTTAGTCCTTTCTGTCTAATTTTCATAAACTCCGTCAACTTTTGCTTGCGTGGCATCCTACATGTCCATTATTAAGTTCCACGTATTATTTAATTTTCTTTTTTTATTTATTTTTATCTTAAATAATTTCTAGAATTAAAAGAATTCCTAAAACAATTTCTAAAATTTTGTCAAACCAAGGATTCAAACCCTGGTTAGAGAGGTTGCTAGGCAATGTGTGCTACCACTAGTTCACTCAACATTTTCTGATAAATTTTACACATTAAATATAATTGAATTCTTCAATCTGGGTTCTTCAATATGGGTTTCAACATCACGAACCCTAAATCCCCAAATTCATAATAAAAATGTCATAGAACTTGCTCACACCTCTAATATAACGCAAGCTCATTTTTCTCTTCGCTTCTTCCAAGTGCCATGATTCTGAAAAACGCCTACAGATTTTGGTTTGTAAAGTTGATGATTCTTATCAGCGATGAAACTTACAGCATCTCTAGCAGTATAGAGAGGCCTACCGAAATCATCACTAGCAGTGATCATAGCAGCGAGTATCGCGCCAATGCGAGTTCCAGTAATGATGTCAAAGTAATTAGTGATTTGAGCATGAGGATCTTGGGTTTGTGAGCGGATCTAGTCCTCCAGATGGACTAAAACAGTGTCGGCGATAATGGTGGTGGTTCCTCCGTCGTTAATGCTTAGTATGCGGGTTTTGGAGGTGGCTCCACATTGTGAAACTGAAAGCCATTGTTGTTCAAGTTTTGTGAATATCTCTAATGTCACTTTACTAAGCTCCATTTTGTGAATAAAAGTAGATATTTCTACTCTTGCCTTACATTTTGGAATATGCCTTACCTCCTATTATGTTAAGATCTCCTAGTCCTACTTCAGTGCCATCCAGAATTTCCAAGAAGATATTTCCATGTTTCTGTAAAAGAACAATAGTGTATAAAATCCAATTCCATATTTTTTTACTTCAATATAGAGCATGGCTGAAAATGGTGGATGTTGGGTATATAGCATAGGTGTGAAGTGGCCTGGTGGTTGATAAGTTACGTACTCACTAAATGAACCTGTGTTCGAATCCTGGTTCACTAAATATTTTAGAACTTTTCTTGAAATTTAATGACTTTGAAGAAGAATGTATGTCATGTCAATGCCACCTCAGATGCCACACAAACAAAAATTAACGTCGTTAGTCAAAATTGGACGGAAAGGACTAACGTGGACCTTTTTGAATAATTAAAGGACCACTTTGACACTTTTTAGATATAAGGGACCAAAATGTACCCCGAGGTATAGTTAAGGGATCAAAAAGGGTATTTTGCCTATAATGTTTCTTCTCATCAGAGTTGGAGGCTTTTGACTTATGAGAACCTCCATGTCTCTTCTTGGATTCTGACCAATAATGCCTCTAACTCTTCTTACTAGAAGACACCTTTAGAGCTTACTCTACCTCTCTTTCAAAGGTTCTCTCAGTCAGACGCAAGTCTTGTGCTTCTAGACTAATTTGCATATCTTTAATTCTCAATGTGCTCAGGTCTTTAGAATGTTCAATTGCTACAACAATGTAATTAATTTGAGGAGTAAGAGATCTTAGTACCCTTTCAACAATAACTTGTTCAGAAAGCGTTTTCTTTGCAAACATTCATGTTATTTGTGATCAAAATCACAGTTGAGATGTAATCATGTACCTTCTCACTATCCTTCAGGTTAATATTCTCATACTGCTTAGGTAGGGACTAAAGCTTCACCTTCTTCTCTAACGCATCATCGCAATAGCACCGTGCCGGTATGCCCCACACATCACTTGTCGTCGTTGAGTTAGCGATTTTCTCAAACACATTCGCATCCACACACTGATGGATGTAGAACAATGCTTTCTAATCTTTCTTTCTCGTATCTCTTTGCATTTTTCTCTTTTCCTCTGTCGCATCCGCTTCCACAAAAACATAACCGTCGGTGAAGAGATCAAGAACGTCTTGAGCACCGAACAACACACGCATCTGAATCATCCACCGATTTCAATTCTTTCCATCAAACACTATAAGGTTTGTATTCAAGCTATTCCTGCCATTCATCTTGTTCTTGTGCACTAAAACTCACTCAGATATCATATCTCACCAAACACTTGTGTTTCCTGATCCCGCTAAATCAAGAAATGCAATTATGTTATGATTCCGATTGTGAATTCAACACGAATTCAAGAAACGAAATCAATCACACACGCCCCATGTATACTCGTGTTTCTCTGTGAGTCGAATCAAAACTCTATATACCAATTATTTGAGAACAAGGTTGAAAATAAAGACGAATATGGAAGAAGAGATAGAAGAGAGAAAACGTAACAAACTCTTAATAGTGAAAATATAGTTATAATACTATTTGTGAAATTCAGTTACAAAAGTTGTTTAAATACACAAACTAAACTGTCACATAGAAAAAATAAAATGCTAAGCTAAGCTAACACTTCTGATAAATAACTTCTACATAAGCTTCTAACTAAAATTCTTAGAAACTACTGCTTTTGACTTTAACAACATCTTTTGAATAACAACAACTTCTGAATATGCATTATTTCAAACATGATTCAGTAAGAAAGTTAAATTTAATTAATTTTTTTGATTTAATATAAAACATAATTTTATTTACTAAATTATGTTTTTAATAGTTAATTGATCAACTATGCATTAAACCATTTTGAAAATAAAAGATATATAATAAATAATAGCATATATAATTTAAAAGTTTTTTTTAAGCAAAAAAGGCTCAACAGACTGCTAGCCCAATTTCATATAAAAGAGGAAGGATATTACAAAAGCCCAAATAGAGAAAAATCAAAGAAATAACTAATGATTATAGAAACGAAAGGATGACGAGAATTTTTCCTGCCACCCCCCATATTTGCATATTCCGAAAATGCCCCTAATCCTATTTACTAAAAATGTTTACTTTTTTTTAAATTTTTTTTACTGTTGATAAAAGAAACCAAAAACGAAATTTTCGGTAGGTCTCTGAAAATTTTCGGTACCCTTTATAGGTGAATACCGGAAATTCTTTGTTGTTCACAAATTTCTAGTACCAATATACCGGATATTTACAAATTACCGATACGATTTACCGGAATTTTCGAAAATTACGGTACGATTTTCCGTAAATTGCCAAAAAAATTCGGTATTTTTGCTTTCGTTATTTCAGGTACCGACAATTCCAAAATTTCCTATACATAAACCCATAAATTCCAAATTTATGGTATATATTGGAAATTTCGTTAATACCTGAAATTTCTGGTATGGCAAAGGAAGTGTTGTATATTTGTGGTCCTAAACCGGCACCTTCAGCTTCTTCTACGGATTCATGTACTGATCTTACACAGTACTTCATCACCGATACGGTACACTATACTTGACTTTATACGCATTTTCATATTTTTTTATAAATTGATCTAGTTTAGCTAATTATACGTTTATGTGATTGCCAGATTTTTGAATCACGAGAGAAATTTCTTGAATGGACACAATCAATTGGAAAAACTCATGGTATTGCTGTTGTTACTATCTGAACCGACACTGCTAATGGTATGCGAGGGAGGAAGGATAAATTGATTATGGGCTGTGAGAGAAGAGGTAATTACAAATAGAAAAATAAAGTTGCAGCTCCTTCTGATGGCACTTATTCTATGAAGGTTAAACGTCCATTCAGGCTGAGATCTGTTTTGAGTGGTGATGGTTGGAAGGTAATGGTAAGATACGGGATGCACAATCATAAACTAGACAAGGAATTGGTAGGGCATGGCATTTTAGGTTGTCTAAAAGAGGAATAAAGAAAGTTTGTGAATGACATGACAAAGTACAACATGGTTCCAAGGTACATAGCTTCTGCTTTGAAAGACAAAGATCCAGAAAACCTTACGAGTATTGCCCAAATATATAAAGCTAGAGCAACATACAAAATGAATAAGAGAGGTATAATGACAGAAATGCAAATGTTATTTGGTCTTGTTCTTCAAGAGAAATACTTGTATCGGTCTAGAAATAAGGATAATTCAGGTATGGTGGCTGATAGCTTCTGGACACACACTGATTTTGTGAAGTTGTTAAATATGTTTCTGATGGTGTTGATTTTTTATTGCACTTACAAAACAAATAGGTAAGAATTTTAAGTTTAATTTCAAGACATCTTAAAAATATGTTGAGTGAGTTTGTTGTTGAATTGTCTGTGTTTTGTAATTCTGCAGGTACCAGATACCACTGCTTGAGGTTGTTGGTGTTACATCAACAAAATTGACATTTTTCAGTTGCTTTTGCATATTTGGAACATGAAAGGGAAGAGAACTTCACATGGGCACTGGAGAGGTTGAAAGAGTTGTTTTATTCTGAGAAGTTGCTACCAAGTGTTATGGTAACGGATCGGGAGCTTGCATTAATGAATTCCATTAAGACGGTGTATCTGAATGCTTCTCATATGCTGTGTACGTTTCATATTTTAAAAAACGTTAGCATGAAGTGTAAGGAGTGTGTGAAATCAGAGAGACAAGAACATGTCATGGATCAATGGAACAACATGATGTATTCAAATACAGAAGACGAATTTGATGTACATCTGAACCATTTTGAGAGTGTTTGTGATGATATTCCTAAATTTGCGAAGTATGTGAAAGAAACATGGTTAACACCATATAAAGAACGGTTTGTTGCTGCATGGACTAACAAAATCACTCATTTAGGGAACAAAACAACAAACAAGTACATTCTTCTAACATGAAATATGTTTACATTTATGTATTCAATTGAGAGTTGTTTATGTAATGTGTTTATGATGTCTAGGGTGAAGTCTGCACATTGGAGACTGAAAAACATGTTGACTATAAGCCGTGATGATTTATGTGCAAGATGGGCTGCTGTGAACACAATATTGAAGTTGCAGTTAGGTTCTATAAAGGCGTCGTTTCAAAAAAGTATCGTCAATATTGATCACAAGTATAACACCCCCATTTTATTCTAAGTTACACGGTTTTGTTTCAAGACAGTGTATACAACTCATTGGAAAGAAACTTGAAAGAGTTAAATATGTTGGTGAAAGAAAAGAGAGGTGTTGTTGTTACATTAGAACAACATATGGGTTACCGTGTGCGTGTTAGCTTGCAGGTTTTCAGATTTTAGGCACACCTATACCTTTGGAAACAATTCATGTGTTTTAGACAAAATTGCAAATTCTAGAATATAAGGAGGTTCCTAAAGAGAACAAGTGGATTTTAGAAGAAGAGTGCGAAGAGTTGAAGAAACAGTTCAGTACTCTGGATATTGTGGGACAAAGAGTGTTGAAAAAAAGTCTGTGACCTAGTCTATCCATCAACAACTTCAATGTGTCCACCGCCGGTGAAATATAAGTCATCAAAGATAGGAGTTAAGAAGAGTAAAAAGGGTACGGAAAATGATGTGTATTGTGATCCAAGTCAGTGCGAATATGTTAAAGCTTCACAAGGGAGTCAGACTACAAAGAGATCATGAACACGACCAAGTGGGAGTCAATCATCAACCATACCGATTCATAGACAACCTTGTACTAATTCTGCAAAAGGTGAGTACTTGCCACAATTCCCTACTTTCTTTCATCCATTCATTGAAGATAATATTGATGTAGAACTGGATGGAAACTGTGGTTACCGTTGTATTGCAACTGCGTTGGGATGAGTCACAAATGCATTTTTTATGTTAGGAAGTAGTTGGATACTCATATTCATCAACACGAAACATTGTTTTCCAAGGTGTTCTACGACACTGAGTCTTATGTGAGGAATTTATTAATCGTGAAACACTTGGGTCCTCGGGGTAGGGAGAAATGGATGTCGCTTCCAGATATGGGTTACCCTATTGATTGTAGATATGGTGTTGTTTTTGTTTCTTTCCATGAGAATTAGCACGATATTTTTCCCGCTTCACATATCTCCACCCCTGTACACGAGTCGTTATACAATGTTGCAGTCGGTTTTGTCAACAATAATCATTGGGTTCTGCTAAAATTGAAACCCGGTTGTCCATTGCCTCCCATCACAGAGCGTTGGAGGGATAATTGTTGTGATGTTGCAAAAGATTGAGAATCAGCATATGCGGGTCAGATTAGACATTGGGTAGTTTTGTCTGGGAAGTGATTGTATTTTATTTTTAATGCATTTATGTATAACATTAATTATATTTGTAATGCCTCTATGTATGACATTAATTATATTTATCTATTCTATTTAAGAAAAAGTTTTAAGTAAAATTGTAAAAAAATTATGAAAATTTTAAGTCGATCTAGGAAATTTAAAATTTTAAATCTTTTATCCGAAAATTTTAAATTTCTGGTACGGTTATTAAGTAAAACAGGTATCGTAAATTTGAAATTTTTGGTACTATTTTTGTACCAAAAATTTCAAATTTCCGATACCATTGTAGGCTGAAATACATACTAGAAATTTCAAATTCCCGGTACAATTGTAAACTAAAATATATACCATAAATTTGAAATTTTCGGTACAAAAACAGTATTGAAAATTTCAAATTTACGGTACCGGACATTTCAAATTTGCAGTATTTAAGGACGGTAAAATGGTAATTTTTCCAAATTTTTTGATATTTCTTTTAAAATTTCTGATAGGCGCCGAAAATTGTGACTTTTCCGATATTTTATAAAAATATTTTGATAAAATTACTCTATTTAGACTGACAAATTTAATTGGAGGGTAGCGGGACAAAATCTCAATGACATGCCAATCCTATCATTTACAATCATTGGCCTTATGAAGTCAGGAAGATTATTCTATAAAGTGAAACCTCTTGGAGACCAAATTTTACAAGAAGGTCTACAATGGAGTTGCCCTCAAGATATGTATGAGTTATGAAGAAGTTCATGACATTTATTCCATTTGTTGTTGAATTTAAAAGTTATTAACTTGCTTAAGATTTGAACCTATTAAAGGATTAATTATAGTTGTCTACGGTTAACTTGTTCCCTAAGAAATACATAAATATGAACTTTGTATTAAAAAAACAATTATAAGACTAACTTATGTTCTAACAAATATACAAATAAATAGTTTAAGTTAAAAACTAATGAAAAAATAAATTATAAGGCTAACTTGTACCCAAAAAATACACAGATAAAAAGTTAGCGCTAAAATCACAATTTTTTTTTAAAAATAAAATTAACGCACAAATATTATAATTAAAATTTTAAATCTTAATTTTAATTTGTGCTATAAGAGTACAGGTTAGCTTTATTCATTATAATTTTGTTAAATCATCTTTCAATAAAAAGAAAAATATTAAAAGAGAAGATGAATAATTTAAAAAATTATATTATTTGAAAAAATTAAATTTATTAACTTTATTAATAAAGGTGGTATGAAAACACTTTTTTTTTTATTGTCACGCATAAAAACACTTTCTTTATAAAAAGTACAAAAGTAAGAAAAAAACTAAAAAGAAATAGAGTAATAATTTTGAGTCTTTGCACAAAAAGATACAGTTATTTAACACCTACAACTATTTTTAATAATATGATTTCTCATTTATTTCAAATACTCTTCATCATTCATTATTTTATTTAAGAGAATAAAAAATATATATGGATAATGTAAAATAGTTTTATACACAATTATATTAAATGTCAAATTATTCTATTATTTTTAATCTAAAATTATAAATGTATTACTAAAATATATACGGATGATTTTTTATTGATTATAATCTAAAATTATTTTACACGATATCATAAAATATATTACTTTTAAATTCTTTATTGAATATATTACTTTTTATAATAAATATTTCAAGATATCATAAAAGAAATCATAATTAATGTTATAGTGAATTTTACAAATAATATATAAATAAAAACAATTTCTTTACAATAAAAGTTACAAACAATATAAAAAGCAAAATAAATATATATTTTAATCGTATAAAGCTCAATATTTATTTATATCTATTAATTGAAGTAATTACCAAATTCATTTAAAAATAATATAAACAAAATCTGAAATAAGATCTTGAATGATTTAAAAAAAGTAGACAAAATAGTAAATTTATTACCCCGAAATCACTGATTAACAAAAGAATATAAATCATAAATGGAATAATATTTTTATTTTTATTTTCAGATAGCACCAAAAGTGGCAGCTGTTTACTAAGTCGTTACTCGTTACCGATTTCCTGTTTCGCAAGCTTTCTCTCTCTTGGTTTTATTTTATTATAAATATATAATAAAATATATAAAATAAAAGTGTATGAAATTGAAAACTCACATTCTGTTACAAAATGGAGAGAAAACGTTCTTTTTCTACGTTCAACAACAGCAATAACAGCTTCAAAAAGACGTTGCAAAAGAACAAACCTTCTTTCACCAAAGAAGACTCTGCAATTCTCTTGAAAAAGTCTCTTTCTATTTTGTGTGTGTGTGTTTTGGTGATTCTGTTATCGTTTTCGATTACGAACGGTGGTTTTGTATTTGTAGGTATGATGCAAGGACGGTGTTGAAGCTGTTGCAGGAAGTGGCGAGTAATGCAGGACGGGAGATGGACTGGAAGGAATTGGTGAAGAAAAGTTCGACTGGTATTTCGAGTGTGAAAGAGTATCGGATTCTTTGGCGCCATTTGGCGTATGGCGATTCGTTGATTGGTGATGATGATTTTCAAGATCTGGTTTGTTTATGTTCATCTTCTTATGCTGTTGATTGTTATTACTTCTTTACAATTTCAATGCACTTACAAATTTGGTATTTTTTATCGTTGAATTAAAATTAAATTCAATGATAAAATACGCAATCTAGTAAATGTTGGATTCAATTTCTAAGAGGTAACAATATTTGACCAGTGTCTATGCTTTTCGGCATGAAATTCTGAATTATTGGACTCCATTTCCATGGATACCAGAGTGCAAAAGTGGTTGTTTTATGACAAAAATATATCAATATATATTGGTTGCAGGATGATGATAGTGATTTGGAATGTGAGAGGAAATCATTCCCACCTATATCTAAGCAAAATGAATCCCAAGCTGCAGCATGTGTACAGGTATATATATATAATTGAATTACTATATATTTGTGATTTGTGATATTTTTTAGTATGTTAAATCCTCCGTAGTGTCTCTGTCGATATTTATAATTACGTTTAAATTTTTTTATTTTTTTAAATTATTATTGGTGCTTGATGTCGGCTGATCAGTATCAGGACTGGATTCGAGGCCTCCGTACTTCATATTAAACCTTTTGTTAATGTCTAATTTTTCTATTTTGAAAATTATTAGTTTCTAATAATTAAGAAATCACACTATAAATTTTTTTAGTTAAATAGTCTGGTGGCTGTATTTATCTTTTGTTTTTTTGTTCATTAGTTCATCTGATTTGTGAATTGATAATTGAACAGGTAATGATTGAATCTGTTACAATGAGTAAATCAGCACCAACAAGCTCAACAATTGAAGCACCATTGCCTATAAAACTCCCTTCATCTAATTTGAATGAAGAGACAAGCATTAGTTTTCCAGTTATTGTGGATAGACCAACAAGGGTATATAATGATACAAATGCATCATCATCATCAAATAAAAGAAAAGGAGCATGGTCAAAGGAAGAGGACATAGAATTACAAGCTGCTGTTCAGAAATGGGGGGAAGGGAATTGGACTGAAATGGCTGCAAGAGATGATTTTACTCTTAATAGAACTGCTGCTCAGTTGTCTAAGGTCATTTTTTTCAACTCTAAATAATTTTTGTTCTAAAGTCCTTTTTTATTTATTTTTACATATTACATTGGTTTGATTTATTTAAAATGCTGTTTGCAGAGGTGGAGAATTTTAAGAAATAAACCATTTCAAGAAGCTGAGAAGCCGACAATAGTTTGATATTGATCGAACATTGATCGAACTGTCACTAATATATCGAATATCGAATGCGTGACTGTAGGCATTATTGATTGGAAATCTGCATTCCTGCCTATTAGTCGCTTGATAAACAAGTCAAAAGGTTCAAAACTCTTTTAGTAGATTAAACTATCCATTTAAATCTCTCTTTTATTTTGTAATATTTTCTCTGATTTCTATTATAGAAGAAAATGTTTATTTTTCAGATTTATATATAGATGAAATATATTTGTTCTTCAATACATTTTTTGAAGTGAAATTCAGAGTACTTTTTAATGTAATGGTATATTTTTATATAAAACCATTTGGTGTAATTACCTCCTCAAGTTTCAGATTTCAGTGGATAAATTTTCTTCTTCTTAATTTGTCTTATGGACATATGTGGAAATGCTTAACTACTTAGGGCCTATTTTGTTTAAGTTTTTTTTTATGTTTTTTTTTTATTTGTGTAATTTTTTCAAATTTTGATTTCAAAAAATGATTTTTTTAAAGAAAATGATGTTTTGAATAGTTTTGATTTTTTTTTTTAAAAGAAGTGTACATAATTTATTGTGTTCACAAATTTTCAACCATATTAAAATTGTAAAAAAAAAAAAACATATTAATGAAATTGAAAAATTATTATTTATTTTTAAAGTATAGTACTTGAATGAGATGAAGTGAGTCTCTTCTAGTTTAACCAGTTGTTCCACCTATATGGTCTTACCAGGTTCGAGAGATTAGTCTCTACACAGGATTATCGGTTTATCTCAAAAAAATCTAATTATTTATATCAAAATCTCTTTTATTTTAATTTTAAAAAAATGGATACATAGTTTTATTTTTTACATTTTAATATTAATCAACTTTATATTTTATCAATAAAATTCATAGGTGATGAAGGCATCTTATATTCTAAAATTGAAAGGCTATATTTTCTTAATATAAAAATTGAGCTACTAAACATGCGAATAAGCAACAAATTTTAATGTGTTTTAAATTTAAGTGTTATGAATTGGATGCCTTATAACAAAATATAAATTTTCTTGTTTAATGATCAAGAAACAGTTAGGGTAGAAAAAGGAATACGAAGAACACGATGAACACAAGGATTGGTTATTAACTGCTATTCTTTCCTTACTCTTGAAATAAAATTACAATTATACAAGAATAACAATGATGAGAGACTAGTATGTTATTTATAATAAACCTAACATACTAAACTAATGAGTTTTTATCACAAATACCCGTTACAAACTAACATAGGGTACAAGCTAACATTATGATTTGTCGAAACCTTCAGCACTTGGACTTCTCCACGCTCGGTTACCCCTCTGACGAAATGCAGCCACACATCAATGTGCTTGGTTCACTCATGATAGGCTGAATTCTTCGACATGTGTATTGCACTTTGACTATCACATTTAACAATGATAACTTCACCTTGAATTTTCAGCTCCTTAGCAAAACCTTCAAGCCACAATGCTTCTTTCACAGCTTTAGTTAAAACAATATATTCCGCTTTAGTGGTTGATAATGCAACAACCTTCTGAAGTGTTGCTTTCCAACTAATTGATGTACCAAACTAAGTGAAGACATATCTAGAAATAGATTTTCTGGAATCCATACAACCTGCATAATCAGAGTCGACATATCCTTCGATTACTGCTTTACTATCTTCACCCAAGGCTCCACCATAAATTAAGACTCTGTTCAGATACCCATTTATGTATCTTAGAATCCACTTCAATGCTTGCCAGTGAGCCTTTCCAGGATTCTCCATGTACCTGCTTACAAGACTTACTGCATATGCTATGTCGGGTCTAGTAAAAAACCATAGCATACATCAAATAACCTACTATATTAGCATATGGGATGTTATTCATATAAGCTCTTACGACCTCAGTACTGAGACACTGATCAATACTCAACTTGAATTAAGGGTTTGTTGGAGTCACAACAGGTTTCGAATTCGACATACCAAACTTTTCGAGAATCTTACGTAAATATGCCTCTTGAGATAAGCATAATTTCGACTGCTTTCTATATCTTCTAATGTCAATCCCAAGAATCCTGGAAGCTGCTCCGAAATCCTTCATTTCGAACTCCTTATTGAGTTCAGCCTTCACCCTCATTACCTCTTCGACATTGTTACTTGCTATGAGAATATCATCAACATAAAGCAACAAAATGACAAATGAATTACCAGGACGAAATCTGAAGTAAACACAGTGGTCGAACTGACTTCTAACGAAACTTATGCGTGCCATGAATTTGTCAAATCTCCTTCCACTATCGAGGAGATTGTTTCAGTCCATATAAAGATCTATTCAACTTGCACACACAATATTCCTTTCCCTTTTCGACATATCCTTCAGGTTGTCTCATCAGGATTGTTTCATCTAGATCACCATACAAGAACACAGTCTTCACATCCATCTGTTCCAATTTAAGTGTGCCACCATGACAAGCAACATTTGAATGGACCTATGCTTCACAACAGGAGAAAACACATCATTCAAGTCTACACCTTCTTTCTAAGTGAAGCCCCTTGTAATCCACCTTAACTTGTATCTTTTCGACGCCACTCCTTCGATTCATTCCTTAACTTTGAAAATCCATTTAAAGCTGACTAACCTGGTTCCAACAGGTTTCTTGATCAATTCCCAAGTTTTGTTATCATGAAGAGACTTCATCTCATCATCCATGGCCTTCAGCCATTTAGTCTTATTTCAACTCCTCATAAATTCCTTATGGTCTCTTGGTTCTTCGTCTAGAACCTCACTTGTAGAGATTAAGGCATAATATATAAGATATGCATACCCAAATTTTTGAGTTGGTTTGATGACTCTTCGTGTCCTATCTCTTGCCAATAGATAGTCATCGGCAGTTTCCTCAACTTCATTATCATCCTATGCTTCTTCGACTTTATCTGGGATATACAATTCAACATCAACATGCTCCACCTCAACAAGAATCTCTACTTGTTCCAGCTCTTCGTCAAATACTTCTGCACTTCGACCAACATCATCTATTTTCTTGAAAGCCATTTCAGCTTCATTGAAAACAACATCTCGACTGGTGATAATCCTTCAGTGACCTGACTCTAGGCACCATAGCCTATAAGCTTTGACTCCTTCAGGGTATCCCATGAACATGCATTTAAGATGATTTGGTGGATGTCCCAACCAAACTTCTTCAGGTGTCTTCATATCTAACATAGTCGAAGGACATCTATTTATCAGATATGTTGTTGTCGAAACAGCCTCAGTCCAACACCTTCTTTAATCCATCACTAGTCAACATGCATCTAACTCTCTCCAAGATGGTTCGATTAAACCTTTCTGCCAAACCATTTTGTTGTGGAGTGCCTGCAGTAGTTTTGTGCCTTGCAATACCACAGACAGTACAAAAGATGTCGAATGCCTCATTGCAAACTTCAAGACCATTGTCTGTTATCGACCTCTTGATCTTTCTGTCAGTTTGATTTTTGACCAGAGTCTTGCAACCTTTGAAATTCTCAAAATTTTCATCCTTAGTCTTCTGAATGAATACCCATAACTTTCTAGAGTAGTCATTTACTATGGATAGAAAATACTTTGCTCCTGAGTGCGATAGACACCTTGCAGGTCCCCAAAGATCAGCATGGATGTAATAAAGGGATCTATGTGTTCTTTGTTTGCCTTTGTTGAACTTCACTCTGCAAGATTTTCCAAGTACACACGGTTCAGAAAACTTCAACTTTTCGACTTTGTCTCCACCAAGAAAATTTTATTTTCCCAATTCGACCAGACCCCTTTCACAGACACGACCTAATCTCATGTTCCAAATTTCTGTATTCGACAAAGGTTTCGTGGATGCAACATTTGTCGAACCACTTACAACTTCATCCTTAAGGATATACAAGCCTTGTTTCTTCATGCCTCTAAAGACTTCCTTCGACCCCTTCATGACTTTTAGGATACTTTTCTCTCCTTGAAAAACATATCCTTTCTTGTCGAATTCACCAAGAGAAATCAAATTTCTCTTGAATCGTCATATACGGCGATCAATAACCTTATTGACTCATCATGGATTTTGAATCTCACAAATCCAACACCTGCAATCTTGCAAGCTTTGTTGTTTCCCAGCAATACAGATCCACCATCTCGATCACATAATTCCTCGAACAAGTCTTTGTTTGGAGTCATGTGCCAAGTGCACCTAGAATCCATAATCCACTCCTTCGACATGTTGTTGCTCGAAACCACAAGAACATCATATGAGTCAAAATCATCTTGAACAATAGCTGCATTGTCATTATCCTTTCCTCCATGATCTTTCAGGCGTTCAGGGCACACTTTTCTTGTGTGACCCTCCTTCTTACAATGATAGCATCGAATACCAGATGCTTCACCATTGTAAAAACTTTTGCTGACTTTTACCTTTCTTCCTGTCGAACTTATTATCCTTTCGCAAGAATTTCCTTTAACGACCAAACTTCACCAACCGTCGAAGGTTTATGCTCCTTTCGTTCGTTTAAGTCCTTCGAATACAAGGCTGATTGAACTTCTTCAAAGGTAAGAGACTCCCTTCCATACAAGAGAGTTTATTTGAAGTGAACGTGTGATCTGGGAAACGCGCACAACAACAACAACGCTTGATCTTCGTCATCGATCTTCACATTAATATTTTCAAGATCAAGAATCAACTTGTTGAACATATCCAACTTCTCAGCCGACACTTTGTCTTCAATCATCTTGAATGAATACAAAACTTGCTTCAGGTAGAGTCGATTCACCAACGATTTGGTCATGTACAAACTTTCAAGTTTCACCCATAACCCTGCCGTTGTCATCTCCTTTGATACCTGTCGAAGAACCTTATCCCCAAGGCTCAACAAAATTGCGATGTGGGTCTTCTCTATCATTGTCGTATTCTAAGCTGTCGTTAACGCTTCGTTCATGGTTGATTCTCCCTTCAACGCTTCCAAACAACCCTACCCTGCTGAACTAGTAGGACTTTCATCTTCAAGCGCCACAGACCGAAATCGTTCACTCCGGTGAAATTTTCAATCTCATACTTTGTCGAAGGCATCTTCTCCACGCTCACCGCACCAATTTGTTGTGAATCGGATGCCTTAGAACAAAATATAAACTTGTTGCTTAATGATCAAGAAACAGTTAGGGTAGGAAATGGAATGAAGAACACGATGAACACAAGGATTGATTATTAACTGCTATTATTTCCTTACTCTTGAAATAAGATTACAAGTATACAAGAATAACAAATAACCCTCTCATCCTAAAATAGGATTTGCAGTATGCAATGATGAGAGACTAGTATGCTATTTATAATAAACCTAACATTTTTAACAAATGGGCTTTTATCACAAATATCCATTACAAGTTAACTTAGGGTACAAGCTAACTTAATCAATTGGACATAACAAACATGCCCAATTCGATGCTAACAATCTTAGCATCTTTCGACACTACAAGCTAGAACACACTTCGACAATAGCATGTGAGCAACCTTCGACTACATGCTAAACTCTGTCGAACCGTCAAACCAAAATACTAACTTCGGTCCAATAGAGTTCGATTCAATATCTCACATTAATAAATCTAAATTTTTTGTATGAGATGATAGAGATCTCTGCAATACACAAGCAGTTGCACACTGAAAGTACTCAATTTATAAGAAAAATACTTAGAGAATATGATCAATAAAAAGCAAACCATCTTGCACAAGATATGAGTAGAATCTAATGTGTATTTAAATTTAAGAAAACCTAAACATTTTGTATGAAAACTATTATAAAAATATATATACTACATTCGTCTTAAATATTAAATTCTTTTGATAAAATTGTGTGAATTAAGAAAATTGATGTACTATTAAGTTTATTAATGATTGATATTGTTTTCATACAATATATCCACTGAATGCATATAAAAAAGTAATAAATAAAATTAAAATTATTTTCAAGTCCCAAAGTCAACCTTAAAATAGAAAAACATCATAACAACTTACATGTTCTATATCCTGTCACAATCATGCTACAATCCTTAACAATTTTCCAAGTACATCAATCAAACAAAGTAACTGAAATTCAAACTCTATATTGGAGCTGGTGCTTGATCATTGATACTATTTTGCTTAGACAGTGTAGGATTAACACAAGCAAACAATGATTGATGATTTCTTTGTCTCTTCAACTTAACACCAAACAGAAAAGACCTCAAAGGTATTCTATTCCCTCTTGTGTTCCTCTTTGACTCACTATGAACACTACTCACCCCAATTTGTTGATCAAGTTCATCAAGTGTTTTCTCCACATCATTCTTCATTCCTTTCACAAGACTTAGACCAGCTTGCAATTCACTTGCAACTTTACTATTCTCTTGTTTCATGTTAAGAATCTCACCTTGAAACTTTGCAGCTTGATAACCACTTATTATCTCACCTTTTTCGACGTTTTCTCCGTTACTCGATACTGCATTGTTACCGGCCTTCGCTATGTCGTCTTGAATGTTGCATAATGATGAGTATCTGCCTGATAGTTCATCTTGTAATACTGCATTGTGTTCAAGCCAGAGTGATAGTTCAGTTCTGATTTCTCGTAAGTGTCGGAAAATCGGCCGAAGTTGAGATTGCGTAGATTGATGATGTTTCGATTGGGAATGTCCTTCGGATTTGCTGTTGTTTTCCTTTATTGTCTTAAGTTCGCCTTTTAAGTCCTGGATTGAGTTTTGGAACTTTTGAATCTGATGAACTGAGGTGCTGAATCTTAGCCAGAATTCGAGATTTTCTTCGAGGAGTTCGTCGATGTCCGAACGGAATTTCTTTTCTAAATCCGAAAGGTCTTGCCGCTTGTCTTGGTGAGCCATGAGTTTCTCTAGGGTCATTTTTAGGCCAAGGTTTGTTGAGTTTGGATCATGTTGTTGGCCTGCTGCATAAGGTGCTGTGATTGTGTTTGTGTCCATGTTTAGCGATGCGATATCGATTTCCTGCATGTTTGATCCTTGGCCTGATCTTCTAAGAAGTGCTTCATGTGGTGTGTATTTGTATTCTGATGCTGTTGTATATGGACTTTCATCTGGATTTGAGTCTGGAAAGTTTAGCTTTTGATGTAGAAATTGTATCTCCTTGTCCCTTGTTACAAGAGCATTCTTCATTTCTCTCAACTACATGGAGCATAACATGTTAGGTGGAAGGAGTGGAGGCCATTTTATAAGCTAGACTATAAAAGTTCTATATATCCATATGGTATGCAGTAGCAACACTTCAGATTATAGGAGTGTTTGGTGTCTAATATATGTCGGCGACTGATTATATTTCAAGGAAAAGAGTGTCTGGTGTCCAACACATATCAATGATTGATGACATGAGTGTCTGATGTCTGACACATATCAGTGACTGGTTACACGATAGATTAAAGAAGTGTCTGGTGTCAAATCTACGTCGGTGACTTATTATGTCATATTAAAGGAGTGTCTAGTGTCCAATACATGTTAGATTGAAGGAGTGTCTGGTGCCCGACACATGTTAATGATTAATTACGTGTCAGATTGAAGGAGTGTCTGATGTCCGACAAATACCAGTGACTACGACACTATTAAGAATAGATTGATACTAATAATAATATCATACCTGAAGTGCCAACTCAAAAATGCTGTCTCTATTTTTCTGTTCAACATCATTAAGCTTCACTCTAACATCTTTATAGTTTCTCAAAACAGATGTATACTCTTCCAACAGAATTTTCTCTCTATCATCCAATCCACTCACAAACATATGCCTCCAATTAGGCTGAGCACCCTCACCACCTTCCAAATCCTGTGATTCAATATCAACACCGCTCATTATATCACTCAAATCATCCTTAGCATGTTCTCCCATTTTTTCAATCCTATCACTCATAAAATTCGTATTTTGACTCATAATCGACGTTTTATCAACCGAATTAGTATTTCCATCGTCATGATTTTCCTCTATTGCAGTAATAACGTTCGTAACAGAATCATTGATATCAGAAACATTTTTCTTCTTCTTGTAAAGTACTAAACTCTCATCTTCAATATCATGCTTCATATTATTCAACTTTCCTGATAAATGCTCGAGATTGCAACTCGCTTCCGTAAAATGTGTTCTTAAACTGTTATCTTGTGTTTTAACACTTTTGTTAAGAATCTTAACTCTCAACAGTTCCTCTTCGATTTCCTTTAGCTTCTTATTAGTAACTTCTGATCCTGCTATAAGCATTTCCTTGTCCTCTTCCAATGTCTTCACATTAGTTTGAAGATCATCGGTTTCTGATCTCAGCCGATTAACCATACCGGTTTGAGAAGACACAGCAGTCTCCAATGTAACTACCTTATTCACGAGCTCATCGATGCATTCAGCCATTTCAGTCACAGTAAGAGAGTTTCCGGAGTCTTGTTCCAGTTTTTCCTTAATCTTTTCTCTCAACAAAACAACATCATCCTCTTGTTTTTCCAAATTCGCTATCTCTTCATCGATGTTTTTCTGTTCTTGACTCATTATGCTCTTGCATTCTTCGACTTTTTGGTGTTCTTTTTCTTTCATGAATTTAGAAATGAATTGGTCTCTAAGATTCTCAAACATCTCATGAGCTTTTCTAACTCTTTCATATTCAACCTTTGCTTCTATTGACGATTGTGCTTGTATCTTTTGAAGCTTCGAAAGTGTCTGTTGACACGATTTCAACGCGGTTGCAGCCATTAAAGCACGTGCATCGTCGTCTTCTATGACAGTACCAACACCAAACTCATCTTGCAGGCTGCAAACATTTTTCTGCAGACCTGTTATATCATCTTCGATTTCCCAATACTTTTCGTACGCGCGCTCATACACGCTTCTCACGAACTCTTTCTCGGTCTGCAATGCTAAAATCTCTTTCTGAAGTTTGTCAATCTCACCTAACGCCGCATCCTTTGTGAGACCTGATCTTGGAGCTGTCATAACATATTTTGGTGAACTAGAAGGTTTCTTCATTGGACTTTTCCGCGGTAGCAGCATTGAAGGACTTCGAAAATCTTTCTTTGGAACCTTTGGAACTTTCGGATTGACTGGTGATTTTTGAAGTTGGTTGTTGAGGTCAGGAGATGGGAAGGATGATGTTCCCGCGTCACTTTCGTCGTATTCGTCATCGTCAATTTGGCATGGAACTTGATCAGGAAAAACACTTGCAATTGTTCTGTTTGCACTTTGAAGTTCTCTTGATAAATGATCATATCTTTCTGCTAAAGCTCTATATGCTCTAAAGGCTTCTTCTACGAATTCGACGAGCTCCGGCCTCTTCCTATAATACATTTCAGCTCTTTGAGAAAATGAATCTCCATCATTCTGTAAGATTCTTAGTGTATCAGTCACCTTCTCCTCCATATCTGTTTAGTTTTCATGTCATTTCGCAATGAGTTTTGTTGCATAAGTTGAAAAACACGAACACCAAACATAACACTGATAAAACTCCATGCAATAAAACTAATAATGATTGGTGATACTTTTAGTGTGTGATGACGGTCTATATCGTACAATGACACATTTTATTATACATAATTAATTTCTTTTCTAAGTTATTTATAATAACAACGTTTCGGTTAGTCGATAGTCGTGATCTACCACGATCTACCAACTTAATGCTTCTATTAGGTCAATCATATCAATGAAAATGTGATATAATTTTCTAACAAGTAATGACACTAAAGTGTGTATATTTTGAGATCTTTGTGATTTTGAGACTTTATTCATTTTCATGCATTCATATTTTGCTTCACTTCTCTAAAATCTTTCAATTAATTCTACACTATCAATTAGTTTGTAGATTGTGTGCCATCTTTGAATAGATCAACAAATTTCCATAATTTCTAAATAATTTAGTTTGAGACCTAGATTCATGTTTGATGGAAATAATGATGTTGGGAAAAAACATAGATTCATCTTTGATGGAAATAATGATGTTGGAAAATAACATAGATTCATAATCAAGGAACAAATGTACTAAGAAACACATACCCTGGAGGCATTGATCCAACCATTTTGATTGCTTTGTCCTAATGTGGCTAGCCCACCACCATGAATATGCATTACTTGCTGCCCTTTGCAACATTTTAAAATTTTTGTGTTAGGTAGCAATTAAATAGACATTCATTGCATTGAGGTAAAGATTAAGATTGCAATGTCAAACCAATGAGACAAACAAATAAAAAATGTGACAATAAAATTGATCAAAGAAGACCTTTGATGTTGATTGACATGGTGATTAATGAAATTATGATGAAAAGAAAAAGTTGTTGACCAAAACGCCCTTTTGATTTTAAGGATTACCCATGGAGAGGAGGATACTTCGCCAGATGACAACGTGTAAGGTCTTGGATGCTTTGAAGTGCTCAAAAGTTGGAGGTATTTTGTAGGAAATGTTGGGAGATTTTTGGTTTGGTCTTGTTGGCAACCTAAGAAAAGAAAAACAAGTTCAACAAATTGTCTCACTTGGGAAAAATTAGTTTTCATAACAACATAAAAACTAAATACTTTACTTGGCAAAGTTGTTAGTTGTTGTAGTAAGAACTAACCAATTAGTTATTACTAAATTTCTAGATAAAAATTGGAAAATCAATAGTAGAATGATTAACATCAAATGATACGAAGGTGTCAAACTTAATATTATAATATTTTTGATGATTTTTTTATCGCATATTCATATAATAAAATTTATCGTTGAGTTAAAAAATATAAAATTTAACATCAATTAAAAATAAAGAGAATGATCAAAATTAGCTCTTTTGATGAAATTTTATAAGGCGTTAACTTCTATACATCTCATTTGACATGACAAATGATTTTCAATTGATGTTAAATTTTTCAAACATGTTTTATGTGAAAATAATTTTCAATCACATTGTAAGCTCTGTTATAAAGATATGTGATAAAGAGTTGTCAGAGATGTCATAATATTAAGTTAGATTAAATGGTTGGTTGTAAGAACGATTTAAGAACATTAATTTAAAATTAAATTTATTAATTAAAAATCGGCTAATAAATAATCAGACTTAAGAAAGTTATGGATACTTACAAAATATCCACAGTGAACTTTGTTAAGTCAGTTTTCACGTTAAGTGACTTCATAACTCTTTCATGAAAGACCGTATTTGATGTAATATGTATGGAAGTCTGGTTATCACACCACAATTTTATTGGATAATTATTCTCAAATCCCATCTTATAAAAGATTTGTCTTACTCATATTAGTTCACAAGTAGTTTGAGCCATAACCCTAAATATCAAATTATCTCAGAAGAATACACAGTGTCACATGGTAGACTGATGATTCCCTATATATCCTGCCCAATCTGAATAAAAAACCTTCATCTGCATATGCCCATGATATTGGTACACAATTCTCTTTCCTAAAGCTTTCTTAAGATATTTAATAATGCGGATTAGTGCTTCCCAATGAGTAGCCGCCCGAGAAGACATAAATTAAATTAGAACAACACTTACAAGAAAAAGAAATATAAGATTTCATAACATGTAAGTAATTCAGTTTTCTCATCATCTTTTATACTTTTGAAGATCTGAGAAAGGAGCTTCATCCATTGCCAGCTTAAATTTAGGCTTTGTAAGAGTCTCACATTGTTTGGGTTCCTTCACACTCGTTTCACTCAATGGATCAAGAAAATATTTCCTTTATGAGGGAGAAAATTCCCTTCTTTGAATACATACTTCAATGCCCAAGAAGTACTTTAAGACTCCTAAATCTTTAATCTGAAACTTGGTTTGGAGGAAATCCTTCAACTTGTCAATTTCTTTAATATAACTTCCAGTAATTACAAAATTATGAATATACACTTCACTGAATATTCCAAACCAAGACCTGGGATATTGTTTAAATCCATACAATGACTTCTTTAAATGGCACACATGCCCATGCTCCCCCGAGAAACAAAACTAGGTGGTTGCTCAATATACGCCTCCTATTGTAAGTCGCCATGCAAGAATGAATACTTCACATCTAATTAAAATAAGGGATAATGATGTTTTTCATCAAGAGATATAGTAATACGAATAAATGAAACTTTAGTTAGGGAAAACTTAGTAGTATAGTTAACTCCATATGTTTGGCCATATCCTTTGACAACTAGTCGTGCTTTTAAGCAGGGTACAAAACCATATGGATTCATCTTTGCATTACACCAATTTTCATCCAATAGCTTTCTTACCTACATGAAGGGTCGAAAACTAAATCTCAAGTGTCATTATGCTAAAGAGCTTTCATCTCCTCCTCTATAGCTTGTCTCCAACTGTCATGATTAATAGCATCTAAAAGAGATCTTGGAACAAAAATAGAATCTATGCCAACAATAAAGGATATAGAAGTAGATGACAAAAGACTAGAAGACACATAAGATCAAATATGATAAATACAAGTACATTTACCTTTGAGTAAGGCAACTAGAAGGTCAATTGCAGAATTTGCATGCAGTGGAAGAGTTTAGTATTTTCTGGGATATCCTCTCTTGAAACTTGGGGATGATGAGATTATGTCTACTCAAAGAACTTAAAACCAGTTGTAATAGGAGTTAGAGGAATATGGTGGATAATTATATAAGTTAAGAAATAATCATTTGACTCACATACTGGGAAGGAAGATTGAGACAAAAAAAAGACGATATTCAAATAAAGAGAAATCAACTGAAGACAGGGTAAAAAAAATGACAGCCTAAGAGTACACACTTCAATGAATTTGAATCCAACTTAGTTACTTGTGAAAGAAGATCAAACACAAAACATGTGCAACCAAATATTTGTGGGGGGGGGGGGGGGGGGGGGGGGGGTAAAGAAAACAAAGAATAAGAAGGAAAAATGATAGAATATATGATAGCAACATTTAAAATAGATGATGGCATGTGATTAGTTAAGTGGGCAACAGTGAGTATTGTATCTTCCCAAATTATTATTTTTTGAATTTTCATCTCAAACAATAAAGCTCAAACAACTTCTATTAAGTGCCTTTTTTGCGCTCAACAAATCTATTTAATTGTGGAGTGATAATGCAAGATGATGCTATATTGATTCATGAAAGTATTAAATTGTGTAGAATAATATTCTTTGGAATTATCACTTCAGATAATGCAAGCATGAAACTTAAACTGAGTATGAATTTCAACATAAAAATTGCAAAATATAGTAAATAACTCATATCTATATTTCATTAGATATAACCAAAAGTTGCACGAGAATAATCATCAACAAAAGTAACAAAATACTTATAACCAAACTTTGAGATTACTGGACAAGGACCCCAAATATCATAATGAATAATGTCAAACAATTCTTAAGCCTTTTTATTTAGATGAGGTAAATAAACACTTTGATGATGCTTAGAAAACTGACATGACTCACAAGACAGACTCGATAATGACTCTAACTGAGGACACAGTCTTTTAAGAACCCATAAATATGGATGTCCAAGCCGCAAATGTACTTGAAAAGGTGTCATGCTGAAAATTTTGGAAGTTGTTGATGCTTGTGAAACTCCTTCTTTAATCAGATACAACCCATTAGGTAACCATCCTTTACCAATAGTCATATGTGTCTACAGATCCTGAAATACACATGAGTCGGGAAAAAAGTTAAAGAATAGTTTAACAAATTAGTTATTTGACTAATTAATAGAATAGTACAATGAGACTTGGGTAAATATAAGAGATATGATAAAGGTAAGATAGAAATCGGGGTAGTACATCCACTTCCTTTATGGACTTTAGAACCATCAACAAGGGTAAAAAAATAATTATGATTGGAATGATTGAAAGAATAAAACAAACCTAAATGCCTTATCATATGATCATTTTCTCCAAACTCAACACCGAGAAGAAGAGGATAGACACACAATATAATTACTTGTTTGGACAAACGTGGTCGTGGAAGAATATGCAGATGGATGTTGGAAAATATGAAATTATGCATATCTATTAAATTATTCATAACTCATAATTATTTTTTGCCCTTAATTTTGTGGATTGAGAGGTTTAGGCTGAGGCATTGTATATTAGTGAAAAGATTATATACTTGTGTATATGGATAACAAATTCTGTAGTGACCGAATTATCCAAAACCAAATCACTAGACTGGAGCACCATAATCACTACCCACATGACCACAACCATAGCCACCATGACCTCATCTACCTCCATCATGAAAACCACCGCGACGTCTAGATTACACAACTAAAGTTGAGCGTTCAGAAAAAATACCAATAAGATTTTCAACCGCTTATTGTATAAAATTTGGGATCAAACCACCTCATACTATAAATGAAGACCAAAAATTCAACCCAAGGCTATAAGTTTCTTTTGTTGATTTAACATTTCTTCAACATATTTACATGTTAGAAGAAAACTAAACTCCCCAATATATCTATTGAACTGCAAAAAATAGTCCATCAATTTACGCTTATCCTTTTTGGTGCGGAAAATCTCTTGCAGAAGAGCAAAAATGCTATTAAGATTAACATATTTACCAAAAATATATTTCAAAAAATCCTACAAATTTTTTAGAATCTTGTTGTGAGTAATAGCAGATTGAACTCACCTATCAACAAATTCACAAGTAAGGCCAAAATAAGTTTATCCTTTGTATTCCAAATTTATGTTGCCTTTGTTTCCTTTGCATACGCTTCTGTTAAATGTCCATCCTTTTACATTTCTCTGAGACTAAATTCAACTAGATACTTCCACTCCACATAGTTCTCA
Source organism: Vicia sativa (assembly GCA_021764765.1). Lineage (NCBI taxonomy): Eukaryota > Viridiplantae > Streptophyta > Magnoliopsida > Fabales > Fabaceae > Vicia > Vicia sativa. The sequence goes on from CM038795.1 coordinate 184,709,230, forward strand.
CATTCCCCATCAAGCTTGATGTTAGTGATTTTTGTAGAAATAGTAATAAAGTCGGTAATGGTGTTCTTAGAAATCCCTTCAATGTTATTTTCAATATCTATCAACATTGTTTAACTAACAACATAACAACACACAATTTTTACTACAAACCTCACAAAATATACCATATCAATGTAGGACACCAACAAAACATCACAAATAACCGTTGAATCCACCAAGCTTCTACTAACTCTAAAAAAACACATTAGTTTGTCTCAAACTCGCAACTCATGTGTTTTAAAAAAAGGCATTTCGGATTGCACACGAAAAAACATTTAAAAGCAATGATTTTGCTAATGTATGATTGTTTTTTACTTTTATTTTTAGGATGAAACCTAGTAGGCTCTAAATACCTCATAGAAAAATAGAAGGAGTATGAATAATCAATAAGACTAATTATCTCAAAAGGTAGTATGATAAATTCAAATACTTATTCTTTTCATAAGAGACTTTTCATGAACACACATCTACTGTTTGATGCTGAAATGCTTATTATATGGAAAGAGAGAATACTTGCATTTTTGTATTCTATTGATTGTGATTTATAAAATTATGTTTTAAACTACCCTTTTCCCACTCATTTTAATGACAATAAAATAGTAAACAAACCTAGAAAATGTGGATTGCGGAAGAAAAGACACGAATGTTTCAAGGGTTTGATAACACGATTTTATATAGTTAGTATTTTTATTTAATTATTTCATTTTATTTCCATATTACGCTGGTATTTTTATTGTTTCAGGTATTTTATTTTAATTAGACAAATTGAGCAAAGTGAGGAAATTAAGAGGATTATTTAATTAAATGAGCAAGAAATGAAGAAAAGGGGTGTGCAAAGCAAAACAATGGATCAAAAAGCCCAAACAAGCAAGGCCCATACGAAGCAAAACCCTAAAAGCCACGTTCTAGGGTGAGACGCACGTCTCAACCCTCTTCCTAAAAGTGAGGCGCCCGCCTCGGACTCCCTCCTACAAAGGAGGCGACCGTCTCCAGTGCCACGTTGGCCCTAGGAGCTGCTTGAGGCATGCGTCTCAGCGTGGAGGAAAAGAGGAGGCTTTTCGGACGACTTAGGCAGTTGGGACGAGAGTTTTGAGGAGAAAATGCTACGAAAATTTAGGAACAAGTGGTTACTTCATACCACTATAAAAGGACCTCTCCAGATCATAATTCGACACACCGATCCTCAGCAATTTTTCTCAGTTTTAGAATTTACTTTCCTGCATTTATTTTCCAGTGTGATTCAGAATTGAGTTATTTTTCCAGCATTGTTCTAGTTTTCAATTTTATATTCGGTGAAGAACAGGGGCGTTATACGAGCTATTCCCAACTTGATTCTTTCCAACATTTATTTAATTCGGTTTCTATTTACATTGCTTTCATTTATATAATTGTTTGCATGAGATATATTTATTTTGCCATGAATTTATTTATGAATGTTAAATCCTTTAATTTGTTCATATACTTTTATGAATATATACGCTAAATTATTTAAATATCGGTATGTAATGAGTTAATTTGAAAGATCCGACAAATGGCTTGATTATATTTTATAAAATAAATACTTTTTACGATTTAGTTATCTAATTTATTTTGTTAAAAAGGTTTAGAAACCAACAGGCGAAAGTTTGAGGTTAATAAAGCGACTAAGATTAGAAACCAACAGGCAGTTTGAGGTTTAGAATCGGATAGTAGATACTAGGTATTGTTTTAAAAACATGACAGACATTTAAAACCAATTAAAATTTATTTATTTTCAAAAGTAATTTTAAAATCGATTAGAGCATACATTAGAGTTTAAAATTATAATCTACTTCAATAAATGACAGTTTGAGAATAGGTTTTAAATAAATACTTTTTTTGAAAAATTATTATCATTTTAGAAAATAAGCGATGGAAAACCGGATTCTTTAGGATTAACGAAATACATACCGATATTCACCTTATTATTATTTTAAAATTAAGTTTTATTGCCCAAAATTCCCCAATTTATTTATTCGATAGCTATAGCTTTACACATAAGTTTAGATTACGTTAGTTCAATTTATAGTCCCTTTGGTTCGATATCTTTTAAAACTACGCGATAGGTATACTTGCGATCTCCGATTAATTTAGGCGATAAAGTCGCGATCAAGTTTTGGCGCCGTTCGGGACTATTCAAGTTGATATCGTAATTTTATTACGAAGTCTAGACTATAGCAACTATTTCTTTTCCCTCTGTATGCCAAATACTCGCTCTCTTTGCATATATACCTATTTGACGTCGGCGTTACCTTAGATTAAGAAGGCGAATTCAAGAGTATTTAGAACACAACAATCTTCCTTCAACCAAACTTCACGGCGTTGAAGAACTCAAGAAGATGACATAGCTCTGCTCCTCGTCCTCTTAAGGACTACGCTATTCCTTCTCAGCGGAGCCTCATAATAGTATTCTTGCTCCTGCTTCAAAGCGATTTATTTGAAACCTTCGCTTCTTTCCGTGAGAACCGGTTTTGGAGCCCTACGGCGACCTAATCTTCATCATCGGTGTTTGTGCGATCGCAGACATGTAAGCGAATGGTGTAAACCCAGGCGTACGATTGCGCTATTTCCTTTTCTCTCGAGACGAGCTCGCGCATGGCTCCAATCTCTTCCTTCCAACTCAATCACCACATGGGATGAGTTGAAGAAAGTCTTCTTGGCTAGATATTTTCCTCCAAGCCCGCTATGCTCGAGCCAATATCAATGGTTTCGAGACAAAGGACAATGAATCACTCTTTGAAGCTTGGGAGCGTTATAAAGACATGCTTAGACTTTGTCCTCATCATGGTTTAGAAGAATGGTTAATCATTCACACGTTTACAATGGTCTCTTGTATAATCTGAGATTGACTATAGGCAGCTGCGGTGGTGGCGCGATGAATAAACCATATCTTTGAAGCAAAGCAACTTATCGAAAGCATGGCTCGGAACCATTACCAATGGGGTATGGAGAGATTCTTGAAAATCTCAAACTAAAGGTGCCATGGTTGAAGTGAATAGTGCGGATCAAGTCAACGCTAAAGTGGAAGCTCTCACTCAAAAGCTCGAGGAACTTACCATCGCTCCCATGACTCTCATTGCGCAATTACTCAAACTTGCGACTTATGTGGTATTCAATCACATCTTGCTCCGAATGCCCACTTCTAACAGGAGTTCAGTTGAACAAGAGAATTACGTGCAGAATAATCCTTACAAACACATATAACCTGGTGGAAGAATCATCCTAACTTTTCCTACAAGAATAACAACGCGTTATATGCACGGACAACTCCGCTACACCACACGGTTATCCTAAAGCTATTCCAAATCATCCTAACAATGGTCCTAATACAACAAATGCTCCTAGGAAGTCTAATTTGGAAATCATGATAGAGCACTTCATTGCTACTCAAAACCAAACCAATAGTGCTCAAGCCGGACTAACAAGGAAGTTCAAAATCGAATATACACATTAATGAGCAAATGAAGCGGTTTTCTAACAAGCTTGGCTTTAGCTACACAATAAAATGTTAGAAACACAAATCTCTCAAGTAGCTCAACAACAAGCTGCTGCTCCTTGGTTCATTTCTGGACAGCCTCAACCTAATCCCAAAGGACATGCAAATCTTTGTTATCTTAAGCGGGACAGTATGATGGACACAGTAGATCCGAAACAATAGCCCTATGCAACAAAATTCATCAAACCATCGAAACTAAAGATAAACCGAAGGAAATTAGAAAGATAATAATGAAGATACCACACAAAGGACGAACCTTATATACCCACCACCTTATAAGCCTCATATTCCATACCTCAAAGGTTAGTTAAAACTAAGAATGTGGGACAATTCAAGAAATTTGTGGATCTTACAAGCAACTTAATGTTACAATTCCTTTTACGAAGCTATAACCCAAATGCCCTCTTATGCTAAATTCCTTAAAGAGATTCATCCAATAAGAAAAAGCTAGAGGATAATGAAGCGTCATGCTTCTTTGAATGTAGTGCAATTATTCAAGACACAATGCCTCCTAAACTCAAAGATCACGGAAGTTTCTCTATTCCATGTGTAATTGGCAAATTTGTCATAGACAAAGCTTTATGTGATCTAGGAGCAGTATAAGTGTGATGCCGTTATCCATCCGCAAGAAACTTGATATGGGAGAGTGAGACCAACCAAAATGTCCGTTCAACTAGCGATAGGCGGTTAAATATCCTGCAGGAGTACTTGAAAATATTCACATGCGTATTGGCCAATTCTATATACCAACCGATTTCATTATCATGGACATAAGGGGCGAAGTTACCCCAATCATTCTTGAAGACCTTTCTTAGCCACGGTGCAATAATAGATGTGAAAAGAGGAAAACTTACTTTTGAAGTAGGCGAAGAGAAAATCGAATTTATCCTCTCTCAATTCACGAAAGCACGCAATAGAAGATACTTGTTACTTCATGGATATCATCGATGAATGTAGAAAAGAAGTGAGCTTGAAAATAAAGACAATCTCGATGAAAATCGAGTAGTAATCTAAGTGAATGCTTAGCTATAGCACGGATCCCACACAAAGTTTAAGGAAACCTTCCTAGAACTCAAAACACTTCACGAAAATCTAAGGTATGAATTCCTAGATTAGAACTCGAGCGTCCGGTGATAGTCAACGCAAAACTTGGAGAATCCGAAAAACTTTTCAGATTAGAAATATCAACGACCTTAGGATATAATATCAACGATCTCAAAGGAATAAGTCCCTACTGTATGCATCGCATCATGCTAGAAAACGATTGCAAAACTTCAAGAGAACACGGAGGAGACTAAACCCGATTTTGGCGAAGTTGTGAAAAAGGAAGTTATGAAGTTGTTAGGCGAGAATCATATATCCTATATCGATAGCAAATGGGTTATACATGCATGTTGTACCTAAGAAAGGAGGTGTCACGGTGGTCGAAAATGAGAAAGGAGAAATTATAACTAAAAGAATCGAATACGGATGGAGAATGTGCATCGATTATCGAAAACTTAACAAAGCCACGAAAAGATCATTTCCTTTACCATTTATTGATCGGATGTTGGGCGCTTAGCTAGACACTCTCATTACATTTCTTGGGCGGTTATTCGTGTTTCTTTGGATACCTATTCATCCCGATGACCAAGAGAAAACAACTTTCACATGCCCTTTTGGAACCTTTGCCTATAGAAGAATGCCATTTGGTTTATGCAATGCTCCGCAACTTTTCGAGATGTATGATGGCAATATTTGCTGATTTTACGGACAATATTATGGAAGTCTTCATGGACGATTTTTCCGTCGTGGACAAAGCTTTGAAGAATGTTTAGAAAATTTAGAAAGGGTATTGGAGCGTTGTGTGAAGGTTAATCTAGTGCTTAATTGGGAGAAATGCCATTTTATGGTACAAGAAGGAATTGTTTTAGGACACATTATATCAAAAGAGGAATTGAAGTCGATTACGCTAAAATCGAGTTATTGAGAACCTTCAACCTCCAAAACCGTTAGAAATCAAGCTTTTGGGACACGCGGTTTTATCGACGTTTCATTAAAGATTTCTCTAAGATAACTAAACCCTAACCGAGCTATTAATGAAAGAATGAGTTCATCTTGACGAAAATGCTTAGAAGCGTTTGAGACACTTAAGAAAGCATTAATTTACGCCTATCATGCAAACTCAGTTGGAATGAACGTTTGAAATAATGTGTGCAAGTGACTATGCCGTTGGAGCTGTTTTAGGACAGCGAAAGGATAAAAGACTTCACGTCATATATTATGCAAGCGAACTACGGACGAGCTTGAGATGAATTATGCTACAAGAAAGAGTTCTTAGCTTGATCTTCGCTTTAGACAAGTTCCGTTCCTACTTAGTAGGATCCAAGATAATCATATACCGATCATGCTGCTATTAGATATCTCCTAACCAAAAGGGCGCTAAACCTAGACTCACGAGATGGATATTCTTGCTGCAAAATTTGATTTAGAAATCAAAGATAAGAAAGGCGAAAATGTAGTAGCGGATCATCTCTCTAGACTAGAAAATCTTAAACATGAACAAGTGCCGATTGATGATGAATTCAGACGATAAAGCGATTGCCCACTTGGAAGACACGAACGGATAAACTCATGGAAACCACTTTAGCTATTTCCTCTGTGCCTTGGTATCTTGATTTTGTAAATTACCTTCTGCGGCGTTCTACCACCGAACTTACCTACCAACAGAAGAAGAAATTCTTCCATGATCTTAAACAATATTACTGGGATGAGCCTTTACTTTTCAAGAGAGGTCCCGATGGAATTTTCCGCCGATGTGTGCCAGAAGAAGAGATTGAAAACATTATAACACACTGTCATTCTGCACCTTACGGAGGACATGCTAGTACATCCAAAACATGTGCAAAGATCTTACAATCCGGTCTCTATTGGCCTAATTTATGGAAGGACGTACACGCCACCATCTTAAAATGCGACAGGTGTCAACGCACTGGTAATATATCTAGACGTGACGAAATGCCACAAAAAGGCATTTTAGAAGTCGAAATCTTTGATTGTGGGGGATAGACTTTATGGGACCCTTTCCTTCTTCATCCGGTAATAAGTATATACTCGTGGCTGTGGATTATGTTTCAAAGTGGATCGAAGCTATAGCTTCTCCAACAAACGACACCCGAGTGGTACTTAAGCTATTCAAGAACATAATCTTTCCTAGGTTCGGTGTACCCCGACTCGTTATAAGCGACGGTGGATCTCATTTCATTTCCAAAATCTTTGAAAAATTATTAAGGAAATATGGAGTTCGACACCGCATAGCTACACCTTACCATCCCCAAACTAGCGGACAGGTTGAAGTTTCAAATCGCGGATAAAACAAATCCTTGAAAAAGCGTCGCTACGTCCGAAAAGGATTGGTCCTTTAAACTTCATGAAGCTTTATGGGCTTACAGCGCCTATAAAACTCCCATCGTACTACTCCTTTCAAGCTTATTTATGGTAAGTCATGCCATCTCGGTTGAGTTAGAACACAAGGCTTATTGGGCCATTAAGAATCGAACTTAAGTTATCTTGGAGAAAGCGTATCACGGATATTAATGAATTGGAAGAACTCGACGGGATGCGTCAACGCTAGGATTTACAAAAGCGCACAAAGAAATGGCACGATAAGCGTATATCTAGGAAGAATTTTAATATAGGTGATTGCGTATTACTTTTTAACTCATGATTAAAATTATTCCACGAAATTACGATCTAGGTGGTGCGGACCTTTTGAAATTACTCGAGTTTACCCAAGTGGTGCAATAGAGATTAAGGGACCTTGATTGAACCGTTTGTAGTAAGCGGCAGCGTTAAAACATTACCATCTTACGAAATCGAGGGATATTCTCAAAAGATAAATCTAGGCGAGCCACAAGCTCGATTAGCGACTAATCTTTAGTTTTATTTGTCGAGCTTACGACATAAAACAAAGCGCTTTGTGGAGACAACCCACCGTATTTATTTCTTTCTTCTTATTTTATTTTATTTCTTCATTCTATTCAAAAAAAAACAAACAAAAAAATATCTATTTCTTTTTCTATTTTCTTTTATTTCTATTCTCATCTTATATTCTATTCTATATCTCTCTTCTTATCGGCATTTGGCCAATCTTGATGTTCTTTTATTTTCTTTCTCCTCGAGATTCTTCTAGCTACTTCTTTCTCTTTCCACTATGTCTCGTGTTGATGATATGCGTCGGTTTGAGAGGAAGAAATCGGCGCACAAATATGGAGTTTTATCGGCGTGAGATGTTTCCTACTACCTACTTTCATTATGGTGCTATGAATGCTCGGGCATTCGTGATAGCGTGCTTTTTCGCTAAATCGATTGGTGGGATAATTCACGCTGATGACCTCCTTTGCCACTTATCGAACCTCACTTTGGAATTCCTCGGTTCTTTAGCTTACTTTCCTACTCATGGGATAGCTTTGTGTGCTTATTATTTTCGGACTTTTGGCTTCACCTTCAAGTTTACCCATAAGGAATTGGTGATCTTCTTGGTTTTCCTAGTGGTTTAGGAGTTTATCTTGAAACTCGGGAGGAATATCTTGGATTTAGAGATCTTGACTATTTTGGGGATCTATTTCGGAATCCTTAACCACGAGCCGAGGACTTTGTATCGGAGAATATCCATAACCCGCCTTGGTATTTCCATAAGATTCTTGCCCATACCGTTTTGGAAAACCCCGAATGTAACTCATTTCTAAGGATGAGCTTTTATCATGTTTTGTGCTTGTGAGCAGTCCAGTTAATCGATCCCTTATCTGCTCCGTACCTTTGTGAATCTCATTGATCGATCATGCACCCATTCGGATGGGAGGTCTCGTTACTATGATTACAAATGTTGTTGGACTTGACGACCTTTTAAGCATCGAATGCTTTTCTTTGGTGTTACTTCCATGACCATCGAGTTCTTTCAACACGGTATGATTGGTGATCTTGGCCCGACTCGGTTTACCTTGTTGATTAATGGTCAAGTTATGCAATTGTTTACCTTGCCTAATCACGCTACTAGTGTGCATAACAAAGCCAATTGGCTTTATGGTTTTGATCGACTTCCTTCTCCGCCAAGCACTCACGAGATTCACAGGGCTTTGATGTTTTAGAGGGCTCGGGAAGCTCCTACCTTTCCACTTCCACGGATCCCTCTGTTGCTCGATATGCATGAGGCTCCTCCTCGATTATCTGTTATCCACGCTCTTGGTGGAACATCGGGCTCGAGGGAAGAGTTCACTAATCTGGTGACTTCTTTGGTTTTATGGATATAGTTTGCGGTTCAAAAGTTCTCTCTTATCTTCATTCTCCTCTTTCATAAAGCGGGACCATCTAGTGGCTAGAGTTCTTGAGTAGTTAATTTAGTTTATTTAGTTTAGTTTAGTTTAATTCCATTAGGATTTGCAATGCTTTCGTTTTGTTATTTTTATTATGTTTCTTTTTCAAAATACTTGATTCTTTAAATTGTAAGCAACTTTGATTTCCATTCTAATGCAATCCATGTTATCTTTTATTATAATGTTGCACATTATATTATATTATTATTCTTCTTACGTTGTATTATTATTGTTGCTACGAATTTAACCGCCCATTTTTCATTTCGATTCTCCTTTGTTATTAACGCACTGAGGACATTGCTCCTTTTAAGTATAGGGGAGTCGGATCATTTCCTTGTTCAATTCTATTTTCTTTGCTCTCTTTGTAGTATTTTCCTTTTATTGCAAAATTTCAATTCAATAAAATACATGTTTATGTCAATTTTAATCTTATATGCAAAAATTTGTGCTTACTCGAATACCTCCTATTTCTTGAGCCATAACAACAATTTTAAAACACATTTATAAACATTATTCAACTAGTATTAAGGTTGCTTATTATAAATTAAGGATTTGAGCGACTTAGCAAAATTGTTATCATCCTAACACTTTAAAACCCCCGATATGCTAGATCGATTTAAGTACTTGTTATACCAATAACCTTTGAAACTTAGTTTTAGATTAGCCCTAAGTAGTTTATTAAGCAGTCGGCACCGCCGAAAACACAAACTACGTGGAGAACCGATGAATATAAGTGATTGATCAAATATCTTTAAGAAAATTGCTTTTATTTAGGATGCACTTACTAAGTTAGATGGTCCTTACCAGATCATTTAATCCAAAAGGTTGCTGAAAATATGAATTTTATGCAAAATAATCCATTAATAAATTGGTTCGTGGTCCACAGTCTTGAACTTGGTAGGCAGTGCGGTTCGATCCCCGCAATTTTAATTGGAAAAGGAGTACCAAATATTTTATTACGAACTCTAGCTGGCTTATTAAGATCAAATTCACTAACGGTTACTCCACTATATGCGTGTACGGTAATGGGCTTAATGTGATTGCACTAGAATGAAAGCGAAATAAAACATAGTATTAGGTTGAAGCTATAATGACATAACTTGAATTGGTGCATAGATGGGGTTGTCTAGTGTTCCTACGATAACTTTGGTGTTTAAGTTTGACTTAGATTCTCTAACAATATCAACCGCAACTGATACGAATTGATGTATGTTCTTATATCATGCTTAACTATGCTTCATTGATTTCATTTTTACTTATTTGCTTGAGGACAAGCAATGGTTTAAGTATAGGGGAGTTTGATAACACGATTTTATATAGTATATTTGATTTAATTTTCATAAATAATGTTAGTATTTTTATTTAATTATTTCATTTTATTTCCATATTACTCTGGTATTTTTATTGTTTCAGGTATTTTATTTTAATTAGACAAATTGAGCAAAGTGAGGAAATTAAGAGGATTATTTAATTAAATGAGCAAGAAATGAAGAAAAGGGGTGTGCAAAGCAAAACAATGGATCAAAAAGCCCAAACAAGCAAGGCCCATACGAAGCAAAACCCTAAAAGCCACGTTCTAGGGTGAGACGCACGTCTCAACCCTCTTCCTAAAAGTGAGGCGCCCGCCTCGGACTCCCTCCTACAAAGGAGGCGACCGTCTCCAGTGCCACGTTGGCCCTAGGAGCTGCTTGAGACGCACGTCTCAACGTGGAGGAAAAATAGGAGGCTTTTTCGGACGACTTAGGCAGTTGGGACGAGAGTTTTGAGGAAAAAATGCTACGAAAATTTAGGAACAAGTGGTTACTTCATACCACTATAAAAGGACCTCTCCAGATCATAATTCGACACACCGATCCTCAGCAATTTTTCGCAGTTTTAGAATTTACTTTCTGCATTTATTTTCAGTGTAATTGAATTGAGTTATTTTCCAGCATTGTTCTAGTTTTCAACCTTGTTTTATATTCTGGTGAAGAACCGAGCGTTATGCGAGCTATTCCCAACTTGATTCTTTCCAACATTTATTTAATTCGGTTTCTATTTACATTGCTTTCATTTATATAATTGTTTGCATGAGATATATTTATTTTGCCATGAATTTATTTATGAATGTTAAATCCTTTAATTTGTTCATACTTTTTATGAATATATGGCTAAATTATTTAAATATCGGTATGTAATGAGTTAATTTGAAAGATCCGTACAAAGCTTGATTATATTTTATAAAATAAATACTTTTCGATTTAGTTATCTAATTTATTTTGTTAAAAAGGTTTAGAAACCAACAGAGCGAAAGTTTGAGGTTAATAAATGACTAAGATTAGAAACCAACAGAGCAGTTTGAGGTTTAGAATCGGATAGTAGATACTAGGTATTGTTTTTAAAAACCGACGACATTTAAAACCAATTAAAATTTATTTATTTTCAAAAGTAATTTTAAAATCGATTGGGATAGCGGCATACATTAGAGTTTAAAATTATAATCTACTTCAATAAATGACAGTTTGAGAATAGGTTTTAAATAAATACTTTTTTTGAAAAAGAAATTATTATCATTTTCCGAAAATAAGCCAGTGGAAAACCGGATTCTTTAGGATTAACGAAATACATACCGATATTCACCTTATTATTATTTTAAAATTAAGTTTTATTGCCCAAAAATTCCCCAATTTATTTATTCGATAGCTATAGCTTTACACAGTAAGTTTAGATTACGTTAGTTCAATTTATAGTCCCTTTGGTTCGATATCTTTTAAAACTACGCGATAGGGCTGTATACTTGCAGTCTCCCGATTAATTTAGACGATAAAGTCGCGATCAGGGTTTCAAGCTAAGTACTTGATGCCAAGTGCATTAAGAACTAGAGAGTGTCATTTTGTTTTTAAATGTAGCACAACTAAATAAGTGTGGGACACTCTTAAGAAAATATATGAAGTTCCAACTTAGATAGAAAGGGAAAACACATTGTCCAAGAAATCGAGACACCGAGTGAAAATGAAGATACTCCTCAAGGATGATTCTCAAGTGTTGAAACTCTTGGAATTAATCTAAAAAATAGTGTTTCTATTGAATATCTATGATGCAAGAAATGATATCACAAATTTGATCCAAGACTTGAATACAAAGATAAAATGTGGTTGATGATTTTCAAGATAGATCGAGTAAGAAGAAGATCATTGAAAAACTAGAAGAATTGATTCAGTTGCTCAAAGATGTTGAAAATATAAGAATAGAAAACTCAGATACATCTGAAGAATCATCACCATAATTACATAAAAGAACATTTTAAAAACCATCACCTAAAACATCATATGAAAAGACTGTAGCAAAATATGAAAAATCTTCTAAAGAATCATCATCACATAAATCACATGAAGAGTTTGTTTCATCATACAAGAATTTTATAATAACATATGAAGAATGAGTTGGATAAACATTTGAATCATCATTAAAATATTCATCTAAAAACTCATTCGAAGATTTTTATATATTACACTCTAAAGAATCAATAAAGAAATCAGAAGAAGATGTAAAATTGTCTCAAAGCTACTTGTAATAAAGACGAAGAGGTAACTACTCTATCCTAGAATAATTAGTTGGTTTAAGTGTTGAGCTTACTAAGATAAATGATCATCTTGAAATAAATATTGTAGAATTTCATAAACATGTTAAAGCCGTTGAAAGTGAAAATTATAAAATTAGTGAATAAATTAATACTCTTAAAAGGAAAATATCAAAATCAAATAAAAGTGAAAAATGAAATGCACTGCAGAATAACTTGAATTAGACTTTAAGTAAATTTACTTTAAGAAAAGATAGCCTTAATATGATTTTGTCAAACCAAAGAGTCTCATATATAAAAAAACAGGCTTAAATTTTCAGCCTAAAAATAATGTTAAATTGTTTATTAGTATTTTCCATGCTAAAAAGAAAATAAACGACGCTATTTATAAGTTCAATTACTGTCATAAGTTGAGTCATCTAGAATCTTATTGTTTTTCTAGAGTGCATGATTAAAGATGTCTAAGGGGTATATCTCAAAAGACCTAAGACATCTTAGATCCACTAACATTAAAATATCCTAAAATATTTGAGTACCAAAGATAAAAACCTAATTTGTTTTGTAGGGAAGTTTTATAGCTTTAGAGATCAAAATTTAAAATCAAGAAATAATGTGGAAAGCATGATTATACATATTCCTCGAAGAAATACGATCAATTGTTCAAATTATTCTTTCAAAGTGATTTTTGTAAATATTTTTGGAAGGAACCTTGCCAAAGAGAAAATAAAATGTCAAGCCCGCCTCTCGTTTCAAATAATTCAAAAGAATGTTAGAAAATTAATCTGGTTTCATTTTTGTCAAATGGGAAGAGATCTCTTCTCAAAGTTCCTTGTAGTTTAAGGTAAAATCAGTCGGTAGATAATAAATCCGAAAAGCTTTGATTATTTTTCTAATACATGCTAAATTAATTACTTAATACACTCAGTTATTTTCTACCAATCAATTATTTGAAAATGAATTTTTTAGCAAAGAAGGTATAAAACCCAAAGGGAGGTGGTACCAAAATCAAATTTAGGCCCAAATATTTCAAAGCCAAACGAACCAAAACATATTGAAAAATCACCTTTTAATCGATTGAACATGAATGAAAATTTTAAGTTGGTCCAAATTTTTTTCGTGTAGGGACATGAATATAATTGTGGGGTAGGAAAAAAAAATTCAACATGAATTGTTAATCGATCAAGACTTTTTCTTTTTCAAATTTGGCACCCCAAAACCAAATCAAATAAATTAAGGATCAAATATGCAGAAAAACTTTAGTGATAAATCGATTTTGGTTGTGAATTAATGCAAGAATCAATCATCATCATGTTTTTAATTGATTAGGAGAAAATTTAATTTATTAAGTAGCTATTTTTAGCAACTTTCTCAAATCAACGATTTTGGTTTCAAATATCTCTAATTTACCATGAATACTTTTGAACAAATTTTGAAAATGTTTTCTTTAAGAATACTATAAAAGGTACACTCTTTCCTCTCTTTTATGCATCCCATAATTTTTCTTTCTCTTGTTTTCCTTACTTCTCATTGCTATTATTATTACTCATCAAGATAATCTTCATCCAAATCTCAATAGTTTTCTCATGACAAATTCTTTCTCAGCCGCCATGTTTTCAAATCTGGCTATCTAGATGCAAAGTACTTCAAAATCTTTGATTTCTATGAAAATATTTGTTTAACATTACTTAAGTATTATGTACATTTAATCATAAATATTATGTCTAATGTTGGAGTTAACCTAGAAGGTGAATGTTCAAACCAAAATCTCACATTGATTTGGAAGAACTCTCTAAGTCAGATAAAAATATGAGTCATCAATGGTGACTTATAGCATGATCCATCAAGTTTGAAAGCTAATGATGGCCAATTTCTTCAAGATTTGCTTACGGAAATGATGTTAGCCTCAATTATTTCAAACTCTCAAGAGAGCAAACAAGCCTTCGAAGGTTATCAAAGCAATTTGTACCTCTAACAAGCATGCGAGTGAGAATGGAATGTCTTATGTTGATGATAATAGTGATAACAAATAGTTGTTTTGATTTATGTTTTATTTCCTACTTTAGCGTAATCTATTTTCCTGCATTTATTTGTGTATTCAATATTTTCCCTTGAGTTTCATTTCAAGTTGGTTTCTTCAAATTTCATATGTAATCTATGTGCTTTTACTTTTTATTTACCCTCCATTTTAATAATGTCAAATAGGAAGAAGTATACTCGCATGAAGAGTGAAGTAATCCCTCTTTATCTATATGGGGTTAACCACTCCAAATTATTATCTATCATTTTCAATTTTTTTCACCTCCCTGAAAGATATGTTGTTATCATTAAAAGGGAGGAGAACATAGATCTATGTATTGTGCAAGTATAACTGCCATTTGATTTTAAAGATGACAACTGAGAATAATTGTCAAAGTAGCTTTTAAAGATGATACCTCTATAAGTCAAATGATTTTTTAGATGTTGATATCTCTCTTCAAGATTTATCTATGACAACTATCAAATAGGGAGTTGAATGCAACTGCCCATTAGTTCCCGATGATGGAATCTAATCAAGAAGAAGATATCTCAAGTCTTGTCAATTAGATAATTCAAATATCCACTTAAAGTGTTAATCAATTGTTGAATCAAGTAGAGGATGTTGAAGTCGGAAAGAGAGAAAGTTTGAAATCTTGTTTGGTCATGCGCTTAACGTCTTAGACTGATTAATTTAAATTGTAAAAGTTCAAGAGTAAATCTTGAAGTACTAAGAAAGTTACAGTCACAAACATATTTTCAAATCCTCTTCTGCTTTTATTAAAACTTTTTTAAACCTATCAAGGTGTATATAGAATTTATCAAGAAGTATTTCTAATCAATTATAAAATTTAACTTTTTAATCGATTATGGAGAAAGTCTGATGAACTTCCAACATATCTTACATCATGATGTCTTTCCACTAACTTGATCATATATAGAGTTTCATGACTCCGATTAAAATGAGACCAACGATAAATGAAAGATAACAAAAAGAGATAACTATTAGAAAATTTGTGGCACAATTTGGAAGTGTTTTTTGCATTATAAAAGAAAAAATATGCAAAGTTTTTAGGATGGGAGTTTTTAGAAAAATTTGGCGACTACGAGAAAATTTTAGGAGCAAGGGTTGAAGATTTCTTTTCATAATTAACTTCATTATCCTAATTCATGTATCTTTATTCTAAACTTATTATTATAATTAATTTGATTATGAGAAGTTCAGTTATTATCCCAACAAAGTATGTCGATGTAGATTGTTTACGTGATTTGGGATTTCTTGAAAGTGTGCAATTTATGCTCCATGAATCTGGTCTACACCATACTGCCACTATGAACCTTCTAACTTATGAATCTCTCATGTTGGAGTTCTTGTGTTCTTTTGTCTACCAAACACCACTTACTCCAAAAGCCGGTCAGTATCTAATTGGCGCAACAATTTTCAGACTATTCAACACGGAGTACACCATGAACCAAGAGACTCTGAGTCAGATACTTCACTTCAACCATGGTGAAGGGGTGGAAATTTAGAATTCCTCCTAATGAATATTGGATGGCAAGATCGTTCGAAATTTGGAAACGTTTAACTGGTAGTCATTTTAATGATTGGGCTGAGCTTTTATCCACCCACATCCACAACCCGTGCATCCGCTATTTCCACCGCGTTCTAGCCAATACAGTGTTTAGGCGAGCAAACAACAACAAGGTGAACGCTAAGGAAATATATTTTCTACACTGCACCTTCACTCCCGATCTTAGTATAAATGCTGCTTTGTTCCTTCTCAGCCACATCCAGACGCTTTTATCGAGAAATGCCAGCATATCACCTTTCTGTATAGGGGGCATAGTCACCGTTATTGCCCAATATTTGAATTTGCAAGATAGTTTGGATCAACTAACTTATTGGGAAGCTAAGTTTCTGAATATTTATTACTTTCAGTCTGGTCATATTGTCAAAGCAAGAAGGGATGAAAGGTACAACCTGATGGTGCAACATAGGGTTGTTCCAAGCATTGTTCTGCCAAATCCGGATATAACAATAATTGATGTCGTTGCAAATTGGATATTTGATCTTTAAGCACCAGACCCTAGAGCAAATGTGCAGAATAATCAAGCAAGAGTAGGTATTGCAATACCAGAAGTGAATCAACAACCACCCCAACTAGATGTCCAACCACCACATGAAGAACAAGCAAGAAATGATATTCATCCAGCCACCATCGAATCTATCTACACATCACTTTTACTTCAAGATCAACGTCAACAAGAACTGATGCAGATGATGCAAGAGCTGAAGCGCGATCAACGCGACACTGCCTACTGGAACCATTGTGACATTTTTGATCTGACTGATGAAATGTGCTACTTGTCATTCCGTGTTGAGGGCCTGGATGGTTATGTTTACAAAACTGGTGAGGAACCTGCTAGACCCAAAAGATGTGGAGTGAGGACACGTGGTGGAGGAAGGGCACGAGGTGAAGCATCTAGCAGCAGAAACGTCAGAGACAATGCTGTTAGTTTCCTGTTAGTTTCCTTTTCTCACTTTATTTGTCGCATTGAGGACAATGCTCAGTTTAAGTGTAGGGAGGAAACCTTTGTTTTCTATTTCCTAGTAAGTGACTTTCCGTTATTTCCCTTCAATAATAAATTTTTCTTGTCAGATTGATTTCAATAGAGCAATCATTTCCATAAGTTATCCGTACTTCCATACTTTTCTTGAACCATAACAAATTTTTTAATTTTTACTCAACGCATTAACTTGGTACATTCGAAAAGTATATAAGTTGCCCACAATTAGGCTACGTTAGAATTTATTGGATAAGATTCGTCAAAAATAATACTGCCTTGACACCTAAATCTTCCAGATTATGCGAAATCAGTTTGAGTACTTATGATGCCAAAACCTTAAGTTTTAGTTTTAGATCAACTCCGAGTAGTTTATACTAGCAATCGACACCGTCTTATCCACAAACTACATAGGGAGCCGATGAATATAAGTGATTGGTCCTAATCAAAAAAAATTAAGCATCAAGATATAATAGGGAATGCACTAATTAAGTTAGGTGACCCTCACAAGGTCATTTAATCCAACAGTTGCGGAACCTACAAGAAATTAATAACCAGTTATAAGTTTGTTCAGTGGTATCTGGTGATAAACTTGGTAGGGCGGACTACGGTTCGATCCCCCAAGACTTATAATCTGGGAAAGAAAGGGGTTACCAACCTGTGTACTAGACCCCGTGCATAAATGACTAGAATCACTAAACGGCTACTCTACTATGTTCATGCGAAATATAAAGGGCTTAATATGATTGCACTAGAACGAAAGCAGTTGATTTCAAACGAAAAGAATTAGGTTGAGCTATGATAGCATGATTCAAACTGGTTTGCAGAGGGTGGAGGATTTTGACCATGATCTATGGTTACGTGTCATTTATGTATCATTAGTGTCGGAGCCTAGTTCCATCTTTCTAATGTAACACCCCTCAACCACGTATGAATCGAGTCGTGTCGTGCAATTGTGTCAGAGACTTTGTGTTAAAACGAATTTTACTCTATTATTTGCTTGAGGACAAGCAAAGGTTCAAGTGTAGGGGAGTTTGATAACCCGAAAATGTATCGAATATTTGGATCAATTTACATGAATTTTATCCGCATTTTAATTATTTAAATTACCATTTATTCATATTATGTCGATATTTTCTATGTTTTCAGGAATTTAATGTTTACAAGGCATGTGCGAAGAAAGTCGAGAAAAGTCGGGTAAATCGTACTTAAAATCCACAAAAGAAGGGCAATTATGCAAATATGTGATGCATGCAAATATGGGGGTGTGTTATAAGTAAAAAGGCTTTGGAAAACAAAGAAATAAGAAGCAAGCTCATCCCATTTCCAACGCGCACCCAGGAGTCCACACAAGGGGTAACGACAGTTACACCCTTGCCACCAAGCAACGCGTGACGACCGTCACGTCTTCTTCAAAAGTCCGAAGCGATCGCTACGGAGGCAAATCCAGAGGCGAAAAATCCTCCCCGCTTCCTACTTTCAAGCCAACTTCACTCTATAAATAGGGATGCCATACTTCATTTTACATACGCTTTTTCTTTCACTTACCTTGCCGTCACTCTGCTAATTTTCCTAGTGAATTCTATTTCAATTTTTATTTTCCCTTTTTCGATCAGCTTTAATTACTTTTCTTAGTTCGATTTTGTTTTCTCGTAGCAATTTCTACATCGGGGATTGCTCTGAACTTTTGCTGATTCTAACCGTACGTTAGAATCGTGCTTTTATTTCCTTTCCTGCATTTATTTTTCAAAACAAACAAGGCAGATCTCACCGACCTGTGGGAGACACCTGAAGTTAGCCAAATATTCTGCAATTTTACTTCCAGGTTTAATTTAATTATTTTTATTTTTTAATGCCAAAATTGTCTGAAATGCTTGAGTTATTTATTTTGATTGATGTTATTCATTATCGTTGCGCTATTGTTGAATTTGATAATATGCTAGGCTAAATTAGCTTATCAGTATGTAAGGTCATATATCCGACGGGGTTTAGCAATATCAATTGAGCAAATCTTTTTAAATGAACAATTTTCTGGTTTCAATTACCAATTTTAATAACCAAACTGTTTTATTACGAGAGTAAAATACATATACAAGTTAGGATCAATAAAACGAGAGTTTGAGATAATAATTGGACAGTGGTGTTCTTGCAGGAAAAACCTTATTAAAGATATTTTAGGGATTTGGAAGCTCAAGTGTCGTAACTCAAGTTCCAAGCTTATGATTGTCTTGCTTATCCATGGCGAAACCCTATTTATATCGATCCTTCCATGAAGCTATTTCTTCCTTAATCTTGACACATTAACCATGGCTTTAAGGCGGGGAGCTGTTACAGCTTGTAATCATTCACTAGTAACGTCTCATAAAGACTCTAGGAACTCTTTATCTTCATAACGTCTGCTCAATCCTTCATGCTTTGGAATAGCTGCCGAACTACTCCTCGGGCTGGGCGACTTCATCTCCTTCCCGAGACCGCGTCGGATAAGGAGCTCCTCCTAAGGCCGAGACCTATCCGGATCTTCAGTCTTCCCTCTCGGATTCATCTCGGCTAAGGATTTTATGCATGATCATAAGCCCCTTGGTCGCTCGGTTTAAGCTCCTTGAATGCGTGTCGACCAAGCAGTTTTAACCATAATCCCTTAGCGAGATGCGCGCTTGAACTTTCTTAAAAGTGTACGTGACCCACGTGACTCCCAACCTGTGTTTTGCATGATTGTCCTATAAATAGGAAAACGATTTCACGCCTCCTTTCCTCCAACTCATTATATTTCATTTATTTGCCCTCACGAATTCCTCCTCTACATATTCTCACCCTCTGCAATCTTTGCCGTCGACGCTTCAAAACCTTCATACCAATCGATTGAGCATCAACTCGTATCCTCTTTTCTTTACACTATTTTTGTTTCAATCAAACATGGTCGTCATTAGGGAATGCGATGACTTTGGTCGCAAAATCCATTTGGAGCGAGGCGAAAAACCTGTTAGAAATGCATATGCGAGATGAGAGGTATCAAAGGTGACCTAAAGAGTTACGGACGGGGTTTGTGCTAAAGTTTTTACTTAAAGTGATTGACCACGACTCTTGGTTGGTGGAGCTAATAATGGAAACCAACCGATCAAAGGGAAGCTGGCTTTAAGCCTGATACAAGATGAAGAAATCGGCACGTTTCTATGGAGTATCTCGTCCACGGAGGCGAAGATGATGTGATTTTAGAATCGTGAATCTGGAGAGTGTATGATCCGTCCTCGGGTCGAGACGGAATGGTTTTACTTTTATCTTTGAGTGATCGAGGAATTTGGCATTCAATTCCACTTTCCGATTCGAGGTGATATCCTCCGTACTATTAACTGGCTCCTTCGACTCCGTCCAACAGTGGGGCTTCATCAGACCAAGTAATTTGCGAGCCACCATAATCCCCCACCGTTGGTTTGTTCTTCTCTTTTTCGAAATAAAAAGCGAGGCAGGCGGGTTGCCATCGGTGGCATCCCAAAAGTTTCCTCAAGCCTATACCTCCAACTTTAAAGGCTACAAGAGCGCTTCATCCGAGTAAGATGTGGGTCTCGGTGCCCTCATGTTATTTATGGCTCGATGGGCATCATAAGTTCCCTTTGTCTTGGACTTGTGACCCACTCCCCATCTCGGTTTGATTACGACACTGAGTGATTCAAATCCTTTCTTTAGAAATCTTGGACTCCTTGGGCCGATTCGGGTCAAGTTGCCTTTTGTCTCCCGAGGAAGTCCCGACTTCCTAGGTAAGAACTCTCGACTATCTTTATTTTCCTATGCTTTATTTGTATACTTAACTTCCTCTCCTCATTTTATTTTCCACGGACAAAATGGTGATATAAAGTAAAGGAGCAGAGGAAGCTAATGGCCAAAGCTCGTTTGCCGAATGGGTAACGGTCCCTTGAGACCAAGTCCAACTTGGCGGTGGTGATAGCTCGGTCGAGCTTCTTGAGAATCGGTTACGGGCTGCCGACTTGACGGCCTTAAGTTTTGTATGATCATCTCAACACCACCACCGATGTGAACAAGTTGACCCATCAGGTTCGTGCAGATCACCAAACAACTGAGTTCATACTTGATGAGGTGTGTTGTGCTCACCCGAAGTCTATTTGAATCGGTGATCATGGAGAAGAAGAAGAGAGTTAGAGGCCGAAGTCAAGAGGTTGGTGACAACGAGCAATTCCTTCTCAACGCCAACAATGTATTCAAAATAAACTCTCGAAATGCGACAACATCACAAGTCTTGAAGAGAAGAATTGAAGCAAGCAAGCGGATAAAGACCTTGGAAGATGAGCTTGCCGGATGTCCACGAGTTCGGGATTACGAAAAATCATGCTCGGTGAAAGAAGCACTAAAGAAGTCCCGGATGGGTGTCTTTGGGCCGGGACTTAGCTTTTGACCGCGCAAAGCTCAAGTCAATTGCTTATACCCCGACATAGATATCTCGGAGGTTGATTACTTCAAGACCATTGTAGATGGGAAGCTGGTGGAGATTGATGAAGATGACAGCGAGACCACTATTAGCGAAGAAAACGCTAAGGTGGATGCCAACTTTACCCAACCAAAACCTTGATTTCTTCTTTTATTTCCATAGTTAGTCATCCCTTTTGGCGGATGCATTTTGTATTTTGAATGTTCGCCCTGCCGGGCTATGCAATTTGTACTTTGAATATTCGCCCTACTGGGCTACTTTAATTGCTTTCTGAGTTTTCACTATTAATTTCCCAGTTTTTGCCTAGTTATGAACTTTTATGTAGTATTTAGGAGCCCCCCAAGCCATAGGATGTAACAGGCAATCCTAGTGGTTTAGAGATAAACACATAACAATTGTTCGTAACTCCCACAAACATCTCTAGGTAATCCCTTGCGAGCGGAGAGAGTGTTAAGGAACGTTTGATGAAACTTCGGTTTAAGATGTTTCATTTTATACATTTTGAAAATTGCTCCGAGGAGGAACAGGGCCTTTCCGTGGCTGAAAGACGATCCTAGACCGAGCTTAGCGATCGCCGCCAAGGGTTGAGCCTCTGAGGTTGACGGAGGGTTGAGCCTCTTCCGAGGTTGACGGAGGGTTCGAGCCTCTTCGAGGTTGACCAAGGAGTATTCCCAATGGAAGCAGTCTTTCCGTGGTGAGTCGATCCTAGACCGAGCTCGAGACATCGCCAGGGTTGAGCCTCGCGAGGTTGACCAAGGAGTATTCCCAATGGAAGCGAGCCTTTCCGTGGTGAGTCGATCCTAGACCGAGCTCGGTGATGCGTCGCCATTCTTGCCATAGATCGGATCTGCAATACAATTTCATTATAAAGATGCCTCATTAAAAACCACGGCCCTTGCCTAGGAAAATAGTGCACCAATTATTTTTACATAAACATATTTAACTAAAATAAAATTTAAGATTTGCAACATTCAAGTCCTGGTAAATCGATCCGTCTAATGTCTCCAATTTGTAGGCTCCGTTCTTCAATTCTTCGAGACCACGAGCGGTCCCTCCGGTTGGGATCTAACTTACCTTTCTTGGTGGGATCGGTCACCTTCTTAAGTACCAAATCTCGACCTTGAACCTCATTGCTTCACCCGTAAGTTGAAACGTCTGGTCATTCTCTTTCTTTGTCGTTTCACGACATGAGCGCGTCCTCATCTCATCCAACAAGTCCGCTTCTTCATTCAAGGTCCGGTTATTGGCCTCTTCTTCAAAGTTTTCTCGGCCAAGAGGTAAAACTACCTCCAGGAATCATGGCATCGACTCAAAACCATCCGAAAGAGTCTCTTGAGTTGTGGAATGGATTGTGGTATGGTATGCCCATAAAACTTCGTGTAAACGCTGCGCCCACTTGGCGAATCCAACTTCTTCTTTATTGCATTCAATATGACCTTGTTGGCGATTCGGCTGGCCATTCGCTGTGGATGCTCCACGGATATAAACTGTTTTGAATTCGAGATCCTTACGAATTCCACTAGGTACTTGCGAATTGTGCCCGTTATCCGAGACAATGACCGAGGTAGTCAAACGGCAAATGATACTTCTCAATAAAAGCGCCGAATCGATCCGCCGAGATCGAGATACGACCTGCTTCCATCCACTTAGTAAAGTAATCCCGCTACGATCAAGAACTTTAATTGTCCGGAGCCACTGGGAGCGGCCCGGATGTGATAAAAGGCCACGGCACCAGAACGGTGTGCAAGAACTCGGATGGAGTGTGAATGGCTGGAGCGAACATTTGGCATTTTGAGCACTGAGCCACGTATTCTTGACAATCTTTTGTTAAGGCAGGCCAGTAATACCCGGCCCTTAAGATCCGACTGGCCAAAGCCCTTCCTCCTCCATGATTCCCACAAGCTCCCTCATGAACCTCTTTCATCACCGTTGACATATCCTCCTCTGACACACAACGTAGCATGAGAGCTGCACGTCCCAGCCGGTATAGTTTCTCAGACTCTACTACAAACCGGGATGAAATCTTCTTAATTCGTTTAGCTTTCTCTCCATCTTCAGGTAACATGTCTTGTTGTAGATAACGAACGATCGGACTCATCCACCCATCGTCCCCTTCACGAATCGTCAGGGACTCTTCCTTTTCCACGATGGGCACGGGAAGCACCTCACGGATGACCGATTTGTTTATCCCAGAATCCTTAGAACTGGCCAACCGAGATAGAATATCGGCTCGGGTATTTTCTTCCCGGGCCACATGACATATTTCAAACACTTGGAACTGTCGACTCAATGTAATGGCTTGTTGCAAATATTTCTCCAGAATAGGGTCCTTTACCTGAAATGACCCGTCCACTTGTCCAGCCACCAATTGTGAATCGGTACGAACCAGCAGGTGCGTCACTCCGACCTCCAAAGCTAGCCTTAGACCGGCCAACAAAGCTTCGTATTCTGCCTGGTTATTACTTGCAGAGAATCCAAAACGCAAGGAATATTCAAGCACCATCTCCCCTGGACCTTCCAGAACTACCCCTGCGCCACTGCCTTTGAGATTAGAGGCCGTCGACGGACAGAATCCACCTTTGAGTAGAGTCCTTTCCGTGAAACAAGTTCTACCATGAAGTCACTAGAGATTGGGATTTGATCTTGATACGAGGCTGGCGATCTCATATTCCGATAGTTCCACGGCCGGGACACCATCCTTCGGCCAAGTCCGGCTTCTTGAACTGCTTCAAGGAAAATTAGTCTTCACGGGCGGGATGCCCAGGAAATAATGTACGAGCTTTCGTGCGATCGTCCTGGCGCCCGATGCCAACTTCTCTATCTTCTGGTATCGGATCTCTGCCCCTTTTAACACCTTGCTTACAAAGTAAACCGGACGTTCTCCTTCATCCGTGTCTTGGACCGACGGGTGGCCCTCGATTCTGCCGGGTAAAGTGTCGGTGAAGCCCTCTTTGGTCGACCGATGTCGGAGGTGCCGGCGTGATTGCTTTATCCCATTGAATGCTTCCTCACATGCTTCCGTCCACTCGAACAGAGCTATCTTCTTAATTGCCGAGAAGAAATGAATGGACTTGTCACCTGCACAAGATAAAAAACGAGAGACGCGCCAAGCGGCGGTTAGCTGCTTCTTCTCGTAGGTCGGGCTTCGCATGTCAATGATCGCCTGGCACTTATATGGATTGGCCTCGATACCACGATTTGTGAGCATGAAACCCAGGAACTTGTCGGCTTGTACTCCGAATGTACACTTGTCCGGGTTTAGGCGCATATTGAACTTCTGCACTGCCGCGAAGGTCTCTCTAATGTCTATCACATGATGCCGGCGGTTTGATCACCATGTCGTCTACATACACCTCAATATTCCGACCAATCTGAGGGGCAAACACCATATCCATCAGTCTCTGGTAGGTCGCGCCGGCGTTCTTCAAGCCAACGGCATGACCCTGTAATAGAAATTCTTCCGCTCCGTCATGAAGGCGGTTTGGGCCATCGGTAGGTTCATCGGATTTGGTTGTACCCCGAGTACGCATCCAAGAAACTCAGGAGGCGAAATATGGAGGAGCTGTCGATCAGCCGATCAATGTGGGGGAGGGGATAAGGATCCTTTGGGCATGCTTTGTTCAGGTCGGTGAAGTCTACACACATCCTCCACTTGCCATTCTTCTTCTTCACCATAACAACGTTTGATAGCCAAGTTGGGTATTGTACCTCTTTAACGAAACCGGATTTTAACAACTTTCCCACTTCCTCTGAGACAGCTTGTCCCCTTTCTTCCCCCATCTTCCGCTTCCTCTGTGACACCGGCTTGACTCCGGGATCAATTGACAAGTGATGGCACATGATCTCTGGGTCTATGCCCGACATATCTGATGGCTTCCAGGCAAAAAGATCTAGATTTTGCCTTAACACCTAGACTATCTCGGCCTCTTCCTCCTTCGTCAATTGAGTTCCGAGATGAGTGACTTGCGAGGGTAGCGGGCCGATCTGGATGTCTTTGACCTCCTCCTGAGGGGTAAGTCCATCCTCGCCCGACCCTTCTCTCGGATCGATATCGACCATACCGACTTCGTGTTTCGGAGGCTTCGATGACCCGACTTTTCTTGGTCTTATTTGTCCTTATAACATTTCGGGCCACCCACGATCTCCACGGACAACCCGACCACCCGTTACCAAGGGGAACTTCATGGTCAAAACAGCGTTGACAATACCGCCTCAAGGGCATTAAATGAAGGTCGCTTGATGATAATGTTGTAGGGTGACGACGCATTAACCACCAGTACCTAACACACGGTTTGGCACTTTCTCCTTCTCGAAGGTAGTTAACACGGAGATACCCCGAACACACTGTTCGCGGAGAATCCGACAAGAGTCCCTGAAGGTAACAACTCATTAGGCTCAAAACCCATTCCCTGAAAGCCCCGATGAGGGCGTCCGGAACTTCCGGATCGATCAACACCGTTTAACGCCCCAATCCGGTTGTACCTCAATCACCATAGGATCATTCTCATGTGGCAGAACCTCTTTGGCATCTTCCCCCGAGAAGTTTATCACCCCGGGATCAAACCTTGAAGTTCGATCTGATACACCGAACCACGAGCATACCTTTTCTAGGTGAACTAGTGGAGCCGCCTCCTAAAGCCCCGAGATAGTGTTGAGGTGTGGTTGATCTTGCCTCCTTCACTTCTTCCACGCCTTACCCTTTTTCTTGGATCGGGAATCGGAAGCAGAGTCCCGCCTCGGGGATGAATCTCGCTTGCTGGTCCGCCCAGGATCTTCCTTTACGTATGTTGATAGCTTTCCTCTTTGAATTAATCTTTCAATCTCTCTCATGTTGTATGCGAGATTCCGTGGTGTGTCCTTGACGATGAAACTCACACCATGCTCCGGATCACTTCCTAGAACCGTGTTGCGGTCCACTACTGCTGTGGAGTGGAGCGACTTCAAATGATTGATGTCCGGAGGATGTCTTCCTTACGGTGTTGAGGGGTGAGCGTCTCCTTGGAGCAGCCGACCGTGGTATGGCGGCCGCTGTCCGGGCTCGCTCACGGGTGCGACATCCGGTCGGATCCGTTCGTCACGCCCGACCCCGTCTTTAGAATCTCGGCACGCTTCTCCATGTTACTTTCTTCTCCCTTTCGTAGCACTCGGCCGAGTAATGATCTCATCCATGCTCTTGGCGGGCTTTTGGGCTAAAGATTCATTGGTGACCGGCTTTAAGGCCATCTTTGGGCAGCGCTACAAATATCTCTGATTAGGATGTGAGACCTTGATAGTCTCCTCGTTGAATCTAGCCATGAAATCCGGGCGACTCGGAAGGCGTTGTTGAAAGGGAGGTATTAGCCACTTGCGGTGTCGATTAGGGCTTCTTGAATGATATTTCGGTTGAAATCTTGATATCCCTACTGAGACCGGGAAGTCCCATATACCGGTAAGGCCGACTCTCTAAAGGTACGGCCATCGACTTGCCAAAGTCGGTTGCTCGAGCGCCATTGTATGTTAATGATGATGTGCTCACGGGGTCCGTCTTGCCATCATATGATGCAATCTGGGGTTTGAAATTATCTGGGACGGCGTCCTCCCAGATTGCCTGAGATAAAGGTTGTGGCTCCAAAGGCTCTACCTCCTGATCTTCTGCATCGTCCAAGCTTTTCAGTTGAAGGGCTTGAACATTGTCCTGAAGTGTTTCGTTATGCTGGCGCAGGTCATCGATCATGGCCAGCAACTGGGTGAGATCCGGTGGATCCGCAGATGGTGAAGCTTGAGACATTGTTGTCTGTGTGTGTTAGTGTGTTTGTGCGGCCTGGGATTGATTTCACCGAGGCCCCACGGTGGGCGCCAATGTTCTTGCAGGAAAAACCTTATTAAAGATATTTTAGGGATTTTGAAGCTCAAGTGTCGTAACTCAAGTTCCAAGCTTATGATTGTCTTGCTTATCCATTGGCGAAACCTATTATATCGATCCTTCCATGAAGCTATTTCTTCCCTTCCGTAACTGCCCCAGCACATTAACCATGGCTTTAAGGCAGGGAGCTAGCTGTTACAACTTGTAATCATTCACTAGTAACGTCTCATAAAGACTCTAGGAACTCTTTATCTTCATAACGTCTGCTCAATCCTTCATGCTGGAATAGCTGCCGGACTACTCCTCGGAACTGGGCCGACTTCATCTCCTTCCCCGAGACCCACGTCGGATAAGGAGCTCCTCCCTAAGGCCGAGACCTATCCCGGATCTTCACAGTCTTCCCTCTCAGACATTCATCTCGGCTAAGGATTTTATGCATGATCAAGTGGTAATTGTGCATTAACTTAAAATACAGCGAGAGCGCTTTTAAGTTAGTTAGATCTTATTTGTTTCCAAAAAGTATTTTTAAACTTCAAATGATACAGCGAGAGCACTCATTTAGGTTTAATTATAGGATCTAAATCAATAAACACGAGAGTGTGAGAAGAGGGTTTTCAAACAAATATTTTCTACTGAAAGCTGTTTTAATAATCTGATTGTGTCAATGAATTGCTAAATCCCCGAAGTCCGACTATTACATTCCGATATTCTCCCCTGAATCTAAACTAGATTATAACCAGTTAGGTTCCCTAACCCCCAAATCAATTACATAATTAGCCTTAGATTTACGTAGTAACCTAAGATAGTGATAGGTCGACATTTAGTCCCTTGGGATTTGATAATATTTAAAGCTACACGCGGTAGGACCGTATACTTGCGGTCTAGATTCTTTAAGACACACAAAGTCACGATCACAGACGAAGATGATGAAAATCGCTCACCTGAAAGTCGGTAAAAGGCACTCGAAAACCCAACTTCCGGAACCAGATATCAAACACTGGGATATGACGGGTGTCATATCTCGATCAGATCCTATTATCCTTGGAAGGAATATATACAGCCCAATCCCTTCGATCCACGCTAGCATCCTCAGCACCCCCGATCGTAGCATATGAGTCCATCTTTCCAAATACCTCGCCCGGATGCTCCACAAACTACGACGCTCAAGACAACGCGTCAGGGGCTGCCCAAACGGAAGGGTTATCTTTGTCAACTTCAACGACCGATGGCCCCACTCCCTCGGGCATTGACGAATCCTCACCAATCAACTCCACTGTGGCATTCCCCTCGGCGAAAGTAAACTCGGAAGAACTTTGCTCGGTATTATCGGAACCCTCTCGGAGATCTTCGTCGACACTCGCCATGATACTTGAAAAATAGAGGAAAAATGTGAGCTTGACAAATACGTCAAATCCACCCTCCACCACTAATCAAGTGAAAGGGCTTGGACGAGGGGGATCCCACCCTCGGTCGAAAGCCCTCACTCGACGGCTAATGCTTAATTCTAAATTCTCCAAACTCGACCCACAACCACGAGCATAATCACTCCGAGAGTACACAACACTGTCAAGACAAAGAGGAAGCGCACAAGAAGCTCACAACGGCATAAGGTGCGGAAAGGAGGCGAAGAAACCGCTCACCGCCAGCAAAATTCCTAAAACCTAAAACCTAAAACCCTCACCGCATACATTTCTATAAACAATCAAAATTCTCAATCTAAACAAATAAATTCAAGTAAAAGACTCAAGAACGTGCTGATTAAGGGTAGTAGAAACTTGAAAACAGAAGACCGAAGCTACTAACGCAACGACGGACGACAGAAACGGCCCTGAATCACCTTAAGTTATCACGCCGGACTGATGAGTGTTGAAGTCGAGCACAGACAGATGATGTCGAATAAAGAGCGGAATTAAAGAAAGTCATAATAAAGAGTCTTTCCCCTCTTATATAGACCATTACTCCGCACGTGAGCCTGCACATGACTAAGGAGCCTACGGGAGTCATCTTTACACCCTAGTCCCTAGGCCTTCCAGCATTCAATACACGTGGCTCAAGACGACGTGGACGAAACTCTCCAAATTCCTCAACCTTTCAGCTCCTCGTAGACGCTTTCTCTCCCCGAGAAAACGATCTTTGTAGAGTCCCTCGAAATTAAGTCATCGTCTCTCCAATCATACACAACGACTTGGGGGGCTACTGTTCTGGACGTGCTGGACGAATGTCGGGCCGACCACATCTTTAGGTCTTATAACGAGCCAAACAGGACAAACGGTCTCCGAAGGGAATCATCTACCCACTCTACACGATTTCTAGAACCCTTCTGCTCGACGAACGTCGAGCAGACCCAACTGATTCCCCTCATTAAGGGCTATGCCCGTTAGGGTCTCCCCTGGTCGACATAACAGCTAGTTTCAAGCATTAGTGTCCGATTTGACCAGGTCAGTCCGGATAGTTATATTCATGGATTTGCATATCTAGACATAAAGGTATCAACCAATGAGAATATTCCTAAGAGGGCAACGTATCTCATTCTTATTCTAATCACCCTAATATTCTTCTGTTTTCACCTTGATCATTTGCTTACTTTAGCATCAGAGTTTCTTGCAGGTACACCACCATTCTATCTTCACAGACTGACGAACCTTCCTCATTGCTCCGGTCATCTAGATTCTGACCAACTCTCCAGATCTATATATATATATTCAAAATTATGATTATTTTTCAAAAACAAGTGCCGTAATTTTTTTTACGAAAAATTATTTGAAACGTGATTTTTTAAAATTTTATTTTTAAAAAAAGTTTAAATCAAAATGATGAAAAATCTAAAATAATATTTTAATAATAACTATTTAAACCAAGTTTTTTTAAAATATTTAGTAAAAGAATTTCATCAAAAATATATTGCATTTTAAAAAATAGCTAAAACAAAGTGGCCCTACGATTATTTTAGAATTGTAAATATAACCTTTATATATAAAATACCTATTTATCAATAATAGGCAAAGAATTTTGTTTTATATAATATCTGTGGTATATGGATTTATTTTTGTTGATAATTGTATACGGAATGCTGGTAGATAGATTTATAATCAATATGAATACTCACTCATACTTGTTCTCATCATTATCATTTATGTGATCTAGCTGTTGAGATATCATGTGGTAATGGTATTGCCACCATGAGTTACTAAAAAGAAAACAATCTTAAAGATTAGGTTCACAATTAATACTTGATGGAGGCATGAATTTTCTTAATAGTCAGGTTGTAAGTTTCATCAATAGACAAAGCATGTGGTAAATTTAATGATATGTCACAAATTCAAACTCGCACATCTACAATTATATCTCTATGTAATTATCAACTGAAATAGATTAACGAAATTTATTCTTGTAAATTCCGAGCAACACTATTGATAACACTATTGATTTAAGCACACATTTCTACACACTCCAAATCAGATACATAAACATATATACTTATATACAAAATAAACTGATGTTATTATACAAAATTTATATACAGTTTTGAGAACAAGATGAAGCATTAAATCAAATTCCAATATCTACATTCATATTTACATCAACAAATCTGAAGCTACAAAATCATCACACATCAAACATGCATTCATCCACATTGCTCCCGATTCAGCCACATTGTCGCGATTCTCAAAGCAAGAGAAGAATAAGAAGAAGAATACAAGTTACACATCATTCTCAAAGCAAATGCACCACCACCACAGTTGCTTTATTCTTGACTATAATGTTTCCTCCTCATAGGTTTCAATTATTATCCAAGAAATTTTTACCAATCATATTAGACATCATATCACATAACAGGGCTCTTTTTTTTTTTTAACATTATTTACAATATACAATTTTTTGTTGGCTAAAGATCATATCAGAAGATTTTGTCATGAAGATACAGGATCAAAATGATGAAGATTAGTTCGTCAAGTGTTTCGAAGAGAAGATAGCCAGTTTTCCACATATTTCTTGCTTTCTGCAAATAGAGAAAAGAAATGCACAAAGTTAACATTAAAAAACAAGGTCGTATTTGAGAGTGTGCAACATGGACTACAGCAGATGGCCTCTAAGGCCTCAGAATTGATTTGTCACGGCTAAATCATGTCTAAATAGGACTCTTAGTTGTTTTGTCTAGATTGGACTGTGACTAATCTATACAGGATCTGTTTTGTCTAGATTGGACTGTGACGGATCTATACAGGATCTCTGAAAACTTAGACGAAAGATTGATAATAAAAATATTAAGAAATATGCTTACCATCAGAATAACTATCCAAGAAAACTCCAACACCATTGAGTAAGTTGGATTTAGTATCCTCTTGAATCCTACCATAATCCCTTCCATAACAAGGAACCAACACTGCAAAGCTATTATCAGTTTCATCATCACTTGGAAAACCAGGTCCATGAGGTTCCAACCATCCAATCGACCAATCAGAATCATCCGATTCCGAACCCGAAACACATCCACCA
Source organism: Vicia sativa (assembly GCA_021764765.1). Taxonomy (NCBI): domain Eukaryota; kingdom Viridiplantae; phylum Streptophyta; class Magnoliopsida; order Fabales; family Fabaceae; genus Vicia; species Vicia sativa. Next base: position 184,741,048 of record CM038795.1, read on the forward strand.
TCAGATGGAACAAGAACAACATCATATTCCCTATCCACTTTCCTCTCCTCCCTACTATTCCATTTCCTCTTCACCTTCCTCGATGACGAACCAATGTTCGCTTGAACCAAAGGAAACCTCATTACCTCAGATTCCAACATGTTCAAATCTGTTGAAGAATTTACTGAACCCCCCTTCGGAATCCTTGATTCTTGATGCTTTCCACTCCATAACCACCACGAGAGATTCGTGAACGCCACCGACATTTATTTGTATCGAATTCTTCAAACTTGTACCTTTTAAGAAGAACAAAGGTTAGTAACTAGGAATCAACACAAGCTCAATGCACCAAAAGCTGGTAGAGTTAAGTTTTATAGCTTTTACACAAGAAAAGACCAAAACAAAATCCTATGAAACACACATGTCCTGAAAATTGTGCAACATACATTGGATGTATATACACACAAAACCAAACCAAAACATTACTTCTAAGTACATTGAATCTAGACACCCATTTTCTACAAAACCACAATTTAAGAAATAGTAACACCTAATTTTTCACACTTTTTCTTTTCTAGGTACACATCATGGACACACAATATTGCACACAATCAATTCAAAAACATTCTTAAAGCTGAAAACAAATAAAAAGAAAAACCTTAAAATAGACAACAACAAAAAAAACCTTAAAATATGTAACACAAACAAATCATCACCGTGGAAACCATCAAGGTAACCAAATCACATCCTATGCAAACAAATTTAACTCAATTTCTCAATAAAAAGCTTCAATTACTCATCAAAAATATTTATTTTTTTATAAAACAAACAAAAAAATATCTTTTTTTTTAGAAATCAGATAATATAAAGTTGAACTGAAAAATACCCAGAAGATGAAACGACAAATCATGTTTTAAAAACACAAAATTCAGAAACTTTAATTCAAGAAAAATAACAAAAAACATAGAACAACAATTGATGAATCAGTATATGTGTTACCTTAAAAAGAACAAAAACCTCGGATAGGTTGGATTTTCGAAAATTCTAGAAAGTGTAATTGAAAAATTAGAGTTTAGAAGTTGTGTGATGGAAAAGAGAAGATGAAGAAGGAATAATATAAAGAGAGTTGCAAGTTGTATTGTTTCCAGATACCGTTGGATTAACGTGAATGACAAGTGGAGTTGTGTGAGCCGTTGGATGTAATCTGAGGTGTTCCAATGATAAGGTACTGCACTTGACATAAACAAAAGTTGGAAGGAACAATAATGAATTGCCACGTGGGATGTGCAGAATAACACGACAAGGGAAGGGTATTTATAATGTGTGGTCAGTTGCATGGAGAGAAATGGTAGTTTTTTAATCTAAGGAAGGAGAAAAATTGTTGGATGAGTTATTAAAATTGGATCTCAAATTATGAGATTGATAAAATGCATTAAGTTATACTCTAAGTCCTAAATTGATACTACTATGTTCATTATTATAATTAAAATTTACTTTTTTCCATTTTATTGAATAATTAATGTATTTGGTCCAGATACATTAATTATTCAATAAATCAAAAAAAGTAAAATTTGATTATAATATGGGACGGAGGATGTAGTCACATTAAATAATATAAATTTAAAATTGTTATAAATTAAAGAAGAATACATTTCTAACAAATTCATAACACACACGTTAATAATATATAATAACAAAATATTTATAAATATGATAAAATTATAACGAAATTGTAATACTCAAAATACATATATCTCTGAGTTTGCAACATTGTCAAAATCATTTATTAAATATGCACTAAATTGAAATTAATATGTCATAATAAATCGAACAAATAAAAATAAAATAACATTGTAATAAGACGGCGACTAACAAAACGTCACACTAAGATTAAGATGACGAAATCACTCTAAAAAAATCAAAAATATATTTGAAATCACTTATTTAAATAAAAAATAAAAATAATACTTAGAGATGATTTTGGATTAAAATTGATCTTTAAATCACTTTTTTAATAGATGAATAACAAGAAAAAACTAAACTTGAAGAAAAAAAATGTTAGTGTAATTTGAAATAATCATAATTAAGTTTAAATAGTGTGAGTCAACCTATCTATAAAATACAAAAGTTACGAGATTTTGTGAGTCAATTTAGTGAATTTCTTAACTCACCTTATAATTTTTTAGACACCACGTAAAATTTCAAGAATACTCCTAAAAATCGAAAATGTATTTTCGGTACGTACCACTTTATTTGTTTTTTCAAAATTTCTCAAAAATGTATTTTCGATAAAATCAGAAATACACTTCCGATTTTCAACCAATATTTGTTTCAACCTATAATTGATAGGATGAATTGTAGTTAAAGTCACTATGCAATTGTTTATTATGGGAAAAGTGTGATAGTGACCGTCTCTTCTTCACATCCAAACACTTCCTTTATTACACCCTGCCTATGTCGTACAATTAAAATCATTTTTATTAAATTATTTGGTCAAATTGCATTTAAACTTCAATTACATTTAGAATAAAAACTGAGTGAACAGATTTTTATCGGTGCCTCTTGGCGCTTATGATTTAGTCCATATTTATTGAAAATTGGATGTGTACTTCTGATTTTATATCGAAAGTACATTTTAGAGACCCTTATGGGATGGAATAAAAAATCCACTCAATTTATATGAATGCAGTTTGTGTAAGTCTACATACATACATAATAATCAATAGAAATTAAAACTAAACTATTGAATCAACTGATCTATCAACTTTGAAAGTTAGATTTTGTAAATCAAATAAAAAAATAACGTTTGAGCACGCATGAGTCAAATCAAAGATTTGATAAGTTGACTTGGATATTCACAAAATTAATTATAAATTACAATCATTTTAATTCATTCTTAGAACTTTTTAACATAATTTTAGTATGCATATAAAGCTATGCAAGATTAACTAAGTAATTAGACTCCAGTAATAAGTGTGTTCAAGTTAAAGAATAAATGTTTGAATAATATTGATTTTAATTTTTGATGAGATTAATATTTGATCTGTGTCATGATATCTCAATACGAACTTTGAATAATTAGAATCTCATTTTCTCGAAAACTAGTGCATAAAACAAACAAAAAAAAGAAGTTATGCAAGGTTTAAAATAATTTGTTTTAAATCAAATGTATTTGAAATAATTGAGAGAACTAAACTCACCGTTATCTAAATTTAAATAGTATTGATATACGTTAAAACACAAAATTTATATTAAATTGATACATTTTTGTTGACGCATGTCTTAAAACTTTTGATTGATGAAGAGAAATAAAACATATTTTGAGATTGTTAGAAATAAGAGAGCCAAAAAGTAGCAAAAATATTTGGTTAGAATGATTCGCGTATATCAAATTTGTTCGGTTTGATTCATGGATCTGTTAATTAATATTGGAATATTAAAGATATATTTTATATTAATTTAAAAATAGTCTAAGATACATTAAACTACTGTGAAAAGATATTATATATTATATATATATATATATATATATATATATATATATATATATATATATATATATATATATATATATATATATATATATATAATATTCTAAGACACATTAAAAATATTATAAGATATTTACAATATTTTAAGATATATTATAAGATATTAATAATATATTTTATTTTAAGGTGATAACTTTGAAAACTTTAGGGATGAAGAGAGAAATAAGGGATTTAGGGTTATGAGAAACCTTTAGAGTTATCTAGAAGGATCAGACAGTGCTTCTAAATACATTGAATTTGTGTGATTCTTATATTGAGAGTTGGAGAGATTGAGAAATACCTGGATGAAAAATAGGGTTTGCTATTGAGAATTTGAAAGACTATTTTCTTGTAACTCGTTTGTAATATCTTGTAACAACTATTGGAAGTATAGTAAATTGGAGAGTTGCTCTCTCACCATACATATATCATTTGATTGAACTGAGTAAACAAATCTTGCATGTTTCTCGCCTTCTTTTATCTTATTATTCCAAGTTAATTTATTGTTTATTGGTTATTATTGTTGAAGATAATTTATTTTGGTTGTCACTATTATTTTCCCCACACATCAAATTCCTTGATATGAATTGAACCTTATATTTTCACAACAAGTGGCGCCCACAATGAGGCAAATATGTATTTTTTACAAGTGAGCACCATGGATAAATGTGATATCGTGAAATTAAACATGTAAGCCATTTTAACACAAGCGAAGTGAATTTAAGCTTTGAAAGGTGAGACATCGATGCATGAAGGACTAACAAAAGCAGAGAAGATCAAGATGGTAGATAAGGTTAGGAGTTTCATTATCTTGTATCTCAGGAATAAAGTTCTAAGGAAACTCTCCAGAAAGCATATTGCAACTTTGATATGGGCAATACTTGAGTCATTGTATATGACCAAGTCTTTGACTCACAAGTTGTGTCTGAAACAATAACTATTAATTCTGAATGGTGGAGAAAAATCCATAGTGGAGCAGTATACTGAATTAAACAAGATTATTGACGATCTTGAGAATATTGAGATAAATATTGATGATGAGGATAACATTCTACTCTTGTTAAGTTCATTACATTGATCCTTTGAGCATTTTAAGAATGCTCTTATTTATGGTAAGAAACATATTATTACTTTGGATTAAGTTCATACGACTATAAGATCCAAATAATTTTAAAAGGTAAAAGATTTGAAGATTGATGATAGTGGTGAAGGCTTGAGTGTCTTAAGAGGAGAAAGTGAGCGTAGAGGGATGTCCAAATCAAAGTTTAAAAAATTAATGGTAAAATGTTTTAATTGTCATAAAGTCAGTCATTTCAAGAAAAATTGTCCCGAGATAAAGGACAATGATGATTATGTTCAAGTTGTGGTTGCCTTAGATAATGATGGTTATGAGAATGTTGATGTACTAGTGGTGTTGAGCGTCGAGATAGGATATAGTTGAGGCATGTAATCAGGTTGCTCTTATCACATGTGTCTAAGAAAAGAATACTTTGAGACTTTGAAGTTGGAAAATGTGGAGTAGATCTCCTTTGTGACAATAAGAGTTGTAAGGTTTATGGTATTGATACGACCAGACTTAAAATGTTTGATGATCGTGAGTTTCTTCTTCACAACGTGAGGTATGTTCAAGAACTCAGGTAAACTTTACTATTCATAAGCATGTTTTACTATTTAAGCCATTGCACTATGGTTGAATGTGGGGTATTGAAGATTTCGCTTTATAAAGTGATCATAGCTAAAGGGTCTAAACTATATGGTCTATATATTTTGAAGGCTCAAGTGTTGTTGTTTATTCATTATCATCATATAGTGTGAATACTTTCATGATAAGAATAAGTTATGAGATTTGAGATAAGGACATGATGATTTCCCGGAGGTTATTTTATAACACTTTAATGAGTTTTACATAAGGCAAGGGATAAAAATGCACAAGACTGTTGAACTATCATATAGTTTCTGGTTTAAGGCTGATGCCAAAGTAGCTTACTTGGTTCATAAAGAGCCTCGTCAGGCGAAGAAGATTAAAAACTAAAGAATGATAATTTTAGAAACTATGGTGGAGAAAACTCTGACTGATGTGGAGTTTCTTACTATGGATACTAATAGTAGTGAGGGAACGGTTAAAAAAGAATTTAATTATCATTTGACTCTTGATATGGTAAGGAGGGAAATTGTATCATTTCAAAAGGATGATTATGTTAACCTCGGGTAGTATGCTTTGAGTGTGGCTAAAGGGTGGAGTCAATAACGGTTGTAAAACCATTATTGTGGGATTGTTAGATCACCTAGGAAGAAAAAGGTGATTAGAAACAAGTGTATGCATGTGAAAAGATCAAGGTTCAAGGGCATCTTGAAATTGGGCAAGGTTGTTGAATATGGTTACTGGTAGAGAGCAACAAGGTGGTTGATGGAAATATTGACATCAATTTCAAGTCAAGGTGGAGATTTTTTAAGTATGATTTAAAATATTTGAGTGATGAAGATAAATAAAACATGTTTCGAGATTTTTATAAACTGAAAGCCAAAAAACAACAAAAATGTTGGGTTCAAGTGGTTCATGAATATCGAGTTTAATCAGTTCAATTTTTGGATTTGTTCATTAATATTATAATGTTAAAAATATATTTTATATTAATTTAAAAATAGTCGTAGATATTCTAAATTAATATAAAAACATACCATAAAATATTTATAATTTTCTAAAAGATATTATAAGATCATTCGATAGAGCAAAGGAAAAGGAAAAGGGGCAAGAGTTGTTATCCTGAAAAGTGCTTTTGCAGAAGCAGTCTATGAAATATGGAGAATGCGAACGAGACTTGGACTGAAAATCATGTTTGTAACAAAAATATTGGTAAAAAATTATTGATATTATTGTTCATAGGTACTGGCAAAGATCTATGCTTAGGAAGATGCTTAGTATTGCTATGATGCTGCAACTTTCCTTGGTGTTTTGGTTGGCTGGATCTGTTGATCGCCTTGCGTATATCTGTTTTTTATTAAAATAAAGTTTATTTTTTTCATAAAAAGAAAGATCAACACCATCATACATTTGAGTTTGTAAAATCACCCTAATCTCCTTGTCATGACCTAACTGATAGTCTAGAGTTGATTTAGGTTACACGTTTATAGAAATATAAGTAGATGCCCCAACATCTTCCATGTTTATAGTATCACATGTAGAAACCTCCACCTCAAATTTATTCTTCTCCACCTTAATTTTTTATTATTTAAGTCATAATTATTTTCACTTCATCCTCATTAAATTCTCATCAAAGGTAACATCCCTAATTATAATAAACTTTAATACTCTAGGTTCCATCTTCTACAACTTGTATCCCTTTACACCTTTAAGATAACCAATCAAGACACACTTCAAACCTCTAAAATCAAGCTTATATTTATTTAAATGTACAAACCCAAAAGCTCAAAAAATATTCAAATAAGATCACTCTATAGGTTTCCCATTTCAATCCTTTGTGGTTGTCTAGATGCCTATTCATGTGGATAGACATTTATTGTTCAAATAAGTTATAATAACAACATCTTTAGCCCCAAAAATCTTGGGAAATTTAGTTCCCAACAACATGCACTTTACTATCTCCAAATGGTCTTCTTCATAAGTTTAGATATGCCATTTTGTTTTGGGAGTGCCAACAACAGTTATATGCCTCTGCGGGCCTTGTTTCTTGTAAAACTCATTATATTACTTTGAAACAAACTCTAGACCGTTGCTAGTTCTTAAAAATTTAAGTTTATCTTCCTTTTTATTTCCTACAAGGGTGTGTCATTCCTTAAAATCTTAAAAGGTGTCACTTTTTAGTTTCAAATTTTGATTCCATACTTTTGTATAGAAATCATTAATCATAGTGAGAAAAGAGAAATCTCGCCCATGAATTTCCACCCTTATGGTTTTATGTGTTATACAAGAAATATCACCAAGTGGTTTTGTTGATTATAACTCTTCAGTTGGTTCCTGATGATGCCATCTAAACAAGAAAGAGATATCATAAGTCTGATCAGTCAGATTTGTAAAGTTCTAATTAAAGAATCTAGACAAAGTTTCATCAGGTAAAGGAACTTGAAGTCGGCAAGTTATGAAATTGAAGATGTGAAAGTGTGAAATCTCGCTTGGTTTTGTGCTTTGAGTTTTACCTAATTTTTATCAGATAATTGTAAAATGAATAAGAGTAATTCTTGAGGTACTAAGACAATACACACACACAAAAGTATTTCAAGACTTCTCTGATCATTTTTAAACTTCTTAAAACCAATTCAGACAAGTGCTTTATTTATTATAATCTTATTATATCAGCTAGTAAGGTAAAATACATTGACTAATAATTAAGAGGCCATTCTAACAGATTAAGTTAAAGTGAATCACCTCTTAATAAATTAAGGAGGTTGACAATCGATCAAGGGGCATCAAAAATAAAAAAATTCTCATTTAGCTTGTTTAATTGATTAATATATAGTTTTAATTTATTAAATCATTAAAAAGGGCTCATGAATTATATCCTTTATTGAGGTAGATTGTTTCCTTTATAAAAGAAGTTTTTCCTCATTTCAAAATATACCAGTTTTTTTAAAAAAGAAACTCTTTACTATATTTGTTTTCTCTCATTATTTTATAAAAAAATTTAAACTATAGTTTCCTTATTTTATAAAAAAGAAACTCTTTACTATATTTGTTTTCATATGAGAGTTGTGGTGTACTTGTGTTGTGCTGAAATTGTTTATTTAAGAGTGTAGTTCTCTTGTGATAGTTTTATAATAAATTTGAAGTTTGCAAGCTAAACTTATAAAAAAAAGCTTGAGTTAACGTTATTAAGATAAGTTTGCATAGAAGATCTGTTTAATTAAGGTTATTGAATATAACATGTGTAAAAGCTCTAAGTTGTTTTGTAAGGTTGTTAGGCTGATGGTGTGCAAACGCTCAAATTGTTTTGTAAGTTTTTATTTATTTATTGTTGGTCATGTATAAAAGCTCAAGTTTGTTTTAATGGAAATATCTAGGGAAACTCTTGGATAATTTTAGTAGGTCAAGTGGTTTAGGTCAAATCAAGATAAATTTTTAGTGTGATCTTTCTATCCCTTATCTCTTTTATTTGTGTTATTTATCTTATCTCATGGCTTCATATATGTCTATTTATCTCTTCTAACATAGACAGTTTGAAATCTAAGAGCTTTTATAAATCTATTTGTTGAAAATTTGAATATCGTAATTCACCTTTCTCCTTATTATTCTTGGAGTTAGTTAGTCAACAACCCTAGTCGAAACCTCAAAGATATGGGTGAACGTATTCAAACAGTCTATAAGAATTGTACATACAAATTCCAAACTTAAATCTATGTTATTTTCCTAGTATGCAATGATTAAAATCATCAATGAATAAATTTTTATAGAAATTCCATGTTTAATTCTATTGCAATCACCTAAATCATGAAACATGCTTATAAAGTTATAAACAACATTTCACTTAAGTTCAGGATCATAGCTCATATTATATAAAATAAACTCACTATTATAAATACCATGAATCTTGCAAGCCTTATTATTATTAAGTTGAAGGATACATGTAACGAAAGCGTCTAGAAAAATCCATAACCCAATTTTTCTATATTTCTAAACTTGCTACTACTAGGCATGGCAATAAGGAGGGTCAGGGGACACATTTTACTTCCCCCAAACCTAAACTCGAATCTTCAAAGAGTTTATGTTCCCTGTGACTAGTGGTTTTTACACTGATATTTAACATTTATTTAAGTTTCTTGTATGAGGTTTGAGCAGACAGCTGAGCTTTTTTTAGAAGCCATCAAGATCCAAAATACACATTGTAATGTTTACATTCATATTATCGAAATTGCTTGAATACATGAGTAGCTAAACCCCCGTGTTGTAAGGTGTCCATGATTTAATTTTGTAACGATTTTGAGTTCCTAAGTTATCAATTTCATGGTTTTTATTATTCAATTTAATCGTGCAATATTCTTATGCTTTCTTGATCAGACCGATTAGGATTTATTTACGACTATAAATTAGCTAGACCGCAATTGTTAAGGTTTTTGTACGATTAGACTATAGTAGATATCACCTAGGACTAGGGATATCCTATAGTTGACAGATTTAACTCATGATAAAACCAAAACTTCTTTTCCTAATAATTCTCTTAGGACTTAGGGGTTTAGAAGGAATGTTATGAGGTTTTTCCACTAAGGACTTAGGGGAAAACAACCTAAAGGGCTGGTAATTGGTAATATGAACTTGTTGAATAGATCGGAAGGTAGTGACATGGAAAATTATACACTTTAACCTAGCATGCTCTTCATAATTGTTAAAAATCCAATTTATATTTCTGCTAATTTTACAGTGACAATAACAAACCAAAACACAAATTCAAGTTTTTGTTTAATTGAGCCGCACATTAAACTCGGTACTACATGCAGTCTTCGAGATCAATATATGGGGAAACTTCCCTATTATTACCGCAAGAAAAAATAGTACACTTGTTATCTTTCCTATCACCCTTCCCAATACCCCAACAAAGATGTGGAATTAAAACTTAAACATGTCCCAAACATGTTCGAATATCCACTCTGCCATCATATATTCAGTGAAATCAAATTTTTAATATATATATATATATATATATATATATATATATATATATATATATTTCTGAAATCGAATTACATTATAAATAATAAAATAAAACAATCTCAAAAAATTACATACATACATTTCAAATATTTTAAATAATAAATGCAAATCAAAATATTAAAACATTAGGTGGATTTGAGGGCGTGTTCAGTACTGGTGTCCCCCTTACCCGACCCATTCTCTTATTTTGTAATTGGGAAAACCTAAAATCAAACCCAAACCCAATCAAAGCAGTTTTCCCATCAATTTTGGGACGGGCTCAGATGTGTACCGCAAATACAAATTTTGTTGTCATGCCTAGAGACTACTAGAACATCCCCACTCTTGTAACCATCCTCACATGATAAACCTAAGTCTTAACAAAATCACAATTGTTCCTTCTCCCAAGACAATATTTCTTCAAGTGACCATTATATAATAGGGAATTTCTTATCCCACCCTATGCACTTGAAAAACCCTTTGAAATCTCCATTTTTCCCCTGCGATCCCAAAAATGTATTTCCAGAACACACTTTTTTTTGTTAAACATAAGTTATTATCGGAGATGGAGTTACATTTCTGGAAATTATGTAGACAATAACCATTAGAAGCTAAATTACATTGTTTCACATGTTATAGGAAACTGCAAAATGAATACAAAGGCACATATATCTATAAAGGTGATAAAGGCGCTAACCAAAATATTATTCAAATACAATCCAAAAGTCAATACACAAAATGCAATACAAACCAAAATACATATACAACTACGAAGACTTTAGGGTATGGCAGAATATGAGTCCGCCTGTCACCCTCTTGATGTTCCTCCACTGACTTTTGCGCTACAGAGCCTCGTTTACTCTAAGGACTCCTCTTTATCACAACTCTCATGGTCTAAAAACCTCTCTCTTATCAGAAGATGTAGTAGACACGCGATGTAGGCCAGTGTAATCGTTATCTCACCATGTGGTATATGGAACGATAACATCTCATACAAAAGCGTTAAACATACCATGATTAATGGTATATATATATATATATATATATATATATATATATATATATATATATATATATATATATATATATATATATATATATATATATATATATATATATATATATATATATATATATATATATATATATATGGTCAAGTCTTTCAACCCTAAAAGTATCAAAAGACCCTAAAACCATGGCTCAGGGGGAACTTCAAGTTTAGTTACCTTCCTCGCATGATTAATGATCTTCAGAGGATCACATTTCTTTGAACATAGTTTAACAAAATTCATTCAACAAAAATTAATAATAAAATAAGTTCAACAAAAAATTAATAGAATAAACAATAAAAAATCCATACCTCTTCGTCCTACATATGTCTAGCAATATGTTTAGAGTACATACACAACAATGATAAATCAGAAGGCCCTCTTCTAAAACCTCCACCTCAATTGGTTAGGCATTAGGTGCCTCTTTAAGTGTCGTATATGATTGAGGTTGGAATGTAGATTGTGGTTGGGATGCATCAAGTGTGGGGTGTGTGGCATCAGGTATCGCTTGGGTGGCCTCATGTGCCGGATTTGAACCTGATGTCTCTCTTACCTCAAATACCATCGATGAGACAATACATTAACGGGAAATTGGGGGCGGAGTGGGATGAGTTGTAGAACCTCGCCTGCTGCGGGAGGACGATGAAGTAGGAGTAGAAACATGAACATTGAAATTCGTAGGAGCATTCGGCATAACCTGTCTAAAGGTAGAATGAGCTTGGGATGCCTGGCTCCTTTCCCTCTGAACAGTAACATGATGTGTAAGCCTGTCGTGTCTCAACCTAGATGGTCTCACATCCATTATTTTTGATTATTGATTTGAACGTATTGAAAATGCAACTTCGATACGACCTGTAACAGTTCAGCTTCGTCGATGGTGAAGTTCGGCCCCAATGGCCTTACAAATGATCATTGATCGTAGAAAAAACATACCTAACACGCTTATTATGACTCCTAAGCTTGCAAACAATAAAAAACTTGAACTATGTAGCGAAAAATTTCAAAAGTATCTTACAAATGTGTTTTTTGTTGGTTGAATCAGCTTGAACACTGAAGTTTGTCTGATGCTTGATGAGCTTGGTTATGACCTAATGGGGTTGAGAGAGTTTGGTTTTTAGGGTTTGAATGTTTTTCTGTTTCTGAAAATGAGGAAGGGAAAGAGGCAGCGCGCATTTATGTGCTAACCCAAACCAAAAAATACAACTAAGGGACCTCGCATAAATGCATTTCCGATGAATTTTTAAGTGCAATTTGTGCGGCTGTTTTTTATGCATTATGTAATGTATTTTTTCATAAATATAATACCAGTTTACCTTAAATATATATTTGAAAAATATTATGTTTTATCTCATTCTAAATACGTTCTAGAGATGTATCTTTCAAATTTATAGACATTAAAAGAAATATAGCGGCGAACTAAAAAAATTATAAGTTAGCATTAAAAAATTCTCATATAATAAATGAAACATTTGTAGGTGGGTTTTTTTTAAACTGTTTAAACTTGTTCCTAAACCTAAATTTATTTCTAGCTCACCCTGAATCATTCTTGAAATTTTATTTATCCAAAAAATTAGAGTTAGACTAAAAAATATCTCTTTAATTTTCCGATTTGTGGGGGCATAATCAACTTTAGGAATCAACTTGAATATTGACTTAAGTTTACTTAATATAAGAATGAAGGAGCATGTGGAACCGGGTGCATAGGATAATGATCCTAAACGAGGTTCTAGGAAATGTCGGTGAAGGTAAAGAGTGCAGTCTTGGATCAAAGTCATAGATGTGGTGCCAGCTAGATGGCTGCTGGGCAAGCAAATTTGATGAATTTCACTACTATTGTATTCTAGTACTTGCGTACAAGTGTTGCTCAAGAAATGAACATCCCTTATAGATTTTGGCCACTTGGTTATTAGAGTTTAAAGCTTATGGTTTTTGTCCTCTATTACTTTATTATCATCTTATTCCTCTAATTTGATTTCTTCATAGCTAATTAAATTAATATGAGTTTAGTTTTGGTTCAACTTCACAATCGCCAAAATTGAATTACTTCTAAAACACAATATTTTATAATATGCATTGACATAGTAGATAGCTTTTCCACATCATTTACTCATTTGTACAACTTATTTTGTTTTGTTTTGGTTCCAAATGTATGGGAGGAAAAATTTGAATTCAAAGCAAGATAAGGAAAGTATTGGATTTGGCAACCGGTCATAGGTCTAAGATATTTTCTTTTTGTTTGTCTTATAAGATGTCATGTTATTGGATTGGAGAGCCACCAAACAAGTGGCTACCTACATGCCAAGTCCATATAAGGCCAAACCAATCCTCCAAAAAGACAATCAATCCCATCCACAAAAATTCTTGGCTGATTTTAAACTCCTCATCCACATCCAAAGTTACCAAACTGGTAAATTATATTTTAATTTTTTTTGAAAAAAAGCTAAGATTTGGGTATTAGTTGTACTTATCCATCCCAAAACCTATGACACAAGGTCCACAAATTTCCTACTTAGACAAAACTATTATACTGTTTTTTTACCTCACTATTTTATCAATCTCTTTCCCAATCATTCACTATGAAAAAGACAGACAACTTTTTTTCCTTCTCTTTTCTTGTGTAGTGTGTTTAATGAATGATGGAGTGTTTTACACCTTATGGGCCAACCAAGTCATATGTGCCATGTGCCATGTGGTATGATTTGAGAGTTCCTCCAATTTTAATAACTGTTTTTAGAAAATTCTCAATCTTCCTCTTAATAACTTGAGAGTGTCTCAAATTTTAAATTTTAATCCTATTTTAAAGCATTTGTTTATAGTACATTTTCAAGGCTCTAAAATATATACGCAACAGGGTATACGACAAGAAAATTCAATATCGCCGTATTTGTTTGTGATGTGTATGGACAAATTATCTCATCTGATTTGTCAGAAAGTCAATGTTGGTAGATGGAAGGCAATAAAAGTGGGTAGGAATGGACCGACTATTTCACATTTAATGTTCATTGATGATCTGTTGTTGTTTGGTGTGACAAATATTGAATAGATTATGTGTATTATGAATACACTGGAGTTGTTCTGTAAAGCTTCAGGACAGGAAGTCAGTCATGAAAAAACTAGCATGTAGTTCTCTCCTAATACTAGTAGGAGTCAAAAAGATCAGATTCTCGGGATTCCAGGAAAGTAATGCCCTAGGTAAATACCTTGGGGTACCTATTACATGAAAATCACCAAACAAAAGAGACTTTATGTATGTTATTGAGCAAGTTAAGGCGAAGCTGGTTAGGTGGAAAACGACACAATTATCGTTGGCAGGAATAATCACTTTGGCTAAGAGTATTTTGGAGGCGATACCAGTTTATCCCAGGATGTCGGTAATGCTTCCCAAATCTTGTGCGGATAAGATCCAAAAAATACATAGTACATTTATTTGGAGAGGAAATGATCAGCATCAGAAATATCATGCCATCGGATGGGAAAAACTGACGCAACCTAAATATCATGGTGGTTAGGCATTAGAAGGTTTCGCGAAATGAACCAGGCGTGTCTTCTGAAATTGGTGCATAGATTGCAGATTGAGAATCCGGATCTTTGGTGTCAGGTGCTAAAAGGAAAATATGCAAGGATAAATGGTGATCAACTCACTACAACAAGGCCCACAAATTCATCTTTATGGAGGCAACTAGTTAAATTATGGCATGTTTTGAAAGAGCACAACAACTGGATTGTGAAGATTGGCAAGACTATTACTCTTTGCCATGATGTATGGATTGAGAAAGGGATTTGGCTGGTGGATTGTCAGCTTACCATACCAAAAACTTGGTTGCACAATACTCTTAACCGAACAAGCTCAGATGGTCAATGGAAGTGGGAGCCACTTCAGGATTGGATACCAGCGAATTTGCAAGCCAAGATAGGTTTTATTCTGCCACCGAGGGACAACTATGGTGACGAAGAACAGGTGTGGGTTACAAATTGCGAAGGGAAATTGGCTATAGCAACCATGTACAATGATAAGCAGGTAGCTGGAAAGAATTGGAAGATAGTTTGGAAGCTAAAAGTGCCAGAGAGAGTTCGCGTGTTTATATGGCTAGTCCAACATGACAGGCTGCTTACGAATGTTAGAAAACATCGAATGAGGCTTGGTTTGCAAACTGTGAGTATTGTAGTGGGATTTCGAAGGCGATACTTCATGTGTTGCAAGATTGCAAGCTGGCTAGTGAGTTATGGAGTCGTGTTCTTCTGAATGACATAACTAACCAATTCTTCACGTGTAGTTTATCTGGCTGAATCAATATGAATATTGGTAGTAGCAAAAAGCATAAATGACTGGATAGTTGGGATTGATTTTGGGCAAATTCCTGTTATATGTTATGGTACTAGAGTAACGAAGAAAATTTTGATGAAGCCTTTGTGAGACCTCACAATCAGGTAGAGCAACTGCAACAAATGGTCAAGAACTATAGTGTGAAATTAAGGATCATGAAAGAGCATTCCTCTAGGAAAGAAGTGACATCACATATTCACTTTGTTCCACCTCAGCATGGGTTGGTTTGTATTAATACAGATGGTGCTGGTCATAGTTGCGTTATTGGTTGTGGTGGAGTTATTCGAGGAGACGACGGAGAATGGATTTGTGGCTTCTCTAAGTTTATTGGTCGAGGGGAGCCGTATGTAGCTGAATTATGGGGGGGTATTTGTAGGTATAAAACTGGCTAGAGAACTCAAATTCACAAAGGTTGAAGTGCATGTCGATGCTCTAATGGTGGCTCAAGAAGTCCAAGCGAAACACAGATCTCAAAGACAGAGAGGTAATCTAATAGATCAAACTATTAACATGAGAGACCTGGATTGGGAAGTTAAAATTGTCCATGTTCATCGGAAAGCCAATCAGTTAGCAGATGCCTTGGCAAAACGGAGTTTGTCCATTCAAGAAGAGTATAAGTTAGCAGTGGATTGTCCAGAAGAGTTTGAGCATATTCGTCGAGCGGACGAGATGCAAATTAGTTTCCCTAGAGTGATTAGTAATTAGTTTTTTTGTTTTCGGGATTTTGTTTCCACATGTATATATATATATATATATATATATGTATAAGGAGAGATCAAATTACACTCGAAAAGTTACACCATGAGTTACACTCGCTCAAAAACGTTACTTCGAATTAATATTTTTTAAAATCGACCGTTGGATTGAAACATACTATCATATAGATCATATCTATAAAGTTTGAGACTGATCTATAATGATTTACTATGTCAATGAACTACATCAAAATTAACATTATATGAAAGTTCATTTTGACGTTAATTTTTGAATATCTCGATCATATAGTAAACCATTATATATTAATCTGAAACTTTATAGGTATGAGCGAGTGTAACTCATGGTGTAACTCTTCGGGTGTAATTTGATCCCTCCTATATATATATATATATATATATATATATATGGAAATTAGAGTAGATTTAAAAAAAAATAATCACAAAACTCTTTTGAAAAAGATTCTAGCGACAATTTATTTTTCATGTTCTAACTAACAACGTAAAAGAGTAGGGTTAATTAGTGAACATTTTTCAAAAAATTTCACAAAACTTTTTTGAAAAGATCTTCCTGGTAGTTCATTTCTCTAGTTTTAAAGAAAATATGATAATTAGTAGGGTTTTTAGTGTTGATTGATTGTTTAAAACTTTCACAAAACTCTTTTGAAAGGATTCTTTTGATACTTTATTTTTCATTCCGAAAACTTTATAACTTAAAGAAATGTATGTTGGTATCAAAGTAATATAAATATTCCACAACTTAATATAAGAGATTAAATAGAAATTGACACACAATATTTACGTGGAAATCCTCAATAAATAAGGGGGGAAATTACGGGCAACGCTAGAAAATATTTTTACTAAGTGGAAGAAATTACAACACTTCTCTGCAAATATTAGGAGAAAACAAATTACACTCTCTCTTGTAATAGGAGAACACTCACTAAAAGAATCTTACAAGAGAATATATTCTCTTTTCTCTCTTATTTTTCTTCTTAGTTACTATGTTGTAATGCTATTTTGTGGTGTGTTACAAATGAGAAATGCATCTCTATTCATAGGTGATTATCTTTACAAAACCATGGAAGATTCACAAAAGCATGGGTGCAAAACCATGTGTGTTCACATGTTTTCTTTGACACAATGATATCTTTGAACTACATGATTACTTTGACCACATGATTTCTTTAACCATATGATTTCCTTGACCATATGATTTCTTGGACTCACATGATTTCTTTGACTCACATGATTTTTTCTCACATGATTTATTTGATCAACAAATTGTGACTTTATTAAATCACAATCCTTGACCATAATCTTTGAACACTTGACCATAATATTTGACAATCTCCCACTTAAAGTGACATTTGTGATCTTGCAAAATTTTCTCTACCTTGCCAACTTCATGCAGATTATGCTTCTAATAGGCCATAAGAAGACCCACGCCATGCAAACTTATCAAAGTTGGTCGGTTTTGTCATTGCATCTGCTGGATTATCATTGGTGTGAATTTTCTGCATATCCACACTTCCTTGTTCTACTACCTCTCTAACAAAATGATATTGAAATCCTATGTGTTTTGTCCTGGAAAGAAAATATGGTTTTCTTGCAATATGAAAGGCATTCTGACTATCACAATACACATTAATCTTTTGTTTCTTATGCCTGAGTTCTTCCAATAACCTTTGAATCCAAATTTCTTCCTTACATGGTTGGGTAGAGGCCATGTATTCGGCTTCTATAGTAGACAAAGCTACAACACTCGGCAATTTGGATAACCAGCTTACTGCTCCCCCTGCAAGTGTGAACACATAGCCAGTAGTAGATTTTGTTTTATCAAGATCACCTGCAAAATCTGAATCAACATAGCCTCTGATAGTGAATTCTGATCCCCGAAAACATAATGTTGCATCTGAGGTTCCTTTTATGTATCGAAGAATTTTTTTAACAACATTCAAATGTCCATTACCTGGATCTTCCATAAACTGACTGGTCGTTCCAATTGCTTGCACAATATCTGGTCTAGTACATATGATAACATACATAAGGCTTCCCACCGCTGATGCATACGGTACTCGAGACATTTCCATCCTCTCCGCTTCGTGCTAGTATTCATACTTGAGGATAATTTATTGTTAGAATGTGTGGATTGAGCCTAACTCAACCCTACAAAACCGGCTTGTAAGGTGAGGATTGCTCTCACTTATAAACACATGTTCAGGCCATATATTATCTGATGTGGGACTCTTAACACCCCCTCTCACGCCCAGGAATTAGGGCTGGAGCGTGGAACTAGATGGTGGGTGGCCCAATGGATCTTAGATGATGCTTTGATACCATGTTAGAATGTGTGGATTGAGCCTAACTCAACCCTACAAAACCGGCTTGTAAGGTGAGGATTGCTCTCACTTATATACACATGTTCAGGCCATATATTATCCGATGTGCGACTCTTAACATTTATAATTAACAAGAAGTGGGGTAGATATTGGCTTACAGTCTTGCATGTTGAAGAGGCGCAAGACTTTCTGAAGACAATTCTTCTGAGAAATCCAAATCCTTCTATCTTTTCTGTCTTGGTGAATTTGCATCCCTAAAATCTTGTTTGTTGTTCCCAAGTCCTTCATATCAAACTTCCTAGCCAACTGTGACTTCAATTCTTGGACGCGATCTTTGTTGGATCCTACCACCAACATGTCATCCACATACAACAAAAAAATGATAAAATCATTATTATCATCAAACCTTTTGTAATACGTACAATGGTCTAAACTTAATATGTTGTATCCAAGGCTCATAATGAAGGAATCAAATCTCTTGTACCAACACCTTGCCGCCTGCTTTAAACCGTACAGAGATTTGGTCAACCTACAAACCAAGTTTTCTTTTTCTTGTTCTTCAAAGCCTTCAGGTTAAAGCATATATATTTCCTCTTCAAGTTCTCCATGAAGAAATGTAGTCTTTACATAAAGCTTCTCAAGATGTAGATCAAATGCAACACACATTTCCAAGACCACTCTGATTGTGGTGAGTCTTACCACTGGAGAAAATATTTCATTGAAATCAAAACCTTCTTTTTAAGCATATCCTTTTACCACCAATCTTGCACGATACTCCTTTACATTGTCAGCATAACCCAATAAAATGCATTTCCTGGATTTTAGGTCTATCTTTGTTCTTTCTTGGGAGTTGCACATCACATGCGCAGGACATCCAAATACATGCAAAGAAGAATAATCCCCTGATTTTCCCTTCCACATCTCCATTGGTGTCTTTAAACTAATTGTAGTTGGTGACGATTGATTTATCATGTAACATGCAGTTTTGACAGCTTCTGCGCAAAAAAGACTTTTCCAAACCCGTTGTTTTCTGCATGGCTCTCATCCTCTCCAAGAGAGTTCTATTCATCTGCTTTGCTACTCTATTCTACCGATGTGTACGAGCAATAGTAAACTGCCATTTAATACCTTCTTTCTTGCAGAATGTTAGGAAATCACTATATGTATATTCTCCTCCATTATTTATCCTCAAGCACTTAATTCTTTTCTCAGTTTCAAGTTCCACTTGTGCTTTAAACTCCTTGAATACTAAATACACATCTGACTTCTTCTTTATTGGGTACACCCATAGTCTCCTGGAGTAATCATCAATGAATGATACAAATATTTTTCTCCTCCAATGGATATTCCAGGTTACTCCCACACATCAGAATGAATCAATTCTAGTATGTATTTGCTTCTAGCAGTTGATTTAGAAAACTGTAGTCCATGTTTCTTGCTTATCACACAGTGCTCGCATAAAGGTAAATTTACCGACTTGAGCTCGGGTATGAGATTACGTTCTACAAGAACGTTCAAGCCTCATTCTGACATAAGGCCTAATCTGCGATGCCATATCATCGTTGTTTCTTCCTCTGACTTCCAGCTACAACTAAAGCATATACCATTTTCAACGTATCTCCCAAAAGCATGTATGGATTTGCAACAACCTTCTCCACTTTCATCACTACTAGCGAACCTTTCACCACTTTCAAGATTCCACCTTGAACATGGGTCTTACATCCGAGGTCATCTAGTTTCCCAATAGACAACAAATTCTTCATCGATCCTTTCATATGTCATACCCCTTGAAGTGTGCCGATGGTACCTGTAACACGGTGGAAGAACTGACTTGTTTGTTTTGTATTTTATCGCAAATGTTGCAGATAGCAAGAGTCGCCACCGAATTTTCTTTTATCCAATAAAGGAAAGGTGAAAAGAACAGGAACGACCTTTTATCGATTATGAGTTCGGGAGGTAATTATGAAACAGGAAGGTATTAGCACCCTTTCTATCCGTAGTTATCTACGGGCTCTTGATTGCTTATCTCACTTTTGAAAATTTTCTTTCTGTGTGTGTGATTTGAAAAGTATTTTGAAAAGTATTTCGCTTTGACTTCGTAATGATTCCAGTATCAGTCCTCAAGAATGTATGTGAAATGTTTGGAAATGTTTGGAAAAATGTAACTTTGTAATGATTCTCTTGGAATGTATACAAAGTGTTTTTTTGAAAATATTTTGAAAAAGAGTGTGAGGTGTGAAAAGTATTTTTTGAGTGGAGCAAGCAATTAAAAGTCTTATTAACTACTCAGAATGGTCGTTCTTGTCATTTTCCTTCTCCTTTAGAATAAAGTTATCCATACCATTAGTTGGTAGGTAACTTTATCCGTTGGATATAAAGGGACAGGCGTAGGGTCATCGAATGGTCATAGAAGGCAACATTATAAGGATATCTTAGCAATTCGAAGGGACGATCATCACTTATTCATAGGCAACAACCGAGGGACAAGATCATATTCGTAGGCAACATGGAGGGTCATCGAGGGACTATGATCTTTGTGATGATTTTGAATTGAGGTACTTTTGCTAATAGTATCCCTACGTTCGAGGGATTTGACCATTTTTATCCGAAGAAAACAAGAGAGGATACCCTAAGGTCGTGAATGTGCAAAGTGTGTTATTTTTATATATTTATCTTGATTAGGGTTATCTAACGGTTTATTGATTAATCTTGCCATACAATCCTATTGGTCATTCATCTAAGCAGTATATATGTACAGGAAATAATGGTGCAGAAAGTAAAAGTGCGGAAAAGTAAAGTCCTAAGCTATTACAGGGCTTTGGGGCAGTTACATAATAGGAGGTGCAGAAAATAAAATGCGAGAAATTAAATCTACGCTATTACAAAAATAACCTTGCGACCTATACATCGATTTCTAGAATTTAAAATGAGAAAAAACGAAATTTGGTCTTTTTTAGTCGAACTACTTGGTTTTTATTTCAACATTGCACGTTGTTGGTATGTAGGCCTGGAACTCATTGGAAGTTCTATCAAACCAAAAATTATAAAAAATACTTCTTTTCTCCCCCCACCATCCATTTTGTACATACTTTTTTTTAGCACACATATACAAATTTTCAAAAGGGTTCCTACCGAGTATCGTAGATGCTTTGGGTGCATAACACTTTCCCTTTGCATAACTAACCCCCGGTCCCAGATCTCTGATCTTTTTGTTAGGATTTTATTCACTCTTTTTCCTAGTCCTTTGGATAAAATAAAAGCGTAGTGGCGACTCTTTTGTTAATTTTTGAGTTAAGTCAATTCAGTGGCTTATACTCGCAGTTTTTGCCGCTACAAACTCCTCCAATGAATCTGGAAAAAAAGAGAAAAAAACCAACAAGGATCCTCCAATGAATTTGGAATACACACCACTATTGCAAATTCTCAACTATCTAGTTGTGTTTATTTCAATCAGAAAGACTCCTCACCCATCTAAGCAAATCCACAACAGCGTGAAAACCACAATTTTCACTAGACAACTGACTTGTGGGAATTTTCCTAGACGATATCTAGTATTATTTAATTGTTTAACCTTGTAAGCATTAACATGATACAAATACGAAGGATCACTTTGCACATCACCCACTTTCCCCATTTCTACTATTCTTGTCTACTGTTTTTATAGGTGGCAGAAAGATAGAAATTATACAAATATAAGTAATTTCACAAATATTTTTCTTCAAGCCCATATAGGCAACAATATCTAAGGTGTTGAACTACTTATTCAAATCTTCATATTCCTCGCTTAAGTCCAATTGTGTTTCACTTGCTTCTTCGATAACTTCATACTCTTGTATAATTTCTTTCAAAGTATATGAATGGCATTCAAAGATCATGTTTTATTTGTACTTGAAGAGATGTGATTTCACATGCACAAGGGAAAACATGATTCGTCATTATGAAGCACCAACATGCAACCTTGTCAACTCTTACTCTTTCAAAATCTTTTTCAATGTGGTGTTTACACTTTCTTTACACAAAAATGTGCATCATTGCATAAAAAGGATAATTATATTGATGTTTAATATTCACAATACCTTTTCTAAATGATAATTTGATTGCACTAAGTTATAACTTCAACATGGAGTTTATCGATTCTAAGCTTCTACAAAGTTCTCTCATACTAATATTCAAAATATTTTTAAATCTCCAATGAGAAAAATTAACCCTATAAAATATTATTAAAAATATGTTATAAAAATTAACTCATGTTTACATAATAATTGTAAACTCATGTAAATATTTACATGTTTGTTGTCATGTTCCCTAAGTGACTGTTCGGTTGGTCCATGCACTAATACATTTTTCTTTATACAGATACAACCATGGTTGGTTCACATAATCAATGAAGGAAGGAATATTATTAGCGCTCAAAATGTTTCAAGTGCTGCTCATGCTCAACCATCCTTTTGAATGCATGATCTTATTCCAAACTTCCAATAATTGTAAACTCATGTAAATATTTACATGTTTGTTGTCATGTTCCCTAAGTGACTGTTCTGTTGGTTCATACAGATACAACCATTGTTGGTTCACATAATCAATGAAGGAAGGAATACTATTAGCGCTCAAAATGTTTCAAGTGCTGCTCATGCTCAACCATCCTTTTGAATGCATGATCTTATTCCAAACTTCCAATACATGCTCTTGCTTATTCTCTTCGATAAACACCTTGCATTTAGACCCAATGTAGTCACAAAATTAAACGTACATAAAAGATGAACTTGGCATGGGAAAATAAATTCAATGACATTCATCAAGGCAAATTCTAGATCAGTTGTCATAACCTTAGAAAACAACTTCTCTGGTGTGAATAACTCATTTAGCTTTTTCAAAGCCCTTAAAAAAAATCTCTTTCATTCTTCAAAATAGCAAACCCAATTGTGAATTCTCAATCCAAGTAGTGGTAGTCGACATTGCGTTTAAAGTCTGATAATGAATTGTCTAGACGAGAATCATTTCATTTAATGAATGACAAAGATAAAGAAGTTTTTTTCGAAGGTGAAAAAATTGGTGAAAGAAAACAAGAAACTTTCTCACCTACCATTCAAATATCGAAAATCTTGATTACGGAGCAGGTAGTTTGCCTTTTTCTAAAATCATGATACACATATTGTGATAACTTCAAATTTTGTGAAGCTGCATTTTCTTTTTGTTGCTTCATAAAAATAAAATTTTACTTATAAGATGCTATGGTCAAAGCCTATGTCTCACATATGCTATGCTTATTATAATTACATTATTGATCAAGATAATTGTCTTCCATGTTGATGGTGTAGCGAACCTGGAAACATATTCTCATAATGTATAAGTTGTTGAAATGGGGTTGCGTCATGTGTTACACTTACAAGACACATTTTCTTTTGGTTGCCTTGTTGATAATATGGGTAGGAAAAATTTCTATATGTGGCATGTGATAATGATAATTTGGTCACTTGGTTCTGACCACTCCTTTCTTTCAACCAGTTTATTACCATATGATTATTAATCGTATATATATACTCTTTAACTTGAAAAAGGTCTCATGTTTTCACAAGTCATTTTCGTTTAACTTTCGATCTTATATTTTAACTAGTGAAAAACTGGTGCGTCCGCACGGGTTAAGTCGGGGACCGCAAAATTCAAAATTAATTTATCATAAAAATTCTAACAAATTAGTAAATATAAAAATATTATTAATAAAAAAATAAAAAATGAATTTGGAACATAATTGTATAATTTTTTTAAACAATTATTGTTAAAAAAAAAGTTACTAAATACATATTTGTAAAAAACAATTGTGCAAAATAGGAAAAAAAATGTTTTTTTAGTACAACTGTAATTGTATGAAAAAAATAAAAATATATGCGTTTGAATTTTGATATGATTATCTGTGCATTGATACGACACACGTTATCCGTACGTTCGCACGGATCTTTTTATGGATAGTTGTGTTTTCACCATTTAGGGTTTGAATATAAAATATACAATTAGAATAACAAATTTAAACAATTAAAATAAGAAAAAATTAAAAAATGGAAATCAAATTAAATTTTTACATAAAATTGGTAGTGAAAGGTTACCTGTGCGGTACAGCTGTAGATTGCGAAATTATCACTATTTTGTCATGTAAATTCAAATAAATTAAAAAATTATGAAAAAATTATTGGAAAAAAGAAAATATATAAAAACGGATTAGAAGTTAATTGTATAAGTTTTAAGAAATCAATATACTTAATAAAAACTATTAAACATATGATTTATAAAAAATAATTGTGATTTTTTTTAAGGTTGATAGAATTGTACTCGTGCGTTCACACAATATTGATGTGTTATGCGTGTGTCCGCACGGGTATTGGAGTGGTACGCAAGCTTTTTTTTTAAATGTAATAAAATATAAATAAGAAAAATAAAATTAAAAAATAGCCATAATAGTTTATTATTTTTTAAAAGACAATAAATTGATTTATATATTTTTTTTCAAAATATAAATAAAAAAAGTAATTTTTTTTTGCCAAAATAGTCTGCTAATTTTAAAAGACATATTTTTAAAATAAAAATAAAATTGTTTTACCAAACTTTTTATACATCAATAATATTTATTTTAATTTTTCATATATCATCTCAAAATAAATTCTATCTTAAATTAAAAAGAATTTCAAAATAAAAATATTATATACATAAATGATTAAAAAAAAACACTTTTTTTTTCATATTTGGATTAATACATTATTTTTATTTTTATTTTCCTTAATTGTATAAAATGTATTATAACATGTGCGTTTGCACGAATTTTGATATGGTTATCCGAGCATTCACATGTCACTTGTTTGTTACCCTTGTGTTCACGCGATTACTGGTGTTACCCGTGCGTTCATACAGGCCTTGTTGTGGATGACTGTGTTTTCACCATTTAAGATTAGAAAACAAAATATAAAGTTAGAATAATAAATTTAAGCAATAAGAATATTTTTTTAAACAAATGGAAATAAAATTAAGTGGATACATGAATATGTGATTAAAATAATATATAAAATTAGATTAACAAAAAGAAGTGGCAAATAAATCTTAAATCAAATAAATTTGTTGTAAAAGGTTACCGTGCGGACGCCCGCACGGGTACAACTGTGGACCACAAAATTATCACTATTTTGTCATGTAAATTCAAATAAATTATAAAATATCAAAATTTTATTGGAAAAAAGAAAATATATAAAAATAGATTGGAAGTTAATTGTATAAATTTTAAGAAACCAATGTACTTAATAAATACTATTAAACATATGGTTTGTAAAAAATAGTTGTTATTTTTTTAAGGTTGATAGAGTTGAACCCGTGCGTTCAAACTACACAGTATTGATGTAGTACTTGTGTAGTAAATTTGTTGTCGTTATTAAAATATAAATATTGAATATTTAAATAATAATACATAAATTATAAATATTAAATAAAGTATTTTATTTATGTATATGTGACATATGCATGGATGTTCATAATTAAGTAAGAAGGGGTATAGTTGTTTTTAAAAAGGATATTTTTAACTATTCTTCACAAATACTTATAAGTAAATTCTCCAGAGTTAAATTTGTTAAATTGTTAAATTTTTAAAAACAAAACCAAATCGTCGTGAGTGCATGCGACACAGATTATTTATCTATCTAAATGTCAATTTTTATGACACTATAGTAGTATTATTTTTCTCAAAGGAAAAATAATACATCATATCAAAGCATAATATATGCTACGAGTAAAAGTCACATATCCTAAGTACTACATTATCTTGACTCAAAATCAACAACAACTACCTTGTTCCATGCTTTTTGCTAAAATAGGTCATAAAACCTTGCCATCATGTACTAAATCAGTATAAGCCTTATTACCAACTGTTGGTGCAAGGTGATGAAAATGGAGGAAGAAGAGAGAAATAATAAATGATAAAGATAGCTACAACTGATTGGTAAAAGGAATTGGATTTATTTTATTGAAGCATAGGAACACCTATTTATACACAAAAGTAGCAAGTGGGAGGATGCCACGTAGAGGAGATAGCCTCACAGCTAAGTTGTCTCTAAGTATGATAACTTTACACTTAAGTTATCTCTAAATACTATAACTTCATACTTAAATTATCTCCAAGAAAACAAATATTAAATTATCCTCCAGAAGTTCAATTCCTTCTGGACAAAATATCGAAGCTTTCGTCGAATATCGAACTTCGATGTCCTCGAAGTTCGAATATGAATTACTCTCAACACCATCCCGTAATTCATATTCATCTAGCCAAATTCTATAACACCAATTTCATCCCTCAAACGGTTAAGGTGTTTAGTCTTGATATCCTTCATCAGAACTTCTGCAAGTTTCTTATGGCTGCTACATTGTGAAACTTCCAATACTCCATTCAGAAATGCAGATTTCTCCTTGAAAACCAATCTGGCGCTGATGGATTTATTCTTCCTTGGAAGATCAGTTAACTTCCAAGTCTTGTTTCCTTCTGAAGCCTCAAATTCTTCATGGCATTCAGCCACACTTATTTCTTGAGAACTTCTCCAATACTCATTTGTTCAGAATCTCCTTCTAATTCTGGAACCATATCACCTTCTGGACTTTCTTCAGAAATTTTACTTCCACCAGAAGTTCCACCTTTGTTAACTTCTGAACCTTGTCCAGAACCATCACCTTCAAAAGTTCCTCCTTCAGAATCATGACCATCATAAGAGGCTGGACTACCTTTAGAAGCTCTTCCTTCAGAAGATCCACCTTTAGAGTCATGATTACCAGCAAAAGCGTGATCATCTCCAGAAGCTTGTCCTCCAAAACCTACGTCTTCAGAGTTTTCCTTTTCAGAAGCATGATCACCACTAGATTCTTGATCATCATCAAAATCTGGATCAGAATCAGATTCACCATTTGACTCATCCTTAGAGTCTCCAGAAGATTCTTCATCTTCTGACTCTAGCTCTTCTTCAGAACTTTCTAGTCCTGACTCATCTTCAGAAACTTCATGTTCTGACTCATCTTCAGAAGCAGAATCTCCTTGACATTCTAACTCACCTTCCGATTCTTCTTCAGAAGTTTCAACTTCTGACTCTTCTTCACAAATCTCAGATTCTGACTCATCTTCAGAATCTTCTATGTCATTTTCTGACTCTGACTCATAAAGAAATACTCCTTTAGAATCAGAATATTCAAAGTCATCTTCGAGTTCTGACTCATCTTCAGAAGTTTCAACTTCTGACTCTTCAATTTCATTTTTTGACTCTGACTCATAAAGAAACACTCCTTCAGAATCAGAATATGACAATGTCACAGGTTCCTCGTCAGCTTCATAAGCCACCAATAGTACAGGTTCATCACAGAAAATGTAGCATATCTTTATTTCTATGTTTTCATGAAGAATTCTTTTCATTAGTTTAATTTCACAAAGTAAAATCTAAATTCTAATCACAGACTAAGAACATGAGTGGATGAGCTGTTTGGAACAAAGACATCGTCTCCTGAGCCAATGTTCTAACTCTAAGTTCATATGGTGTCAAATTCATTGAAAATTGTGAAGTGCTAACTGCTAATCATTTATCTCGGAGAATAACCTCCAGGAATTGCGTTTTGTGACCAGAGTGTTACGCCATGAAGGAAATGTCATATTTGCTGCTAGTGTAGCAGCAACAAATACTTTCCAGTAATTTTGTTCTGCAAAAAAAAGGATAATTAACATCTACCAAATGCTCTAGCCAAATGTTGGCCGGTAAATTCAGGTATAGAAATTGAACCATACTTCAAACAGAACATTGAAACACAATTACAAACATATACATTGCCAAATGTGTGGATATCTAGGATATCATAGAAACGACAATCCACATTACCAAACCATCATCTCAACCATTGTTCTTTTGACGGAGAATTGGATCTTTTACCGAACACTTTGCAGGAAACAAATCGGCTGTTGATGTAGCTGAAAAACAAACCTAATCATCAAATCAACCACAAAATATCAATAACCATACATAATTACTTTTATAACAAAAACAAAACTACTGATTCAAAATTATTAAACTTCATAGGTTATACGTGTTTGCTAGACAGCAGTGTTGTTTCTGTGACAATAGAATACAAACTATAATCACAAAAAATTGAATACATTTTGTTAAAACAAAAAAAGGGTGTCTTCAAAACATATAAAAATCAAAACTTTATCAACTGAAAACCTCTAATACAACATCAGTTTGAGCAAAAGGCAAGGGATTTTCAGCTGCAGTGTAAACATGTTCATGACCCAATTCTTGCAACGTTTTCAAAGACACGTACACAACTCGAATCCTGCATAAATTGAAAAAGGGATATGAGAAAAATGCACAAAAATGGATGAATGGGCAAATGAGTGAGTGTGAGTTATTCTCTTAAAAACAAACCCTTCTTCAAAATAACCTCCACCGACCTGCATAAAAGACCATGAGCATTCAAGATTAGGGTTTGTGAAAAATAATAGAGAATGGAGAACACAAACTCACAGAGATAGAGAAAGAGAAGGAAGAAATAGAAAGAGAAGGATGACGGGAGAGGACAGAAGAAAGAGGAAGCAGCGATAGAGGAAGAAGAAAAGAGAGAGTGATTGAGGGATGAAGCGTGAGAGAGAGAAAGATAAATTCTGGCAAGAGAGAAGAAATTTGAATTAAAGTTGTCTTTGAAAAACGGGGCAAGCTATAGGAGGATTAGAAGTTGAGAGTAGTAAAAACACAACTTACAAATTGTCAAGTACACCTTTACTAATTGCCACGTGTTATTTTCGGTTAGATAATTACCACCAATGAGAAATTTTCTTAAGAAAAATTTAGGGGTATAATTAAATTCTCCACACCATATTATGTTCTTATATGGCAGATTTGGTAATGGTTCAATGTTTGTAGTTTTCAAAAATTCTTTTAATGCGTTGCTTTACTACAATGATGGAAATTATTGGCTATATTAATTTTGGGTGAGTTCAACGTAGCTAACATAAGTGGACTTGGGTGAGTTCAACATATGCTACAAAAATCAAGAAAATTATATTAAAATAATTCAAATAGCGCGAGTATTTTAGTAGGATTTATGTTGTTTATTTTCTAAATATTTGTGTAACATGGCATTACGATTGCAAACACACGAATATCTTCTATTATTAATTAAATAATTTAAATAATAAATAAATATATAAAATATAGATAAATAAATAATTGTGACATTATCGTGTACGACATCAGTACCCGTACGAACACACGGATAATACACCAATTCCGTGTCAACGTATGGATAATATATTAAAATTTGCACGAACATACGAGTATAATATAGGAAAAGTTATATATATTATTGATGTAAAACAATTTTGAATTTTGATCGCACGGATAACACATTAGTACCGTGTGGACGCAAAGATAATCATACCAAAATTCGTGCTAAACACACGAGTTTTTACATTTTTTTACAATTAAAAAAAATAAAAGTAAGACTTATGTCAAAATTTAATATAAAAGTAAACCTTTTAACAATGAATCAAAATTTAATAAATACAACATTAAACTTAATTCATTTTTCTTTTTGACTTTAATTTTAGTTTTGTGTATTTATTTGTCTAAGTTATTTAACTTTATAAAGTATTTCATTATCACAAATCCATGAGCCCTAAAAATATATTTTTGTTCTATTTTTCACCATTGTTTTTTAGAAAGTACATAGTTTTTCTTAACAATAGGTATTTTTTAGGGTTAATTATAATTTGGTTCCCCTATTATTTATTTTTTTGAGTTTTGGTCCCCCTATTTTAAAATCCGGAGTTTTAGTCCTTTTATTTTAGTTTTTTGAAGATTTTAGTCCTCCTGCAAATCTGAAGGCAATTTTTAACGACATTGAGCTCACATTGATGACATGTTCCACACAAATCTTAAAGAAAAATAGTTTTATTGAACAATTCACTCTTGAATTGACACTGACACGTCATCAATGTTTGTGTTATGTCATTAAAAATAGCCTTCAAATTTACAGGGGGACTCAAATCCTCAAAAAACTAAAATAAGAGGACTAAAATTCTGGATTTTAAAATAAAGGGACCAAAATCTAAAAAAATGAATAATATGGGGACCAAAATTGCAATTAAACCTATTTTTTAAGACATACACAATTATCTTTTAAGACTATTTTTATTTTTTTCAATAATATTTTGATTTTTTTTAAATTCATCGATCTAGCTCACACCAGTTAAATGTGAATGCACGATTAACCATACTAAAATTAATGCGAACCGCATGGTTAACATCATAATACCGTGTGAACGTACGAGTAATCATACCAATATTTATGTGAACACAAGAATTTTAATATTTTTTAATATTTTAATATTTTAATAAATACAACATTAAAGTTAATAGTTTTATATCACAATCTTTTTGAATATTTATTTATCTCATTTATTAAACTATAAATTCTTTTAGTATTACAACTCTATCAACCATAAAATTACTTTTTCTTTACAATATAAAGATTTTTAATACAATTCTATCAACCATAAAATTACTTTTTCTTTACAATATAAAGATTTTTAATAAATATGTTATGATTTATCTTATATGATAACGAACAATATGTCGACACTGATTTATATATTGAAACATTTTTAACCATCCATTTCTTTGCTTTTATCAAAAAATAATCGATTACATTTTTTTTTGGCACAATTGCGCACCGTAACCGTGCGAACGCACGGTTTTCCATTAGTTTACTAAAAACATTTGTGACCAAAAACCACAAATGTTTGTTGCTCACAAATTGGAAAGAATCAACTTCAACTTGAAGCAACATTTAGTGAAAACATGTCTTAAAATCTGAAAGGATGAATTATCTAATTAAGTTGTCATGATAATCTAGACATAGAAGCCTACCATTTTGCCAACTAAATATACATACATACTTCTTTGTCATCAATACATACAACAAAAGTCTTCAA
The DNA here is from genome assembly GCA_021764765.1 of Vicia sativa. Classification (NCBI taxonomy): domain Eukaryota; kingdom Viridiplantae; phylum Streptophyta; class Magnoliopsida; order Fabales; family Fabaceae; genus Vicia; species Vicia sativa. The sequence goes on from CM038795.1 coordinate 184,772,622, forward strand.
AAGAATTGCCATAAGAGTATGGCATTGTCACGCGTCATAAATTCCTATGTTTAATTAAGAATTCAGAAATGGAGGATTGATAGCACTATCAGAGCCCATTGTTCTCATTCCCTTTGTCAAGTGCTCGTTTGTTCAATAAAATTTCAGAAATGGAGGATTGCTATCAGAGCTCATGGTTCTCTTTTGCAAGTGTTCTTTTTTGACGAATTGGATGTGTAGCATCAACTTCTGGCTCCTTTTTTATTGATTCATCTTGCTTACTAGCATTCCTATCCCCCAATGGAAGGATTGTACTTAATGACCCTTGCTTTTGCATGGCCCGAGGTATTCTCAAAGGTATTTTCGTGTCATTAACCTCCGGCTTTGGGGCCATTGAAGCATTTTCAAATTTAGGAGGGTGCATTTTCTGTGGAATATCCGCATATACATTTGCATCACTGATGTTAGTCTTCTCTTTCTTGGGGATATCTGAATCACCTGACTGCGAGGAAGATGGTGGTGGTTCTGTAACAAGAACTACTGAGGAGTTCCGCCGCCATTTCTTTCTTTGGTTACCCTCCTTTGTAGCATTTGATTTTGGCTGGAAAAGAAGGTAGGTAATAAGTGTTAACATAGCTACCAGAAATGAAGCACTAACATACAAACATGCGACACAATGCGTGCTAGTGTCGGATACTGATTCCCGGCAACACCGGACAACCTCTCAATGCGCATTATCAGTCTTGGAAGTTCACATGACTCAAAAAAAATAAAATAATGATTAAATCATATTAATAATTTTGTATAGGAGTGACATGTACCAGTGCATTTCCAATGTCAGAGAGAGCTTTTCTTGGCGCATTATCAGTCTTGGTTTCAGCAGGCCCCTCAATCAATGCACCCTGAAGCAACTCGGCACCTTGAGTAGCAAGAAGGCGGTTCTTATTTGCTTCGTCGCTACCGGAATCATTTTCAGTCACTTGCTGCAACTCATTGGAGCTAGATCCCCCCCTGTTTGCACACTTGGATTCCCGGCAACTGCAAGAACTTCCACAACCAGCTCCGGTGGCCCTGCACATGCATTTTGTTGTTTTACAAGAAGATGATTTGCTACACGAGCAGCAAACATCTGATGCAGTTTTTACTGGTGGAACATCTGGTTCTTCTGTTGAATCTTTGACATCATCTGAACTTGTAATTGAATGATTTTTCTCGAGACTTGAAAGTTCACCGATTTTAGATTTTCTTTTCCTTCCGTTCAGTTTCGCAGACTCTACCCATTCATCATCTGTTGCCTCTACAACATCATACTCTTCTGATTCTGAGTCTGATATTTCCATATCCTCAAATAACATGGTAGATCGCCGGTTTTCCTATTTGATAACCAATGAGTCATTAACAATAGGGGCCACAAAATATGAATGTAACTAATGAAATGGAATATTTGTTTGCAAAACCTACCAGCTTGCGCAAGTCATAATGATGTCCTCCAACATAATATCCTGAATCTCGCATTGATTCTGACCTCTGCAGAATTACAAATTATTGTAAAAAAATGTCAGTAAGATATAATTACAACATATAGTTTGTTACTTAAGAAAATTTTGAATGTTTAATCAAGACAAGGAGTTTCTTAAAAAGGGAAGACATCTCAAGGTCAAACATACTAACCATCAAATTCAATTGATGATCAAGTGCATCCCTCTGCATTTTCAACTGTTCAATTGAACCTCTTAGACTAACTATTTTCTCCTTCAGATAACTTATTTCCATGTCCTTATCTCTACAGATAAATTCTATTTCTCGCAATGAACACCTGAAATAAAGAAAAGCACACAAAAAATCCAATTTACTTGTGAACTACTAGATAAAGCCAGTTATAACTCACTAAAGACAGCTTATGAAGTACTTGACAGGTGTAGCATTTTAACAGGATATAAACACTCAAACAACTTTTTAAACCATCTTGGTTAAACATCGGTGAAAAATAGACTTGAAGAATAGCTCTACCTAGAGGAAGATGCTAGATTGAATAAATAGTTCATCAAATTCTTGGCATCAGCAAGGGACCGGACTTGGTTCCAACGTCCCTTGCCACTGAAAACCCTCTCCCGCTCTTCAGCTTCTGATAATTGAGATGCCATAGAAACTAGTGTTGTAGAAGAAGTAGCAAGCATATTATCGAGGGCAAAAATCCTTGAACTTCTTGCAGCAGGTGACATTGATACACCACTGTTATATGAACTTAGAAGGGTTAGTGTTTTAGATACAGATGGAAAAAAAATGAATAATATACAGTATGCATCATTTTTATCATAAAATTGTTTTTTAAAACGTGAATGTTATTGATACACCACTGTTATATGAACTTAAAAGGGTTAGTGTTTTAGATACAGATGGAAAAAAAATGAATAATATACAGTATGCATCATTTTTATCATAAAATTGTTTTTTAAAACGTGAATGTTACTACAAAAGAAATAGTTAGAACCTTATTTATTTATATTAATTCCAGACTACTACCCAAAAATAATAAGAAAACAATCTTTGATGCGTATGGAAAAGATAACATATTCTTAAGAAAAATTAATCATAAGAAAAACTATAAGATGCTTCACATATTTGAAGAGAGAATAACGACGTACTACGATATTTTTAGGGTATTAGGGTATACATAATAATTAATGGTTTCAATAAGTGCATGGTTTTTATCACCTTGTATTGTTTAGCTTCATCATCTCTGCTTCTTCTTTTAACCGAGCACTCTCCTTGGCCATTTCAGCCCTCCTGAGATGATTAGTAAAATTAAATGAGTATGAGTGAAAAATTCAAAATTCAAAATCCAACATCTAAGCCAGGATAACAAGTAAATCTATTAAGAGTTTTCTCATCTTTTAAGTTCGCATCAATAATAGATAATATATATCATAGCAGGGATAGTGAATAATGGTCTCATAAGAAGATACGTACACTTCCATTTGACGTTGATACTCCGAACGCACTTCATGCACTCGGACAGTAACTTCAAGTTCATGCTCTATTGCCTTCATCAAAGCCTTCAAATAAAAAATATATGTCAGGGGCAACCAAAACCCTTAAGAAATCACAATCATATAATATTTAGCACCATAGGGCACTAAATCAAAATTCACAAACTTAGCAGTACCTGAATTCCTGGACCACTGATACCTGTATACAAAAATAAAAATGAGACTTACTAGTAAAAAGCTTGCTAAATATACAAAAATATGAATGGCTAGATAAAATCTCCAGACCAGTTTCGCGTGAGGAGGCCTTCCGAGATTCCAAAAGTTCTTTTAACCTTTTTGTAGCCAAGGATGCTTCTTCTGTCTTCCTTTGCAACACCTAAATTGAAACACATTAACTAATAATGGGAATAACCATCATCCTTAGTCACATCAACGGGTGATTTGAGAATACACTAACCATCTTTGTTCTCTGATTCAACGCTAGCAGCTTATGTCTTTCATATTCGTTCTTTCTCCCCTCTTTTTTAAGCTGGTAATTGGAAAAAAAGGTCAGCAGAGAAATTCTGTTAGAATCATCAATTAATATCTACAAGAGGCTACCAAATAATCTATAATATAATCTAATGGCAAACAGATGTATGCTATTATTGAATGGAGTAATAGGTTATTATTATAAGGGTATTTCTCTAATAAAAAGTTTTGAGAAATCTCATCCTTAATATATTTACCTGGAGAACTTCCTTTTCACGTGAAGCTTTCCATAACCTAAATTGTTCAGATTCCTGCTTAATTTTGTGTTGCAGTTGAACCTATTGAAATGAACAGTCAGTATAGAATGTAAGAAAATATAATAGCAAAAAGTGAAATGAACCTATTGAAGTTAACAAGAGAATTGCACCTTTTGAGATTTAATTCTTTGGATCTCATCCTGCAGTTTCTTTGCAGCTTCATCACCTTTCTGTTTTTGTCTCAACAGATGAGCCTGAGCATCCTGTTTCTTCTTCAGCTCAGAGACCTGGAAAGTAAGTAATTATTTCACTGACACACCTATAGCATCTTGTCTAAAAACATTTTTAAATAATAATAAATTTACCTGTGATTCAAGTGCATTTAATTTTTGAAGATATTCTTCTTTTAGTTTGTGAGTGCTATCACCAGAGATGGATTTGAGTTCTTCAATTTCTCTCTACCAATAACAATTAAAAAAAACAGATTTCAGTTATCACAGTAGTAAGCTTTTAAATATAATAATTATAATTATCAATAAATTTTTCATTAATCATAATTCAACAAAAAACTATTAGAATAAATTGAATTACCTGTAAATATTTTTTCTCATGTTCCAACTCAAGAAGTTTCTTTTCATAATGTTGTTTGAGAACTGAAGCATTGTTAACCAGCTTCATTTCAGCCTTCAACAACAAAAAAAAAAAGGCAGTTCAAATATGTTCTAGAATCAATACTAAATATAAAATAACAAGCATGTATAATAAAACTACGAATTAGTATGATTTAACGAAGATGCTAGAAAACCAAAATGATCCAGTGTTTTTGTGTATTTAAAACTCAAATCCGGAGACAATAACTTATACCATACCTCCTTTTGTTCAAGTTTCTTGTCCAATTCTTTGAGTTCCCTATCCAACTTTTCTTGAGCAGAAGAGTGTTCTAACTCCTTTTCACGAACATCCACCGGTTCCACATCATCTACATACAAATTGCAATGTTAAGGGATTATCTAGTTAAAAATAATAGCAAATATAAAAAAATCCAGCTATGGAGGAAAAGCCTAAATATTATCAAAGTTTGCCTAGCCAGGGAATCACCTAAAAATAGACTTCAAAATATACTGTAAAACAGGTTGCAAAATGTTACCTGTTATGCCCACGGGTTTGACATCACAATCAGAAGAATATTCATTGCCACCTGCAAATAAACCATTCTTTGACTGGAACTCGAGATCATCTGAATCAACCCAATCATGAAAATTGCTTGATTTCACATTCGAATTTTTCAAGCGCACCAGTTCTTCTTCCAAATCATGGATCTTTGAAACATAAGATTTCACCAGGTCACAATCCTAGGAGCAAAGTTTAGATCACGAGTTAGTGATGTGTTATATTGTTAGTAAATACTGACCATGCACTAGAAAGACTTAACGTGAGGAGTGATGAGGTGGTTTGAGGAAAGGAACTCAAGAGTTAGAGAGATACAGTAAGTGGTTATGGATTCAACTCTTTCACCAACATTTCCAACAGTTTATTAGAATCTTGCATATTTTTAAAGGCATTGACTTTATGTATTCGAACCTGGCTTGAGCTGGAGTCAATCTCATCCCAAGATTTACCATTACGAGCTGCTTCTATTTTCATCATCAATTGATCTTTCTCCACCTAAAACATTCAACACTTTGAGTTAGACCCAAGAATTGTTAAGTCAAAATACCGCTCAATGAAATTGCAAGAAACTAGCAACTTTGTTTCATTGGTAAGACTCCCAACATTTAACTAAAAACAGAAAACCCTAAGGATTGACTATACACCTGAGCATCACAGGCACGTTGTTTTAAACTCTCACAGATTTGTCCACGTGCATGAAGCTCGCGCTGTAGCTCTGCATTGCTTGCTTCGAGTAAGGATACCTTGTGTTTGAGGATCTGGGCAGGAGGAGGAAAGGGCATCAGAAACATATGACCAGTAAATGAGGGATAAACGTCACACAGTTCCCAAGAGAACTACGTACCTGAATTTCCTCCGACGATCCACCACCAAGACCTTTAAAACATAGAAGTTCAGCCTCTAATTGGTCAATACGGCTTTGCAGTCTTTGCTGCTGGGCGCCCATTGGATCACGATTAATCTAAAACAATAAAATTCAAATTAATATAAAATATGAAACAAAAACCCCACCCCATCCACAAGCAAATATAATAAAACATCAAAACTATAAAGAACAGTAACAAAAAGCTACTTACAATTGCCTTGTTTTGTATATTTCGCGCACGATTAGCATACTTTAATGTATTCAATGTCTCTTCAACATTGGTGTCTGCAGGACTAACACAAGCTGCAACATTTCAAACAGATTAAATGAGACACGGGATATTTAAAAGGTATAAATGTTTCAAGATTCCATTGCAATTCATTGGGAATGAAGAGTGTACCTATCATCACCGTTTTGCTGTTCCCTCCAAGAGAATCCTAAGTATTCATTAACCAGTAGCATGTCAAGATAACATGATATGAATCCATGTCATAGATATTTCAAAAGAAAACACTATTGAAAGTTTATCATCACATTTTTCATCAACATTTGCTGTCAAGTTTCAAGTTATGTGTTGCAACATATATTCTATATGATAGTCGTCAAAAGCTTCAAATGTCAAACAAGAGGAAATGCTCACGCCCTCCCCGGAAAAACATGATTGTAAGATCATGAATGGTGGGTTTTGCCCAGATATTATACATTCGTTATTTTAAAAAGTAGAATAGAATTATTAATATATATTCATAACATGATAGAAAATAGAGTGTTGTTGAAAGTAAGTGTATTCCATTGCTTAAACAAATATCATACTGAACCTTAAACTCCCCTCCCCCGCAAATACCACAAGTAATTAATATCAGAATTTTAGTTAAGATACTCTATTAAATTATTTCACCTAGTAGAATAAAATTATTTCTTTAACAAATAAAAAATTAACCTGCAATAGCCGTGTTAACTTGCTATCTCTATACGGTACATGACCTCCTTCTTTTCGTTTTCTTTCATCCCCCAGCGCACTTATTACATTTCCAAGAGTCAACAATCCCTTGTTGATATGAATTCCTTAACATGAAAAATCAAGTTACTGTCAAATAACTTTGAAAAACACAACATAAAACATTTATATAATGATAGAAAGGTTGTGCACAAACTTGATTTTCAGAATTCTATTGAAACAAGTATGACAAATTATACGAATTATATAACTATATTGATATTACAAACAATCGGAATACCTTCTTTTAATCTCATTCCATCCGCACCAGTTCTTTTTGCTCGTTCAGAACCAGCAAGATCAACTAGATGTAACTTAGCGCATAAGACATCGTCACCATTCTTCTGTTCCAGTGTGATGGTGAATATTGCATGTGAACGACTAGATAAAACACAAGAACCAGAGTCATCATCTTATTATAAATTAATTTCCCAGCTAAGCTGGAAGGATAAAAACTACTACATGTGTAAACATTAATATACACAATGCAAGTTTTGCTTACAGTACCTTGATTGGCTGTTCATGTTTGTACTCCCAGTTGCCCGTGACATGGAACCACGAGACAGATAAGAAGACATTTCTTCTTTAGTCTTGACTTCTGGCTCCGTCACACCAGCCAGGGTTATTCCCCCACTATAAGTCTCCCTAATTTGAATTGGAACTCTTGCTGGCCCGGCAAACTTGGCATTTCCAGCCAATTCACCTTTTGAAGAATTCGGATCCAGCAGATCATATACCTCTTCCTTGAAAATCTGTAATTGTTTAACAAAACATGTTCTAAATTGACTGATTGATCCTCAAGAGAAGAAAAAAAATCACTAAAAGAGACAGTATTATTTTTACCTCAATAAAAGAGACACGTATCAAAAGCTCAGATGACTCGTCTTTAATATCCCGAACCCGGTTGAATATTGTTCTCATCACCTGAGGTATAATTCCGCCAGCATTATCCTCTCCACTATAATTCGTTCCCATCGTGTATGTCTTACCAGATCCAGTCTGAAAGGGGGGAAAACATCGAAATTGAAATTCAAAAATCAGTAACAAAATGAAAACCAGTAAAGACTATATTATGATATGATAATTAAAAATTCAACCTGTCCATAAGCAAGAACAGTCGCATTGTATCCATGAAACAGCGCATCAACAAGCGGAGCCACACAGTCATCAAATATGGCTGCTGATGGAGATCCCGTACTCCCATACACAAAATCATAGGTAAACGCATGAGTCCCAATTTGCACCTACAATATATATAAACACTTCAATTATCAAAAACAACGATAATTAAAATTGAACGAGTAATTTTCAGAGCTAATAAACAAGAAAAGCACCTGAGGTTCACCGGGAGGAACCGTGATGCAATTGGTGCATCCGTGAAGAAGTTCAGGCGTGATAAGCGGTCGAATATTCACCGCAACTCGAACGCATTGCGTTGAATCTGGATTCTTCGTGTTCGTTTCAGTGTGCTCCATTTCTAACGAGGTCAAAACGGCTTTTGTTGTTGGATCTGTGAGAAATGGTAGTGGTTGAAGGAATTAGGGTTTGATTGAACGGGAATCGGTGAAAGAGAAGAAGAAGAAGAAGAAGAAGAAGAGAGAGGTGATGAGAGAAAGAAAGAAAGGGTTTGTGGTTTTTGAAAATGTGAAATTTGAATGTGGACGTTAGGGGTTTTGGATTAAATGAAATTTGAGAAATGGAAAAGTTCGAATTCAAATGAAGAGTGAGATCATGCGCGGGTCACGTGTTGTGGGTGATAGGGTGAGAGACTCGTAACGGTACGATTCTTTTCTTTTTCTTTTTCTTTTCTTTTCTTTTGAAGGCTCTAATATAGAATTAAGAATTAGTGTATATTCTTTATTCTCTTAAATATATTAGGGGGATATCTTAACCCACTCTAAAATGGATTTAGACATTCTATGGAAATTCCAAAATATTAGTCCCAAAATCAAAAATATATTTTTGATCCGCATCTTATTTTTCATAAAAAAGATCAAATGTGGTTTCACCCTTAAAGTTATAATAAACTATATCGGAGGTATAACTCCGATTCTAAATCAGAATTTTGTTTTCAATTAGCGAGAATATTGAATTGTGTTGCCACCTTGATATTCCATATATAATCGAAAGTATATTTTCGGTTTCTGTCATGATACATGCTACTTAAAATAATAACCAGTATGGACATGTTGATGATCACCAACATTTCACACTTTCCACTCAAAACCTCTTTAAAATCATCATCATTCTCAATCCATTTTTTACTCCAAATCATCACTTTTGTCCATTCCTCATTGGCTACATTAATCTGTTACTTTTTGTAGATGATCTTTTCCTTTTTTTGAAATGTCCTTTCCGGCGAAAACTAGACATTCCTTTAGTTTTCGTCAAAACAGGATTGTAAATTGCCTAACACTCATTCTCCTTATTGAGCAAGAAATTACTTTGGATATTTTCTTCATTTGAATTTAAATCGAACTTAACAACACACTGTCGAACTCTCTAAACTCCAATATCAAGCAATTTCCACATAATCTTTTGAGCTTCTTTGTCATCTTGACTTTCCAAAACTAAATTGTAGAAAGACTTCATAATAGCATTGCGGTAAAGAAGACTAGCACCATAACCACCTGTAGTTGAATTAGGACTAGAGTCTTCTTTTGTACTCATATTTATATGCTCATAAATCACAGACCTTGCATTTTTTGACCGTCTTTTCAAGATGTAGTGGTTATGAACTTTTAAAATATATTTAATGTTGTAAATCCGCAAAGCATGACTACATAGAATTCCCATAGATTCAAATTTGAGACAACTACAATTGATCATTGAAGTTGAAGAGTTCAAAGTCACCATGTACTTTTTATTTGGCACAGTGTTCGACATGACTTCATTATATGACATATTATCACATTGATCAATCTCATATGCAGTGCTTCCACCAGTTCCATCAAGATACTCATTTAAAAATAGCTTAAATATTTTGTAAGTGTATACCTTTGATGCATATCGTAAAGTTTCACTGCTATTTATAATAAGAGAAGGTGCACTTTGACTATTTTTAAACTCTTTCGGAACCTCTCATTGTCGCCACTTTTTTACCATCTTCTCAAATGCCACCAAAAATTGTGTGAGACATGTTGTTTTTCCTGCAATGTCTCCCAATACACTATTTGTGCTCTCACTCCTTTGAAAGGATTTTATACTAGCAGAAAATACATTTTTACTATAAGTTGTGCTCCACTTGTGGCGAATTTTATATATGTTATTTAACCATGGTTGATCGTGAAGTTGATATGAATTCATCATCTCATTCCAAGTGATTTCAAATTCTTCTTCAGAATCACAACCTTTCATGCATTTGTTAAATAAACACTACAAAAATAATTTTGGCGCTTTCACGAAAGCGCTTTTTAAAGCTTTCGAGGCTTTAAAAATTCGCTTAAAAAAGCGCTTTCAAGAAAGCTTTTTTCAGAAAGCGCTTTCATAGGCATTTGAAATATCTAACCTACGAAAGCGCTTTTTAAAAGCGCTCTTATAGGTGGCCTTATGAAAGCGCTTTTGAAAAGCGCTCTTATATGGGGACTTAAGAAAGCGCTTTTTAAAGCGCTGCTATAGGCCTATGATACAAAAGCGCTTTTGAAGGAAAAAACGCTTTCGTATATGGGCTTTAGAAAGCGCTTTTAAAAGCGCTTTCGTAGGTTATTTTATAATTAAATTTGAAAACCCTAAATACGACTTTTGGCCCTCATTTGTTCTGTTCATCTTCATCTTCCTCTTCTGTTCTTGCGTGCAGTACCTGTTCCTGGCATTCTCCAGCATTCTGTTCCTCTTCTTCCTCCAGCATTCTACAATTTAACCATCCTAGATTTCCAAGTTTTTTGAGAAACCGGTCCAAATTACTTACTCTTGACTTATCCCACAATAAGATTGAAGGACAGTTACCTACTTGGATTTGGCAACTTGAATCTCTCATTACCTTGAACCTTTCCAAGAATTCTCTCACTAACTTTGAAGAAAGTATTTGGAACTTAAATTCAAACCTTTATGAGGATAAAACCTTGCAAACAAGTTTTTGGTATACTTGATGAAATCAACGTTTCGTGCTTGTATTTCTTAATTTGCAGCTGAAGTTTGCATAAGTATCCATTGAAAATTTTGAAATATGATAAATAGGAGTCTATCTTGTTATATTTGTTTTGTTTGAGTTGTTCTATGTATGTGATACATTATATATAGTGTGAAAAAAAGTAAATTGGAATGCTTTCTTTTATGTGTGCATATAATAGTATATGCTAAGTGTATTGGAAAGCACTAACTTAATACTGTATAAAATTCTCAAGTATCACACTTGTGCTTTTCATTTTTGATTTATAGCTTGCATTGAATTTGGTTTATCATATGTTAGTTTCACTTACATCCATTCATGTACATTCATCCTATTTTTTATAATATAAGTTTTCTTTTCTTTGAATTAGCAGCGTTTCCCGGCCTAGTTCGACGTACGATGCTCATTGTCCGCGTTTCTTTGAGTTTGATAAATCTGAGGTAAATTTCTTCCTCAAATTACTGGTATTGTGATGAATTTGTCTTAAATTTCCTTTCGTATGTTGCGTTTTCTTGATACAGATCCATTCCGTGTATACTTTGGGTTTTGATGAAATGCGATAATTGCTTTTGTAATCGATTAATTGATATGGATAAGACATGGATATATTCCAATCGATTTTCGAAAGACTACGAGAATGGGGTTTTGGAGTTTGTTAAGTTTGCTGTTGCGCACACCAAAGACCCCAGTCGAATGACATGTCCTTGTTTGTATTGCTGTTATGGGAACCGGTTGACGATTCATTGGCATCGCATTTAATACGGTATGGAATTGATAGAAGTTATACATGTTGGAATATGCATGGTGAGGAAAGTAACGTAAATGTTGAATCGGGGGATAAGAGGACCTATGCTTCAAAAGACGATTGCACAGATACATACGATTATGATCGAGTCGAAGAGATTGCAGAAGCGCTTGAAGAAGATCTTAACGATTGTCCCAAAATGTTCGAGAGGTTGGTAAGAGATGCAGAGAAACCGTTGTATAATGGTTGTACAAAATTCACAAGATTGTCTGCGGTGTTAAAGTTGTACAACTTAAAAGCCGGCAATGGATGGTCGGATAAAAGTTTCACAGAGTTATTAGCCCTTATGAAAGATATGCTACCAGAGGAAAATGTTCTTCCCAATCGAACGTATGAGGCCAAAAAGATGATGTACTCTATTGACATGAGCTATGATAACATACATGCATGTCCAAAAGATTGCGTTTTGTTTCGAAATGAGTATGCATCGTTAAATGAGTGTCCTAAATGCGGTGCCCCTCAATATAAGAAAAAGTTGTCTCCGACAAAAGTCTTATGGTATTTTCCTATAATCCCGAGATTTAGATGGATGTATCATAGTGAAACCGATTCAAGACACTTGACTTGGCATTCAGATGAAAGAATTATTGATGGAAAATTTCGACATCCGACAGATTCTCCACAGTGGATGAAAATTGATAATGATTATCCTGAATTTGGAAAAGAAGCAAGAAACCTTCACTTGGCATTGTTTATTGATGGAATGAAGCCACACGATATTCAAAGTATCTCGCATAGCACATGGCCTGTGATTCTTATGATTTATAACCTACCTCCGTGGCTATGTATGAAGCGTAAGTACATGATGTTATCTATGTTAATTTCTGGGCCTAAACAACCAGGAAATGACATAGACGTATACTTGGAACCATTAATCGAAGATTTGAAGATTTTGTGGGAGAACGGTGTGGAGGTTTATGATGGTTATAGGAAAGAAAGTTTCAACTTGAGGGCGATGTTGTTTGGAATAATTAACGATTTTCCAGCATACGGAAATCTATCCGGGTATAGCATTAAAGGTGAAAAAGCGTGTCCTATCTGTGAAGACGGAACCGATACGATGCGATTGAAACTTTGTCAGAAGAATGTCTTTTTCGGTCATCGTCGATTCTTAACTTCTAAACATCAGTATCGTGGATGGAGAAAAGCGTTCAATGGAGATACCGAACAACATAGAGCTCCGCCTGGATTGACAGGTGATCAAATTTTTGAAAAGGTGAAAGATGTGAGTATTCAGTTTGGCAAGCCTTTTGCACATAAAGTTGTCACTGGTGGGTGGAAGGAGAGGTCAATTTTTTTTGAATTGCCATATTGGAAATCTTTGTACGTAAGACATTTTCTTGATGTGATGCATATTAAAAAAAATGTATTGGACAGTGTTATTGGTACGTTACTCAATATAAAAGGGAAGTCTAAGGATGACCTTAATGCAAGGGAGGACATGGTAGACATGGGAATAAGAACTGAATTGGGACCCGTGAAGAAAGGAAGACGGACATACCTACCACCTGTTGTTTACACTTTATCTAGAAATGAGAAAAAAATATTGTGTAAGTTTCTGAGTGAAGTTAAAGTTCCAAAAGGCTACTCATCAGATATTAGAAGACTTGTGTCTACGAAAGACCTCAAGTTAAAGAGTTTAAAGACGCATGATTGCCATGTTATAATGGAACATTTTCTACCGATAGGTATACGTTCTATTCTGCCAAAAAAGGTAAGAAGCGCAATAACTAAATTGTGTTTTTTCTTCAAGTCAATTTGCAGTAAGGTGATCGATCCTGAGATATTATCAACATTGCAAAAAAAAATAGTTGTTACTTTGTGTGAGCTTGAAATGTATTTTCCTCCCTCGTTTTTTGACATAATGGTTCATCTTGTCGTTCATCTTGTGAAAGAGACACAATTGTGTGGACCAGCTTATATGAGATGGATGTACCCTGCTGAACGTTATATGAAAATATTAAAAGGGTATGTGAAAAACCGAAGTTGACCAGAGGGTTGTATTGCCGAAAGATCCATTGTTGAAGAAGCGGTTGAGTTTTGTACTGAATATTTGTCAAATGTTCAATCAATTGGACTCCCCAAATCTCATGTTGTTGAAAAAAAAGAAGGTAAGAAGCTAATTGGAAATAAAGTTGTGACAGTATCAAGGGTCGAACGGGATCAAGTGCATTTGCATGTTCTGCACAATGAGATTGAGGTTGAGCCGTATGTTGACGTGCACAAGGGTGTTCTTCGAGGTTTAAATTCGAATAGAAATGAGAATTGGATTGTACAAGAGCACAATCGAAGTTTCATACCATGGTTTACGGAACATATTGATTCAAAGTATCATTCAGATCCCGCCTCAGTAACAGAAAGGTTTAGATGTTTAGCAAATGGTCCAAGTTTGGTTGTGTTTTCTTATAGCGCATACACAATTAATGGATACACATTTTATACCAAAGAACAAGATGATAAAAGTACTATGCAAAATAGTGGTGTCACCTTGGTAGTTGAAGCAATGCACATATCAAGTGTGAAGGACTTAAACCCGAAAGTTACAAATCTTTCGTATTTTGGGGTTATCGAGCGCATCTGGGTGTTTGATAACGAGAAATTTCAGATTCCTATATTCGGTTGCAAGTGAGTTGAAAATAATAATGGTATACGGATGGATAAGTCAGGATTTTTGCAAGTGGATCTTAACAGGGCGGGGTACAAAGATGAGCCTTTCATTCTAGCCTCTCAAGCTAAACAAGTGTTCTATGTCACTGATCCGACAAGTACGAAATGGTCTATAGTGCTTTTCTCTAACAAAGTAATTGATGAAAACCTTGGAGATCAAGGCGATATTGGTGTTGACATTGAATCTTTTACCAAAAATGATCAAAATGAGAATGAATCATGTATTAGAAATGATCATAATGAGGGTATTTGGATCAATCCAACCGTCTGCGTTGTTAAGAGACGAGTAGAACATATTCCTACCAAGAAAAGAAAGAGATGTTAGTGAAAAAGGTAATAGTATATATAATTATATACTATATCATTCAATAAAATTTAAATATAGGTCATTTCATTTTTTTCATTATAGTATAATATATATAGACTATATCATTCAATAAAATTTAAATATATGTCATTTCATTTTTTTTCATTATAGTATAATATATATAGCCCATATCATTCAATAAAATTTAAATATATGTCATTTCATTATTTTTCATTATAGTATAATATATATAGCCTATATCATTCAATAAAATTTAAATATACGTTATTTCATTTTTTTCTTTATAGTATATATGATTATGGAATTTTATATATGTCATTTAATTTTATTTTATTTTTCTTTATTACAGGTCAAATGGCTAGTAATCAAGATACTTCAGAAAATGTTCCACAAGGAGATGTTCCACAAGAAAATATTCCACAAGATACTTCAGATAAGGATATCACACGAGGCATAACTATCATGCAGGGAATCATCTGTGATAGATATAGAGGGGTTACATATAATGTAGATTGGAATAATGAGGACCAACTAATTGGGTCTAATTCTGCAAAGCAGACAAGCTACATCGATACGCTTGTTCGTATGCACATTCCAAGCACCACTCCTAGATGGAAAAAAGGAGAGTTGGACGAGGCTAAAGAAAAAATTTGGACTGAGATAAAGGTATCATACATGGTTGTTATTTGCTTTATATTGACGATAATGTTTTTAAATTACATATACTAACACCCTCTATGCGTATGTTTTTTTGTAGAGGTCCTTTAACATTGAAGATGCCCGCAAAAAGTATATAATGGGCTTGGCCGGAAAAAGACACAGAGGGTGGAGAACTTTTTTAACAAATAAGTATCTTAAAGACGAGGAAGGAAATTTTGTTGAAGAGGATCCTGAACGTCCAAAGAAATATGAGAGCTTCATTACACCCGAAGAATGGGTTGCTTTTGTCGGCCAAAGAAGAGACGAGAATTTCAAGAAAGTGAGTACCGTAAATCCCGAGAGAGCGTCAAAACCCGCATATCCATATAAAAAAGGGCGTTTGGGATATGCACGCTAGAAAAAATTGTAAGTAAATATCAATTCTACGATCTTACTAATTCTCTCCATGTGTTATAATTGATGATTTTATTATTTGTAACAATGCGTAGTTGGAAGAGACGCAAAGTGACGAAACATCACTACCCGCACATGTGTTGTGGAAGGAAGCTCGTGTTGGCAAAGATCAAGTTGTTAATCCCGATCTGCAACATGTTTATGATGAGTGTGTAAGTATAACATTGTGTCTTTAATTAAATTATATTAAATGTTTATTAATATATAATTAACATTGTGTCTTTAATTTTCGATCTTTAAATGAATTACAGGAGACCATATCGCAATTGGTATCCACATGTGATGACCAGGATATCAGGAGTGTACTCAGTCGATCACTATGTGTTGCTGAGTATCTGGAACGGGTGAGGGGTAAAGGTCATGGTGTGACTCCTACCTCTCTGTATAAGAATCCAAGAAAGAAAAATCCTAGAAATGCAGAAGTGATGCAAATATTGCAGGATTTACAAGCACAAGTCCGTGAACTGCAGAAGGATAAAGAGAGATATATGGCAGAAAGGAGCAGTTCACAACTGAAAGAAACTAGTGACAAGGTTAGTATAAAATGTTAACATAAATTTCCCGAGGTAATTAAGATGATAATTCATTAGACAAATTTTAATTGTAACAGTTATTATTGTCAACATTAAAGGAAGTCTAACGGTTATTATTGGTTTAGGGCATTTCATGTTGTCAGCTGTACCTATCGGTGCCGACTTATCGGGTAGTTGGCAAGGGAAAAGTGCACAACACCTCGGGAGATTTAATTCACCATAGATCGCTCCCGGATGGCCACATAAAGGTATCAGTTGATGTTGTTTTAGATCTGAATGCATCTACCGGTACCTGACATTGTTGCGGAGACCACATTGCTGCGAGATGTAGTAGGATCTTTTGTGGCATGGCCATCAGACCTCATCTTCATAGATGATCAGGTATGTTGAAAACCATTATGAATCTTTAAGTATTCAACTGACAGTTATGACCTCAATTTTTTACATGGTAATTTTAGACTCCTAAAAAACCCGCATCTAAAGATAAAAGGATTTTGCAGCGCAGCGAGTCTGTTGCATCGCAAAGAGAGGTACGTTTAAAGTGTTAATTTTATGATCAAAATAAAAAAATTGCATAACTTTGTATCTTACAAAAGTCTATATGATTTTTAGGTACCTTTTCAAGAGTCACAACAGGTGAGCCAGAAAGTTGGTAGGGTTCCACCTAAGAAAAGGGTTCATGTCCGTAAATTTGTGCCTAGATTTCGGCAGTGTCTAGAAACACTAGTTGACACATCAAATTTGATGAGTGGTGGTATTCGTCAAATGGATATGGATGCATGTGTCTTTGGTTTTCCATGTACCGAAACAATTGGGCAAGAGGACATGGAACAAATCTTTCATCATGGAGAATTAGACGTCAGTGTGATGCACTTGTACATCCGGTAACCCGATCAATATATTATTTAATTGGTTGAACATTTTTTATAAACATTTAATTGAAATAGTCTAATATTAATTATGTTTTTATTTAAGGATGTTATTTGACAAATTGATGCGCGAGAATCAATTGTCAAATAGATTTCGTTTCGTGTCTTCCTCCCGTATCAGCGGAGCAACAATTGCTAGGGAACCGGATTCAGTAAGAGAGCACTTGGTTGATAGATTCATGACAACTGCCAGTACAGAAAGCTTGTATCTTTTGGCGTATAATTCAGGGTTAGATTTTCATTCCAAGTTCCTTTTAATATTTGTATTTTTTACATTAAAATTCGCTTCTAAATTGTTGCTTTAATTTATAGATGTCACTGATTGTTGCTTGCTATCGATCCCATAAAAGAAGTGGTCTATTACCTGAATTCGGTTGACAGTGATTGGACAAATTATCCGGAAATGAAGCTAATGATTGATACGTAAGTGACATTATTCTAAATATCCGTTTGTGTTTATATATTTAACTATTTCTATGTCATTGTTCTAAATAAATATTTTAATTTTGTCAGTTCAATACAAGTATTCTGATGTCAAAGGGAAGCACAGGTACCACGGTCTATATCAAACAACATTAATTGGATCAAAGTACAGGTATATTAATTTCCACAATTTTGCTTATAATATTTATGCTACTTGATAAAACAATACATCTATATATTCTTATTTGTTTTTCTATGAAGTGCCCTCAACAACAAAATGGCATAGATTGCGGATACTTCGTTTTGAAGTTTATCAAAGAAATCATTCAAATGAATGAAATCGAGATTCTAATCACGGTATGGATTTATAACTTATTATGGATTTATACTTGTTTTATTATTTATCGAATTTTGCATACAATTTATTACTTTTAACTAAATCATGCATATTTTTTGTTTTATTATGTAGTATTTTGATCAATACAAGTGTCCATATTATTCGAAACTTCAATTGGAAGAACTCAAAGAGGAGTTGTGTCAATATTTTATTGAGCAAAGAATCTTATAAGGTATGAATACATTGTTGTGTGAAAATGATTATGAATACATTGTTTTGTGTATACAATACTGACCGTGTTATTATGTTCATATCTTGCAGGATCAGGACCTTGGATATATATGTACATTATGACTGATTTACTTAGTGTTATATAGTTGATTTGTTAGAGTTGATTTTGTTACGTTTAAAAACATGTTAATTGAGTTTAAAAACATGTTAATTGAATTACAATGGTGTATATATATTTTGGATATGAATGGTATTTGTATATAATATTTAAATTTGGTATTTGGATAACACTGATATATAATGGTATTTGTATATAAGATTGTAAATTACCAGTTTATGAATTACAGGTTTGCTGCAAAAAAAATGCAGGTTTAAATTTTTTTTAAATTTTTGATTTTTCAGTAGAAAACATATGAAAGCGTTTTTAACCAAAAAGCGCTCTCATAGGTGGCCTATGAAAGCGCTTTTTGGTTAAAAGCGCTTTCACATGCCACCTATGAAAGCGCTTTCGTAGGCCTACCTATGAAAGCGCTTTTCACCAAAAAGCGCTCTCATGGGTAGACCTAAGGCAGCGCTTTTTTCTGAAAAAACGCTTTCATAGGTACCTAATTTAGAATGCCTTTATTGCATTCTGTAGGCACCTATGAAAGCGTTTTTCCAGAAAAAAGCACTGCCTTAGGTTTACCTATGAGAGCGATTTTTAGTGAAAAGAGTTTTCATTGGTAGGCCTACGAAAACGTTTTTTTCTAAACAAAAAGCGCTGCTAAAACCTTTAACATCGCGCTTAAAAGCGCTTTCGTAAGTCATTTTTGACATAGTGAAACTTTGAAACTTGTAATTAGAATTGAGAGATCCTAAATGTGAAGGAGTATTTTTAGCAATATGCCACAAACACAATCGATGACATGTATTTGGCATAACTTCTCCAATTGCTTTGGACATAGCTGCATCTTGATCTATAAATATTGTTTTTGGATTATGATTTTCCATACTCTCCAAAAACGTTTTGAACAACCAATTAAAAGAAACTGCAGTTTCATCAAATAACAAGGCACACCCAAACATAACATTTTGCCAATGATGATTTACACGGGGCACAAATCAAGTTATACTTATTGGTACGATAAATAGTGTCAAAAATCACAATGTCACCAAAACAATCATAATCAACTTTAGATTTGCCATCCCTCCAAAACACATTAGTCAAATGTGATTCTTGATCTAATTGCACGCTATAATAGAACATAGGATCCTGTGCTTGTCTATTTTGTAAGTGATTCACTAAGGATTGGGCATCCCCAGCTTCAATTAACTTCAACTTTTCAGTATAGACATAATTCAGCATATCTTTCAATGTTACACCAAGATTGTTATATCCACCAACTTCTTCTCCTAAATAACTCCAAATATTTGGAACTTTCATACCACCATTCACCATAGACTTTATGAGACCTCCTTTAACATTTGACATATTCCTCATGGAGCGCAACAAATGTCTTTGCTCTGGAGGTACAAGTTCATGGTTGTGCTCTAATACCAACTTTGTAATTTTCCACACTCCTTCCTTACTCACATTAAATCTCACCATAGCTTTGCAATTTGTTCTTGAATCTGCTCATTCATAGGTCACTTCTCCTTGAGATTCATTATTCTTGAATCCTTCTTTGGAACAACAAAACTCTTTGAAACGTGTGCTTTTTCTCTCATTATCATAATATAACTCTCTCCCCTTTCTTACACTAAAACCCATTCTTAAAGCATGTGATTGATATATGTTATAAGCTTCACTTTTGTTATTCACAACTTGATCAAGAAAGATTTCTTCACACCCTCCGGTTTCAACAGTTTGACATTCATTTATCTCCATTTTCTGCTACAAATAATATAACCATAAATGAAAAATTGATAACAATAAATTTATACAATAATACTTTTAACATCGGAACATCACTTAATTACGACAATGTTGAAGTATATATATTAATGAGAATGCAATTTGTATCAATAGAAAATAAAACACTGAGAAATAATATATAACTTACTTTGGGTTCTTCTTCTACTTGAAATCCAATTACTTTTTCCAATTCATGACAGTGATAGATTAAGAAAGAAGAAAAGATGCAATGGTGAGAGGCTGAAATAAATGTATTGAAATTTTGACAAAAAAAATGGGAGAGAGAACGCGTTAAATGGTGCAGTTGTTCCCGCTGTTATTGTTATATTTATGTATAATAAACTTGATATTTGTGTAGTTATTTGCTACCACAGAATATATCTCCCAATATAGACACGACATCCTCGTTCAAAACAACAATGACGCCTACCATGTCTCTTTAACGTTCCAATGTCAAACTCCAAAAACATAAAACAAAGCATCATTCGCACATGACATGGGTGGTGCACCTTCTTTCAACCCATTCACCGTCCCATTTTTCCCCTTCTTCCCCATTGTCATCATCGCCACCACCACGCTCATTGTTATCGCAAGTGCCGAAGATCAAGATACAAAAGAAAACACAAAAATTCCCAGTCTCGAAGACGATAATGGCACCATCGATATGTCATTACAACCGCCAGTATCATCAGCCGACGACCCCGATCAAGTAGTGACAAAATCAGTTTCCTTCAAACCTAGCGCGGGAGCCATTGTAGGTGTTCTAGCAACCACATTCTCCCTCACGTTTCTACTTCTTCTTTATATTAAACATTGTAATGGCGTTGCTGCTAGCAATGCAAATGCAGATGGAGAGCCGAATTTGCAAGAGAGGAAGAACTCCGGGATTGAACAGACGATTGTTGAGATGTTGCCCACGTTCAAGTTTGGTTCGTTGAGAGGACAAAAACAAGGACTCGAATGTGCAGTTTGTCTCACAGGGTTTGAGGATCATGAGACACTAAGGTTGTTGCCAAAATGTAAACATGCTTTCCATATGGAATGTGTGGACACGTGGCTTGGCAAACACTCCACGTGTCCGCTCTGTCGGTATAAAGTCGACCCTGACGACATAGTTCTTTCTCAAGAAGTTCTTTCTCAAGAAGTTCTTTCTCAAGAACTGTTATTATCGTCAGACGTCGAAAGTGGGAGAGTTATGAGTAATGTCATAAACAACAATGAGTGGTCACAACAAGAAAATGAAAGTATAGATTCACGGAGAGTTTCTTTTATGGGAGAGAGGAATAGTGAAGCGCCATTGTTTATAAGTCATTCAAGAAAGGTAAAGAGTGAAAGTGTTATAGGAGAACATAGGTTAGATCATCGTATAATTTTGTCTCCTACTTGTTCCTACACTTCACATAGTGGTGTTCAACAACGGTGGAGCAATTTTGAAACAGATGACATGCTTTACTTAACTTCTGATAGGATTATTAGTTGTAGTTCGTCTTCACGTGATGGAAGGAGAAGAAGGATGAGGCGTAATCATGGTGGTGCAGATGATGAGATGGAGAATGGTTTTGTTGGTGGTGGTGAGCAGAGGAGGAGGAGGAGTGAATGGGATTTGAGGAGTACTATGTCGGAGATGACAGGGATGATGAGGTTTTTGAATAGGGATAGAAGGAGGGGAAGAGAACGTCGTGGTGGTGGTGGTCGAGAAGAACAAGAGAGACAAAGGGAGGGAGTTGCTTCAAGGTGGTGGGCTTGGATTTCTAGGTCACAACAACAATCATATAGTAGATCAACTTCTGAATGATGATTATATTTTTTAGTTGAATTTTGTTACTATAGTTTGGGTCCACGTTTACTCAATATTTTTATGTCTTAATATTCCTATTACTCGAGTAATGGGGGTTGTTGGTGACTTTTACTTTGCATTTTCATTTTTGTAGCTTAGGGTAGCGCATAATTAGTTTCACAAAAGGATTTTTATGATAGTTGTAATATATTTTTAACCTTGTTAACCAGGGATATAGATCGTGTTATTGTGTGAAAGTTAGGCTACAAGTAGTTTACTTTCATTAGATGAATTGAGAGGTTGAGATGATGCCACGCCGAACTGTTGTAAATTAAAAAAAAAAGTTTTTAAACACTTAAAAAAGATTGAACCAAGAACCCGATAGTCTTGAAGCCACCATCGCTGACGAAGATCATCGTCCCAGACCATCCACTATTGATCATTGATGTTACCACTCTTCCGTTGTGTAATCCTCTGCTTTCCTCTTTTCCTTGTCCATTGTCGGTCTTCTTTGCAGTCGTCAATACGCTACAATCAGCTTATATTTTCGTCTCCTCTTCCTGTGCTTTTTATCTTTTGATTTTCTTCCTTATCAATCATATTTAATTTAGTTTCATTTGTTATGAATGTGTTATTGTTACATATCAATTCATTTGGTACTGTTATGGTACAACTACGATTTGATTTGCATGCCATGATTGTGAGAGTAACCAAAATTGAAAAAAGCATTCATGTAGATTGACGATAGTAGCATAGAGAATTTGGTCACCAGAGATGACAAGGTGAAGATGGTAGAACTCACGACTAGAAAGTTGAAGAGGTTCTGACTGATGTATTATCTGTTAACAATAGTAAACCCATATAGAAATATAGAGAAAGAAAAGACTTTTTAATTTAGGGTTTCAATAATATATGCTAGTAATGTACTAAACTACCCTTACAAACATATGATAAACTAATATATAATAATAATAATAATAATAATAACTAACATCTCCCCTCAAACTCACGATGCATAGTAGAAATCATTGAGAATTTGTCAATCAAAAAATGAATGAAATGCGTCTTCGTGAACAAATCAGCAACCTGTAAGGTGGAGGAGACAAACATGTAGTTCTAATGAGGAGGATGAGGGAAGAAGAAGGCTCTGAAACTGGGTTCCCCGAAGATAACGATATATGTGAAGAATGGCTGCCCAATGTATTGTAGTAGGAGAGACAACAAACTGACTAACAACATGAACGACATAAGCAATATCTGGTCTAGTAATTGTAAGGTAGACTAGGCTGCCAACTAAAGTACGATATAAGGTGGGATCTGGTAGAGGAACTCCATCGGATGAAGTATATTTCACATTCAACTCAAGAGGACTGACTATCCACTACTCTAGTATCAGAAAGGTGAGTTTGTTCAAGAATGTTGGCAATATACTTAGATTGAGAGAGAAGATAACCTCTAGGAGAGTAAGCAACTTCAATGCCCAAGAAGTACCGAAGAGTTCCTAAGTCCTTCATCTCAAACTGTTTGGCTAACTGTAACTTCAAATTATTAATTCCATCCATATCATCACCTGTAATAATCATATCATCAACATATAATAATAGTAGACTTCTCAAACCAAGCTCGTGGAGTTTGTTTCAGACCATATAATGCCTTTTTCAACTTACACACTTCCCCTTGATTATGAGAAACACCTTGTGGGGGTACCATATTAACTTCCTCTTGAAGATCACCATTAAAAAATGCATTTTTAACATCCATTTGAGAAATATGCCACTGACGAATAGATGCAACTGCAATAAGAGTGCGAATAGTAGTCATCTTAGCAACCGGAGAAAAAGTTTCTTCATAATCCATACCATATTGTTGAGAGAATCCCTTAGTAAGTTCAAACAATAAAAGGAAAACATTAAATTGAAAACTCGTGGGTTGCCTCCCACGCAGCGCTTATTTAATGTCAATAACTCGATGGCTCAGGAGTGCAAGCACTCATGGTGGTTCTCTCAAGAATGAATCCTCGATCGAACTATTAATAATCTTCGGTTTTCATGGCCACTTATCAAGCCATTTCACATATCCCTCACCTTTTCTTTTCTTTCTTCTGTAGGGTGGTTCATTCTTTTGGACTTGTGGTGGTGGTTTTGGGTCTATCCTAAGTATCAACTTTTCAAGTCTAGGCTTAGTTATTTCATCCACCATCTCAAATGTTAACCTTCCCGTCTTAATGCTAATGGTTTCCCTAGTTTTATAGTCCTCAAATTTCCTCTTTTTATGCAGGACCTCAGGCGAAGGTGCATTTGTGTGGATATTTTTCAATATCTCCACATGTTGATTGGATTGGGAGTCTACCTGAGCTTCTATAAAACTTTGCGGGAAAGGAATCGGTGGGGTACATGGAGGAGGAACAACAATAGTTGCTTCCTTCTCTACCTCTTCTACAACCTCCCTTTCGGGTGATGTTGGTGGATTTTTCTCAATCTCTACTCTTTTCTCACCAGAACTCTCCTGCACCTCATTATTACTCTCTTCAACCTTATTATCACTCTCCTTAAGATTTTCAATTTGTTTTTCGCTACTAGTTGTTACAACATACACATTCTCCTCAGGGGAGGGTCCTAGAGGTGTTTGGGAAAACATGGAGATTTGGGCCTCTAATGCCTCGTTCTGAGTCACTAGGGACTCGACCGCATTGTCCAGCTGCCTAAGAGTTTCATTATTATCGATACTTTGTTTTCTTACCTCTTCATTATGGATAGTTTGTGCCTCTACAAAGTGCTTCATCATAGATTCTAGCCTAGAGTCAATTAACGTCGCATCGAAATCCTCCAATGATGTTTCGAGGTTGAAATTATAGGATTCTTGCGGTTCCTCAAAGTGAGTTAACGTTGCATTTTGTGTCTCCACAAAGCGCTCTATCTTCATTGTTTCTAGTCTAGAGCGAGTTAGTGTCATAGTCATATCCTCCATTGACGCGTTGAGATTGGAATTCTGGTATTCTTGCGACTTCTCAAAATATTGGGCGGGTTGATTGTAGAGGAAATTTGGTTGAGCATAAGTTAGCGTCTCATTGTAATCCTCCAATGATGTTTCGAGATTGGATATTTGGTACTCTTGCGACTCCTCAAAATTATGGGATTGATGGTTGTAGAGGTAGTTTGGGTGAGAGTGAGTTGGTGACATATTGAATTTCTCCATAAGTATGTCAAGGTTGGATTTATGGGATTCTTGTGATTCCTCGAAATACTGAGAATGAGAGTTGTATAAATAGTTTGGTTGATACATAATTATAGAAATAAGAGTGCCTTAGTCTATACAGTGTAATAATAGATTAACAATATTGACTGTTGGTCCTCGGCAACAGCACCAAAAACTTGATGAGTGAATTTCGCAAGTGCACAGAAATATCGAAGTAATATAAAAGATTGTCGAACCACATAGACCAATGTCAACCTACTGTAACCTATCGTTACTTTGTAAAGCTAAGGCTAATGAATAATTAGATTTGGGGAAAACTAAGAACTAAAATTAAAATAAATGGACTTAGGAAATAATACTAAAACGAGGTCAGGATATGATTTCTGCATTCCTGAAGGACTAATAGAAAACAGGTACTAATTACGACTATAACCTAGTTCTGTAGAATATACTAACTTAAAGACTTTGCCTCACGCACTCGCGGTATTTGGGAATAAACAAATTTAGGTTCAACAACCTTGGCAGGTGTATTGAAGCAAAGATCTTTAGTCATGATCTCAAATGGATGATGATATTGAGAGGGCATGTATGCCTCTTTTGGTTGACTGAGATATTCAAGAGGATCTTCCCATCCAGTTGGTTGGATGTCTTTGATTGAAATTCTTGAACTTTCAGGGGCGGTATATTTTACCTTAAACTTTGATTGATTGAAATTCTTTATCATCTTGCTGGAACATGCCTTCGAACTTATCTGAAGGAGGATAAAACGATGTATACGGTTCTTCATGAGATATATATCCAGAGTCATTGAGATAAGTCTTCCATTTTTCAGAACCAGAGAGATTTTATTCAGCGCCTTCTTCAATAAGGACATTAACCTCTTGAGGAACAGGGTTAAGGAAACCTCCGCTGTGGAACACTTCTTTGATTGGACGAAGAGTTTAATCCTTTTCAGTGGATTTTGAAAGTACTAGAGTAAATCTAAGTCCTGTTTTGGTTTCATTGTTAACAGGAATCACAATTTGTCCCTAATCGGCGGCAGTACCGTCTTTCACTATTTGGGCTGCTTTTTTGTAAGAGGATATATATGATCTATTTTTCTTTGTAGATTCATCTTCTAACGAGAGACCTTTGAACTGCTTTCCTTCTACATCGTCAGCAATGATGAAAGAAAAAGTGGACAAGTGGCTTACCAATAAGGCTTGCTCCCCACTAATGGTTACCAACTTTCCATTTGTTATAAACTTTAATTTTTGGTGGAGCGTAGATGTTACTTCCCCAGCATCATGTATCCATGGTTGGCCTGGCAAAAAACTATAGGCGGCTTGAACGTCCATAACTTGGAAGGTGACTTGAAAAGTATGCAGACCAATTGTCATCGGAAGATTGATTTCACCAATAACAGATTTTTGCGATCCATCAAAAGCTTTGACTACTACACCACTGCATTTCATAGGTGTTCCTTTGTAAGATAAACAAGCGAAAGTCGTTTTAGGCATTACGTTTAAAGAAGATCCAGTGTCCACTAGCACGTTGGACAAAGAGTCAGATTGGCAGTTCATAGAGATATGCAAGCAAAATTGTGATCCCTACCCTCTTCAGGGAGTTCTTCATCACTGAAGCTCAGATTGTAGCAAGCCGTTATATTGGCTACTATCCCACCAAATCGGTCGATAGTCACATCATGATCTACAAAGGCTTGACCCAAAAATCTCATCAGGGTCTCTCGATGGGCTTCAGAGTTTAAAAGCAAAGAGAGTATTGAGATTTTGGAAGGAGTTTGCATCAGTTGATCCACAACTTTGTACTCACACTTCTTGATCAGCTTTAGAATTTCATCAAAGTCAGGATTGATATTGGTTCCATCAGAGGGACCAATGTTTAAGTTTGGATTATCAGTGGGAATTCCTACAGGATTCACAACGGGTACATCCACAGGACATTGCCTAGCCACATGAGCGATAGGATGCTTTAGTGGCAAAAGGGTATGCACACGCCCACTCCTCGTTACTCAACTTACTTCGGCGATGTTAACTACGAATGAAAGAGTAGGTATGGGAACTTCTTTCCCATTTTCCATCATTGTTGCATTTTATTGGTAGGGAACTGATTTGTTAGAGTCATAAGGAACATGTCCAAGTAGACAGATGGTCAAAGGAGATACAAGAACCCTTGGATTATTGTAGGTGACCTCTATGCACTCTGGCATATTGAAATGAGGAATGATGACGTTTATTTCAGGAGTTGCCGAGTTGATATCTGAGACTAAATGCTCATGCAGATTAAATCCTATCATATTCACTTCATTCTCATTCCTACTTCTGAGGATTCGAATGTAGCCATTATCCATTAATCGCTGAAGATCTATTTTCATAGTAGAACACCCACGAGAATCTCTAGAAAAATCCTACAAGATCTGTAGTTATGTTGAGAAAAACCACCCATTATGCAGAAAGTGGCATGCATCTGTACTAGATTTGCTCTTACAAAGTTTATGTCGAATACTTGATATTGGCCAGGACATCCATACACCATGTTCATAGCGCGCCCTCCATGATTAGGGAGCGGATTCGCTTGTACATTCGGATTCATATCCATAAAAGAAAGAAGGTTATCTCTAACTAATCTTTGAACTTCAGCCTTCAAAGTTATGCAACGTTCGAGATCATGGCCAGGTGCCCCTTGATGAAAAGGACATGACACATCAGCTTTGTACCACCAAGGTGACTTATCAGGCATTGGCGGTGGTGCTCTAGTTTGAACAAGATTCCTCTCAATTAAAGAAGGATATAATTTTGTGTAAGACATTGGAATTAGGTCAAACTGTAAAATTCTAGGAGCACGATTCTGATTGTTGTTAAATGGCTGAGCCTGTTGTCGAGGCTGCTGATTCTGTTGTTGAAATTATTGGGTAAATCCCATGTTTGTAGTTGAACTAGAAAATGGTGCGATAGTAGCTACCTGTTGTCGGTGATTAATGTTTCTTCTTGGTATCCCTTGGGATACCATTCCAACATCTTGTTCTTTCTTCTTTGGGAAACCACTTCCAAATTTCTTGGTTCCGCTTGAAGATTCAACTTCTTTGGTCAAACGTTCTGCTCAGACTCCTTCTTCCAATCGCATCCCCACATTTACCATTTCGGTGAAATCATTTGGAGCACTGGTGATCATGCGCTCATAATAGAAAGGGCCAAGAGTATTCAAGAAGATCTTGGTTATCTTTTTCTCTTCCAATGGTGGATTGATTTGGGTAGCGATTTCCCTATTTCCCTCCATAGTTGGGCATACTCTTTGAAAGTCTCTTTATCCTTTTGAGACATTGCTTTGAGTTGGTCTCGATATGGATCCATGTCCAAGTTATACTTATATTGTCGAGCAAAGGCCTCACCTAGGTCGTTGAAAGTTTGAATGTTAGTACTATCCAACCCCATGTACCACTTTAGAGCGACGACAGTAAGGCTTTCTTGAAAGTAGTGAATGAGCAATTAATGATTATCATTTTGAGTAGACATCTTACTAGCATACATCACAAGATGGATTTATGGTCAAGAGTTACCTCTGTACTTCTCAAAGTCAAGCACTTTGAACTTGGTTGGTATTCTTAACTGGGAACCAGACACGGATCGTGGGCATTTTTCCCAAACAAATCCTTTCCAAGGATAGATTTGATCTCTAACTGAATCTTATTGAACTGTTATTGGAGATATTCTATACGGACACGAGGATCCGTGTTGTCGCCAAGATCATGATAAACTCCATTATTCACATAAGGGATAATGTGAACCATGGGATTTGAATTTGTCACAATTGGTTGAGAAACCGACATAGTGACTTGAGGAATGGTTACTCTGGGTTGCAAAATGAACGCTGGATTCTGCAAAGTAGGAACCTCAGTTGTGGTTATCGGTACTTCAGAAGCATTTTGACGAAAACCTACGCCGAAGTTGAAAGGCATTCCCCAAGGGTAACCCTTTGGCATGGTGAAAAGCGGATTACTAACTGCGACAGCAGAAACTGGAGTAGTAGTGATTTCTGAAATCATTGTCGCTTGGATTTGGTTGTTAGGTGTTAGTTATTGATTATGCGCAAATAACAATAAGCTTACCAAAGCATTGAGTCTTTCCACTTTCTCTTGAAGTGTGGTTACTGTACCACAAAGCTCAATATTCTCTTGTTCGAAATCTTCCATTGCTTTTTTTTATTTGCATGAGTATTGTATCTGCAAGCTGACCGTGAACACAGTCGGGAAACTCTAAGACACAACAGCTAGACGATCTATGGAGAAAATTCCAAAAGATAAGACTCTAGCTAACAAACTCGAAATTCGAGATGATGCATGATTATGAATGCAAAAGAGAAGAAACGATTTTTACAAAGAATTTTTAAAAGAGAAATTTCTTGCAAACATTTGAACACAAAACTTTCATTTTATTGATATATCAAGGAAAGATTACAACAAGTTTTTTTGGAGCATAGCTCTTACAACAAAGCGAATGAAAAATAAAATCTAAACTATCCTAATAAAGCATCTTCATCGGATGAAGGACCAAATGCTTGATGCAGCTTCAACTTCAGGATCTCTTTCTCATAGTAAGCTTTCAATTCAGCTTTCTCGGCTTTTAGCTTGTTAACAACGTTCTTCCACTCGTCAAGAGCAGGAGTGCCATTTTTCAATTCTTCAAGCTTTCTTTTTCTTTCTCTGATGTATTTCTTAATTGCGTCATTCTTTTGAAGAATTTTCTCATCTTTCTCCATGAGCCATCCATCTTGAAAGTAGAGCGTTTTTTCATGATCTTTGACCTGTTTCTTAAGCTTTACATTTTCAAAGTCAGCCTTAAGAAATTTTTCTTCCAAAGCATCTTTCTCTAGCCTCATTTTAGCCAAATCTTCTTGGTATTCTCCCTTAGTATCAATGGTAATGGTGATCGATTTAGATACCACCGGGAGCATGGGTTCTTCATAATCATAAGGCATTCTAAATTCCTTAACTCTTTTATTTACCCAACAAGTGTAGATTTCCATGGCTGCACAATTCTTTACCTTACCTTTTTATTTTCTTCGAATATGGTTCCAAGATCTTATCATTTTGGCTTTCAAACCTTGGGAATCATCCCCTTCATGATAAAAGTAACCCTCTACTGTGAGACCAATGGGTTTACTTGAGTTCGCATACCAAAGTTGACGTCTTGCCAAGAGTGGGTTGTAGTTAATTCCTCCTTGTGTACCAATGAGAGGTACATTGGCAAACTCTCCATAACTTTCAATGATTTACATCTCATTGTAGGCCAAAGTATACCAATGAATATCATCATTAGTAAGAGACATAAGTCTTTGAGGCCAATGCCAACCAATTTTGTTTTCTTTGAAGATAAGAGACTTAGGCAAGTTTGAAACAATCCATTTGAACAACAAAGGCACACAACACACAATAATTCCATCTCCTTGACGATTCCTATGATGGACAGAGAAATACGTATCACCAAGCAAAGTGGGAACAAGATTTCCAATCAAAAATATCCTTATGACGTTGATATCAACAAAGTCTTTTACGTCAGGGAACAAAAACAACCCGTAAATGAGTAAATCTAAAATAGCCTCAAAAGATACCATACCACCTACTTCGGTAAAACTAAAAGCTTTCTCCATTAGAAACTTTGAAGTTAGTCCTAAGAGATTTCCTTTGGTAGTCAAGTTTTTGTCTATCTCAGATTTCCTTAAATGAGTTATCACTGCAATGACTTGTGGCTTCGGAATGACTTCCAAACCATTGAAAGGCACTTTGTCAGACACTAGGATACCTAACAAATTTGCGTACTCTTCCAAAGTAGGCTTCAACTGGTAATCAGGGAAAGTGAAACAACGATAGACATGATCGTAAAACTGAACCAAGGTATTAAGAAGTCCTTCATCAATGTTAGTGTTCAAGATAGTTAAAAGAGTTCCATAGCATTTTCTGAAATCTGAGGGATCTTCGACCAAGGATGCTAACTCTTTTAACTTTTTCACATCAGGAAATCTAAAACCGTATCTCTTAGTGTTTCTTATTCTTACATCAATCCCTCTAACCTAGAATGTTTTCAAAGAAAATTTCTCTAAATTATTTGGAAATTTTATGGAAAGAAAGAGAAAAAAATGGAAAAATGCATGGATGCATGGATGCCACAAAGATGCAAACATGGTTATACACAAAATAGGTTCAAGCGTTCGAAGTCACGAGCATGAGGTCAACGATAAGAACCAAACATGGGTAAGTACTATGGGTTTAATCACATGTAAAACATGTTCTACTGATAATACAAGGTCTATGCTTCTCTTTGAAATATTATCGGTTTAAACAACTAACTCGTAGTCCAATAATATTTTTCAAGAAAAACTCGCCTGATCGTAGTCTCGCATGACAACTAATTCAAGTCTATACCTGAATAGTTTTCGCACTACATCCTAAATGGCCAGGATGAGTTATGGGTTCTACAGCCAACTCAGCTTCGCTAGTTCGCTTGAAAAGCAAAAATGCCTTTGCAAATAACTTGCTAAACAAAATTACCCCCAAGAAAACCTCCACTGAGCGAGGAATCTCAAATTAACTTATTAAGGACTGAGACTCCTCGTAAGTTTTAGAGGACTATACCCCAACATAATTCTTAAAATGTTTCTTAAATTCAGGTTAGGATTTTTTCCATCACATGAAATCGTGATCAACAGAACAAAACACATAAAAATAAAACAAACAAATGCACAAATGAGGCTTAAGCCCTTTTTTTCTTTTTTTGAAACAAAGAAAAGCTTGGTACTCCCCAGCAGAGTCGCCATTTTTCTGTTCGCGATAGAAAGTGAAGAACGAGGGAATCAAATCGGAATTCGAATCTCTGGCTCAAAACAATTTACTCTTCGATTTTTAGTTTAAAAGATGTCGCGAGCACCAAGCTTTATTGTTTCCAAACAAGAAAGTAAGGGGAAAGGGGAAAGCTGAAATACCCTAAAATTGATATACAATACGATTAGTGTGAGCTAAACGCAACACATGAGGGAGTGACCTGGGTAAGAGGGTTGGTTATATAAAGGGAAGGTATTAGCATCCTATATATCTATAGTATTCTATAGGAACCTTTTGTGCGTTTGTTTTATTTGTTATGCTATTTTGGAAATTTTCTCCTTTGGGATTTAATAAGGATATGTTAGGAAGGAACCTAAGTTTATTTATTATGATTATGCTCGCAAAGATCATTGGATCCTCTACATACATATCCCCTAGAGGGAATCCGAGAATTTGTAGCTCGGATCTAAGGGAAACTAAGTTTTGTTTGGTTTGAGAGAGAAAGAAGTATGGTCGCCAAGGGTGAGACCTTGTGCTTACGTATTCTCAAAAGGAGGTTGATAAAGTTAGAGAAATCGTAGTTCCCACTTATGTGCTAGTGGAAGCTAAAATTTTAAGAGACAACGACAAGTGTTATCTTAATGAAAAATGTATCTAATTTATTTCATCACATACATTTTTGAAAATTTGATTGTTTAAATCTTTCATTGTAAGCATTGAGTGTTTTTCTTGAGTGTACAAGCATTACCACTTACAAGTTAAGAAAGATGTTTGAAAACGTTTGAATCTTTCATTGTAAGCATTGGGCATTTTGCTTGAGTGTACAAGCATTGCCACTTACAGTTAAGAAAGATGTTTTGTTTGAAAAAGTGTTTGTTTTGAAAACTGTTTGATTTGAATGTGATGCTATAGATGAGATACTTCTTCCATAGAGATGATTCATGTTTTATCTCTAAGGATAGATGTTTTGTTATTGTTTAGGGGGATGCGTTTAAGAAGCATGTGGTTCCTTATATTGTAAGCCCAAGAGGAGGCTATCCGAGGTACATCGAGGGTCCTTTTATTGTGAGCCCAACAGGAGGCTTCCCGAGGAACATCGAGAGTATTTGTATTAGGATCCTAAGAGGAGGATATAGGGTATGACTGACTTTGCTTAAAGAGTGATTTCACCGGGAAACCATACTCTTTGGGTTCTATCCTAGCGAAGGTGATTCTTTGTATTGAAATCCCAATAGGAGGCTCTTAGAGATTTCTAGGTCTCTTTCTTGTATGAGACCTAAGAGAAGGCTAAACTCAATGAGGGATTTCTTTTGTACGAAGCCTAAGGGGAGGCTAACTCAACGAGGGAGTTCTTTTATACGAAGCCCAAGAGGAGGCTATGGGGAACCTAGTTGTTATACTAGTTTTAATGACATAAATAAACATGAACAAGTATATGAACAAGTATATATATGACAAAGTTTATGTGTGTGTTCATAAGAGTTTATGAAGGAAATATATAAACAAGTGTTTAAAACAAGGAAATAAAAGCTAGTGTACTTGGATATATACAAAAGAGTGTGAAACCAATATATAAACAAGTGTTTAAAACAAGCGGATAAGCTAGTATACTTGGATATATACAAGGGAGTGGGACTTACACCTTAAGGGAGGCCCACCGGAATAAGAGCAGTTTCACCGAGAATAATGCTCCTCTTAATACCAGTGGAATTGGTGTATAGACAAGCGGAATAAACTAGCGAACGATACTAGTTTATACTTGAATATTTGCAAAAAAGTTGGATATGTACAAGGAATTGAATGTGTACACAAAGGGTGGATATGTACAAGGAAACTAAATATGTACATAAGAGGGTTGGGACTTACACCGTAAGGGAGGCCCATGATCAATTTGATTTTGAATTCGAAATATTTTCGAGGAAAAAACCTAGTTTGGTTTGTATTTTCAAAGATTTAATCGAATCGATCATGGAAAAGAGGTGTAAAACATTTTGAAAGATTTGAAAAGATTTGAAAAGTGAAAATTATTCACAAGAGGTTTTGAAAAAGATTAGGTTTGAAAACCAAGAAGAAAACATTTTTTGAAAGTATTGAAAAACACTTAAAAATGTCTATTTTAAACCTAATAAAAATATATCAAAAGAAAATATATTTTTTTTCATTTTTTGACATAATCATAAAATAGGTATATTATGAAAATGTATAATAACTCATACAATATTTAGGGGAAAACATAGGAAGCACAATTAACATCAGCTGATCAATGCTTAAGGATCATATTTCCAACATAGCCAGGGGATAACATAGACCACATCTCAATAGGAATCTCTTCAGATCTTCAATCTGATTTTGAGATGATGGATGCCAATGTCTGTACCTACAGAGGAGATTCCCTATACTAGGTTTCTAGAACAGACTTATTTGGGCATAATACATATACAGACTTATGAAGTCTGTCTCCTTAGCTACTTCAAGACAATACTCTTTATCAAAAGATAGAGTATTCACAACATAACACACAGTGGTTGGATCACAGTACTCCCTTTCACATGGAATCTGTGCTATAGTCACAGACTTCCTTAATTTTGGTTCCTTTGATCAGAAGGTCTTTCTAGAAATTTGCTCACTCATATACATAAAGGTTTTGGAGTAGTCAACCTTTAATCTATACATCCATAAGATGACATATGGAGTAGATAAACTGTTTATCTTATCCTTATCAACTTAGCACCCAAAACATTTGTTCTTCAACTGGTAGTTGCATACCTGTTGATATGATGTTCTAACATCCCATAGAATATCAGTTCCATCTTCTTGGAACACACCATCATTGATAGTCTTCAAGGTATCCACAATACTTGGGTGCACATGAGGGTCACTGATCAATTGACTCTCATAGACTTTATTAGAGAATTCCTTTATGAGTGGACTTGAGTAAAGACTCAAGTGTATTTGACACCTTTAACATCGTTGGAAGCATCCAAATACAATTTTGTTGAGAAATACAGCCTTAGTATCTTTCCATACTTCAGGGTCACATCAAAAATCATAAAGCGGAATATATAGACACCTCAACAACACAAACAATGCTTGTACCACATTTCAAGCATACACAAGGCATCCTAGGATTGAAAATAAGTCAATCTTATGCACAACAGCTTCTCATCAAGCTGTAGACTAGACAAACACCAATACCATAACCAGAACAATGGTTCACCAGAAAAATTATAAGAGTTACCTTATCAATATCTTCACTCCCGCATGAAGGTCTTGATAATTTTTCTCTTGTTCTGAATACTGGTTGAACAGTGATCAATCCAAGGTCTTCACTCCCACATGAAGGCTTTAAAATCTTCATTCCTCTGTTCTAGCTTCATCTTATTCTTTTAACAAGAAGGCACAATTGTTCTGGTTAGGTTTATCTTCACTCCGTATAAGTCTTACATCAATAGGTCCTTCCTCCACTTCAAGGGACCATACAATATGAACCAGCCTAGTTCAAACAATACTTCAACACAAATCTTCTACCTTGTACATAACCAGAAAGAATTCCCCATGGATCTCATCCAAAAATAGACAAGATGCCTGCTCCGATACCAATTGGAATTCTGGTGCCAACAACAAACTCAGATGTCATATAAGGATGTCTTGACATCTGACCTGACATTATAAAAACAGACAAGGTAGAACTAACAATTAACAATACAGGAAACAAAAGAACACCCAGAATTGTTCACCCCGTTTGGTTCTAACTAATCTATATCTGGGGGCATACCAAGTCAAGAATGAAGTCCACTATCAGTAGTACTAATTCAGAGTTAAACCTCCCCGTTTACACTCCTCACTTAATCCCTACCCAATGACCCTTCTACCTAAGATAGCTCACTTAGATATGGAATATCCCTATTCCACTTCCAATCACCACAGTGATGTCTAGCAGTCAACATGCCAACTACTGCATCAACAACTTGATTTCCACTAACTCTTCAAACACAGAAAAGTAGAAGTCATAATTCTATCACAAACTAACTAAGTCCTAAATCATATAGCTTCTAGCTTAGGACACACCTTGGAGTTGCTTCACAGCTTCCTCCAAGAACACAACTTCGCTCATTGCTTCACAGCTTTTGAGTGAGTAAAACAATCCTCTTGCCTACAGGCTTTGAGGTACAAAT
Source organism: Vicia sativa (assembly GCA_021764765.1). Taxonomy (NCBI): domain Eukaryota; kingdom Viridiplantae; phylum Streptophyta; class Magnoliopsida; order Fabales; family Fabaceae; genus Vicia; species Vicia sativa. The sequence goes on from CM038795.1 coordinate 184,808,680, forward strand.
TAGTGACCATCCCACAATCCAGGTGGTTCACCTACAAACCAAATCTCCTAGAGAGTTGTTACAAACTCAGCCCTAAAAACTACATCATTACTAAATTCGACTGGTGCAAAACTTAGGTTACAAAGATTCTATTTATAATCTATTACTCAACTGGACTTGAGCCTTCAAATCTTAACAAATTGTTGCTAAAAATGCTCCACAATATTCTCCAAAACAGCTTGCTAAAACTCCTCCAAGATATTCTCCACAATTTAAGGATTTCAAGTAACAACAACTAAGTTGTTACAAATATGCAAAAGATTCTCCTATAAAATTTTCCTTCAACACTTAGTTTCCTAAATGTTCTCCTTGATTTCAGATTGAGTCTCCTTCAACATAGCGCCACATAGGATTCATAATATCTTAGGAATATTCTGTTTCCGTTAAAGATATAACAAAATCCAGTTTGTCAGCTCAAACACGATGTCGTGATATCTTCTTCGACTTGTTGTTCCAGATGTTGAAACATTTCAACACAATATATTTCTTCATTAAATAGAACTTCAACCTGTTTTTTCCTTACAAATTATAAATCTTATTTAACCTATTGTTGCTATATTAGTTTGACCAAACATAAAGTCAATCCTAAAAATAGAGAATCAACAGATTCCATTAGTTTCCCTCAAATATAAAGAACTTTATGGATCTACAACAATAGTATTGTCATCAATGTTGGCATCAGATGAGTGCAAAACTTTTGTCTCCATCTGAGTTTTAATATGGTGCTCTAGATTTATATTTGTCATAACATCTTTTTGATGGACTTTTTCTATAATTAGATTAAGAACTTCTTCTAAGAAGGTTTTCTTTCCCACGAGAACATAAATAACCTTATCAGGTTTCTGAACTACCTCATTCTCCTTCCCTTAAGAGTGATATTTTCTTTTGAAGTTTTTTATGGAATGACCAATACACGAGGAAAAAGAGCAAAATTCAAGAACTTTTTGATACATGATGTCTCCAAAGAAGGCAAAACCAACTCTCTCAACTAAGATATTATAGCTAAATTCCTTTGTTAGATATAGGTTGACCAAATTTTTTATAAAATGTCTGAATGGTGAATCGATGGAATCGGAGCTCCAACACTACTAACATTAACAAAGAGAATACGAGGTCTCCAATACTGTTGGGAAAAGCCATGTATCCTAATACAACTTTAAGTCGGTGTTTGTTTGCGTTGAAGGAATAAAGTTCTTAGTCCACGGGAACAATTTGAGAACACCTTGAGACAATGTCCACTCTTTAACTGACCTGACACGTTGAACATCTTACAAGGAAGAGAAAGAAAATTCAAAGAATTCACTCCCCAGCGAAGTAACACCCCATTTTCTAATCGAGGACCACATTTTCATAAGTTTGGTTTTCAGATTCACCACTGCTAATGGCGTTGATCCTTTTGACAAAACAACGCTTCCATGAAAATGATGTTTGTAAGCTTCAACCTCAAGATTATATTCATCTTCCAAGATTGTGATGGTCAGCCTGTCTCCTTTCAGGAATGTGTTGGGAATATGACTCATCGATATATCACAAATTATTTTTTAAAATATTTTATCTAGAAATGATTGTTTTATTGAATACAAACTCTTTTATTTTATTTCTTAAAAAAAAAAAATTAACTTTAAAATATTTTTTAAGAAATTATATATATTTTTGAGAATAAAATACTTTTGAATGAAAAAGTAGGAGCATTAAAGCTCAACTTTAATGTTGAGAGTTTTTTCTTAATTTAAGAGGTCTAATTATTTTTGAACTCATATATTTTTACAATTTTAAATATAAATTTTAAAAACCTTTAATATTAGGCTTCAATTTTAAAACATACGCTTGCAACTCCAGTTCTGTTGGTAGTCTTTTGATTCTAGTGTTAAACACCATACTACCACATCAAGGTTTATATGAAGTTATGTTGTATGTTTGTTGAGATATATTTATTTGTTTTAAATGTTTAATTTACCACATTATTCCAAAGTAAGATTAGGTTTATAATAATGCTACTTATTTAATAGATTTACTTCTTCTAAAAAAAAAGATTTAATTACTTCTATTTTTTAAGAAAATTTTAAATTTGATGGAATATTGTTATTGTCATTTATTTCTGATTTAATATGACTTTTGTAATTATCAATTTATTTCTTTATTTGAATGAGATTTATTTTATTATAGTGATTATATAAAAAAATTGTCTTAAAAAAATAAACAAAAGAAAATTATCGTAATAGTTGTTTTAAAAAATAATAATAAATGATAGCAACGGTGTGAAAAGTTATATTAGAAAATACTGTAATAATATTTGATAAAAATAATTGCACGACTTAAAATGTATTAGCTAAAGATATTACTGAAACTAAAATTTTGACTTTTTGAAATATACTTTAAAAACACTATCTGAATAAAATTAATATTTACCTAAATTAAAAGACCAAACCTGATATTTTTTAATTATATTTAAAATGATATTTTTTTAATAAAAAAGGAATTACTAGATAAAAAATATTTATTATTTATAATAATAATAAGATAAATACAAAGTAATAAATTAATTCGGATTCTTTTTTCAAACTTTCAAAGAACATTGAAGTATATATAAAGACCATGAGATGAAGCCTTTCATTCATCAGTGTTCTCTCAAATTTATCATTCAACTCTCTCAAATCACACATTACAAAGATGAACCAGTTTCCTCTTTCATGGCTTTCAAAATTTCTCGATTCAGATGATGATGAATTAGATAATCAAATTAATCTTTCTGGTAAGAATTTTTACGATCATAATATTTTCATTTCTAAAATATTGAAAACTTAAATCTCTCTCTTTTTTTCTGTAATAGTCAAAGTACTTGTTGCATTGCACTATGTCATCTCTTGCAATTTATTGATTGAAGTTCTTTTAATTTTTTAAAAATGAAAAGAAAATATGACTTATCTTTTAAAGTTGGGTAATGAAACTTTTAATCTAAATTATGTTAAAATTTTAATTTATTTTAAAACTAAATAAACCTGATATTAAGTTATAGCATCTGATTGGTTGAGAATTATAATATCCAAATAATTAAAGTGTAAGAGCATGTTCAACTAAAATGAATAATAATGTTGTATATTTTAAATCTATGATATAGTTTTTAAAAAGAATGATTTGGGGATCTAAAAAGAAATAAACGTATAATTTATTGTTGTTTGTCTTTTATTTATCTGTAAACCTACTTTTTTAAATATTAAGTAATATTGATTAAATAGGGTTAAAAAAATATAAAGTTTAATTTAATTATTTTAATTGAGTGTATTAATATGTATAAGAAAAATATATATATTTATCGAATTATATATCTATCTAATGTATAGCATATATTTGTTATTATTTTGCAATCTTTTCTGTCCAAATTATTTCTAGCATCTCATATAAATGGCAAATTTTCTGTCCTTATCATATGTGAATCCTAACATTTCCAACTTATTTTACAATTAATTTTTTGTATCAATAAAAAATTAATATTTTGATTATGTATCTAACTATTATACTTGCTATTTCTCATGTAGATAAGATAAATGATTTTGCTAGTATTCTTTCCCATGATGTTGTGGGAGTTGGTGGTAACTCTAACTTAGAGATGGATTTGAACACAATAGAAAACATGGCTGACAACAACAAAAATTGTGAGATGGAAGCTGTGAAACTATCAAATTCCTCCTCTTATAAAAATTATGATAAACAAGTGATAAGAGATTTCAGTGATGGAGTAGCTTCATTACATACAACTCAGGTAGAATTCATTTATATTCTATCTTTTATTTGTGTGTATTTACATCCCTCAACATGTGACACAAGATTTCAATGGTGGAAATCTATGTTCAATTTTTTCAGGTTAAATCTATTGACACTAATTCCGACATGGTAATTCTTTTTACCCTCTCATAGATTCTTAGTAAGACTCGTAAGAATAACTCCTTTATAGAATGTGTAATTATGTAATCCATCCATGTTGTTTATGACAAAGGTTAAAGTATATTTGTTTCACATTTTAGGCGCGATTATAGATCACTTAATCTCGTTAGATTATTATGTACCATTTCAAGTCATTCTCTTATATATCTCAATTAGTATATTATGCATTATAAATTACATTTCTATTTGATTGAAGGTGAATTTTGTCTAATCTTTTTGATATATAAAGTGTCAAAAAAATAAGCAATAAAATAGTTATATCTTACATAAAGCATTTAAGCAAACACATCCTTTATATATTATAATATTTTTTGTTGTATATTGTGTTAATTTAAATATTCACCGACTCTTTTTATGATGTGACACTTAATTTTATTTAGATTTTTGATGAATTTATCTATCCAAAAGGGGATCCTGATGCTGTTTCTATAAGTAAGAATGATGTCGATTTACTACAACCAAAAAGATACATCAATGATACGATTATCGATTTTTACATTATGTAAGTTTGTTTCCATATTTTTTTATCTTCTTTGATTGCCTTTAGTTCTTATATTTTTATGTTGAACCATGGATCATTCATTTTTTCTCTTTTTCTGTTGTCCTTTAATTTATTAACATTAGATTCGTTCAAATGATTTTCATAAATGAATTTTAGAGATGAAATTTTTAACCATGTGGGATGAACTAATAAAAAAAATGCTAAAAAATCAATATTAGGATATTGTTAAGCATGTAACAACTATTAAAAAAAAGTAATTTGAATTTTAATATACATTGTAAGTAAATAAAAAATGGATGTAACAGTTTTCAAATTTATATTTTTGACAGATATCTGAAGAATAAGATAGAAGAGAAGGAAAAGGCTAGGTTTCACTTTTTCAATAGTTTTTTCTTTCGAAAATTGGTTGATATGGACAAATTTAAACCTAATATTTATGACGGAAAATCAGCATTTTTGCGTGTTCGCAAATGGACAAGAAAAGTGAAATTATTTGAAAAAGATTATATTTTTATACCAGTGAACTTCAAGTAAGTAACTATCATACTTCTCTTTGATGTTAGTTGTATTGACGTTTCTTATTATAATACAATTTTGGCTATGATTGCAGTCTTCATTGGAGCTTAATAGTAATTTGTCATCCTGGTGAAGTGGTTAATGTTAATGGTGAGTTTTTGGATTTTTCAAATCAAGTAATTTCTTTTATATTTTTTTCTAAGAGATTATGTTATGATTCATATTTCAGATAGAGAGTTGGACAAATCACTTAAGATACCTTGCATATTGCACATGGATTCTATCAAAGGATATCACAATAATCTTAAAGACATTGTACAAAGGTGTTTTAAGTTTCTCAACTATACACTTCTAACCTATTTCCCATTCTTTGTTTTTCTCCAAATTTAGTTTGTATGTGTTTTTTTTAGGGTTAAATAAGTTTTTATCCTTATAAATATTGCAGTTTTTATTTTTAGTCCCTCCTTACCTTTAGGCAACAGTTTTTACAAAAAAAACATTGTCAAAGCCAGCTAAAACCGTTGTCAAAATCTATGAAAAACTAAAAATGAAACTACAATATTTATAGAGATCAAAAACTTATTTAATTTTTTTTTATATAAAATGTTTAGTGTTGTGTGAAAAAGCTGGCTTGAAATTAAGCTTGTGTTTTATCTTGAAATGAAGAACAAACCTGAAAATGAATGATTTTAAAGTCATTACATTGTTATGCTCTTCATGTTTATAAGTGTTGGTTCTCCCATGCAAAACTTAGTTATAACCTACAAGTTGCCTATTCACCTTTTATTTACGTGCATTTTAAATTTATGTTTTTATGCTCAAATTCTTTTCACTAAACAAAAGAATAATTATCATTGTGCGATGTAAAGCATTGATCATCTCTAGTTTTCACACTAAAGTTAAACTTTGAACTATGATATTTGAACTTGTTTCTCTTTTTTCTTTTATCATTGTTCATTTTGTCAATTATTTTTTGGCACTCCTTATATTGATAGTTATTTGTGGGAAGAATGGAAAGAGAGGAAGAAGGATACATCTGGAAAAGATCTTTCATCAAGATTTTTGGATATGCCTTTTCTCTCAATTGAGGTATTACTTGCTTACATTTCACTTATAACTTGGTGATGATTATTTAAGTTATTGATGAAGACCTTTCTATTTTCTTTATTTGATGGTCTTTTTACTAATATTTTGTGATTCAATGTCATTTATAGGTACCACAACAGGAAAATTCATATGATTGTGGCATCTTTTTGCTTCATTACTTAGAGCTCTTTCTTGCCGAAGCTCCATTTAATTTCAATCCATTGAAATTAACCAAGCTTTCCAACTTTGTAAGTGATTTTCATGATTGACATTTTATAAAATTATTTAAACTACACAAAAATATTTTCATAATGTCAAAACATAATCTATTCTCCACCTTATAATATTTTAATTTGCACCTATTATATTTTGAATTTTTTAGCTCAAATTGGAATGGTTTCCACCCGAAGAGGCTTATTACAAGAGAACACTCATTCGTAAGTTAATCTTAGAACTGGTGGAAAACCATGAGTCACATGAAGGCTTTGACCAAAGAATAGAAATGAAGCCATCTTTTGATGCTTCTTCTAGTATAATTCCTAAGGGGCACATTGAACAAGAGGCTACACTAGAAACTTCATTAGAACAGTGCCAATCTTTTGACTCTCGCTCATCTAATCATTGTTTCAATGGTTTAACATCTACAATGGAGGTAAGTACCATAGTTTTGTATCCTTTGTGCTATTTTAATTTTTTGATAGTTTCATTGTCATGTAATTCTTCTTTTAATATTTCAATAAGATACTATATGATTTTGAATCCATTATTTTGCATTAATGATTTTTTTATGCTAGTAATAGTTATCTTGATGATATTATTCAACTAAATCTAAGTAATAATTGTCACACTTCTACTAAATTCATAGATAATTTCTACGTTAAAAAATAAAAACCATATTGTGCAACTAATTATGTTTGTGTAAATTTTTTGTTCAATTTATCCAAGCTTAACAAGTAATTGTTGTTATTAGTCAAAGCACAAATTGTCTTATTATTTTGATATTACCTAGTTCTTATGACCACACACTTAAATTTATTTTATTTTTATTTTTTATATTCTATTTGCTCAAACTTTTTACGAGTTGCAATAGTTTCATTCAAATAAATTTCTTTGTAAAGATAGATATTATTTGAGAAGTTATTATTTATATTAAATAAACACATAATTTTTTTTAATAGAGCTTGCCACTAGGGGAATGAATGTGATAACATAAATAGTAAAAATGAGCAAAGTGATAAAGTATAAACTCATAATAACTTAACTAATTTGTCTTTTTGTCTTTGTTTTTTCACAGGAAGATGTGAATTTCAGAAATCATCTCATGTATATGACTACACCTCTCAATTATCGACAAGAGACTGAAATTTCACCACAAACAAGTTGTTCATTACATGATTCAAATGGTGTAGAGATATCAAATATCATGTTTTCTGGCAACAAGAATTGGCATCAAGACTTGCCCGATCAAGGGACACCAACTCTACAATTGAATCAAGTTTTAGATGTAGTAGATGACAAGGACATCGATGATGATGTTGAGATTATTGACAATTTGAAAGTTGATCCTTTGATGGAGCGACAAGCAAAGAAGAGACGACTTATGCATCTGCCTTGGTGAAAGTGATAAAGTCATGACTTCTTTTACCTTCACATGAGTTTGAATAAATTTTCTAGAATTTTCTTTAGCAACATTCAAATAGTGACAATGTAACATCTTTTTATTCATCTCTCGAGAAAAAACACAATGTTTTTTAATCTCCCATACACTCAATTAGGTGATATTTATTAGATCTCGTCATTCTTTAAGCAAGGTAATTTATATGACACCTTATATATAAAATAGATAATATAATAAAAGACTTTGATATTATGCCTCAATAGTTCTTACAATAAATGTCTATTATATTTCTAATAAATTTGAGAATTTTTTAGTTTTTGCATAGTTGATTTTGTTCCTTGACATATTTTTATGTTAGTAATGTTTTTCTTAAATTTTGACATTTTTATTTGCATTTGAGAAGTTAAAATATCACTACCAAAATTTGTTGATTAACCACAGTTAAATAGCCATGGTTCAATGAGTGTGGTTACAAATTTTAGTTAGTCACAGTTACACTAATTTAATGATTTCAATTTTATTTGTCAATTTATTGATTAACCACGATTAAATAGCCACATTTTAATAATTGTGGTTAAATTTTCTAGTTAGTCACGGTTAAATTGTGGCTAATTTAACGATTTCAATTTCATTTGCCTCCACAACTAAAATGTTCTCCGCACCCTAATTTTTACACTCCTCTTTTATTTTTTACTTTTCCTCTTTTATTTTATGTTTATTTTATTACTACACTCTCTATAAAAAAAATTCTTTTGGTTTAACTTCTCTAAATCTCACATCTTGAAATCTCGGTCGAGACACACAATGAAAAAGGGTTTTCTCTCATAGTCACCGTCGCTGCCATTCATTGTTGTCGTCAATTGTTTCTGCCACAGCATACAAATACCCCACTTATTTGTTTTTTATTCCTGTATGGTAAGAACCTTAAAGTTTTTTTCTCTCTTAGAAATTGGTTAGGTTTTTTATTTTTCTATGGGATAAATTTTAAAGAATCAAAATGTTAGACTCACTCATTTAAAAATATTATTTGTTAAAATATAGTATTAATTTTGTATAATTTTTCTTCTATTTAGAATATTACATGAAACCCTTGTTATTTTTCAATGATTGATTCTTCATCAAAATGATGTTTTTACAGAAGGCACCGCTTGTTTCAAGACATTGATGGGTATACTTTTTATGTATATTATCATTTCAATGATTTTTTTTACAGGTAGTACCAATCAATGTTGTCAGAGTCGAGATCTTACATAAGATCGGTAGGGGATATTAAGATCGTAAAATATAAAATCGTAATTAAAATCGGAAGATCTTACACACTTAATTTAATAAGATCGAGACAGGATAACAAGATCGTAAAACATAAAATCGTAAGATTTTACTAAAAAAATAATACTTCAATTTCTATATTTTATATATATATATATATATATATATATATATATATATATATATATATATATATATAGCAAAGTTTGGATATTAGATATAAAATCTTCAAGTCTAAAATCTTAATCATAAAACTAAAAATCTCAAATCTTAAACCTAAATTAACAAAGTTCATGAAATAAAATACTCAAAATCAAAGAGGCTAGTATAAATCACAAATGCGCCTATATTTTGGATCATCTCCCATAATGTCAATTCCTTCATCTTCACTAATCTCATCATCATCATATCCTCCATCACCACCACCACCACCACCACCATCATCATCATCATCATCATCATCATCATCATCTCTTCCATCACCTTCGTCTGTATTAACTTCTTCATTGTCACTTTCTATATTTTCAAGGACATCAAATTCATCTACATGTGCAGTTGATTTCTTTGCATCAAATCCTCATCTAAAAATCAACTACATGTACATGACTACCACCTGCATTTTCTTCCTCAGCAACACACCACCAGCCATCATCATCTTGGAAATCATCGATTGTTAGATCTCGTTTTTTCCTTTCAGCCATATTCTTGGTCAATCTTGTATTTACCATCACATATACAAGATCATGCATAGTCTTTTGTTTCAATTGATTTCTTTTCTTCGTATGAACCTAAAAAAGGAAAATATTAAATTAAAATGAATAACATATAGTAAATATAAAAAATATAAATGATAATTTGAAAATATACCATCTCGAAAGCACTCCAATTTCTCTCACAGCCAGAAGAACTGCATGTCAAACTTAACACGCGAATAGCAAAGTTTTACAACTCGGGGTGTGCATCGCCGTAAGATTCCCACCATTGAGTCGGTATTTTGTTTTCTAGTGCATGTTGAGCTACTACACTCCAAAGAACCCTTTTTTACTCTTAAAATCCTCAAGTTGACAATCAATTTTATTCACCACTTCCATGTCTCCTCCCATCATCCTTTGTAAACATGCATACATCCCTTGTTTCACTTCACCGTCTGCTTTAAAATTAGGCTTGTAATGCAACATTGGATTAAGAAAATAACCTGCAGCATGCAAAGGCCTATGCAATTGTTTATCTCATCTGTTATCTGTTATTTTCCATAAAGGTTGGTAGCTTAAGAAAGAAAAGATTAAATTAGTTCTAAAATAAATACTAATATACGTTTATATCAAATAAATCAATTTAAGATATTTTATAAAATTATACCTTTTTTTCTTATTATTGTAGCCTGCTTGTATTTCCTCTTTTGCTTGATCAATTGCTTCATAGATATTTCCCATGGCTAGCTTCTCATCAGAATCCACCATACGCAAGACTTTAAGTAATGGAAAAGCACCATTAAAACAGATAATCAAATTTTTCCAAAAGTCCTTATTTGTGACTATATTTTCAACAAATTTCCCATCTTTTGTCTTGGCAAATTGAATATGTTTCCATTCTTTAGAAGTGAACATCCTATACAAAGCTCCCCTATTCAAATTCAAGCAACCCAAACACAGATATGATGTTGCAAAGCGAGTGATTCCAGGTCTTATCAACTCACCTCCTTCAGTATAATGATGTAACAAAGTTATAAGACCTGTCCTAGCATAAATGTATGTTGTGATCTTTTTACCCGAAGCAATAGTCTCCTTATGCATAGGTATCTTGCTCTCAAAATCCTCTAACATTAGATCAATGCAATGAGCTTCACAAGGTGTCCAATAAAACTTATTCCTTTTCTCCATCAATATTTGTCCAGCTAACTTGTAGTTTGCAACATTGTCTGTTACAAATTGAACAACATTTTCTTCCCCCACTTCCTCAACAATGTCATCCATCATTTTGAAAACTTTATCAGCTGTCTTTGAAATTCCAGATGCATCAATTGATTTTAAAAAGAAAGTTCCCATAGGACCGTTGACTAAAATGTTTATGATAGTCCTCCTCTTTTGGTCAATCCACCCATCTGTCATTATTGTACATCCAAATTTTTTCCAAGCTGCTTTATGCTCCACTAATATGTTATCTATATACTCAACTTTTTTCTTTAAATATTTTCCTTGAATGTCATGATAAGATGATGGCTTATATCTTTTACCATATTGCGCACTCATTTCACACATCTTTATAAATTATTCATCTGTTACAATGTTAAAGGAGATAGCATTGTTGTAAAAATAAGTTGCAACTTGTAGGTCAGTATCCTCCTTTTCTTTTTTCTTAAAAACATCGTTGATAGTTGATTGAGAAGTTATCCCCTCTTGAAAATATTTGCAAGACTTGAAGATTCAACTTTTTTCTTTTACCATCTTCCACATCAACCTCTAGTACGTCTTCACTTAGAGTTCTTTTCTTGATGAGGTTGGTTTGCAATTTATGAACAATAGTCCACATTTGTTTGCGAACTTCATCAGGAACAGATACACACGGTTCAACATTACTATTTGTCCCAGCTAAATGATGCTTAAATCGAAAAGCTCCGCCACTAACCTCTTTATGACAATAATTGCACTTGATCTTTCTTGATCCATCGTTTACAGGAGTCCCATGTTGTCATCCCACATCTTGTCTTTGACCAGGAGAATTTTTTGCAAATTTCTTATTTCTCACATTTCTAACACTTGGGTTTATTGGAGCAGAAAACGACATACTATTACTACTACTACCACCTGTCATCTGTCCAATTAACAAATAAACAAAGAGAACAAATCTAAGACACATAATTTAAAAAATAATCATATTAAAAAATTTAAAATTAAGAGTATTTTTTTATTAAAAGAAATAAATTCAAAAAGACAAATAAATAAATAGAATATAAAAATAGAATTAATAAACAATATAACTTTTATAAAAAATATTTTAAATTAGTTTTTTATTAAATTTTTAAAGTATATTAGTAAATAGTAACACTTTTTAATATTATATAAAAATGTCATATATTTAGTATTATATTTCAAAATAAAAATGAATTAAAAAAAAATCAAAAAAAGTAAAAATCTCAATAGAAGTTAGAAAAAAACAAATAAATTATAAACTGAAAGTAATATTATTTTTTATATTTTGTCACTGTTTTTCACATTTTCTTTATTACTATACAAAATTAGTGAGTTAATTTATTAAAAAAGTAATATTATTAAGGCTAAATTACATTTTCGGCCTCCCTATTTTATTATTTTCACGATTTTAGTCCCTCTATTTTATTTTTAAACACTTTTGGTCCCCATTCACATTTTGACTACAAAAAACGACTATGTTTCACTTTTTAAAATAAATGTTTTTCCTTCCTTTTAATTGTATAACACACAATTAATATTTTATTATATTGCCACGTATTTTAAAAAGTGACATATAAACGTTTTTTTGTAGTCAAAGTAGGGATGAGGGACCAAAAGTGTTTAAAAACAAAATAGGGGGACGAAAATCGTGAAAACACTAAAATAGGGGGACCAAAACTATAATTTAGCCTATTATTAATTTTGAATAGTATATTGTCACGTTTGGTTTTATGAGTTATAACTATACAAAACCAATTTGTTAAAAAAAGTAAGAGTATCAATTTTATAAGTAAGAGTATCAATTTTATGTACCCGTCAGTCACATTATTATTTTATTAGTTTGAAAATTAGAAGCACTTAGAAACAAGGCAAACAATTAGTATAATAATAAACTATTAAAAAGTACCCATCACTGTCATCCATACTTTTAGAAAATTAAAAATCACGTGAAAGAAATACTGAAGAAAAAACAAAACATTTAAAAATTATGAACAATTGAAGAAGATAAAGATCACAGACTAACAAAAGGCAAAATACAAAAATAGAGCATTACAAGGAACGAAAAGGAAAAACAGAACAAAAACTAACTTATTTCTTCTACTTCTTCTTCCCGGTAGTTAGATTTGAGAACACCATGAAGAGAATAATAACTATTGCAGAAGGAATTAGGATTTAGGGCTACCAACAAGATGTATTTATAGAAAGAGGGTTAAACCGGGTTTCACTTGACCCGTGTAAAAAAAAGTGTTATTTGTTCAGATTTGCGAGATTTGATTTTCCAGATTTTGAAATTTATAATTCCGTCGTGATTTCTGCTAGGTAAAGATCTTACTTGTGATCCAGATCGGTGGAGGTGATTGAGATCACAAGATCGTGCGATTCCATGATCTGGATCGCGATCTTGACAACATTGGTACCAATGTATATCTTCATTCATCCCTGTATAAACACACTACAAAGAATGCTAAAGCCATAAAGTCATTGTAAGTTACCGCCTGTTGGTAACCATTTCAGTATTTTGTCATGAAGATGTAGGCATTGTTTTGCTTGTATATCTTAAATATTTATTTTGTTTAGTTTATCTCTTATCTTTGTATTTTCAAGTAAGCAGCATTTTGCAAGGGCTTAATTAGTTTTGTTTTGTTCATAGTAATGTGTTTGATCCTTTAAAAATGAAGCAACGTGTTTGTTAAAAATAAATCCTTGGTTGGTAATATTTGTTTATCTACTACTTATATTATCGTGACCTACTTAAAATGTTAAGATTGATCAATTTACAAGAAGACTTTAGTTGATTGATGTCACTAGTGGCATTGATGCTCTTATGACCTTCTCTTGACATGGAAGGTCATAATGATTTTGGTTTGAGTTACCATCATGGTAAATCCAATGTTGTAGTTGATTAATTGAGTAGAAATTCATTGCATATATTCATGGTTATGGTTCAATAATTGGACTTGATTGATAAATTTAGATATATGAGTTTGGTGCGCGAAAGGACTGCTAACAGTGTGAAGTTAGGTATTTTAAAGTTGACTAGTGATATTCTTGAAGAAATCAGAGAAGGTCTGAAAACAGATTTGGGATTGATTTACCATCTAATAGTAATTAACAAATAAAACAAAGTTGATTTCAACATTGACGAGAATGGTGTTATGATATTCCGCGATAAAGTTTGTGTACCTGGTGTGTCAAGACTTAAGAAGAGCATTCTGGAGGAAGGTTACAAAACTAGTCACAGTATTCATCCCGGTTTTACTAAAATGTATCAAGACTTGAAGAAAATGTTTTGGTGGCCATGAATAAACAAAGACATTGTCGAGTTCATTTAGGCATGTTTGACTTGTGAAAAGTCAAAGATTAAACATTAGAAGTCGACAGGTTTGATGCATCCATTGGGTATTCCTGAGTCAAAGTGGGCTACTATTTATATGGATTTTGTGGGAAAAAATTCCTAAGACTTCTAAAGGAAATGGTTTAGTTTTGGTTGTAATGCATAGTTTAACAAAACCGACTCATTTTTCTCTAATAAAGACCAATTATTCATTGCAGAAGTTAGTTGACGTATATATTAAAAGGATCTTTAGTTTATATGGTATTCCTTTGTTATATTTTCTGATAGAGATCTAACATTCACATCGAGGTTCATGTGCTTATCTCACTCAACATGGGTGAATAAGTCTAGTGAAACATCAACTTAAAAGAAGTACATGCACTTAGGTCACATCACTGAACGCGGGGTCATGGAAAATTTAGTTATTCGAGTCAGAAACATATATCGATTCGAGTCAACAACATTTGTTGAATTGAATCAAGAGCGTTTGTAAAATTTGATGAAATTGATAATGATGAAACCAAATTGTGGCACATGAACTTAGGTAATCTCATTGAAGTAGGATTATGGAACTACATAAGAGAAATTTGCTTAAGGGTGTTTGCAGTTGCATAATTGAATTGTGCTAATATTTTGTTCTTGGGAAACAATGTAGAGTTTTTTCAAGACTGAGCTACACAAGACCAATGAAATCTTAGACTATATCCATTATGATGTATGAGAGCCTACAAAAGAGCCATGTTTGAGTTTTCAAGTACTTTGTGACATTCACTGATGGTTTTTCTCGTAAGTTCTAAGTTTACTTTATGAAATATAAATTTGAGGTCTTTGACAACTTCAAACTATGTAAGGAAGAGGTTGAGAACTAGACATTGAGAAAATAAAGTATTTGCAGTATGATAATGGAATTTAATACACTAACAAGAAGTCATGCATTTCTTTGTGAAGAATGGATTCCAGAGGCACTTTTATGTGAGGAGAACACCAAAATATAATGGTGTTGCAGAGAGTATGAACATGACTATGACGAATAAGGCGGGGTGCCTACGGCTAAATGCTCGTATTTCAAAAGGTATCTAGGCATCAACACTTAATATGGCATTTTATCTAGTCAATAGATTACCCCAAGCTTCATTGGATAACAAAGTTGCAAAGGAGGTATGTACATGTAACCCTATTAATATGAGTAATTTGAGGATTTTTAGGTGTACAACATATGCGAATATTTCCATTGAGGATTAGTCTAAACTTGACCCCAAGTCAAAATGGTGCATTTTTTTTTTGCTAAAATAAAGACGTGAAGTGGTACAAGTTGTGGGATCCAGTTAAGAGGAAGGTGGTTGTTAGCAAAGGTGTTGTACTTGATGAGCATTCGATGTTGAAACAATCAAATATAAAAGTTGTGCAAGATACTAAGGTAGAAAATTTTAGTCAAGACAAGATTCATGTGGCCATTGAGGAGCCACAAGTGAGTCTAATGTATGTTGTATCCCAACAGTATGATGAACTAGGCTTATATTTAGGTGGAGTACAAGACTATACACTTGATAATGATAGAGAGCTCCATCGTATTACACCTCTAGTGAGGTATCAATTTGAAGACTTAGCAACAAACACTATTCTTACCTGCTTAGGAGACCATTCTACTTTTTATATGATATGGCTAGCTTGAAGAAAGATAAGCGAATGAGTGGTATATTAGATGAGATGAAGTCCTTAAAAAAGAATGAGACATGGGAGCTTGCTGCCACGGGGAAATAGGTTTATTGGTTACTAGTGGGTGTACAAGAAAAAGCCAGAATTAACCGAAAAAGAAGGGGAAATTTTAAGGATCACCTAGTTGCAAAAGGGTATTCACATCATAAGGGGATTGATTATGATGATATTTTCCATCTAGTGGTTAGACACACTTTTATCATGGCATGATTGATACTGCACATTACCAACTTGTTTTCAAATTGAATAGGTATTTGTATGACATGAAGCAGTCTCCAAGGCAATGGTGAAGGTGCTTTGATGAATACACGCTCCATATTGTCTATAGAATGTGCGTTTATGATTGATGTGCTTATGTGAGGAGTCTTGATGAAGGTTCTTTTATTTTCCTGTTATTTTATGTTGATGATATGTTGATTGTTTCTAACCATTTCTATGATGTAAAAGAGTTGAAGATCAAGTTGAGTAAGGAGTTTGATATGAATGATTTGGGAGCTCCAAAGAAGATTATTGAGATGAAAATTCATAGAGATAAAAGAGATAATAATTTATGGTTGTCTTAGAAAAGATATGTTGAAGGTGTTTTGAGCAGATTTGACATGAGTAAAGAAAATCCTGTGAGTACTCTTGTCAAATCATTTTAAGCTCTCTTTGGAACAACGTTCGAAGACATGCTTAGATATTGAAGGTGTCTAAGATTCATTATGCTAGTGCAATTGGTTGTTTGATGTATATTAGGGTTTCCACTAGATTGAATTTGACACAAACAGTTAGTCAAGTGTGCTAATTCATCTCCAAACTAGGAAGCAACACGGGGAAACAGTCAAGTGGATCCTAAGGTACTTGAAGGGTAGAACAAAACATGGTATCATGTGAAACATGGAGCATGGTGTTTAATCGGTTGTGGGATATGTGGATTCATCCTATTATGTCGGTGATCAGGATAATATGAGGTCTACAAAGGGGTATGCCTTTACTCTTGCGGGAGGTGGATGCTTATATGCTTGAAATCACCAATTCAATCCATCCGTTTCAAAATGAGTGTCATTTTAGAGAAAAAAATTGTTTCAAAGTGAATGTCATTCTCACTTTTCAATGTAGTAATGATTGATATTTTCCAATTATACCCTTCAATTATTAGTCTAGGCACTACTTCCAACACATCAATGGGGATAATTTAGTAAAAGTGTGATGCTTTATGGCAAAATTATTGCATTTCTTATTCCGTGTGCAAAAACCTTAAACGAAACTCATTTTGAAACGGAGGGAGTAGTTATGTTTAAAACAGAGGTAGAATACAATGTAGTAGTTGAAGTTGGCAAGGAAGCATTATGGCTTACAAGGTTAGTGAAAGAGTTTGGTGTTGAGCAAGGTGGAATTCAGTTGCATTGTGATAGTAAGAGTGTTAACTATTTAGCGAACAAACATGTCTATTGGGGCGACTGGGGTGTGCGGGGTGCAATGCCCTCCGCAATACGACTTTGGGTTATTATTGTCATTTGAATCATTAGTGAATCATATATATATATATATATATATATACACACACACACACACACGAATGGGAGAAAATACTCGGATCATATATATATATATATATATATATATATATATATATATATACACACACGAATGGGAGAAAATACTCGGATCAAAATTGTATGTCAAAATTCAAAATGAATTAACAAAACGAAACTACAACTTTTCTATAATCACAAATGTAGGAAATTTAGCTGAAGTATGTGAACAAAACTTTACTGTGTTTTGATATGCACCTTTTCCAACCTAAATAATTTTTAATTAAAGAGTTTAAATTTGAAGTTTGTTAATTTTTTGTAGTCGACATTTAACGTTACCAAGTTTTTGCATTTCCAATAAACATAGTTTCGCTTAATCTTATTCTAGGATATCAGAAAATCAAACTTCCTAAACATATTGTTTAGAAGAGTACACAACAGATTAGAGATACATGTTCTACATTTTACACGTACAACATGAAGTTAGTATATATATATTTGATTTAACTTATATAAAAAGTTATTTCACCTTCATATATAAGAAGTTATAGCTTCCACCTGATGCAAAAACCAATTTCAACCGGGTCAGTTAGCATCACAAATCATCATGATTTTGGAAAAGCTAACAAACCAAAATTTCACTTACAAGAAGTTAGAATCCATCCGTCGTTGCTCCCCAATCGCCATTCAATTAAGGAAATGGCAACCTGTAAAAATAGAATGAATTCTATGAAGCACCGGCACATGTCCTGACATAAATACTAGACACGTGTGTTAGTGTCGTGTCACACATGTGTCAGGGTGGAATCAGAGTCAGACACACTTCGATCTAAAGTGTCAGTGTTACACGTTGATCATACACAGCTAGGGAGCAACCGGATTCGTGAACGTCATGTCATAGGTTGCTTACCCTAATTTAAGAGATGTGTCAGATGAATCATCTTCAAGAGAAGGTCCACTATTGCAGCTGTATGCATTATTCATTGAATCACATGATACAATTTCTTGCATGGTAACATCCAAGTCCCCCAAGAGAGAATTTTTTCCCTTAAATAGCATGGCCATCTGAAGAGAAGCCTTGGGAGCGTCAAAATCAAAGAAAAAATCAAATGAAAATTAAAATGCAACTATGAAATTCTTAATGCTCATACCTTTTGCTTTAAATTATTGTTCTCCTCTTCTAACTTGACACTCTTTTTTGGCACATGGTCAAACAATGCAAAGAAATTTGTTTACAGAAATAAAACATTCAAACATATATCTCATAATATTACTAGATGAACATCAGTTTCAAACTAACCTTTATCTGAAGTGCACCAATCTCATTCATAATTCTTTTTTCCTGAATTTAAAGGTTACAATTTATCATTAGTATCTATAGTATTATAAAGGAATAGCACGCAAGAAATTATATATTATATACTAAGAGTCAGAGTCGGTATTTGAAGATGTGCAAGACAGACGGCTATACATGGTCTAAAATTTGACACAGTCAAATTGCGATTTAATAGAAATTTATAAAATATTTGTCTATTTATTTTACCACAGACGACAAAACTACACAGTGTCTCTGAAAACTTAAGATACCTTCATCTCAATCACACGCTTGAGTCCTGTTTCAAGTGTTCTCTCCAATTGCTGCAACCCCTCTAAGTTTAACCCTTCAAAATCTTCTCCTTTCAGTCCCCTAGTGAAAACAAAGAAATAGGGAATTTTATGCACAAACCTTAAATATTTTCTAATTTTATTTTTATTTATTTTTTAAATCTTTCACTTCAACAAAATTGTGAAACCTTAGTAGTTGGGTTTTATCAGCAAGTTCCTTTTGCAATCCAGTTGACATGCTTTTCTCTACCTGAAATTAACAAACAAAAATAAATTAAAGAACAATCTTTATGATTAACTAATTCATAAATATTTTAAAAAGTATATCCATTAGAACTTGTTTTTAATAATTTACCTGCAGTTGTAGAGGTTTGTCCAATTTGTTGTTTTGTTGGGAGTGTTGAGTATACCTTGTAATTATGTCCTTCATACTTTATCAAACCAAAATAATAATTAAGGATGATGAATATAAGAGGTAAAGGTTAAGCATGATATCAAATATAAATTATACAAAGGTTAAGTATCATATTGCTTTTTTTGATGGTGGGTGTACATGATCTCCCATGTTTGCCCTTTTTTATTTTATTTTTTTATTTTGTCAAGTTCTATGTGTCTCTATATGGGACCCTTATACGCTTATGCCTTTCGTGAATTTTAATAGGCTTGAGAAAGACATGACATGTCTCATATTCAACTCTTTACATTTGACTGGCCTTTATTTTGTTAAATGTGTAATTCGTGGTACTTGATGTTACTTGATGGATCAATAAGAAAGAGTGAATAAAGGAGAGAATTTCGTTGTACTAACAAAATTAATGGAGGTTGTTAATAATCTAAAAGTTAGTTAGAGTTAGTTATGTTATTTGGTGTGCAAGTAACCAATGCACAAATAATTGTAATTATTTTGAGTTAGTGCAATTATTCTCCTTCCTCTTCTCATTTTCATTTCTCTCTAAATTGTGTAGTGTGTGAGAAATAGAACAAAGATTGAGCAAACTTGAGTGTGAGTGAGAGTCACATAAAAGATTGATGTTACTGCTTTGATGGAGTTTTTTTCCTTCTAATATCTAGTATCTAGAGCTTTTATTTTAATTATTGGTGAACCTTTACAATAGTCTATCATCCAAATGGTCATTTCTTGCAAACCTTCTCATTTTATATGGAAAGAATTACAACAACTAGTGCAAGTAAATGAAAGTCATTTTTTTGTTGTCAAAGATGTGTAGGATCTTGTAAAGAATGGAGTGACACTAATCATTGATTGTGTCACTGATGATCAAAAGAATACTCACAAATAATTGAAGAAAAACGGTTATAAAACCCTCGTTTTAATTCATCAATGTGTTTATCCGGATAATTTTGAAAAAATTGGAGATGTTGAATCATCGAAGGAGGCATGGATTGTGAGTACAACTTCACCATTAGATATTTTGTATGATGTCAAAACTAAAAAAACTTAGCATTTATGTATATTGGACGGTATTTCAATGTCTTGTGGTACTCCTTTGCATTAGAGGTCTTGGGAACAATTAATAACCATTTTGAAATTGACCAAAATCTTGAAAAACAAGTTTTGTATAATTTTTGCTTGCATGTGTCGGTACATACATAGTTCAGGTCGACACATACTAGAGTTTTTAAGAAATTGCAGAAATCCTTATTTTATGTGTCGGCACATACAAATTTCTGGTCGAGACATGTACTACTTTTTTAAATGCTTAAAGATATTGTCATGCTTAGGTCAACACATCAATTTTTTAGGTCAACACATACAGTTAAAATTTGACTTATGTGTCAACACATACGATTTTAAGGTCGACACGTACTATTTGATTGAGCCAATTTTCAATTCTTTTTAATTCTGAAAAATCTCCTTTTTGCATCTAAACTCCCACAACTATAAATACATCATTCATGCATCATTGCAACTTGATGATATCATAAAAATTCCTTGCAATTGCTCTCCACCTTCATCCTCAAACTTAAGCATACACACTAAAAAATCACACATAACCATCTTTTGTTAGGGTGTCATTTAAACGAGGTTTGATAACGTCCAATTAGGTACTTGTGTAGACAAGAATATTGGGTTGAGATTTGCAGGGGTCTCCATCCGAAAAAACCGTGGGTTTCTCCTCCAAGATCATTGATTAATTTGGGGGTCTTCGTGCAAGACGTTCAAGAGAGGATTGCAGCCTAGTGAAAGCCTTTGGAGATAAAAAACGCAAAGAAAATAGTGTGCGAACAGCGAATCGAATTGAATTCTTGTGTTGCAATAGGTGCAATTGTTGGTGCGTGAATGCTTTGAAGATAAAGTACGCATAGGACTAGCCATATTTGTTTAATCAATTGGCATGCTATTGTGTTTCGGTCTTGTTGAAGATCAAAAGAAGATAATGGGTTGAATAAACATCGAACAATTATGGTTTGTAGGGTTTCTCTTGAATAATTCTTTTGTAATCATACTTTTGCAAAGTAAGAAAGTATCCTAATTTCAAATTGGTATTGGGCACAGACGTACCCACACGTGAGGACAAAAGTGGGGAACTGTGTAGAGAAATCATTGTGTCGCTCTTTATTATCTCTTTACTCATTTTTGTTTTTGTTACCTAATTAGTTAAATAGAATTGGTTGAACGATTGACTCGTATTTATGCGGCTCTTTTTGTTTTGAATTGGTTGTTGATTATCTTATAATCACTTTTGATTATAAGTGTTTTTTCATATAGACACAACTCAAAGAAAAATTCTGAAAAATTCATTTGCAAACCAAGTGTTTGCCAAAACATTCTACTCAACATTGTTTTTTAAATTTTTTTGAATACATATTTTGAAAGGTGATTTTCAATTTGGGATATATTCACCCCCTCTAGATAAGTCGTTGTGTCTAACAAGTGGTATCAGAGCTCCGATTAATTCTGTGCTTCAGAACTCTTATTAGAAAATGGTGTACGAACCTAAAGGAATTAAAAAACAACCCCAATCTTTTCAGGCGAAAACTATAATTATTGGAAAGCTTGTATGCATATTCATGTTAACTCATATGACAAGGGTATGTGTGACGCTATTATTCAAACCAATGTTAATGGTGTTTTCACACCTAATCTGGAATCACTATGGAATAATGATTATAATAAAAATACATTAAATCTCATTAATCATTTGAATGCAGTTGGTAATCTTATTTCCAATGCAATTGCTACTACCAAAGTTGTGAGATGTCTTACTAGGAATTGGTAACTGAATGTCATTGTGATCAAGGAAGCCAATGATCTTACAACACTTGATCTCACCACATTGTTTAGTAAGTTTAAAGAACATGAGAAAGAACTTAATTTCTTAGATAAGCATGAGAAAAAGCTTTAGAATAAGAAGATAAAGTAGAAAGTCACGAATAAGGAGAAAGGAACGAAGTCTCAAACTCTTAGGACTTCTTTTGCAAGATTCTCAAAAGGTGAGCATATTTATAGTGATTCTAGTGATAGTGAGGATTTAAGTTGTCACTATGGTTGCAAGAAAGGAAACACTATTGAAAAATTCGAATTTAGGAGTTTTTGGTTCCTAAAGGTGTTTTTCAATGGTTGTCCAAATGCAACTAATTTTTTCCTAACCCCCAAGGACCCAATGAAGATTCGATACCTAGCTTATCTTGTTGATTTTGTAGAAAAATTGTATTGACTCAATGAAGAGAATATGGGTTCTCATTGTGGTGGCTCAAGGTATATAAAAATATTCTAATCTTATTGTACATGTGGCAAGAAGATGGATTATGTGATCTAGAAAGCAACAAAAAGTATTGATCAATTGGTAAAAGAGGCATAAATTACTTTTGATATATATATAATGATTATTCATTTGCAAAATAATTCTTAATTGATAATCATGGTGACCTATCAATATATATACTTGAAATGAGGGCTGGAAATGGTAAAAATTCATTTTTTTGTCGAGTCTATAGATCCAAATGGAGGTGTTGAGTGATAGTATAGTTTACTTTTAGGCTTGGTAAACATTCATTTTTTTCCCAGTCTATAGATCTATTTTTTTGTGATAAATCTATAACTCTGTAAAGTTGATTTTTATTGTCGAGTGATATTTCTAGGAAACCTTGTCTCATTTTTAAAATAGATTTTGAGAAATCGTATGACTCTGTATGTTGGAAGTTTCTAGGTTATATGGTTGTTCGTTTTGGTTTTAATGTAACATTGAGATCTTGGATTATTGTGTGTGTGTGTTTTTTTTTTTTTGGGGGGGACCTCGCGATGTTAGTCAATGGTTTCTCAACTCAAGAGATTATCATTCAAAGCGGTTTGAAGCAAGGTGATTCCTTGGCCCCCTTGCTTTTCCTTTGTGTCGAATGGCTTAACTAGTTTATTTAAGAAGGAATTGGATTTGGGTCTCTTTTATAGTTTTAATATTATATCTTCTGGATTAGTAGTATCACATATTCATTACGTATATGATACTATTATCCTAGCGGACCCTTCGATTGATAAACTTTAGACTATAAAGGCTATTCTTAGGCATTTTGAGCTTACCTTGAGCTTACCTTATGCATTCGTGTCAATTTTCCTAAAAGTATCTTGATAAGGTTGAAGGTTAACCGTGCCTTTTTAGACACTTCTAGAGACTTGAGACTCTTCCTTTTAAGTATTTGGAACATCCTATTGAAGCTATCCCTAGTATATAAGTTACTTTGGATCCCCTTTTTAACCTTCTTGCTAAGAGACTTAATTTCTAGAAGCAAAGGTTTGTCAGTTTGGGTGGTATGTGATTCCTATATTCTTCTTGCATTATCTAAAAATGCATGTAAAGGTTTGGAGGAAAATTGTTTGGATTTATAGAAGGTAAATATAGGGTGGTGTAATGGAAGATTCTAAATTTTCTTGGATTAAATGAGTTGATGTGTGCAAACCTAAAAATAAAGGTGGTTTGAGGGTTATAGACCTTTGTTTGGTAAACTTAGCTTCTTTGGCTAAGTGAAGGTGGTGTATTATTACATAAGCCTCTAGGATGTAGAGAGTATGCTAGTTTCACGTTAGACAAACTTGTTTGTCTCTTATCTAAGGGGAGATAGAGATTCTAACTTTCGTAATGCATCCTTCTGGTGGAATGGAGTTTCTCTTTTTGGCACTAAAAAGGTAGATCCTTTAGACTATTTTATAGATATTAATAATTAAGAAGGTTGGATCTCAGTATGAGACTTCTTTTTTGTATGATCCTTGGATATTGAGCATTCCTCTTAAGGATAGGTTTCCTAGGTTATTTACAATCACAAAATTTCATAGGAATATATATATATATATATATATATATATATATATATATATATATATATATATATATATATATATATATATATATATATATATATATATATATATATATATATATATATATAGTGGGTATGGAATCTTTTGAAGGACAAGATTTACTCAGTGTCCTCTGCCTATTATTTCCTCCTTTGGGAAAGTTGAGCTCCATCTAAGGTGATATTTTTTCCTGATTACTTCTCCTTAATAGGTTTCCCTCTATAGAGAGCTTATTCAACATAAAAGTGATTGTTGATCCTAAGCTTACCTGTGTCCCTTTGTGGTACGTTCGTTGAGACAATGTCTCATCTGTCTATCAGTTGTGACATAATTAGTACAGTCTGGTATAATATTTTCAGATGGTTAGGTTGGGAGACCGTTATTCCTAGGGACCCTAGTAGGCTTTTTGAATTTTTTTAGGTGGTTCAATGAAGTCTAGAAAGGGTCTTCCTATAAATTTGCATGCAATGGTTTGGTCTATTTGGAGGGTTAGGCATGATGTGGTATTTTCTGGCTCTACAACAAACGAGAAAGATGTGGATGAGAAAAGTATCTTCTTGTCTTAGAAGTAGTTTTTGGAGAGATCATCGAAGAACTCTTGCACTGTCACAGAATGGCTTAATAATCTTATCCTCTAGATTAATTAATAGCGGTTCGATATCTATGACCTAGTTATGAGTGCGGGTGTTCCTTTTATTTTTATGATAGACTTTGATCAAGCGGTGGCAGTGCTACGAGCTTATGATCTAGCTTGTTCTTCTTTTTGGTGTAATATTGAGGGTGGTTTGCTCTTGAACTTTTATTGTGGAGGGGTTATTTTCTTTTGCCCTTGTATTATTTGTATTTTTTCGCCTTTATCTTACTTCTCCTTGATTTATTGAGTGCATTTTTTGGTAGTTCTTGTGCCAATTTTTCACTTTTGTAATCTGTTGAAGAATTTCTTTATTTCTTTTTTAATATATTTATTATTATTTGTCTTTTAAAAAAACTTAAGGAGGCTTATGGTAGGCTCTATTTCTTCTTCAATATAATCTCTTGAGTTTGTGTTATTTAGTCTCATTTTTATTCCTTCTATGAAATCTTTGCTAATATGAAAGCTTTTCCACAACGTAGATGTTATATATGACTATCTACAAGGCCAAATAAGGTGTCTTGATGTGGTTTTTGTGGTAAAAAATGTGAATCTTAAAACCATCTTTTCTCCATTATTACTTGGCAGAAAATATGTGGAATCGGTTTTGGTATAGAATTTAATCTATGACATTTCTTATAAGTTGTAATTTAATGTTTTTGTATTCGATAGACAGTGTGTTCGACAATGATGAAGTAGTTAGTAGAGTTGTAGGAGTCAGTTGTATTCGGCAGGGTCAAATACAACATTTAAGTTTTTGTGTAGAAGCCAAAATATAACTTGTATATTTTGGAATTGGATTGTTATTTTGGGCTTGGGTATATTTGTATAGTTTTGGTCTTGGGCATTAGTTGCCTATATAAGGCATGTTGTTGTACAATAATGGATTAATAATAATAGCAATAACAACTTTACAAAAATCATAATAGTTTTCTCCCATTCATCTTTCTCTCTTCATTTTCTTCTCTCATGTTTCTTGAAAACCCTTTTTTTTACAACAAATTGGTATTAAGGAGCCCAAGTTGTGATTCAGAGAGAGTATGTAATAGTAAACAGAACAACAACATCAATGCAATTTCTAACAAATCTGCCGATTTTCAAAGGTGAGAACTATGAACAAAGGGTTGTGCAAATGAAGGTTTTCTTCAAATTTCAAGATGTGTCTGAAATTATGAATGATGGAGTACCAACATTGGAAGCGAGTGAGGATGATGATCAGGAATATGCGCACAAGGATCAAAGGAAGAAAGATGGAAAACATTTGTTCTTGAAGATAATCAAAGAGGAAATGGACAAAGGAGTGTGGTGTAAGTTAAAGAACTTGTACAGAGGAGACGAAAAACTGAAGAGGGTGAAGTTGCAGACGTTAAGAACACAATTCGAGATAATTTGTCTCAGAATATCTTTTATGTGTGGGGCTGCTAACGAACTAGATAAAGGTGTGTGGTGAATTGATCATTGATTTGCATAAGATTGAGAGAGTGCTTAGATCTTTGACAATAAATTTTGAATACATTGTAGAGTCAATTAAAGAAGTATTCATGGAAGAAATTTTTTCACGAAGAAAGTTAAAATGAAGGAGGTGCGATGTTACAATTGTCAAGGATTTGTCCATTATGATTGAGACCATCGAAGAAAGAAGGAAGCTCGAGCAAAAGATAGTGATGAAGAGCAGTATACTCATGGCCATGTGGTACATGGATTTAGGATCCAATAACCACATGACTAATAATAAAAACTAGTTCACAAAGCTAGATGAATCAGTTGAGAAAATGATAAAGTTTGCAGACGACAGGAACATCACATCAGGTGGAAAATAAGATATCTTTGTTATCAAAAACGATGGTCAAAAATCCAATATCACTAATGTGTAGTAAATATCTTCGATGTAAAGTAACTTGATAAGCGTAGGTCAATTACTTGGATAAGGGTATAACACGAGGCTAGAAAATAGTTAGATGAAGGTGTATCATGGTGATAGAAGGTTGATTTTGAAGGCACCGTTGGCGGACCATAATACTTTCAAAGTCAATATCAACATGGTTGATCCCAAGTGTCTTGCTTCGACTACAAAAGAATACAAGAATTGGCGGCATCACATGTATGGACATTTGAACTTCAGAAGTTTAGGAATTCTCAACCAGAAGAAGATGGTTTATGGCTTACCTCAGGTGAAGGAACCAATTCAAGTATGTGAAGAATGCTTCCGAGCAAAGCATGCCATAAAAGCATTCAAGTGTGACTTGCCCTTGAAGTCGATAGAAAAGTTGGAGCTTATTCATTATGACGTGTGTGGACCTTTTAAAGTTAGGTTGAATAAAGGTAATTATTACTTTATAACTTTCATCGATGAATTCATCAGATATATGTGGATTTATCTTATCGAAAGAAAGAGTGGGGTATTCATAGAGTTCAAGAAGTTTAAGTTGCATATCAATAAGTAAAATGGTTGAAAACTCAAAAAACTGAGATTTGATGGTGGTGGTGAATACACTTCTCGAGAATTTGCTAGATTTTATACTAGGGAATGTATAAAGCATAAGGTTATTTCACCTTATACACCTCAACACAATGCTATAGTTGATAGGAAGAATCGAAGTATACTGAACATGACTATGAGCATGTTGAAAGCTAAATATATGCCAAAGAGATTTTGGGGTGAAGCAGCTTCGACATCAGTATATATTCTTAATAAATGTCCAACAAAGAAGATGGTCGAGAAGACACCTTATAAAGCTTGGACAAGGTCTAATTCAAATATCAATCATCTAAGAATCTTTGGATCAATGTGTTTTAGGAATGTTCTTGAATAATTAAGGACAAAGCTATATGATCGAAGTCAGACCATGGTGCTCATAGGTTATCATTGAGCTAATGCATAT
The DNA here is from genome assembly GCA_021764765.1 of Vicia sativa. Lineage (NCBI taxonomy): Eukaryota > Viridiplantae > Streptophyta > Magnoliopsida > Fabales > Fabaceae > Vicia > Vicia sativa. Next base: position 184,836,558 of record CM038795.1, read on the forward strand.
AAGTTGTATTCACCAAATGATAATAAACTAGTGATCTGTCGAGATGTTCTAGTAGACGAAAGAAAAAGATGGGATTGAAGTCATGGGTCAGTTTGACAGAAGTCACATACAGTCACACATGTGTTTGAAGAAGACCAATAAATTGAGATTACAACCAATCGAAATGAAGGACCACCAGAGCAGAATGTTAGAAGATAGATTAGAATGAGAATTGAGTCGACAAGGCTAGATGGATATGAGATATTTCCATATCAAGCATTTGACGCAGATGGTGACTTAATAGAAAAATTAATGATGATGGCTGAAGAAGAACCAATCAATTTGGATCAAACCATGAACGATTCAAATTCATGTGCAACCATGAAAGAATAACTCAGGGAAATCAAGAAGAACAAGACCTGTGAACTTATCAAAAAGTCAATCAAGAAACCAATAAGTGTGAATTGGGTTTACAAGATGAAACGAAGATCAAATGGAGAAATTTCTGAATATTAGACTAGTGGCGAGAGGTTTTCTATAAAATCTGGCATTGATTTGGACGAAGTATACACACATGTTACAAGGCTACATATAATCAGAATTATTGTGTCGACGACAATATACGGAGGTTGAAAGATACATCAGTTGGATGTAAAGTCAACTTTTCTAAATGGACCTTTGAAGGAAGAAGTCTATATTAGTCAACCACCAGAGAAGTATGCCCAAGATATCTTAAAGAGGTTCAAGATGAGCAATTGCAATGCAGCTGCTACACCCTTAGAAACTAGAGCAAAGTTCAGGAATAAGATAGATGATGAGTTTGTAAGTGCGGCATAGTACAAACAAATCATTGGATCCTTGAGGCATCTTTGCAATATCGGATTTGATATATGTCTAAGTGTTGGATTGTAAGAAGATTCATTGAGAAACCCCAAGAATGCCATCTCGTTGTAATAAAAAGAGAGTTGAGATACATTAGAATTACAACTGATCATGGTGTGCTAATTCCAAGACAAAATAAGACCAACACAAATACAAAAGTGTGTGGTTACACTGATTCCAACTTCAATGGATATCAAGATGAGAAGAAGAGTATTGCAGGCTATGTATTCATTATCGAAGGTACTCCAATCTCTTAGAACTCAAGGAAGCAAATAATTGTGGCTTTGTCATCATGTGAAGCGGAGTACGTAGTTGTATCGTATGAAGCGTGTCAAGCAACATGGATAGAGATGTTGCTCGAAGAGCTCAAGATTATGGAACCTAAGAAAATGAAGTTGTTTGTCGACAACAAGTTAGTTATTGACGTGACGAATAATCCAGTGTGTCACGATCGAGGTAAGAACATAGAGAATGGATATAATTTTCCGAGGGATCAAGTTAACAAAGGGTAACTTGAACTTGAGCATTATAAGACATAATGGCAACTAGCTAATATCCTCACCAAATCCCAGGGGAGAGTCATGTTCGACAAGTTGAAGAAAAGCGTTAGGATGAGAAATTTCGAAAATATGAATTAAGTGGTGTGTTAGAAGTTATAATTCAATATTTGTATTTGATAAACAATATGTTCGACAGTATTGAAGTAGTTAGTCGAGTCATAGAAATCAGCTGTATTGGACAAAGTCGAATACAACATTAAATATGTTATGTCGAAACCAAAATATAATTTATATATTTTGAGCTTGAGTTTATTTGTATAATTTCGGATCTATGCATTAGTTTCCTATATAAGGCATATTGTTGTAAGATAATTGATCAATAATAACAACTTTATAAAATTCATAACAGTTATTTCCCATTTCTCTTTCTCTCTTCTTCTCTCATCTTTCTTCAAAATTCTTTTCTTCCAACAATATAACATTTATTTATATTTATGTATTAATATCAATTAATTGTTAAAAATAAATATAATTCTTTATTATTATTATTTAAATGAAGAATTTAAATATTTTATACTACAAGTACAACCAATATTATAAGTATATCACTGCCCTCATTATATGACTAATACTCAAAACTAATGTTTATTAATATATTTTTCATAATTATCTAAAATGTTTAGTTTGAAAGATTTGATTGATGTGATATCAGTAAAAGTGAGATTTTTTTTATTTGGAATAGAAGTTATTCTCTTTAATTTTATTTATAAGAAAACATTTGTTTTTTAAATTTATTTAATAACTATTGTATCTAGATAGGCTATAGATCAAATATATTAATTATTTAATGAGATTTAAATAATAATATTTTATTTATAAATAGAATCATAGTAATATTTTTAGTAGTTTTAAATAAAATATGTTATTTTTAAGAAATGTAATCATATCAAATAATAACAAATTTCAATAGTTTACAACATTTTTTTTTGCAGATTAGATTTCAAGAGTTTAGAAGTCTCGAATAAATGAAAGGAATGAAAAGACTTTTTGTTGGGCATTGTAATCATATAAGACTAGTTTTCTTTTTTTTTGGGCAAACTAGATTTTTAAGGAAAATATACATATCCAAATGCTCTCAAATTCTATTTCTTTACACCATTTTATGTATTTGATTTTCCTTTAATAGAAAAAAAAGGACAATCCATCTACAGAGTAAAAACTGTGTACCTTCGCAGCTAGCCCTATATTTCCTCAAGTCATATCAGTACTACCCTTACATTTCCCTAAATGAAAATTTTTCAATATAAACTATAGTAGCATATAAACTATTGTTATTATTTTATTTATTTATTTTATTTTTATTATTATTATTAATGATTATTATTATTATTATTATTTATTTTATTTTATATATTATGATTTTTTTTAGAGAGAAAAAGTACAAATAGTAATTAATATTACCGTACGTACCTTGAATTGCCGTATTCATAGAGTTTCCCCGTTGTTGAGAAAATAATAAGACCAACTTCAGCATCACACAACACTGATAACTCCTCAGCTTTCTTGAAGATTCCTCTTCTTCTCTTTGAAAATGTTACTTGTCTTGCTGTTGCATTGTCTATTTTCTTTATCTTTATCTTCTGCCGAGCCATTGATTATTCTTTCTCTACTACATTCAAGATAATCAAACTCTTTTTCATTATTTCATTTACACATAAATAAATCGTGTAGTATTGATTAAGAAAATGAAATTTACTTTATATATGATGTAAAATAATCAACCTAAATTGACCAAAACCCTAGTTTCAGATCTGCTGAATAATATAAGAAATCTTGTATGAGAGGAAACTTAAACAAAAAGGAATTTGATTTGGATGAGAAATGAATGAGTAAATAAATATAAAGATGTTGCTTATAATAGGAAAAGAGAAAGAACAGGAAAGGATATGGAAAGAAAGAGAAAACCTGATGAGAATGGTGTGTGGCTGAATTTTCAAGAAAGGAAAGGGGGGTTTCTTCCCAAATATAGCTAATAAAGAATCTTACTTTCCTTCTTTGTTACTTACATAAATATCTTCTGAGATTTGTACGACATTATGTTTTTTTCTTACCTAAAAAGTCTCGAATAAGTTAATAGGTCAAAAATTATAAATTGTATCTATCACCCGTTCTTTTTCTTTTAATAAAAAATGGATGATATTTCAACTCATATATATATATAAAAAATTATATTTATTTAATAAAATCAAATTAAATAATTTTTTTTTAAAATAATATTAAAAACTATTAGCATATAAACTACTTATATAATTTTTATATTAATTTATTATTATTTTATATGTCATTAAGATACATCAAAATGAATAAACTTAAATAAAGTTAAATTTAAGTTCTCTTGTACCATGGTCATGTGACTTGGAGAACCATGCTAAATTCAATTAGTGGCTCTAAAGAATGATGTGCAAGCTAAGGAATGAACTTCATTGAAATTAGTGAGCGGTATTGTAATAGAAGTTATGTTCCTTAAACTCTTATTCGTGTGCTTTTTATTGTTGTTTCGGGGAGATTAGAGTTACAAAGGGCCTATAAGCATTTATGGCCTCTAACACTTTTAACATTGTTGGAGATGTTCTCTCATCTCGAACCTCATATTAACTATTGAGAGTTAATGGGTAGGTTTGTTTGGGTCATGGAGTGGACTTGTCCTAAAGTTGTCAATTTGTGGAGAGGATGTGCTGGGATATGATGTTGGTGGCAGCGAGTTTATTGAAGGTTTGATCTAAAGTAGAATGCTCCATACACTATACCAAAAATGGGAAAAGGCAGCACATCTTAGACAACGCTTATATACAAAGTGTTGTCATAGGTCCCAATAAAATTTTAAATTTTAAAATTATTACATTTGACAGCGCTTTGTTATAACCGCTGCTAAAGGCCAACAGTAATAAGCGTTGCCATAGGTCAAAAGCGCTACTAAAGCCACACTTTAGGCAGCGCTTTTGGAAAGTGCTGCCTAAAGGCAATTAAATTTGAAATAAAAAATATATATTCTAAAAAGCACTGCTAAAGACCATCAATAATAAGTGCTGCCATAGACCCAAGCGTTGCTAAAGTCACACCTTAGACAACGCTTTTTGAAAGCGCTGCCTAAAGTCAATTAAAATTGAAATAAAAAAATATATTCTAAAAAATGCTGCTAAATACCAAACAGTAATAAGCGTTGCCATAGGTCTAAAGCGCTGCTAAAGCCACACTTTAGACAACGCTTTTTGAAGCGTTGTCTTAGGTCAATTAAAATTAAAATAGAATTAAAATTGAAATAACATAACTAGGTTTTGTTTCACTATTCTTCTTCCCAAATTCACGATATTCACCATCGCTTTCGCTGTTCTTCTTTTCCTTTCGTGAATCTCCGGTCCAACTCCCTCCATCCGTCAACGTCGGCCTTCAGTCGCTGTTCTTCTTCCCCTTTCGCGAATCTCCGGTCCAACTTTCCTCCATCCGTCAACGCCGGCCTTCAGTTGTTGTTCTTCTTCCCCTTTCGCGAATCTCTGGTCCAACTCCTTCCATTCGTCAACGTCGGCTTTCGGTCGTTGTTCTTCTTCCCCTTTCGCGAATCTCCAATCTAACTCCCTCCATCCGTCAACGCCTTCAGTCGCTGTTCTTCTTCAATCGTTGTCATCTCTAGTAAGTTTTATCATAACTATTTCAAGGTTTAGGGTTTATTTCCAGTTGTGTTTTGTGTTGAGTTTTCAGTTTATTCTACTACTTTCACAGTTCTGCATAAGGTCATTCTACATATTTCTTTCACAGTTCTGCATAATCACATTCTGCATACTACTGAGCCACACATGAAGAACCCTGAACTTATTTTAACTGAGAAGTTCTAATAAACTAGTGATAAATTGGTAGTTGGGCAAATCTGAGAAGTTCTAATAAGCTAGAAGTTTTGTCTTACAGATTTGGTAGTTGGGCTTATTTAGAAGTTTGGTTGGCAGTGTAGCTGATACTACCAGTTTATGCAATGGTACTTTGGACTAATTAAAATTGCCATTTGTCATTGGTAGGTTTAGAATTTAGAATGAGAATTGCATTTAGAATTAGAATTTATAATTAATAGCAGGTTTAAAACTGCCATTAGAATTTAGAATTAGTAGATTTAGTAGCAGGCTTATTTCCATTTTCTATTACTAATATGACTCAGTAGTACCATTACATAAATCTACTTCTTAGTTGTTATTAATTTTTTAATATGTTTCTTAACACTTACTATAATTTGAAAGTATATATATATATATATATATATATATATATATATATATATATATATATATATATATATATATATATATATAAAAGTTACTTTCTTGCATATTCATAAATGTTAATTTTGATATTAGTCTAGCTTTATGATAAGAAATTCATGTAATTTGTAGAAACAATAATCCTTTTATTTACTATAAAATCAATATATTTTTTGTGTTATATCGTTTAGTTTCAAATGATAATTTTGGTTGTAATATTGGTTGCTTTTCCGTTTTGTTTTGAACATATTTGAAATGGAATTAGTGAACCTATTTGTTTATGTGTAGTTGCTTCCTGATTTCATCGTCGCTGTTGCATCTCTAATTTCTCTTGTGAAGAGTGAAATTCGAATCGTTTCAAAGAATCTTACAGTGTGTGGTTCCAGAATTTGTTGACTTCTCTATAGGTAATTAGTTGTTCTTTTGTTACAGTTACGTGAATAAATATAGTATTTTTGTACTTGCCTAGCCTAATGTGGTCATTCTGCATTTGTGTTTTCTTGCTTCGGATCCATTCCGTGTATGCTTTGTATTTTGACAGAAACGCATTATACCGTTTTTTGCCCTAATTAGTGTTTTTGTTTAAGTTACTTAATAGTAAAACCATGGATAAAAAATGGATGTGTGTCGATCGATTGTCAAAAAAGTACGAGAATGGGGTATTGGAGTTCGTTAAGTTTGTTGTTGAACACGCTGAAGACCCGAATAGAATGAAATGTCCTTGCTTGGGTTATTGTTATATGGGTCGGGTTGACGCAGATGGATGGAAATCGCACTGACTGATGCGTGGAATTGATCGAAGTTATACGTGTTGGATATTTCATGGTGAGAAAAGCAGCGAGAATGTTGAACCGGGGGTGAAAAGTAATGCGACCTATGCTTCATACGACAATGTCACGGATACATATGATTGTGATCGAGTCGAAGAGATTGTAGAAGCACTTGAAGAAGATCTTCAAGATTGTCCCAAAATGTTTGAGAGGTTGGTAAGCGATGCGGAGAAACCGTTGTATAAAGATTGCCCCAAATTCACAAGATTGTCTACGGTATTAAAGTTGTACAACTTAAAGGCGCGCAATGGATGGTCGGATAAAAGTTTCACAGAGTTATTAGCCCTTTTGAGAGATATGCTTCTTGAGGATAATGTTCTTCCTAATCGAACCTACGAGGCCAAAAAAATGTTGTGCTCTATTGGCATGAGCTATGATAAGATACATACATGTCTAAATGATTTCATTTTGTTTCGAAACGAATATGCATCGTTTTGAATGAGTTTCCTAAGTGCGGTTTATCTCGATATAAGAAAAAATTAACTCCAGCAAAAGTCTTATGGTATTTTCCTATTATTCCGAGATTTAGACGCATGTTTCATAGTGAAACCGATGCAAGACACCTGACTTGGCATGCAGATGAAAGAATTATCAATGGAAAGTTTCGACATCCGGTAGATGCACCATAATGGAAGAAAATTGATAATGATTATCCTGATTTTGGAGGAGAAACAAGAAACTTGCGCTTGGAATTATCTACGGATGGAATGCACCTGCATAGTCTTCAAAGTATCTCACATTCCACATGACCTGTGATTCTTATGATTTATAACCTACCTCCATGACTATGTATGAAACTCAAGTACATGATGTTATCTATGTTAATTTATAGGCCTAAACAACCAGAGAATGACATAGATGTATACTTGAAACCTTTAATCGAAGATTTGAAGATTTTGTGGGAGAACGGTGTGGAGGTTTATGATGGATATAGGAAATAAAGTTTCAATTTGAGGGCGATGTTGTTTGGCACAATTAACGATTTTCCAGCATATGGAAATCTATCCGAGTATAGCATTAAAGGTGAAAAAGCGTGTCTTGTCTGTGAAGATGGAACCGATACGACTCGATTGAAACTTTGTTAGAAGAATGTCTTTCTCGGTCATCGTAGATCCTTATATTCTAAACATCAATATCGTGGATGGAGAAAAGCGTTCAATGGAGATACCGAACAACGTAGAGCTCCACCTGGATTGACAGGTGATCAAATTTTTGAAAAGATGAAAGATATGAGTATTCAGTTTGGCAAGCCTTTTGCACATAAAGTTGTCACAGGTGGGTGGAAGAAGAGGTCAATTTTTTTTTAATTGCCATATTGGAAATCTTTGTACGTAAGACATTTTCTTGATGTTATGCATATTGAAAAAATGTATTTGAAAGTGTTATTGGTACGTTACTCAATATAAAAGGAAAGTCTAAGGATGGCCTTAAAGCAAGGGAGGACATGGTAGAGATGGGAATAAGAACTGAATTAGGACCCGTGAAGAAAGGAAGACGAACATATCTACCACCTGCAGCTTATACTCTATCTAGAAAGGAAAATAAAATATTGTGTAAGTTTCTGAGTGAAGTTAAAGTTCCAAAAGGTTACTCTTCAGACATTAGAAGACTCGTGTCTATGAAAGACCTCAAGTTAAAGAGTTTGAAGACACATGATTGCCATGTCATAATGGAACATTTTCTACCAATAGGTATACGTTCTATTTTGCCAGAAAAAGCAAGAAGCGCTATAACTAAATTGTGTTTTTTCTTCAGGTCCAATTGTAGTAAGGTGATCGATCCTGAGATCTTACCAGTATTTCAAAAAGAAATAGTTATTACTTTGTGTGACCTTGAAATGTATTTTCCTCCATCATTTTTTGATATTATGGTACATCTTGTTGTTCATCTTGTGAAAGAGACACAATTGTGTGGACCAGCTTATATGAGATGGATGTACCCTGCTGAACGTTATATGAAAATATTAAAAGGGTACGTGAAAAACCAAAGTTGTCCAGAGGGTTGTATCATTGAGCGATACGTTGTTGAAGAAGCGGATGAGTTTTGTACTGAATTTTTGTCCAATGTGCAATCCATTGGACTCCCCAAATCTCATTTTTTTGAAGAAAAAAAAAGAAGGTAAAAAATTAATTGGAAATGAAATTGTGACAGTATCAAGGGATGAACGGGATCAAGTGCATTTGTATGTTCTGCACAATGACAATGAGGTTGATCCGTTTGTTGAAATGCATAAGGCTATACTCCGAGGTGACAATCAAAGTAGAAATGAAAACTGGATAGTACGAGAGCATAATCAAATTTTTATACAGTGGTTTAAGGATCATATATATTCAAAGTTTCATTCAGATCCCGCTTCAATATCAGACAGGTTGAGATTTTTGGCATATGGTCCAAGTTCGATTGTGTTTTCTTATAGAGGATATGCAATTAATGGATACACATTTTATACAAAAGAACAAGATGATAAAAGTACTATGCAAAATAGTGGTGTCACGGTGGTAGCTGAAGCAATGCACATTTCTAGTATGAAGGACTTAAACCCCAAATACAAAAATATGTCATATTTTGGGGTTATCAATCACATTTAAGTATTTGATTACGAGAAGTTTCAGATTCTTATCTTTGGTTGCAAGTGGGTACATAATAGTGGCATACGAATGGATAAGTCAGGGTTTTTGCAAGTGGATCTTAATAGGGTGGGTACAAAGATGAGACTTTTATTCTAGCTTCTCAAGTTAAACAAGTGTTCTATGTCACAGACCCGAAGAGTACGAAATGGTCTATAGTGCTTTTATCTAACAAAGTGATTGATGATAAAAGTGTAGACCAAGGTGATGTTGATGTTGAGAATGAGTCGTATACTAGAAACGATTGAGATGAAAATACTACAGCGGATGAATCACATATCAGAAAAAATCATGATGAGGAAATTTGGATCAATCCCTCCGTCCTCGTTCTTAAGAGACAAGTGATTCGCAATCTAACCAAGAAAAGAAAGAGATGTTAGTGAATGAGGTAATATAGTAAAATGTTATATATTCTGTCATTTTCAATAAAATTATATATTTGTCATTTTATATACTCAATTGATTATGGAATTAGATATTTGGAATTATATATTTGGAATTAAATATTTGTCATTAGATACTAATGTTTTTCTTTATTACAGGTTAGATGGCTAGTAACGAGGGTCACCCACACGATGATTCTATTAATGATGGAGACAATAGTGGAGGCAAATCCGATAAGGGAGTGGAAAAAGAAATTAAATGAGGAAAAACTATTATGAAGAATAACAGTCATGATAGAGATAGAGGCATAAAATACGATGTGCATTGGAGTCCAAGTGACCAATTAATTGAGCCTAATGGTTCTAAATTGACAAGTTACATTGGTATAGTTGTAAGGAGAGAAATTCCAATAACTTGTGATGAGTGGAGAGATGATAAGTTGGATGACGCTGAAAACAAAATTTGGAGTGAGATACAGGTACTTTAAATTATGTCTTTAAATTACGATTATGTATTTAAATTACTTATACTAACGCACTCTGTGTATGTTATTTGTAGAGGTCTTTCAACATTGATGACACAAGAAAAGATTATTGTCTTGGATTGGCCGGCAAAATACTAAGAGGGTTTAGAACATATTTAAACAGAAAATATCTTAATGATACCAAAAACTTTTTTGTTGATGTAGAGCGTCCAACAGAATATGCAGATGTGATTTCACTTAAAGAATGAGATGTTTTTAAAGCCAAACGAAAAACTCCAAAGTTTTAGAGTGTAAGTGACGTAAATCGCCAAAGAGCATCATCTCCCGCGTATCCATACAAAAAAGGGCGTTTGGGATATGCACGATTAGAACAAAAAATTGTAAGTATTTATAAATTGCAATGATATACTTGTTCATCAAGAGTTATAATTGATCTTATTTTTTGTGGTAATGTATAGTTAAAAGAGGAGAATAGTTCTGAAACATCTCTTTCGGAACATGTTTTGTGGAAGGTTGCTCGAGTATGGGGTTCTTAAAGAAGATGCACAACAAATTTTTGAAAAATGCGTAAGTATAACATTAATTCTTTAATTAAATCAAAATTTTATTAACATATAATATTCATTTTTTTCGATATTCATATGAATTTCAGGAGATTCTTTCTCATTCTACATCTCTACCAGATGATTGCAGGAGCATACTTAGTCGAGCATTAGATGTTCGTGAGTATTCTGGTCGGATGAGGGGTAAAAGACATGGGGTTAATCCAACATCCTTGAAAAAGAACAATCTAAAGACAAAAGTTGCTAGCAATAAAGAACTACAAGCAAGGTTGGATGCATTAAAAGCTGAAGTTCTTGAATTGAGGAAGGAAAAAGCAAGACACCAATCAGAAAGGGAAGCTTCGGGTGTTAAAGAAACTAGTGACATAGCTAGTGTCAATTGTGCAGTTCAACCGAGTATTCCCGAGGTAATTATATATATTATTATGAAATTAAATTAGTTTAATTTATTTAACTGACATATATACACATTAACGATGTCATATTTATTATTGATTTCAGGGTATTTCACCTTGTCAACTCTTTTTAGAGACACCGACTTATCGCTTGGTTGGCAAGGGAAAAATGCATAACACTCTGGGAGAAGTACTTCATCATAAACCGCTCCCTTCTGGATATTTGAAAGTATCAATTGATATTGCTTTAGAGGAGGTTGCGTTATTACCAATCCCATACGAAGTTTTGGATGCAACATTGGTGGGAGAGGCAATAGGAGCGTATGTTGCATGGCCGTCAAGACTCATTCGCATAGATGATGAGGTATAATTAAAACCATTATGAACCTTTGAGTACTCAAATTTTTTACGTTCATTTTACTTACATTTTTTTGCATGGTAATGTTAGACTCCTACAAAACCCAAACCAAAAGATAAGGGGATTATGCGGCCAATCGAGTCAGTGGCATCAAAAAAACAGGTACAACACAATTATATGATATTTATGCTTAGATAATATTAATTTGTCATCTTATACTTGACCAATATAATTTTATGATATTTAGATTATTCCTGCTATAGAGAATTAAGTTGTTAGTAGGGGTAAAGAGCCTGTAATTAGCAACATTCCCACAGAAATATAGAGTGTTGCTAAGAGGATCGGGGCTAGAAAGAAAACAACTTCATAGTATAGGTCGTGCCTTCGGACATATATAAGCTTCACAACTATTTCACAAGGTGGTACTAGTCTTATACCCATGGATGCAGGGATTTATGGTTCTGAAGGCATGACAACAATTGGTAAGGAGGATTTGGAACAAGTTTTTGGACATTTGACATTAGGCATCGCTGTTATCAATACATACATCAGGTATACTCCAATCAACTTTGTTTAATTAATTGAAGAATTTATTTACTCATTTCAATGAATAATTAATGTTAATGATGTTTTTATTTAAGGTTTCTATATGACAAGTTGATTCGCCCGCGTGGATTGGAATTCAGATTCGCTTTAATAGATCCCAACTTTGTCCACGCAGGGTCAATCATCTCAAAACTAGATGAAGTAATAGTGTTTGTACTCCGCTTATTTATGGCCAGTAAAGATACAGAAAAATTATTCTTTTTACCATATAATACTGGACACAAGTAAGATTTTCATTCTAAATTTCCTCTATTATAATTTTTTTTCGTTTTTTGACATTGTGTAGAAAGTTTCCATCTAACCTTTGTTTAATATTACAGTGGACACTGGTTATTGGTTGCGATTAATCTTGAAATACAAATTGTATATTATCTGGATTCATTGGACAATGATTGGACAACATACCCAGATATGAAGAAGACGATTGACACGTAACTGAGATTGTTCTAAAATATTCCTGTGTATATTTAATTATTTATGTGCGATAGTTCTAAATATTCGTTATTATTTTATTATAGCATTCTACAAAGTTTTCAAGCACAAAGAGATATTCAAGTACCAGGGAGTAGAGTCAACAATATTTCATGGATCAAAGTGGAGTTATATATTTTCACAATTTTGATTATATAGCGATGATACTTGATAAAACAGGTTAAGGTGTATATCTTGATGTATATCTGTATTTTATTTCCATGTGTAGTGTCCTCGTCAACGCAATTGTGTAGATTGCGGTTATTTTATGTTGAGGTTTATGAAGGAAACTCTTCTTTTGGACCGATTAGAGATTCCATCCACGGTATGAATTTCTAACTTAGGAATTATTTTAATATTTCTCATAAAATGACTTAGTGTTTTAAGTAAATCATACTATGTTATATTATTATGTAGTACTTTGATGAATTCAAGTGTGCTTATTACTCAAAAGATCAATTGGATGAACTTATGGAGGATTTGTGCCAATTTGTTATGGAGTTGAGAATTTTATTATAAGGTATAACTTTGAGTTTTGAGAATATAATAGATGTCGTTATAGTTGTGTTACAATATTATTTTTGTTGTTGTTGTTATTTGGTAACTTGTATGAATTTCAATTTTTTAATTTTGTTTCAGGTTATATAGGTGCAGATCGATGTAGAAGATAGAGCTATTTTGTAATTCATTGTTGATTTTGTTTCATTGTTGTATATATTAATGTTGTTGTTGTTTCATTGTTGTATATATTAATGTTGTTGTTGTTTCAAGTTTATGAAATATTGTGCAAAAAAGAATTGAAGATGTATATTGATGTTGTTGTTGAAATATTGTTTCATTGTTGTATATTGATGATGTTGTTGTTTCAAATTTTATATTGAAGCTACAAATTCTGGTAAAAATCTGATGCAAAAATGGTGAAATTAAATCTGATAGACAGCATTTTGTTTTAAATGGAAAAAATTATATTAAAAAATTTATTAGGGAAAACGCTGCTAAAGGGGGGGAATAGACATCGCTTTTAATGAGAAGCGCTGTCTAAAGTGGATGAAAAAAGCAGCGCTGCTATAGGGGGCAATAAAAAAGCGCTGCTAAAGGGGAAATAAAAAAAAAAGCGTTGTATAAAGTAAAGCGCTGCTAAAGAGGGTATCTATAGCAGCGCTTTTCAGGAAAAAGCGTTGCCTAAAGGGTATCTATAACAGCGCTTTTACAAAGCATTGTCTAAAGCTCCACCTAAAATTCTTTCAAAAGCGTTGTCTAAAGTGAAAGTACTGCTAAAAAGGGTATCTATAGCAGCGCTTTTCAGGAGAAAGCGTTGCCTAAAGGGTATCTATAGCAGCGCTTTTACAGTAACCTAAGCGATGTTTACACCTTTAGCAACGGTGGTTTTAACAGCGCTTTTAAGCGTTGTTAAAGGCCTAAAAAAGTGTTGTCTAATCCCTTGTTTGGCATAGTGATAGGGAAGTAGTCTTTCCCGAGAAAAACTATCTAGTGGTTGAGTTTGTAGTAGGTTGGGGTGATACGAACAAAGATATTTTATAGGTCCATATTAGACAATTAGTCTTTAAGTTCTAAATAGTTTGAGAAGTATTCTCTAATATTACGAGATGTGACAAAGAGTTTGTGACTTTTGGATAATTGAGAAGGAATGTTGTAGAGGTCATGTGAAGAAGGCATCTTCTATCTAATTTAGTTTTGATGAGGTTCGAGATTATCAAAGAAGAATAAAGATTAAAAGTGTCATGTACATTAATGATAAAGTTGATCAAGAAAGTTGAACATTGATATTCAAACAAAATTTTGAGACAAATAAACATATAACTAAGATACTCAATGCAATTAAGATATACTTACTACTTTAAAATTCTCAAAATTTCATCCTCACTTCATCTAAACCTTTCTTGCATCATTATACATAACCATACATGAAGTTTGAACTTTAAAATGTCATTTTAAGTGATGAAAATAATGTGGTGTGCGAATGCAAGAAAGTGGTATTCGAATACTATTATGAATTGTTTTGAAAAAAAATAAAACATTGAAAATTATATTGTGTATTTGAATAAGTAGCTAAAACAATGCAACTTTTCATAAGTTATAATGTATGTAGTTCATTGCAATGATTCATGATTCCACGTTAAACTTATACATCTTCTCAAAAAGGTGTCTAAGGATGTATATAAGAGTCTAAACATCATCGACACAAATCACCTCTTTCTAGAAATCATTTTTACTCTATTCAAACATATTTTTTAAGCGTCATACATCTTCAAGTCTTGAAATATTTTGCATAATTTTCAAATCATTCAAAATTTTCATAAAATAACCTAATTACTTGAATTATACACTCTTCGAATATATTTATAAGCAATAAAAAAAATTAGATACATTGAATGATTGATGTATCTGGTATAAAATAATGACTAGATACATCAGTGACTCAATGAATCTAAATTTTTTTTGTTGCTTATAAATGTGTCCAGAGGGTGTATACTTTTGTATTATAATATACAGAAAAAGAAAAACAATTTATACAACTTAGAATCAAGTCAAGATCAAATTTACTCAAAATCATTCAAAGTGTGTGTTATGACTTAATCACCAAGTATGTGGTGATAAGTTGTTGCAAAAAGCTGAAAGTAGATTTATTTCTTTTGTATATGTATTAGAAGATTGTAAAAAAAAGTCTTAGTAAACACTTATACAAAGATCTAATTATAGTGGAAAAATCTCTAAGGAGTATAGAGATTAGACACACCCTTGGTTGATAAGAGGAACTAATATAATTCTTGTGTGTCATTTATCTTTATACCTTTAATTTTCTGCAGTTTAAATTCATATAAAAGTAGCAACCAATCACATAATCGAGGTAAAATCATAAGTTAAGAAACCTTGCGCATAAACAAGAAAAATCCAGCATATCTAAATCACCCATTTCTCTTATAGATTTCCTCTCATAGTTACAGGTCACGGTGAGACAAAGAGTCTTTGAGTTTTGGACAATCTGAGGATGACTTGTGTAGAGGTCAAATTAAGATGAAAGTCTCTTTGAGTTCTGGTCGACCCGAGGAGGATTCCCATATAATATTTCCATGAATTTTGTGTTCTAGTTACATCTTTTTCATGATACGGGTATGACAACTCAAACACCTTTCAAGACAGAAGACATAATCTTATGTGTTTCAAACATTTGGTTTCCCTTCCTCACATGTTAGATGTTTTAGAGGTCATCAAGTGTGTTACACCCTTCTAGGGTTTTTGGGTTTGGTTTTGAGGTGATTATGAACCATTGGATCAATATTAACATTTTCATTCCCCTCAATTCATTAATTCATTATATAAACTATCGATTTCTATTTTGGGGGGATTTCTTTCTTTAATTATTGAAACTCTCTTCATTTGTGTCACTTCTTTTTTTCTTCTTTTTCTCTTTGTTTTTCTCCCATGTTGCTTTGAGAAAGGTTCACAATTATTATCAAATAAACTTTATGTCATCTAGCTCGCTGTTGTACCCCAAAATTTACCCTCTTCATTTTTTTTTTTTATAAATAATTGGCTAACACTTAATTAATAGGTGCATCGCATACATATCATTCATGCATTGATCATGGGTTCGAGATTTTCCAATCGTATGAATCTGTACAATTTTGAAGAAGAGGTTTGTTTCTCACAAGTTGAATATTTGAGGTTCTGTCAATTCGGGCGTCATTTCAATACGCAAGCGTGTCCAGAAGCTTCTGATTATTATCTCGCAAGTTTTGGTATTCTGATCGTCTATCAGGTGGATGCTGATTACAATTTCAAGCTACGGTGTGTTGTGGTCGGATATTTGAACCTGAACTGATTCTATGGCCTTCCGTGAGTTGTGAAGCATTGGTATTTGGCTTATCGATCTACGCGATTTATCAGAAAATCAAGAACGAACAGATAAAATGATATTTGAGCGCGTGTATCAGAAAGTCAACAAAAGTCAAAGTTTGACTGAGTGGAGTTTTTGGTCAAAATTACGGTCAAAAGTCGACATTTGAGAAAATGCGATCATTTGCTGAGAAAATCGGAAGAATCGGGTGAAAATGAGGTTTCTTGCATTTTAAGTAATTTTGGACTTAGAAATTTTTTCTAAGTTTAAAGTACTTT
This sequence comes from Vicia sativa, assembly GCA_021764765.1. Classification (NCBI taxonomy): domain Eukaryota; kingdom Viridiplantae; phylum Streptophyta; class Magnoliopsida; order Fabales; family Fabaceae; genus Vicia; species Vicia sativa. The sequence continues at coordinate 184,853,078 of CM038795.1, forward strand.
GTGTTCATGGAGCCATGTTGCCGCATCCGTATCTTGCCCGTCTGTGGTCAGAAGTTTGTGAATTGATAGTCGTTGGAAAGAGCGCATTTCATACTCCGACTTTGTCCTGGTGAAGATTTTTCCAGAAATGCTCGGATTTCGAGTTATACAGCGCCGAAATTTGAAGTTCATAACTTTTGAAGTTTTACACTTAGTAAAATTTTGAGTGTTTTTAACATGTTCAAGCGCTTGACTTCGGAGGCAATTTACACGTGTTTCGAGGCGTCGATTCGAATTAAGTTCAACATCAAAGTTGTTCATTTAATGGCAATCTACAACTTTGCTGAAGAAGTCGAATCCATTTGGGAAACGGATAAAAAATTACGGAGCTCGAAAGTTACAGTTTATCATTTCTCAAAATTTCAACACTTAAAAATATTTTGAAGTGTTTGTTTCGATGCTTTTCTTGACCTGTGGTCGATTTTATCATAGTTCATGGCTCGAATCGAAAAATGCTCAACTGAAAGTTGTTCATCTCACGGCGGTCTGAAACCTTGTTGAAGGAGTCGAATTCATTCGACTCGGATCGGAAGTTATAAAGCTCTAAAATAAGAACTCATTATGTTTGTTAAATTCGAGTAGTTTTTGTGCGCATGTTCGTGGCTGTTTTCGTTAATGATTCGCCGCATCTAAGAAACTCCGAACACGAAAGTTTGAGCTCGTAATTCCATCTACAAGTTCCTTTTAGAAACTTTTCCGTTTCGGACGTCGGAGCTGGAAGATACGGAACGCCGCAGTTTGTAGCATGAAGTTGTTAAAATGCAAGACAGTATATGCATTTTTTTTGCCATGGTAGTGGACGCATTTCATCGAACAGCTTTTGTGCGCATATTCGGAGCTGTTTTCTCGTCGATCCGATCGCCGCACGGAAAAACTCTGAACACAAAAGATGAAGGTTGCCGTGTCCTCTACAAGTTCCGTTTAGAGACTTTTTCGTTTCGGACATCGGAGCTGGAAGATACGAAGCGCCGTAAGTGAAGGCTTGAAGTTGGAAAATTGCTACATGTTATGTGCAATACTTGCCCAGCCAGCCAAGCATTTCATCGAACACTCACGGGACAAATTTCAAACACTTCTTATTCGGTGATAAAGGCTTTGTTCGGATTTTCGTCGAACTACAAAGTTGTTATGTCACACGTAATATTTCCAACAGTATCAAGTTTATGTTACTTGGTCGAGTATCGGAAAAGTTACGGATCTGCAAAGTGGTACATGGATTGAGTGTTAAACTTGACACTTAGAAAAATTTCAAATACTCAAGTCAGTTTGTGTCGGCATGACTTCGAAGCTAATTACGGCGAGCTTGTGATCTCTTTTTCGTCGAGCACTCAACATCAAAGTTACTCTGCTACATGCCTTCTTTCCAAAGACACCGAGTTTGCGCATTTGACCAAGTATCGAGAGAGCTATAAGACCTTAAAGTCGCGAGAAAACATGCGGCGAACTTTTGCCGCCGTCCGTTATTTTGTAAATTATGATCTCTAAACTTCAGTGATTTTAAGCGCTGCAGTCGCTTCAAAAATGTTCAACATGAAAACTGCTCACTAAGTATACTCTACAACTTTTATCTTTCGGTTTTGTATCAAAACGCTGTATTCCAAGATACGACTCGTAAAGTATGTGTATGAGTTCATGGAAAACGAGGATTTGGAAATTCTTGCATCATTATTATAAGGAAAAGTCGCTTGGAAAATGTTTTTACACAATGTAATGGTAACAAAGAACGATCATTTCTAATTATCACCCACACTCTCCTTCAATAAACTAATGAAAACATTTTTTCTCACACACACTCACTTTCCATTCTTTCATCATCACTTTTTTCACTCTTTTCTCACCCTCGCTTCCATCATGGCAATATAATTGTAACAAGAAAAGAACAAAAGGGCATCATCTTCACCCTAACAACTTCACGGCACCCATAATCAGAACCACCATTTTTCTTCTTCTTCATTTTCAACCATCACTACCTTCTTCCTTCTCTCTCTAACAACAATCGGTCACCATCACCATAATTATCGCCACCGTGCTTCTTGAAGAACCATCATCTTCACACATCGCCTCCTTCTTCTTTCTTTCATCACGGCAACACTCTATTCTTGACCACCATTCTTTCTAACCATCAACTACAACCATAAGAACTCCGATGCTTTCTTCTTGCTGGCTTCGAGTCTTCATCCTCGTTGATTCGCTCTCTCTCGATCATTTGCCTCCGCCGTGACAAACGCCATATCCGGAGGAATTCTGGAGATTCTGGTTTTCTCCTCCTTCTCCGCAAGAAGAATCGGACTGAATCTATTTCTCAGAATATTCATGACTTCTTGGATCCTAGTATTCATCTTCGTAATAGCATGCGTGAAGAGTAAAGATTGTCAAGTTTTCCATTCGCTCGGATCTTGAACAACACTTGAAGTTTTCCGAAGATTTCTTTATGCTCGCCGCCAAGTAAGTCTTCCGATTAGTATGCTTTAGTATGTTAATCATGTGGCTGCTTTAGAAACTGGCTTAATACCTGAAGATGCGTAGAATCTAAATATAATTGCAAGATACATGTGTGAGCATCAAATTCGTGGAGTTTTAATTTTCGGATCCAGATTTCATCTTCGTTTTTCATGAGATTTGAGTGGTTTTTAGGATGATTAGAGACCGGAATCGTATCTGGAAGGGAAAAACGAGTTGAGTGACGTCCGTATTAGCCATTTTCACAGGCTCGCGTCTTTTTCCGGTCACCAACCGCCGGAGAAGAAGGCCGTTTCCGGCGAGACCCTATGCGTGGCACCATCCCATTCGTTCATGAATTTTTTCCATACTCACCGCTTGGATTGCAACACGTGTCCATTTCCTTTTATTGCAAAAAATAAAAACAAAATCTGTATATAGTTTAAGTTATAATGTGACCAATTGACATAAGTTGTACCACATGAAATAAAAAAATATAACGTGACAGTGTGACATATAATAAAATCTGAACAATAAAAATAAATAACTCTGGATATAAAAAATAAGATTTTTTTTGTGTTGTTTGTTTGGACAAAACCGGATCAATTGGGCTTAGATAGGTTCGGACTTAGTATTTGCTACATACCCTCGTATTTGGATCCAATGCATTATAACATGGTTTAGTTCATTTAGGAATTCTGGTTTACACCCCCCCTGTTTCATGTACCATAATACTAACACCTAATCAATTTTGATTTCGATTTCGATTATTTTGATTTGTAAAAATACATAGAAAACATATTCGACATTTTAGGATATTAGAACATTTTTGACATCTTTTAACATTTTTTAATTCATTTTAATAACATGATTAAAAGTATGTTTCACTCATGCCACTTGAAATTTTACGTGTGCATTTCTATACTTGGTTTTTGGGTCTAACTCCCTTCTTGCAGGTATTTTGCATTTGTACACCCACGTGTGCATTTCTATACTTGTTTTTTTGGGTCTAACGCCCTTCTTGCAGGTGTTTTGTGTTTGTACACCCACGTGTACATCCTTTTGTTTGCTTTTTGGGTCTAACTCCCTTCTTGCAGACGTTGTTGCTTCACATGCGCACAAGCGCGCATTCTCTTTGCTCTGATGCCTCGAGCTATTCTCACCGGTTTACTCTTATTGCCTGGCTGTAGTACTTGAAGTTTTCCGGAGTATTTCTATAGCTTGCGTTGCTCTTCGGATTTAATATCCGTCGGGTATTTATTTCTACACCATTTACCGCATTCTCTTACAGCTTTCCTAGATATCATGAGAAGTAGGGCTTTACACTTTTTTGCCATGAGAAGTAGGAATAGAGATGCATGAAGGGCTTCCGTAGTTGGAGCATGTTCAGAACCCTCCGTTTATTTAAAGACCCGCTTAGGGCAATTCTACTTGTGATTTGTGCATATTTGCTTGTTTGTTTCCTGCAGGTTCCCTTGGTTAGGTTTGGTTCTCTAGCCTAGACTTTAGGATTCACATCCTTTGCATGTTAATATAGGTAGAGATTCCCTTGTATCCTAAACCATAGGTCTAACCTTTTGCTTTGCTGGTTTCTTTTTGCATGTTGCATGTAATTAAAACTAAAACTTGCTTTTCCTTTCAAACTCAAAACACTTAATAATGGTTTAAACTCCTTTCTCAAGGTAAAACAACCAACCAACACAAACTCTTTTCGCTTTGCTTTCTTTTTGTGTTTAAAACCTTTTCACAAATAAAAAACACAAAACACACCAAAACAAGTGAGCCGAACTACGGCGCTCTGACTTTCCCATTGCACGCGGGAATACGTAGGCATCTTGTCACGGGGCTCGACCGAGCGAACTTTGTAAATACTTCCTTCTTTTCCCCGTGTTTTCTTTTCTTTTCTTTTGCATGCATTCTCTTTTAGCATACAGATGTAGTAATTAAGCGGTTAATAGATATAAACACACCCATTATATAGAAAATAGAAGTGGATACCGTAGAGTACTACGGGCGCGTGGGGTGCTAATACCTTCCCTTCGCGTAATAGATTCCCTTACCCTATCTCTCGGTCGCAAGACCGTGCCTTATCCCTTTTAGGTTTTCGCGATGCGTTTGCCTTTCTCCTTTTGCGAGATAAAAAAACGTTCGATGGCGACTTCATTGATACAGTTATCGGATGACGTTCAGCCGGTTGTTTCAGCTGGCGACTTCATGGGATCGTGGCACTGGCCGGTCCGATCAGGAGTCAATCTTAGCTTTTATTTTCATGTCTATTGGGTGTTTATTTATTTGTTTATCTATTTACCTGCTTTATCGCACCATCCTTTGTATGCTTGCATTGCATTCTATATGGCATATTTATTGCTTTCATATACTGGTTGGGCTGTTCTGCTGTGATCTGTTTCTGATTTGGGTGGGAGTTACAAGAGGTAAAAGGCCAACTACCCCGGCCAGTGACATATAGGTTAGATGGATGTCCATGTCGAATCCCGCATCCCGTGGTGCGTGTGAGGAGGCATGGAGTACCGAATTCAGACGAGATTCGATTGACGGTGCTCGCCCCACACCGTTGTGTAGTCAAGTACTGATAAAGGATCGTCGACTCTGCATATCATTAGGGACATCCTGTTGAGTCTAGAATCACCCTGTGAGTTGGGGCGGGATATGATTATTCCGGTACAGATGGTGACTATGTTCTGTTGGTGACTATGTCCTGTTGGTGACTATGTTCTGTTGGTGACTTGGTATTTTCTATTGATGATCTGATGTTTTCTGTTGGTGACTATGATATCATTCGGTGGCATTTTCTAGCCGTTACTCTGTCCGATTTTTGGTTTTTCTTCAATCAGAGCAGAAACAGCGCAATAGTTCGATCAGTGTTCATGGAAGTAGTAAACCCATGATCAATGCATAATGTACTTGCATCATAGCATGTTTATTTTTAAAAGAAATGTCAGAAAAAGCATATTATTTTATCTAACCCTGCATGCATATCATTTCCAGGACTTCTTGTGGTTTACTATCAACATCAGGATGGATACCAACAATCAAACCAACACCGAGGCCCTAAGGAAGACTTCTTCATACTCTTTCTGTGCATTCGACATCTCTGAAGTAAGAGCCGAGGTATTCTTGTGAAGGATCCGATTGAAAGAGAGTTCGTAAAAGATCATGGGAACATATTGCCTACTAATGGAGGATTATGAGTTCTATGCCATGCAATCTCTACTCCGCTTTATGATAGTGAGCTCGTGTGTTGTACCTTTCAAGATTATCGCTAGCACCTACTCTTGAGGAGTACCTTTCCTTTTGGGTATCGATCACAAGCGCTTGCCTTTTGTCAAAAGAATGGGTACTCCGATTTTGAAGCCATTGCTAAAGCCCTTGGTTGAAGTAAAGATTGTGGAATTTAGTCAAAGGATGAATTTGCCAAGGTTGGTAGTTGGAAAAGATCTATCTTATCATGATCTATGGTATGGTGATTTTCCTCTTTGAGAAGTTCGTGGATGTTTCGCTTTCATGAATGACAATCCGGTTCCTACCATCTTGGCTGATACATATTATGCCATTCACCCTCGCCATGGTCAAAAGGGGCGTGTTATGGGTTTTATGCATTTACTTTATCGTTGGTTCAACACACATTTGCCAAAGAGAGGGGCATTTGTTGATTATGCTAAAACCATGAAGTGGTCTAGCCGAATCATCGCACTCACTTCATATGATATAGTTTGGAATACCATGTCGAGCGGTTCTGAGATCAGTACTAGTTGTGGAGAGTTTCCAAATGTACCATTAACGGGAACTAAAGGTTGCATTAGTTATAATCCTATATTGGCACGCTGTCAACTAGGATATCCTTTGACCAAGTACCCACGCTCGTCTTGACGGAAACTATCTTCTTTGCAAATGATGAGAACCCGGTTTTGCTAAATCAGATTGTCGTTGTATGAAGCTCGGTTCACAAAAAGGGCACGGTTTTCTTTGGCAAAAAGAAAATTATGAGTTTGATTCTTACATAGATTGGTTAAAAGATCGTGTTCCAAGATTCGCTTCCATACAAAAGGGAAACACCTTTGTATTCTCAACTGGTTCCCGGGTTGAAAGTCCGTACTGATTTTGCTACTTCCTATTCTTCATCCGTAATCTCTCCTCCGTGTTTCGTATGATTGAGGTTTACAAACAGCTCCAATCGGAGAATTCACTTTGAAGGAACAAATAAGCTCGATCCATGAACCTAGCATTTGCTCTTCAAGATAAAAAGAGGTTATCTGTTGAGGTCGAGCAAAGACCAAGTTTTGAAGGCTTATGGCTTACTTGAAGAAACCAAGAGAGCCAAAGGTGGTAGTTCCTCTTCTTTGATCGATGACCAAAGAGTTTGATAGGTACAAGAGAAGTTGAAGAATATGCAGATAGCTAATGAGAAACTGAAAGCCAAGCACGGTGAAGAAACTGGTTTTAAAGAAGCGACTCAAGGAAGAATCCAATGCTAAAGAGTCCCTTGAGAGAAGGAAAGAACTTGAAGTTGAAGCCCAAAGTCGAGGAGCGTATGACTATCCTTTCTAAAGAGGTTGAAGATTTGAAGACTAAGTGGCAATATGCTAAAGATGGAGAATATGCAGCATACACCATGTTGAGGGGTCGAGACATTCATGTGGCTAAGCTAGTAGCCGAGATCCATACGCTCAAGGCGCAAGTGGCCCCTAAATAAGTAGTTGCAAATGTTATTTGATGTTATTTGATTCGACGAATCACCTCCAGGCTTGTTAGATGGGGTTCGCTCACTATTGTGTTTGTATTAATACTCTGTGATCGTGGACTCTTGTATGACTCTATTTCATCTATGCACTTGAGCAGTTGATTCTCAATCTGATTGTGTGTCTGGTCTTGATAATTATTGTTGTCATTATCCTATTATTATTTGATGTTTGATAACAAATTGCAGGAATGTCCTGGAAGTGATCATTCCATGCATCGTGCATTAACCATGCATATACATACATTGTGCATAACAGCATTTGAACTTGGGATTTCTCTTACTCAACCGTATTTTCTACTCGAATCAGAACTTTGCCTCCGTGCCATTCTCGCTTGAAACCGAGTAATGGAACAACTTCTGGGAACCGGATGAGATGAAAGAACAGATGGGATTTCTCATGCTGGACATGCAAGACTTGAGAGAAGAGAACCAACAATTGAAGACTCAGCTAGGCTTGGTGATGGAAATTTTAGGGACCGTGTTGAGAAAGGGAGATGATCCTAGATTTTCTGCAAGAAGAGTCGCTATTCTTCCTTATACTCGTGGTTTTTCTTTGAGTCCTAAAGTCGGGCATGCATCTACTCCATCACCCGTATTCCGAGGTCTCCTTGTTCGGCCCAATTCCTATTGTTCAAAGGTCTAGAAGATAGAGCTCTTCAACCATGGTCGCCACACCGAAAAGCACCGATCCTATTCCGATGCCATATGCTCTTGCTTCCTCACCTCAAGTTTCGGTTGGTTGAACTCCAAACTCATGCCTCAAGGGATTCTATTCGAGTACGATGTGATGGCTAGGTGTGATTTCCATTCTGGGCACCGTCATGATACGAGGATCGTGTGACCTTGAAAATGAGGTTCGTGGATTTCCTTGACAAAGGGATTATCCGTTTACTTCCACAGGGTTGAGCATACAAGTCAATTTTGCTCCAACTGCTGATATGACCGTTATGCCTACTACTATACCTCAAAACAGAGTTTGTGCGTCGAAGAGGGATAATCGACCGCTCCGCCCACCAGCTCATCAAGTGCCTCGTCAACAGAATCGAAAGAAGCAGGAAAGCCATGCTCTTAGAAGGTTCGACGTCATCCCAATGTCTTATGCTGAGATGTTGATACAATTGCTTGAGCTCAAATTGATAGTTCTGAAGGCCATGTTGCCACCTCCTCCTCCTGACAAGCGTCCGGTTAGCTACGATGCTAATGCCGTTTGCACATTCCATTCCGGTACCGTCGGACACAACATTGAAGATTGCCATGCATTTAAGTGTAAGGTACATGATCTGATTGAGGCAAAAGCTATCAGTTTCACACCAGATGGTCATGTTCGGGTCCTCCGCTAGCTCAGCAAATGTCAAGACTTCAAAATGCATCATCAAAAGCAACAAGTCAAGTCTCCTCAACGGCAATTTCAAGATTCATTTGCATTCTCATTTGTAATCTTTCTTGTTTGTTTAGTACATGCTTGTATGCAGAACATTTTCATCTTCTGAATGATTATCATAATGCATTGAATATGTTTGTCTTGAACTAATCCATTTGTATACACTTTTAATTGTTTTCAAACGCTTTTGATATTCAACTCTTGTTAATAAAGCAAAACCTCTGTAGGGAGGATGACGAAAATATACCAAGAATTTCAAACGGTATTGCTTTCAAATAAAACCCACGACGATGTATGTGCCTTATTTCAAATCCCCAAACACTGAGATATAAGGGAGTTAGACCTCGTCAACCCCTTTGAGCCTTGAAGTAGGAGTTTCTTCTTCGAAAACCGCATTTTAAACCCAGGTAGTGTTCAGTTAATCAGATTGAGCGTTCAAAACTCATCAAGAGTATATTTCAAAGGATATAACAATGGTTATCCTTCAAAGGTTGAGAAACTGTAGCAGTCAAGTTTCAATTGACAACAATGTGCATCATGGAAGGACAATACCCCAACGGGAACTCCTTATCTGAAGAGGACTTGGATCGCCACAATCACATCTAGCAAATCAAAGACAGTGTGAAGATCAACGACTAGTTCAAAAAACAAAAAGAAAAAAAGCAAAAAAAAAACAAAGAAAAAGCCCGCTAAGTCGAACTTGGAAATAAGTCGCTTAGGCAAAATAAAAGGGCAAATGTTAAAAAGCAAATTGGCAAGCCGTAAAGGCGAGGATAATCCAAGAACATCCTCAATAAAGAACAAAGTCGTTGATCAGGCACCAAGCAAAAAGGGTGAGTGGCTATCGGGTCCAAGAAATCTCGTCCTTAACAAAGTCAAAGTTGTACGATCAAGAAACTGCAATGGTTTCTCAACCATTAATTCCCTCTGGTGAGAGATGATTGCTCATATCGGATCAACTGAACTTAGGATCGAAGAATATCATGAAGGGGGTGGGCACCGAATATTTTGAGCCTAAAAATCTTTCTTTTTAAAAACCGTGAACCAGGCCACGTTACAACCTTTAAAAGTCCTAACTGAAGCAGGGTTAATTTGAAAGCTAAGCTGTGACGAGAACGCGGTATCCTGACTCCTAGGAGACTTGCTAACACCTTTGAGTTGGTATCATTCCATTTTTCGCCATCTTTTGCACAAAATGCGATGTTTCGACATCTTTTCAAAAGCTCTTTGTTTCAAGACAAGCATAGGATTTGCATTAGAATTATCATTTTTAGGATAAAACATTCTTTGCATATGAACAGGTGCTCAAACGTCCAGTAAGCTTGCATAACGAGCATCAGATGAATACCTTGATTGTCCCAAGGGGCAGGTTGTCTGAAAATCTATTGAACGACCTTTCAAAGAATCATCTTAATCTGGGTCATTCAAAATGGTATTATATCCTTCAGGGCTCATTAAAACTGGGGCAACTTTGTCAAGGTTGGCCAATCCTTTCGGAGACACAGGGGCATGTTGATTATCTATGTTTCACTCGGGGTTCGAAAGTGGCGATGGGTGACAGCGGATGCCCGATTACTGTTTGATTGAAATTCCTACATCTTGAAGAATACTCTTCAATGTAGGGTCCTCCCTTTGAGTCTGCTTTCTAAACGTAAATGGTCTTCGATTGGGTCTTTAGAAATTTGTCATTTGATTTGCTCTTCTTGACTCAAGTTTTGACCGTTGTCTTTTTCGCAATGAGTCGACGCCTCCGCTTATGCAAAATCGGTTATCTTACCCGTGTTTGCATTACCTTTCCGACGCTTGGGTATCCATACTTGGTGTGTAGTAATCCAAATGTTTGATACTCTTGAAGAATTATACCCGCCTTTGGCCCGAGGGATATTATAGTTCTTGCACACTTCCTTCGATGTCATCATCTTGGTAAAGTTCGCCCGAGTTCGCCTTAACTAGACGTTCTCTTCCCTTTGCAAGTTCATCTTCACACGTATGTCCTTCCCCGCAAGTTCGCCTTAACTAGACGCTTTCTTCCCTTTGCAAGTTCATCTTCACACGATGTCCTTCCCCGCAAGTTCGCCTTAACTAGACGCTCTTCCCTTTGCAAGTTCATCTTCACACGATGTCCTTCCCCGCAAGTTCGTCTTAACTAGACGCTTTCCCTTTGCAAGTTCATCTTCTCGCAGATGTTCTTTCCTTGCGAGTTCGCTCACACCGACGCTCTCTTTTCCTTATTAATTCGCTTTCATATTTGCCTTGTTCTTTCTTACGGGTTCGCCTTCGTCCGACGCCCTTCTTCTTTTTCCTACAAGTTCATCCTCGCACGGGTGTCCTTTCCTCGAGTTCGCCCTGACCGACGATGCTCCCTCTTATGGATTTTTCTTCCATTATCAGGTATCTCACAGCTTGGTGCCCTCAAGCCATCCTCCAATGAAATTCAGTATCTCGTTTTCAGTAAGCATGGACGAGAAAACCCCGAGTGAAACTTCTGTAAAGAATCAGATGTAGCGTTTGTCATCAGCATACCATATTTGGTGAATCTCCCTAGTAGATGTTGTTATCGATAAATCCTTATTGCAGAACATGGTGCCAATCCCCAGTACGGGTTGACAATATTTGTCTCAGTGAAAGTCCCTAGTGGATGTTCTCTAAAGTCGCAAGTGTGTTGTATCCTGATATTCCCTATGGAGGTGTTATCTGGATTGTTGATCGGGCGTTTGATTCCCCAATGAGTCGCATATTGTCCACAGATGATCCTCCCCAGAGGGTTCTCATCTCTTGACATCCCCAGCAGTTGACATATCTTTGTCTCCCCAGCTAGAGTTGTAGTGGGTAACGGTGGAAGATCTTCTCCAGGTGTTCCTTTTATTCCCCAGCGGATCTCTGTCTAGGTGACAAGCTTCCTATGACATCATCTCCTCAGCAGGATCATATGGTAGATCTCAGTATCTTCAAGTGGTCCTTCCAGATTTATCAGCTTGACCGTATCCTTGGTTGATCTCCATTATTATCCCCCAGTGGATTATCAGATTGAAGTTGGTCATCTTGTGACCTTTTGGTCGCCGTTCACATTTCATCTTTTGAAAACATGCATCATCGCATTTGCATTACCTTTTAGGGAATTCATGCATTTTAATCAAATTATAAGCCAAGAGCAATGAATCTTCGGTCCTGGTGTTCCAATGTCTCTCCTGAAATCCCAAGAAGAATAATTTTGGGTGTGGGCATTCCTTTGGTGTTGAAACCGCCAAGATTCTCCGTGCAACACGCCTTTGGTGTTGAAACCGCGGCTTACCCCGGTGCAACACGCCTTCAAGAAGCCCTACCCTTGCTTCCTTCTTTTGCACAAGAGTTGAGTCGCTACCAATTATTGGTCAAGGTCCGAGCATCTCTCTTTCCTTACACATGATGCAAGTTGCTCTGTATTGTGTGTGAAGCTTGGTCGGCATTTCCAGTCTTCGTTGAAACTGCCAGCACATCCCCTGGTGCAACAATTCTTAGGACAGGTCCTACTCCTGTGCCTTTTCGGGAACAAATACCCACTTTTGTCTCCCTTCTCGAGTGTAGCGCTCGAGTCAAGAAAGCCTACTCGGCACTTTCTAGCCTTTGCATCACTAACCCGTCCGGTTATTCTCGGCGTAATATGGTAGTCTAGTCGCAGTATCAAGTCTTTGCTTCCGCCACGTGTCGCCTCCCCGATATTGCGGATTGAATTGTGTAGAGGCCAATTCTTCTTAGGTCGTTAGCACTTGTACCGCCTTCACGAGTTCAAGATTTATTCTCGGCCTTTCGGGAACAAATACCCACTTTTGTCTCCCTTCTCAAAGTGTAGCTGCTCGAGTCAAGAAGCCTACTCGGCACTTTCTAGCCTTTGCATCACTAACCCGTCTGGTTATTCCTGGCGAATGTGGTAGTCTAGTCGCAGTATCAAGTCTTTGCTTCCGCCACGTGTCGCCTCTCCCGATATTGCGGATTGAATTGGGTAGAGGCCAATTCTTCTTAGGTCGTTAGCACTTGTACCGCCTTCACAGAGTTCAAGATTTATTCTCGCCTTTTCGGGAACAAATACCCACTTTGTCTCCCTTCTCGTGAGTGTAGCGCTCGAGTCAATAAAGCCTACTGCACTTTCTAGCCTTTGCATCACTAACCCGTCCGGTTATTCTCGGCGTAATATGGTAGTCTAGTCGTATCAAGTCTTTGCTTCCGCCACGTGTCGCCTCTCCCGACATTGCGGATTGAATTGGTAGAGGCCAATTCTTCTTAGGCCAGTTAGCACTTGTACCGCCTTCACAGTAGTTCAAGATTTATTCTGCTTTGGTTGTAGCCCGCTTAAGCTCGCGCAACATGCCCTTTCTCCAAATGAGGTTCCTTAGAATTTTGGAATGTCCACACCTATCTCTTGTTGTAGCTGGGATTCAAAGTGTAAAGTCCGTTTGATATTCAATCACCATACCCTCGCCGGTGCGCACGCCAATCTCGCCTCCTAAGCTAGAGGATGATTGAATAGGCACTGTTGTACCCCAAAATTTACCCTCTTCATTTTTTTTATAAATAATTGGCTAACACTTAATTAATAGGTGCATCGATACATATCATTCATGCATTGATCATGGGTTCGAGATTTTCCAATCGTATGAATCTGCAATTTTGAAGAAGAGGTTTGTTTCTCACAAGTTGAATATTTGAGGTTCTCAAACGCCATTTCAATACGCAAGCGTGTCCGAAGCTTCCGATTATTATCTCGCAAGTTTTGGTATTTCGATCGCTCATCGTGGATGATTACAATTTCAAGCTACGGTGTGTTGTGGTCGGATATTTGAACCCGAATCGATTCTATGGCCTTCCGTGAGTTGTGAAGCATTGGTATTTGGCTTATCGAACGCGATTTATCGAAAATCAAGAACAATGATAAAATGATATTCGAGCTGTATCGAAAGTCAACAAAAGTCAAAGTTTGACCGAGTGGAGTTTTGGTCAAAATTACGGTCAAAAGTCGACATTTGAGAAAATGCGATCATTTGTCGAGAAAATCGGAAGAATCGGTGAAAATGAGGTTTCTTGCATTTTAGTAATTTTGGACTTAGAAATTTTTCTAAGTTTAAAGTACTTTGTGTTCATGGAGCCATGTTGCCGCATCCGTATCTTGCCCGTCTGGGTCAAGTTTGTGAATTGATAGTTGGAAAGAGCGATTTCATACTCCGACTTTGTCCCGTGAAGATTTTTCCGTAAATGCTCTGATTTCGAGTTATACAATACAAATTTGAAGTTCATAACTTTTGAAGTTTTACACTTAGTAAAATTTTGAGTGTTTTAACATGTTCAAGCGCTTGACTTGGAGGCAATTTACACGTGTTTCGAGGCGCCGATTCGAATTAAGTTCAACATCAAAGTTGTTCATTTAATGGCAATCTACAACTTTGTCAAGAAGTCGAATCCATTTGGGAAACGGATAAAAATTACGGAGCTCGAAAGTTACATTTATCATTTTCAAAATTTCAACACTTAAAATATTTTGAAGTGTTTGTTTCGATGCTTTGCCGACCTTCGTGGTCGATTTTATCATAGTTCATGGCTCGAACAAAAATGCTCAACTGAAAGTTGTTCATCTCACGGCGGTCTGAAACCTTGTTGAAGGAGTCGAATTCATTCGGACTCGGATCGAAGTTATAAAGCTCATAAAATAAGAACTCATTATGTTTGTTAAATTCGAGTAGTTTTTGTGCGCATGTTCAGGGCTGTTTTCGTTAATGATTCGGCCGCCGCACGAAGAAACTCCGAACACGAAAGTTTGAGCTCGTAATTCCATCTACAAGTTCCTTTTAGAAACTTTTCCGTTTCGGACGTCGGAGCTGGAAGATACGGAACGCCGCAGTTTGTAGCATGAAGTTGTTAAAATGCAAGACAGTATATGCATTTTTTTGCCATGGTAGTGGACGCATTTCATCGAACAGCTTTTGTGCGCATATTCGGAGCTGTTTTCTCGTCGATCCGATCGCCGCACGGAAAAACTCTGAACACAAAAGATGAAGGTTGCCGTGTCCTCTACAAGTTCCGTTTAGAGACTTTTTCGCTTTGACATCGGAGCGGAAGATACGGTTACCGTAAGTGAAGGCTTGAAGTTGGAAAATTGCTACATGTTATGTGCAATACTTGCCCAGCCAGCCAAGCATTTCATCGAACACTCACGGGACAAATTTCAAACACTTCTTATTCGGTGATAAAGGCTTTGTTCGGATTTTCGTCGAACTACAAAGTTGTTATGTCACACGAATATTTCCAAAAGATCAAGTTTATGTTACTTGGTCGAGTATCGAAAAGTTACGGATCCGCAAAGTGGTACATGGATTGAGTGTTAAACTTGACACTTAGAAAAATTTCAAATACTCAAGTCGGTTTGTGTCGGCATGACTGAAGCTAATTACGGCGAGCTTGTGATCTCTTTTCGTCGAGCACTCAACATCAAAGTTACTCGCTACATGCCTTCTTTCCAAAGACACCGAGTTTGCGCTTTGACCAAGTATCGAGAGAGCTATAAGACCTTAAAGTCGAGAAAACATGCGGCGAACTTTTGCCGTCGCCGTTATTTTGTAAATTATGATCTCTAAACTTGAGTGATTTTAAGCGTGCTACAGTCGTTCAAAAATGTTCAACATGAAAACTGCTCACTAAGTATACTCTACAACTTTTATCTTTCGGTTTTGTATCAAAACGCTGTATTCCAAGATACGACCTCGTAAAGTATGTGTATGAGTTCGGAAAACGAGGATTTGGAAATTCTTGCATCATTATTATAAGGAAAAGCGCTTGAAAAATGTTTTTACACAATGTAATGGTAACAAGAACGATCATTTCTAATTATCACCCACACTCTCCTTCAATAAACTAATGTAAAACATTTTTCTCACACACACTCACTTTCCATTCTTTCATCATCACTTTTTTTCACTCTTTTCTCACCCTCGCTTCCATCATGGCAATATAATTGTAACAAGAAAAGAACAAAAAGGGCATCATCTTCACCCTAACAACTTCACGGCAGCCATAACTGTAACCACCATTTTTTCTTCTTCTTCATTTTCAACCATCACTACCTTCTTCCTTCTCTCTCTAACAACAATCGGTCACCATCACCATAATTATCGCCACCGTGCTTCTTGAAGAACCATCATCTTCACACATCGCCTCTCCTTCTTCTTTCTTTCATCACGGCAACACTCTATTCTTGACCACCATTCTTTCTAACCATCAACTACAACCATAAGAACTGCTGACAGTTTTCTTCTTGCTGGCTTCGAGTCTTCATCCTCGTTGATTCGCTCACTCTCTCGATCATTTGCCTCCGCCGTGACAAACGCCATATCCGGAGGAATTCTGGAGATTCTGGTTTTCTCCTCCTTCTCCGCAAGAAGAATCGGACTGAATCTATTTCTCAGAATATTCATGACTTCTTGGATCCTAGTATTCATCTTCGTAATAGCATGCGTGAAGAGTAAAGATTGCTGAAGTTTTCCATTCGTTCCAGATCTTGAACAACACTTGAAGTTTTCCGAAGATTTCTTTATGCTCGCCGCCAAGTAAGTCTTCCGATTAGTATGCTTTAGTATGTTAATCATGTGGCTGCTTTAGAAACTGGCTTAATACCTGAAGATGCGTAGAATCTAAATATAATTGCAAGATACATGTGTGAGCATCAAATTCGTGGAGTTTTAATTTTCGGATCCAGATTTCATCTTCGTTTTTCATGAGATTTGAGTGGTTTTTAGGATGATTAGAGACCGGAATCGTATCTGGAAGGGAAAAACGAGTTGAGTGACGTCCGTATTAGCCGTTTTCACAGGCTCGCGTCTTTTTCCGGTCACCAACCGCCGGAGAAGAAGGCCGTTTCCGGCGAGACCCTATGCGTGGCACCATCCCATTCGTTCATGAATTTTTTCCATACTCACCGCTTGGATTGCAACACGTGTCCATTTCCTTTTATTGCAAAAAATAAAAACAAAATCTGTATATAGTTTAAGTTATAATGTGACCAATTGACATAAGTTGTACCACATGAAATAAAAAAATATAACGTGACAGTGTGACATATAATAAAATCTGAACAATAAAAAATAAATAAATCTGGATATAAAAAATAAGATTTTTTTTGTGTTGTTTGTTTGGACAAAAACTGGACTGAATTGGGCTTAGATAGGTTCTGGACTTAGTATTTGCTACTGCATACCCCCTGTATTTCTGGATCCAATGCATTATAACATGGTTTAGTTCATTTAGGAATTCTGGTTTACACCCCCCCTGTTTCATGTACCATAATACTAACACCTAATCAATTTTGATTTCGATTTCGATTATTTTGATTTGTAAAAAATACATAGAAAACATATTCTGACATTTTAGGATATTAGAACATTTTTGACATCTTTTAACATTTTTTTAATTCATTTTTAATAACATGATTAAAAGTATGTTTCACTCATGCCACTTGAAATTTTACGTGTGCATTTCTATACTTGGTTTTTTGGGTCTAACTCCCTTCTTGCAGGTATTTTGCATTTGTACACCCACGTGTGCATTTCTATACTTGTTTTTTTGGGTCTAACGCCCTTCTTGCAGGTGTTTTGTGTTTGTACACCCACGTGTACATCCTTTTGTTTGCTTTTTGGGTCTAACTCCCTTCTTGCAGACGTTGTTGCTTCACATGCGCACAAGCGCGCATTCTCTTTGCTCTGATGCCTCGAGCTATTCTCACCGGTTTACTCTTATTGCCTGGCTGTAGTACTTGAAGTTTTCCGGAGTATTTCTATAGCTTGCGTTGCTCTTCGGATTTAATATCCGTCGGGTATTTATTTCTACACCATTTACCGCATTCTCTTACAGCTTTCCTAGATATCATGAGAAGTAGGGCTTTACAGCTTTCTTTTGCCATGAGAAGTAGGAATAGAGATGCATGAAGGGGCTTCCGTAGTTGGAGCATGTTCAGGAACCCCTCTGGTTTATTTAAAGACCCGTTTAGGGCAATTCTACTTGTGATTTGTGCATATTTGCTTGTTTGTTTCCTGCAGGTTCCCTTGGTTAGGTTTGGTTCTCTAGCCTAGACTTTAGGATTCACATCCTTTGCATGTTAATATAGGTAGAGATTCCCTTGTATCCTAAATCATAGGTCTAACCTTTTGCTTTGCTGGTTTCTTTTTGCATGTTGCATGTAATTAAAACTAAAACTTGCTTTTCCTTTCAAACTCAAAACACTTAATAATGGTTTAAACTCCTTTCTCAAGGTAAAAACAACCAACCAACACAAACTCTTTTCGCCTTTGCGCGCTTTCTTTTCTTTTTGTGTTTAAAACCTTTTCACAAATAAAAACACAAAACACACCAAAACAAGTGAGCCGAACTACGGCGCTCTGACTTTCCCATTGCACGCGGGAATACGTAGGCATCTTGTCACGGGGCTCGACCGAGCGAACTTTGTAAATACTTCCTTCTTTTCCCCGTGTTTTCTTTATTTTCTTTTCTTTTGCATGCATTCTCTTTAGCATGATGTAGTAATTAAGCGGTTAATAGATATAAACACACCCATTATATAGAAAATAGAAGTGGATACCAGAGTACTACGGACGGGTGCTAATACCTTCCCTTCGTAATAGATTCCCTTACCCTATCTCTCGGTCGCAAGACCGTGCCTTATCCCTTTTAGGTTTTCGCGCGTTTGCCTTTCTCCTTTTGCGAGATAAAAACGCTCGATGGCGACTTCATTGATACGCTTATCGGATGACGTTCACCGGTTGTTTGGCGACTTCACGGGATCGTGCACTGTCGGTCCGATCAGAGTCGATCTTAGCTTTTATTTTCATGTCTATTGGGTGTTTATTTATTTGTTTATCTATTTACCGCTTTATCGCACCATCCTTTGTATGCTTGCATTGCATTCTATATGGCATATTTATTGCTTTCATATATTGGTCACTGCTCTGCTGTGATCCGCTTTCGATTTGGGTGGAGTTACAAGAGGTAAAAGGCCAACTACCCCGCCATGACATATAGGTTAGATGGATGTCCATGTCGAATCCCGCATCCCGTGGTGTGAGGAGGCATGGAGTACCGATTCACGAGATTCGATTGACGGTGCCTCGCCTACACCCTGTGTAGTCAGTAGTACTCGATAAAGGATCGCCGACTGCATATCATTAGGGACATCCTGTTGAGTCTAGAATCACCCTGTGAGTTGGGCGGATATGATTATTACCGGTACAGATGGTGACTATGTTCTGTTGGTGACTATGTCCTGTTGGTGACTATGTTCTGTTGGTGACTTGGTATTTTCTATTGATGATCTGATGTTTTCTGTTGGTGACTATGATATCATTCGGTGGCATTTTCTAGCCGTTACTCTGTCCGATTTTTGGTTTTCTTCAATCGAGGCAACAAAGAATAGTTCGATCTGTTCATGGAAGTAGTAAACCCATGATCAATGCATAATGTACTTGCATCATAGCATGTTTATTTTTAAAAGAAATGTCAGAAAAAGCATATTATTTTATCTAACCCTGCATGCATATCATTTCCAGGACTTCTTGTGGTTTACTATCAACATCAGGATGGATACCAACAATCAAACCAACACCGAGGCCCTAAGGAAGACTTCTTCATACTCTTTCTGCATTCGACATCTCAAGTAAGAGCCGAGGTATTCTTGTGAAGGATCCGATTGAAAGAGAGTTCG
Source organism: Vicia sativa (assembly GCA_021764765.1). Taxonomy (NCBI): domain Eukaryota; kingdom Viridiplantae; phylum Streptophyta; class Magnoliopsida; order Fabales; family Fabaceae; genus Vicia; species Vicia sativa. The sequence continues at coordinate 184,872,410 of CM038795.1, forward strand.
AAAAGATCATGGGAACATATTGCCGTTACTAATGGAGGATTATGAGTTCTATGCCATGCAATCTCTACTTGCTTTTATGATAGTGAGCTCGTGTGTTGTACCTTTCAAGATTATCGCTAGCACCTACTTGAGGAGTACCTTTCCTTTGGGTATCGATCACGCGCTTGCCTTTTGTCAAAAGAATGGGTACTCCGATTTTGAAGCCATTGCTAAAGCCCTTGGTTCATGCGTTAGTGAAGTAAGGGCAATTGGGTTCCGAAAGATCACACTTGTGGACTTCCTGGGTTTCCTTTTAGTCAAAGTCGATGAATTTGCCAAGGTTGGTAGTTGGAAAAGCTTCAATACTATCTTAGCCGCCATGATCTATGGTATGGTGATTTTTCCTCTTTTGAGAAGTTCGTGGATGTTCTGCGATTGCTTTCATGAATGACAATCCGGTTCCTACCATCTTGGCGATACATATTATGCCATTCACTCGCCATGGTCAAAGGGGCGTGTTATGGGTTTTATGCATTTACTTTATCGTTGGTTCAACACACATTTGCCAAAGAGAGGGGCATTTGTTGATTATGCTAAAACCATGAAGTGGTCTAGCCGAATCATCGCACTCACTTCATATGATATAGTTTGGAATACCATGTCGAGCGGTTCTGAGATCAGTACTAGTTGTGGAGAGTTTCCAAATGTACCATTAACGGGAACTAAAGGTTGCATTAGTTATAATCCTATATTGGCACGCTGTCAACTAGGATATCCTTTGACTGAAGTACCCACTGTTCGTCAGTTGACGGAAACTATCTTCTTTGCAAATGATGAGAACCCGGTTTTGCTAAATCAGATTGTCGTTGTATGAAGCTCGGTTCACAAAAAGGGCACGGTTTTCTTTGGCAAAAGGAAAATTATGAGTTTGATTCTTACATAGATTGGTTAAAAGATCGTGTCTCCAAGATTCGGCTTCCATACAAAAGGGAAACACCTTTGTATTCTCAACCTGGTTCCTGGGTTGAAAGTCTGGTACCTGATTTTGCTACTTCCTATTCTTCATCCGTAATCTCTCCTCCAGGTTTCGTGCGTATTGAGGTTTACAAACAGCTCCAATCGGAGAATTCAGCTTTGAAGGAACAGTTACAAGCTCGAGCCATGAACCTAGCATTTGCTCTTCAAGATAAAAAGAGGTTATCTGTTGAGGTCGAGCAGAAAGACCAAGTTTTGAAGGCTTATGGCTTACTTGAAGAAACCAAGAGAGCCAAAGGTGGTAGTTCCTCTTCTTTGATCGATGACCAAAGAGTTTGATAGGTACAAGAGAAGTTGAAGAATATGCAGATAGCTAATGAGAAACGAAAGCCAAGCACGGTGAAGAAATCCGGTTTAAAGAAGCGACCAAGGAAGAATCCAATGCTAAAGAGTCCCTTGAGAGAAGGAAAGAACTTGAAGTGAAGCCCAAAGTCGATGGAGATGACTATCCTTTCTAAAGAGGTTGAAGATTTGAAGACTAAGTGGCAATATGCTAAAGATGGAGAATATGCAGCATACACCATGTTGAGGGTCGAGACATTCATGTGGCTAAGCTAGTAGCCGAGATCCATACGCCAAGGCGCAAGTGGCCCCTAAATAAGTAGTTGCAAATGTTATTTGATGTTATTTGATTCGACTAATCACCTCCGTGCTTGTTAGATGGGGTTCGCCACTATTGTGTTTGTATTAATACCGTGATCGTGGACTCTTGTATGACTCTATTTCATCTATGCACTTGAGCGCTTGATTCTCAACTGATTGTGTCCGGTCTTGATAATTATTGTTGTCATTATCCTATTATTATTTGATGTTTGATAACAAATTGCAGGAATGTCCTGGAAGTGATCATTCCATGCATCGTGCATTAACCATGCATATACATACATTGTGCATAACAGGCATTTGAACTTGGGATTTCTCTTACTCAACCGTATTTTCTACTCGAATTGTGAACTTTGCCTCCGTGCCATTCTGCGTTTGAAACCGAGTAATGGAACAACTTCGCGGGGAACTGGATGAGATGAAAGAACATATGGGATTTCTCATGCTGGACATGCAAGACTTGATAGAAGAGAACCAACAATTGAAGACTCAGCTAGGCTTGGTGATGGAAATTTTAGGGACCGTGTTGAGAAAGGGAGATGATCCCAGATTTTCTGCAGCAACAGGAGTCGCTATTCTTCCTTATACTCAGGGTTTTTCTTTGAGCCCTAAAGCTGGGCATGCATCTACTCCATCACCCTGTATTCCGAGGTCTCCTTGTTCGCGTCCAATTCCTATTGTTCAGAAAGGTCTAGAAGATAGAGCTCTTCAACCATGGTCGCCACACTCTGAAAAGCAATTCGATCCTATTCCGATGCCATATGCTCAGTTGCTTCCTCAGCTGCTCAAGTTTCGGTTGGTTGAACTCCAAACTCTTGCCATGCCTGAAGGGATTCTATTCGAGTACGATGTGATGGCTAGGTGTGATTTCCATTCTGGGCACCGTCATGATAGAGGACCGTGACCTTGAAAATGAGGTTCAGGATTTCCTTGACAAAGGGATTATCCGGTTTACTTCCACAGGGTTGAGCATACAAGTCAATTTTGCTCCAACTGCTGATATGACCGTTATGCCTACTACTATACCTCAAAACAGAGTTTGTGCGTCGAAGAGGGATAATCGACCGCTCCGCCCACCAGCTCATCAAGTGCCTCGTCAACAGAATCGAAAGAAGCAGGAAAGCCATGCTCTTAGAAGGTTCGACGTCATCCCAATGTCTTATGCTGAGATGTTGATACAATTGCTTGAGCTCAAATTGATAGTTCTGAAGGCCATGTTGCCACCTCCTCCTCCTGACAAGCGTCCGGTTAGCTACGATGCTAATGCCGTTTGCACATTCCATTCCGGTACTGAGTACTTTCGGACACAACATTGAAGATTGCCATGCATTTAAGTGTAAGGTACATGATCTGATTGAGGCAAAAGCTATCAGTTTCACACCGATGGTCATGTTCGGGTCCTCCGCTAGCTCAAAGAAATGTCAAGACTTCAAAATGCATCATCAAAAGCAACAAGTCAAGTCTCCTCAACGGCAATTTCAAGATTCATTTGCATTCTCATTTGTAATCTTTCTTGTTTGTTTAGTACATGCTTGTATGCGTAACATTTTCATCTTCGAATGATTATCATAATGCATTGAATATGTTTGTCTTGAACTAATCCATTTGTATACACTTTTAATTGTTTTCAAACGCTTTTGATATTCAACTCTTGTTAATAAAGCAAAACCTCTAGGGAGGATGACGAAAATATACCAAGAATTTCAAACGGTATTGCTTTCAAATAAAACCCCACGACGATGTACTGCCTTATTTCAAATCCCCAAACACGGAGATATAAGGGAGTTAGACTCGTCAACCCCTTTGAGCCTTGAAGTAGGAGTTTCCGCTCAAAAACCGCATTTTAAAACCGGTAGTGTTCGATTAATCGATTGAGCGCTCAAAACTCATCAAGAGTATATTTCAAAGGATATAACAATGGTTATCCTTCAAAGGTTGAGAACCCAGAGTCAAGTTTCAATTGACAACAATGTGCATCATGGAAGGACAATACCCCAACGGAACTCCTTATCTCGAAGAGGACTGGATCGCCACAATCACATCTAGCAAATCAAAGATGTGAAGATCAACGACTAGTTCAAAAACAAAAAAAAAAGCAAAAAACAAAGAAAAGCCCACTAAGTCGAACTTGGAAATAAGTCGCTTAGGCAAAATAAAAGGGCAAATGTTAAAAAGCAAATTGGCAAGTCAGAAGGCGAGGATAATCCAAGAACATCCTCAATAAAGAACAAAGTCGTTGATCGTGCACCAAGCAAAAGGGTGAGTGGCTATCGGGTCCAAGAAATCTCGCCCTTAACAAAGTCAAAGTTGTACGATCAAGAAACCGCAATGGTTTCTCAACCATTAATTCCTCGTGAGAGATGATTGCTCATATCGGATCAACTCGAACTTAGGATCAAGAATATCATGAAGGGGTGGGCACCGAATATTTTGAGCCTAAAATCTTTCTTTTAAAACCGTGAACTGTGCCACGTTACAACCTTTAAAAGTCCTAATCAAGGTGGTTAATTTGAAAGCTAAGAACGCGGTATCCTGACTCCTAGGAGACTTGCTAACACCTTTGAGTTGGTATCATTCCATTTTTCGCCATCTTTTGCACAAAATGCGATGTTTCGACATCTTTTCAAAAGCTCTTTGTTTCAAGACAAGCATAGGATTTGCATTAGAATTATCATTTTTAGGATAAAACATTCTTTGCATATGAACAGGTGCTCAAACGTCCAAAGAAGCTTGCATAACGAGCATCGATGAATACCTTGATTGTCCCAAGGCGGTTGTTCGAAAATCTATTGAACGACCTTTCAAAGAATCATCTTAATCTGGGTCATTCAAAATGGTATTATATCCTTCAGGGCTCATTAAAACTGGGGCAACTTTGTCAAGGTTGGCCAATCCTTTCGGAGACACAGGGGCATGTTGATTATCTATGTTTCACTGGGTTCGAAAGTGGCGATGGGTGACAGTTGATGCCTGATTACTCATTTGATTGAAATTCCTACATCTTGAAGAATACTCTTCAATGTAGGGTCCTCCCTTTTGAGTCTGTTTCTAAACAGAAATGGTCTTCAGATTGGGTCTTTAGAAATTTGTCAGTTTGATTTGCTCTTCTTGACTCAAGTTTTGACCTGTTGTCTTTTTCGCAATGAGTCGCACGCTCTCCGTTTGTGCAAAATCGTCGGTTATCTTACCCGTGTTTGCATTACCTTTCCAGACGCTTGGGTATCCATACTTGGTGTGTAGTAATCCAAATATTTGATACTCTTGAAGAATTATACCCCGCCTTTGGCCTGAGGGATATTATAGTTCTTGTAGACACTTCCTTCGATGTCATCATCTTGGTAAAGTTCGTCTGAGTTCGTCTTAACTAGACGTTCTCTTCCCCTTTGCAAGTTCATCTTCACACAGATGTCCTTCCCCGCAAGTTCGTCTTAACTAGACGTTCTCTTCCCCTTTGCAAGTTCATCTTCACACAGATGTCCTTCCCCGCAAGTTCGTCTTAACTAGACGTTCTCTTCCCCTTTGCAAGTTCATCTTCACACAGATGTCCTTCCCCGCAAGTTCGTCTTAACTAGACGTTTTCTTTCCCTTTGCAAGTTCATCTTCTCGCAGATGTTCTTTCCTTGCGAGTTCGTCTACACCTGACGTTCTCTTTTTTCCTTATTAATTCGTTTTCATATATTTGCCTTGTTCTTTCTTACGCGGGTTCGTCCGACGCGTCCTCTTCTTCTTTTCCTACAAGTTCATCCTCGCACGGGTGTCCTTTCCTCGAGTTCGCCCTGACCGACGATGCTCCCTCTTATGGATTTTTCTTCCATTATCGTATCTCACACTTGGTGCCCTCAAGCCATCCTCCAATGAAATTCAAGATCTCGCTTTCAAGCACGAGAAAACCCCGAGTGAAACTTCAAAGAATCGATGTAGCGTTTGTCATCAAGATACCATATTTGGTGAATCTCCTAGTAGATGTTGTTATCGATAAATCCTTATTGCGAACATGGTGCCAATCCCAAGACGGGTTGACAATATTTGTCTCGTTGAAAGTCCCTAGTGGATGTTCTCTAAAGTCGCAGTGTGTTGTATCCCGATATTATATGGATTGTTTGATTTGATTCCCCAATGAGTCGATATTGTCCATGATGATCCTCCCAGGGTTCTCATCTCTTGACATCCCAAAGTTGACATATCTTTGTCTCCCACTAGAGTTGTAGTGGGTAACGGTGGAAGATCTTCTCCGTGTGTTCCTTTTATTCCCATGATCTCTCTAGGTGACAAGCTTCCTATGACATCATCTCCTCAGCAGGATCATATGGTAGATCTCAGTATCTTCAAGTGGTCCTTCCAGATTTATCAGCTTGACCGTATCCTTGGTTGATCTCCATTATTATCCCCCAGTGGATTATCAGATTGAAGTTGGTCATCTTGTGACCTTTTGGTCGCCGTTCACATTTCATCTTTTGAAAACATGCATCATCGCATTTGCATTACCTTTTAGGGAATTCATGCATTTTAATCAAATTATAAGCCAAGAGCAATGAATCTTCGGTCCCCGGTGGTGTTCCAATGTCTCTCTGAAATCCCAGCAAGAATAATTTTTGGGTGTGGGGCATTCCCTTTGGTGTTGAAACTGCCAGTATTCTCTGGTGCAACACGCCCTTTGGTGTTGAAACTGCCGGCTCTTACCCCGGTGCAACACGTCTTCAGCAAGCCCTACCCTTGCTTCCTTCTTTTTGCACAAGAGTTGAGTCGCTACCAATTATTGGTCAAGGTCTGAGCATCTCTCTCTTTCCTTACACATGATGCAAGTTGCTCTGTATTGTGTGTGAAGCTTGGTCGGCATTTCCAGTCTTCGTTGAAACTGCCAGCACATCCCCTGGTGCAACAATTCTTAGGACAGGTCCTACTCCTGCCTTTTAGGAACAATACCCCTTCTCGAGTGTAGCGTTAGTCGATAAAACTCGGCACTTTCTAGCCTTTGCATCACTAACCCGTCCTGCTATTCCACGCGTAATGTGGTAGTCTAGTCAGTATCAAGTCTTTGCTTCCGCGTGTCGTGTCTCTCCCGATATTGCGGATTGAATTGTGTAGAGGCCAATTCTTCTTAGGTCAGGTTAGCACTTGTACCTGCCTTCACAGAGTTCAGCATTTATTCTGTGCCTTTTCGGGAACAAATACCCACTTTTGTCTCCCTTCTCAAAGTGTAGCGTTCTGAGTCAGTAAAGCCTACTCGGCACTTTCTAGCCTTTGCATCACTAACCCGTCTGGTTATTCCCTGGCGTAATGTGGTAGTCTAGTCAGTGTATCAAGTCTTTGCTTCCGCTTACGTGTCAGCTCTCCCCTGATATTGCGGATTGAATTGGGTAGAGGCCAATTCTTCTTAGGTCAGGTTAGCACTTGTACCTGCCTTCACAGAGTTCAGCATTTATTCTGTGCCTTTTCGGGAACAAATACCCACTTTTGTCTCCCTTCTCAGAGTGTAGCGTTCTGAGTCAATAAAGCCTACTCGGCACTTTCTAGCCTTTGCATCACTAACCCGTCCGGTTATTCCCTGGCGTAATATGGTAGTCTAGTCAGTGTATCAAGTCTTTGCTTCCGCTTACGTGTCAGCTCTCCCCTGACATTGCGGATTGAATTGGGTAGAGGCCAATTCTTCTTAGGCCAGGTTAGCACTTGTACCTGCCTTCACAGAGTTCAGCATTTATTCTGTGCTTTCTTTGGTTGTAGCCCAGTTAAGCTCTGGCGCAACATGCTCCCTTTCTCCAGTGAGGTTCCTTAGAATTTTGGAATGTCCACACCTATCTCTTGTTGTAGCTTTTGGGATTCAAAGTGTAAATTTCTGGGTCCGTTTTGATATTCAATCACCTCATACCTTGTCGCTCGGCGGGATGATTGAATTGCCCCAAAATTTACCCTCTTCATTTTTTTTTTATAAATAATTGGCTAACACTTAATTAATAGGTGCATCGCATACATATCATTCATGCATTGATCATGGGTTCGAGATTTTCCAATCGTATGAATCTGTACAATTTTGAAGAAGAGGTTTGTTTCTCACAAGTTGAATATTTGAGGTTCGTCAATTGGCCATTTCAATACGCAAGCGTGTCCGAAGCTTGATTATTATCTCGCAAGTTTTGGTATTCGATCGCTCATCGTGGATGCCGATTACAATTTCAAGCTACGGTGTGTTGTGGTCGGATATTTGAACCTGAACTGATTCTATGGCCTTCCGTGAGTTGTGAAGCATTGGTATTTGGCTTATCGATCTACGCGATTTATCGGAAAATCAAGAAATGATAAAATGATATTTGAGCTGTATCGAAAGTCAACAAAAGTCAAAGTTTGACCGAGTGGAGTTTTGGTCAAAATTACGGTCAAAAGTCGACATTTGAGAAAATGCGATCATTTGCTGAGAAAATCGGAAGAATCGGGTGAAAATGAGGTTTCTTGCATTTTAAGTAATTTTGGACTTAGAAATTTTTTCTAAGTTTAAAGTACTTTGTGTTCATGGAGCCATGTTGCCGCATCCGTATCTTGCCCGTCTGTGGTCAGAAGTTTGTGAATTGATAGTCGTTGGAAAGAGCGCATTTCATACTCCGACTTTGTCTGGTGAAGATTTTTCGAAATGCTCGGATTTCGAGTTATTAAATTTGAAGTTCATAACTTTTGAAGTTTTACACTTAGTAAAATTTTGAGTGTTTTTAACATGTTCAAGCGCTTGACTTCGGAGGCAATTTACACGTGTTTCGAGGCGTCGATTCGAATTAAGTTCAACATCAAAGTTGTTCATTTAATGGCAATCTACAACTTTGCTGAAGAAGTCGAATCCATTTGGGAAACGGATAAAAAATTACGGAGCTCGAAAGTTTATCATTTCTCAAAATTTCAACACTTAAAATATTTTGAAGTGTTTGTTTGATGCTTTTCTTGGTCGATTTTATCATAGTTCATGGCTCCGAACAGAAAAATGCTCAACTGGAAAGTTGTTCATCTCACGGCGGTCTGAAACCTTGTTGAAGGAGTCGAATTCATTCGGGACTCGGATCGGAAGTTATAAAGCTCATAAAATAAGAACTCATTATGTTTGTTAAATTCGAGTAGTTTTTGTGCGCATGTTCAGGGCTGTTTTCGTTAATGATTCGGCCGCCGCACGAAGAAACTCCGAACACGAAAGTTTGAGCTCGTAATTCCATCTACAAGTTCCTTTTAGAAACTTTTCCGTTTCGGACGTCGGAGCTGGAAGATACGGAACGCCGCAGTTTGTAGCATGAAGTTGTTAAAATGCAAGACAGTATATGCATTTTTTTGCCATGGTAGTGGACGCATTTCATCGAACAGCTTTTGTGCGCATATTCGGAGCTGTTTTCTCGCCGATCCGATCGCCGCGGAAAAACTCGAACACAAAAGATGAAGGTTGCCGTGTCCTCTACAAGTTCCGTTTAGAGACTTTTTCGTTTCGGACATCGGAGCTGGAAGATACGAAGCGCCGTAAGTGAAGGCTTGAAGTTGGAAAATTGCTACATGTTATGTGCAATACTTGCCCAGCCAGCCAAGCATTTCATCGAACACTCACGGGACAAATTTCAAACACTTCTTATTCGGTGATAAAGGCTTTGTTCGGATTTTCGTCGAACTACAAAGTTGTTATGTCACACGTAATATTTCCAACAGTATCAAGTTTATGTTACTTGGTCGAGTATCGGAAAAGTTACGGATCTGCAAAGTGGTACATGGATTGAGTGTTAAACTTGACACTTAGAAAAATTTCAAATACTCAAGTCAGTTTGTGTCGGCATGACTTCGAAGCTAATTACGGCGAGCTTGTGATCTCTTTTTCGTCGAGCACTCAACATCAAAGTTACTCTACTACATGCCTTCTTTCCAAAGACACCGAGTTTGCGTCATTTGACCAAGTATCGAGAGAGCTATAAGACCTTAAAGTCGCGAGAAAAACATGCGGCGAACTTTTGCCGTCGTCGCCGTTATTTTGTAAATTATGATCTCTAAACTTCAGAGCTGATTTTAAGCGTGCTACAGGCTCCGTTTCGAAAAATGTTCAACATGAAAACTGTTCACGGAAGTATACTCTACAACTTTTATCTTTCGGTTTTGTATCAAAAACGCGTGTATTCCAAGATACGACCTCGTAAAGTATGTGTATGAGTTCGGCGGAAAACGTAGGATTTGGAAATTCTTGCATCATTATTATAAGGAAAAGCTGCTTGGAAAAATGTTTTTTACACAACAGAATGGTAACAGCAACGATCATTTCTAATTATCACCCACACTCTCCTTCAATAAACTAACAGAAAACATTTTTTCTCACACACACTCACTTTCCATTCTTTCATCATCACTTTTTTTTCACTCTTTTTCTCACCCCTCGTTTCCATCATGGCAATATAATTGTAACAAGAAAAGAACAAAAAGGGCATCATCTTCACCCTAACAACTTCACGGCAGCCATAACTGTAACCACCATTTTTTCTTCTTCTTCATTTTCAACCATCACTACCTTCTTCCTTCTCTCTCTAACAACAATCGGTCACCATCACCATAATTATCGCCACCGTGCTTCTTGAAGAACCATCATCTTCACACATCGCCTCTCCTTCTTCTTTCTTTCATCACGGCAACACTCTATTCTTGACCACCATTCTTTCTAACCATCAACTACAACCATAAGAACTGCTGACAGTTTTCTTCTTGCTGGCTTCGAGTCTTCATCCTCGTTGATTCGCTCACTCTCTCGATCATTTGCCTCCGCCGTGACAAACGCCATATCCGGAGGAATTCTGGAGATTCTGGTTTTCTCCTCCTTCTCCGCAAGAAGAATCGGACTGAATCTATTTCTCAGAATATTCATGACTTCTTGGATCCTAGTATTCATCTTCGTAATAGCATGCGTGAAGAGTAAAGATTGCTGAAGTTTTCCATTCGTTCCAGATCTTGAACAACACTTGAAGTTTTCCGAAGATTTCTTTATGCTCGCCGCCAAGTAAGTCTTCCGATTAGTATGCTTTAGTATGTTAATCATGTGGCTGCTTTAGAAACTGGCTTAATACCTGAAGATGCGTAGAATCTAAATATAATTGCAAGATACATGTGTGAGCATCAAATTCGTGGAGTTTTAATTTTCGGATCCAGATTTCATCTTCGTTTTCATGAGATTTGAGTGGTTTTTAGGATGATTAGAGACCGGAATCGTATCTGGAAGGGAAAAACGAGTTGAGTGACGTCCGTATTAGCCGTTTTCACAGGCTCGCGTCTTTTTCCGGTCACCAACCGCCGGAGAAGAAGGCCGTTTCCGGCGAGACCCTATGCGTGGCACCATCCCATTCGTTCATGAATTTTTTCCATACTCACCGCTTGGATTGCAACACGTGTCCATTTCCTTTTATTGCAAAAAATAAAAACAAAATCTGTATATAGTTTAAGTTATAATGTGACCAATTGACATAAGTTGTACCACATGAAATAAAAAAATATAACGTGACAGTGTGACATATAATAAAATCTGAACAATAAAAAATAAATAAATCTGGATATAAAAAATAAGATTTTTTTTGTGTTGTTTGTTTGGACAAAAACTGGACTGAATTGGGCTTAGATAGGTTCTGGACTTAGTATTTGCTACTGCATACCCCCTGTATTTCTGGATCCAATGCATTATAACATGGTTTAGTTCATTTAGGAATTCTGGTTTACACCCCCCCTGTTTCATGTACCATAATACTAACACCTAATCAATTTTGATTTCGATTTCGATTATTTTGATTTGTAAAAAATACATAGAAAACATATTCTGACATTTTAGGATATTAGAACATTTTTGACATCTTTTAACATTTTTTTAATTCATTTTTAATAACATGATTAAAAGTATGTTTCACTCATGCCACTTGAAATTTTACGTGTGCATTTCTATACTTGGTTTTTTGGGTCTAACTCCCTTCTTGCAGGTATTTTGCATTTGTACACCCACGTGTGCATTTCTATACTTGTTTTTTTGGGTCTAACGCCCTTCTTGCAGGTGTTTTGTGTTTGTACACCCACGTGTACATCCTTTTGTTTGCTTTTTGGGTCTAACTCCCTTCTTGCAGACGTTGTTGCTTCACATGCGCACAAGCGCGCATTCTCTTTGCTCTGATGCCTCGAGCTATTCTCACCGGTTTACTCTTATTGCCTGGCTGTAGTACTTGAAGTTTTCCGGAGTATTTCTATAGCTTGCGTTGCTCTTCGGATTTAATATCCGTCGGGTATTTATTTCTACACCATTTACCGCATTCTCTTACAGCTTTCCTAGATATCATGAGAAGTAGGGCTTTACAGCTTTCTTTTGCCATGAGAAGTAGGAATAGAGATGCATGAAGGGGCTTCCGTAGTTGGAGCATGTTCAGGAACCCCTCTGGTTTATTTAAAGACCCGTTTAGGGCAATTCTACTTGTGATTTGTGCATATTTGCTTGTTTGTTTCCTGCAGGTTCCCTTGGTTAGGTTTGGTTCTCTAGCCTAGACTTTAGGATTCACATCCTTTGCATGTTAATATAGGTAGAGATTCCCTTGTATCCTAAATCATAGGTCTAACCTTTTGCTTTGCTGGTTTCTTTTTGCATGTTGCATGTAATTAAAACTAAAACTTGCTTTTCCTTTCAAACTCAAAACACTTAATAATGGTTTAAACTCCTTTCTCAAGGTAAAAACAACCAACCAACACAAACTCTTTTCGCCTTTGCGCGCTTTCTTTTCTTTTTGTGTTTAAAACCTTTTCACAAATAAAAAACACAAAACACACCAAAACAAGTGAGCCGAACTACGGCGCTCTGACTTTCCCATTGCACGCGGGAATACGTAGGCATCTTGTCACGGGGCTCGACCGAGCGAACTTTGTAAATACTTCCTTCTTTTCCCCGTGTTTTCTTTATTTTCTTTTCTTTTGCATGCATTCTCTTTTAGCATACAGATGTAGTAATTAAGCGGTTAATAGATATAAACACACCCATTATATAGAAAATAGAAGTGGATACCGTAGAGTACTACGGACGCGTGGGGTGCTAATACCTTCCCTTCGCGTAATAGATTCCCTTACCCTATCTCTCGGTCGCAAGACCGTGCCTTATCCCTTTTAGGTTTTCGCGATGCGTTTGCCTTTCTCCTTTTGCGAGATAAAAAAACGTTCGATGGCGACTTCATTGATACAGTTATCGGATGACGTTCAGCCGGTTGTTTCACTCGCTACAATCATCTTCTCTAAGAGGTTATCTAGTACATTTTAGAATTTCCATTTTTTACTATTTTTGGCTTGTTGTATATTTAGTCATAGATGGTGGTTTGGCTTGCCACTATTAGTGGTTTGAACTCGTAGTTTTGAAACATGTAGATGGGTTTGGTGCTTGTTGATGTTGGAGACTAGACGGTTTTCCTTTTATGAAGATTAGTTTTGGCCATACAATGTTGTTAGGGCAATGGTTTTTCGGGAAGGACGTCTCGAATACATACTTAGATATAATGCTTTCTGTTTATCCACACTTAAGTATTTTAGTGTATTGATATATATCTTTATTATCCAGGCATAGCCTTAGTATAAATTATGATCATCAATAATCTCTTATTTTATAGTCTTTGAAACGGTTTTTGCATAATATTTTAAACTTTTATTTACATTAAAAACAACTTTTTGATTCAAATCACCCTTTTACTGTATTCAATACATCAAGTGATTCCTTTACCTATTTTTAGCTCCAATGAACTTGAATAAAATCTTATTTATTGATGATTTGGGTCTCTTTTTTCACTCGAAGTTCCTTCTTATCTTCCTATTACAATGATTTGAATAAAAAAAAATTATATTTTTAATTACCTTTAAATCATGTTAATTTTGGCTTATATATTGTCAAACATATTTAAATAAAGTAATATGGTGATTTGGATCAATATTGATTTGAACCATTAAATTTCGTGATTCAAATCATGTTGTTAATTTTTTTTTTAATTTATAGTAAATTTGGATATATGTGATTCAAATAACCATGTTACATTATTTCAATCACGCAAACATTTTATAATAAATTTCAATGTGATTTGAATCGAGTCAAATAAAATGTGTAAAATTGTTGATTTGAATTATACTATAAAATTTAGTTTTTTTTCTTCATAATTTTCACTATAAGTACTTCATTCACCTCATAAGTTGAACATTTTTCTTAACTTTTTTTAGGTTTTAGAAACATTGATTTCATCTTAATGAAAACTCTTTGATCATTGATTGAGAAATTTGCAATTTCTTGAGGGATATAATAGATTGGGTATGATCAAACGAAATAAATGTGTTAGGAGCATTGATTTTGAGTTTAATTGGGGCTAAACAAAATAATATCAAGAGCTTGTATTTGTATTATCCCCTAAGTGAGGAACTTTGGGATTTTTCTACCTTAGAGTTATTTGTTATTTGTGGTTCATTTATCCATGATTTGGGAAGTCCACATGAGGTGATATGTTCAAGAGGTTTGATCCATCTGGATATTGTAGAGTATATGGGAAGAAATTTGTAATAACGGTAGAATGTTTGAAGGCTAGATGGTAATATTGTCTGCTTTTAATTTAATTAGAAATGTGATTGCAAGATGATTTAACACTTTTGATTAATCATCTTTACATTTATCTTATTCATCGAGAATCATGTTAAAAGTTGTAGAGATTCAAGAGACGTGGAAATTGCAACATCGAAATTGCAAAACTCTCCTTTGCACTTGTTATAGATTCTGCTAATTAAGTCAATTTTTTTTATATGAAAGGTATTATTGAAGAGAGTACTAGGGGTTCACTAACTACCTTACTAAAAGTTGAGCAATAAATTCGGAACAAGAGAGATTACTAGCAAACTAAAATATGTAATGTTTAAGGAAATATGCAGTGTTTAAGGAAATATTTAGTGTTTACATCAATTTTTAGTATAAAGAAAAGTGTGTTCTAAACACCAATTTTGAGTTGCATCTTTTTCATGATATGGGTCTGTCAACTCAAACACCTTTAAAGAATGAAGACATAAATTTAAGGGTTCTAAATATTTGGTTTCCTTTCCTTGCATGTTAGATGTTTTAGAGGTCATCAAGTGTGTTGTTACACCCTCCTAGGGTTGTTGGGTTTGGTTTTGAGGTGATTATGAACCATAGGATCAATATGAGGTTTGGCAGAAGGCTAAAAACTTTTATGTTAATCATATTCGAAGAATATATGCGTCGGTCCATAACTTGGCTACTTTAGATGAATGATCATGACTTTTCAGAATATCTCACATGTTATGAGTCTACTATTGATGGCCTCAAACTTATGTTGGTTAGTGATGATATTATGAAGATATTGGTCAAGCTTTACAATATTTTCATGGTGTTTGTTCTTCATGATCTCTCTAAAGAATATAGTTCAATTAAAGACCAAGCATTAAAAAATACTACCAATCTTATGGTAGAAGAACTAATTGATCGCCTCGTCCGAGTATCTCTACCAAGTGATGACACTCATACTACTTCTTAGTCATATGCTTTTATTTCTAATTTTAGTAGTGGAGGACGTGGTAGAGGAAGGGGATGTGGTAGAGGAGGTAGAAGTAACTTCCATTGAACTCATTGTAGGAAAGATGGGCACACTCAAGATCAGTGCTTTGACTTACATGGCTACCCAAATAAAAATGCTAATGTCGCTCAAATCAATATAAATCGTGAATCAAAGGGTGAACTCGAAACTACTTTATCTACCAACGAGTATCAGGAGTATTTGCAAATGAAGGAAGCACAACAAGCCACCTCTTCGACTATTATTGCTCATAATGGTTAATTCTATGGTTTATCTTTCTCATGCTACTCCGTTTAGATGGGTTATGGATTATGGTGCTTCAAACCATGTGACCGGTAATGCCTCATTTTTCACTAAACGATCACTACCTAAATATCAACATTATATTAATGTTGCATATGGATCTAAAGTTGAAGTAACTGGTGTTGGACGAGTATCACTTATTCCCTCACTCTCTTTGAGTTCTATTTTATTGATTCTAGATTGCCCTTACAATTTTATTTCTATAAGCAAATTAGCCATCTCTTTAAACTGTATCATAACATTTACTTCTGATTCCTTTTTGATACATGACCAGAGTACAGAATGTTAGGCGAAGGCACGTATTTAGATGGGGTGAATAGACGCCCAAAAATTATTCTAGACACAAATCTAGAATTTAAATTTGTTTTGAAAGAGTTTTAACGTGGAAGCAATTTTCTGGATAAGTCGTCAAAATTAACTTATTGGAAACTCAGATATGCAAATCAATTAAGTTGTAATCTATAGAATGCAAATTGATAATTTATTAATTTTAACTCAATACAATAAGCCACTTATTTATTGTTTGAACAATATCACTTTGCAATACTATTTCCAAGGCTAATTAATCAAAGAACTAACTTGATTGTTTTATCAAACACTTGGCGTGCAAGTGAATTTTTAGAATATTTCCTTGAATGGTGTTGATATACAAAAACGCTTATAATCAAAAGTGATTATAAGATATATCTACACCTAATTCAAAATCAAATTCAAAGAGGAAAATTCTTACAATTCAATTGCTAGCACAATGCTATGTTTTTAAACTCGTTGATGAAAAATGAAAGCAAGTAAAAGCGGAAAAGTAAAAGACACGACGAATTTGTTTATGCACTTCCCCATTGTTGTCCTCGTCTGTAGGTACGTGTGCATATAATTCTAATTGGAATTAGAATATTTCTAATATGCAAAAAATTTTAATACACAAGAAGAGTTTAGACCAACAATACGAATTCTCCAATTGATGTTGATGTAACTTTTTCTACATTTTGATCTTAAGCAAGATCAAATCAACCGATAGATGCAACTTATTCACCGCTTAAGCTACTTCCTTGCAAATATTTAAAACACTCCAAGGATCCTTGCAAATATTTTAAGCACTCCAAGGGAATTTATCTTTAGTAAATCCAATTGCAATTTATCAACACAAGATCACCGATTCTATCATCCAATTCTTTCTACTTCCTTGAAAATATTTCAAACACTCCAAGGTTCCTTGCAAAGATTTCTAACACTCCGATATTGTTCACATGGATGATTCCTTCTCGAACGATCTTGCATGAAACCCCCCCAATTCAACAAATGATTTTGGAGGACAAACCCGATGATTTTTCCCGGATGAAGATCCCTATAAATCTCAACCCAAAACTAATTTGGAAATCTCAATCTTCGTCTAGATGGAACCCCAATGGAACATCATCACAATGTAATGTCAGTGTGTGTGCATAGACTGGAAGGTTGAAGAAGAAGAAGAAGAAATGTAGGCTAATTTTATGGTATCATCAAGTTTTCAATAATGCATGAATGAGTATTTATAGTTTTGAAACATTTAGGGCAAGAAGGGAAATTTGGAATGAAATGGTTTGACAAATTTGACAATTTCAAGAGAGATGTGCCGAACTAAATAATGTAAGTGTTGAACTATAACGCTGCTATGTGTCGACCTGACCGAGACAAAAGCTACAGACTTCAAAATATGAGTATATGTGTCGACCTGAAATACGGATGTGTCGACACATAAAATAAGAATTTATCCAATTTTAGAAATATTTCATTATGTGTCGAAATGTATGATGCATGTGTTGACTTGTGACTTACAGAAGCTTATAGGCTTTAAAAATCAGTTACATGAGTCAACCTAAAACTCGGATGTGTCGACACATGCAACAAAAATTTATGTTTTGTGCTTTAACGCTTTTTCAAAAATACAATGATGTGCTTTGTGCTTTCAACCTTTTTTCAATGCTCCCGCTGAATGTATGCTTTCACCCTTGATCATAGCATGTATCTTCTCCCCCTTTGACAACATCAAAAAGTAACAAAGATCCTTATGAGAAGTAGATTATTCTTCAACCCAAATGACGAACAAAACTAATATATCAAATAGAGGACATTTGTATACCAACTACATAATATAATATAAATCAAACACATTTAACAAACACACCATTGTTCAAACAAATAATTTAGAATAAAAGCACAACAAATAAAACATAACATTGTTCTTTATACGAAATGCAAAAGATGATGATCATTGAGAAATGACACATTAAAATTCCATGCATCAACAATCACATGGACCACCACGATGTCTTTGATAAGTCATTTCCCTTCTAATAATTTCATCATCATAGAATATAGTAGCTTTATCACCTTGTTGCACGCTCATTGAATGAAGAATGTTGACTTTTCCCTAAATAATTTCATCTGATTTTAGAATTTATTTATGAAGAGATTTAAAATGCTTAAACTACTGGTGAAATCATCAGATAAAATATCAATGAAGTCGCCATCGAACGTTTTTTATTCCGCGAGAGGAAAGGAAAACACATCGAGTAAACCTGAGAGGAAGAAATCATGGTCTTACGACCAAGAGATCGGGTAAGGGAGCTAGTTACGGGAGGGGAAAGTATTAGCACCCAACACGCCCGTAGTATTCTATGGTATCCATTTCTACTTTCTATATATTGGGTGTGAGTATCTATTTACAACCTATGTCTAAGGAAAAATGAATGAATGAAAAGTATTATGTACAAAAAGAAAGATTTTTTTAGTCGTGCTTTCTGCGTTTGCGAACCTTTGGCAATCATGGATGGATAGCAAAATGTAATCCCTTTGTTACAATCCTTGATGGTGAACATTCTAGCAACAAAGTAGTAAGGCCAATTTATCTTGATCTTGTTGAGAAAAATATACTCAAGGTGTATTTTAGAATTGTCTACTGATGAGAATCCACCACCCTTAGGGTGCAAGATGTGAGAAACAAACCAATGCAAAATGCAAGGCAACCTTTTCATACACCCCATGGTAATTGGCTCATTATTTGTGTCATTACAAAATTCCTTCAATTGTTCATTTGAGTGCATTCTCCATTTGAAATCAGGATGAACACTAGAATCTCTAACCCATGGTTCATCTCCTATTGTAATGTCAAAAAGATCTTTCCTCATTGCTTTTGGTGAAGGTATAGACCTTACATCAAATTTCAAAGTTGAATGCAACATCATCCCTCTGTAGGATGGTGGCGTGCACAAAAGTGACAAAATTGGACACGGGCGCCCGTATCTGGTGGCACGGCCCGTGTCGGCCATTATGTTGGGAATTATGATTTTTGCTATTTTTTTCAGTGTTTTGGGTCATTAAGGATGTTTGGTACATTTGGTATTGCTTGGGAATGACCTAACACTATATAAACCTTATTTTGAGAAGGAGAAAAGGACTTTTTGGAATGAGAGAATAATTCACAGTAGAAGATTAGAGATTCAACAGCGTTGGGAATAGAGAATTCTTCATGCGCGAGAGCAATTGAAGATCGAAGACCCAATCTATTGTAATGCCTTTATCTAATATTTTGATTATTCTACTTTTGAATTCTATGAGAGGATAAATCCCCCAATGCTAGGGGGTGTCCCTAATTTGTTATGTTAAGAATATTGGTCTCTTTGTTTTAATCAACATTTTAGTTCTTTATGCATCAATTTGATTGTTTAGAGTAATTCATAGTTTGAACCTATGGGACCATAGGACTTCATTATTTTAACACATTAGAGTCGGACGACCGTGTTAAGATTTTCTAAATAATGATATTATTAAGGATTTCACCTAGGACTATGGTAATCCTATGATAACTAGAATAGTTCTTGATAATTGCATGCTTAAACTCTCTACTAACTTAAATGGAAATTGAAATTAGTAAAGAAGGTTAAAGGTTTTTTCACTTAGGAATTAAGAAAAGATAATATTGAGAATCGATAATTAAGGCGGATGAACTTGTTGAATAGATCAAAGAGTGAAGGTTATTACATGACAAATTATACACTCACCCTAGCATACTTTAATCAAACTAAGAGTCAATTTTTATCTTGTGCCTTTTTACTTTCTGCAAGGATTTATTCCAACCAAACTCAAAACTATCGCTTTTGTTCAATTGAATAAATCATCACACTCAGTATTTCCTATGCAATCCATCGAGATCGATACTTGGGATAAATCTCATTATTACTACATCGGTAAAATAGTACAATTGCTATTTTTCGATCACTCCTCCTCCTCTTCCTCCCCCTCCTTCATCTCCTACATACAATGGTTGCAAATTTATCAATCAAATGGAAAAGAGGCAAAGTTATATGCATGTGAGATATAAAGCACATTAAAACTATGAAAGTAAGATTGTATTTACTGATAAAAAACATAAAAATAAAATGAAGTACAGAAGTTTCTTATTTATAAGACTTTACCGTACTGATATTGTAACTAACTCCATCTAAATTCCAACTGATTCATAACGTATGTTAGCAAATCATAACTCACAAGTACAAGTCTTAGAAACTAACTTCCAAGTCTAGACAATTACTTTAAGAAAAAAAGATTTCAAAGTCTCTACTAACTTTTGATAAACACAACTCTCGGACATGTATCCATGCAGACAATCGGGATACTTACTAGTTTATGTAAAAACAAAAACACAATATGCAAGTACAGTAAAAATTCCGAAAGGAAAGCAAAGTCAAGCCGAACTTAGTGAGAACTCACATATAATTCTATTTTTCGAAGATTAGATGAACTTCTGACCAAGCAAAGAATAGCTGAAATTTCCTTCAAGTTGTGGAAGCGTATAAGTAACATAAGATAACTTAGATTTATACAAGATGTAGGAAGCTTTACAGGAATAACACTATAAGCAACCCTAAATCACCATTGGTAGGGTGCAAGAAGCATAGAGCAAAAGCAAGCAAAGAGAAGAAAGATGAACTAAAATTTTTGTTATTGCTTGACAGAAAAAGGAAAAACAATTACAAGTAGTTATATATAGGCAATGCCACATCAGCAAGTCCCTAACTAACATAGTTAGATGATGCCACATCAGCAAGGCTCTAACTAACCAACTAAGCCAGATTTATTTTTCTGTTTCTCATCTATATTTGTTACCCCCACACACAAGCTTGAGGTTGGTATATGCTGAACAAACCAAGCTTGAACAAGCAAGCAGAAAATGGACGAGGCCCAAGAGCCTTTGTGAAAACATCTGCAACCTGTTGTTGGAAAGAAACAGATAACAAGTGTATATGACCGGCCTGCAACTTTTCTCGAACCAGATGACAGTCAATGTCGAGATGATTAGTATGTTTGTGAAACACAGGATTGGCAGAGATATGCATCGCACTCTGACTATCATAGTAGAGAACTGGAAGACGAGAAGGGTGCTGTTTAAGATCATGATGGAGAAAGCATAGCCACTGAATCTCACGAGTTGCAGAAGCAAGAGCACGATATTCAGCTTCGGTAGAAGAACAACTAACTATAGCTTGTTTCTTGGATTTCCAGGACACAAGTGATTGACCAATGAAGAATCAGTAGCCAGTAACGAAACGCCTGGTGTCAATGCAACCACCCCAGTCTGCATCACTAAATCCCAGAATCTGCAAATTAGAGAAAGCTGGAAAGAAGATGCCCTGAGCAGGTGCATTTTTAAGGTAACGAAGAACATGGAGGGCAGCACGATAATAAAGCTCAGTAGGAGCACTCATAAACTAACTAAGCTGTTGAGTTGCATAAGCAATATCAGGACGCATAGTAGTAAGATACAACAATCGTCCAACAAGACGTCTATAAGCTATGACATCAGAGAATGATGTAACACCCCTTCTAATTTACCCGCGATTTATAAATATTAATCAGAGTTTTTAAACACAAATCAAGAGGCGTCACAATTTAAATAATTCAAAGTATAACCAAAGCAGTTATCATGCTTTTCACTGAAGAACTCATTAAATAAAACCAATCAAAATGTTATGTTTTAACAGCGGAATTATAACATAGAATCCGAAATACATCGATCCATAATTATTCCAGGATATAAACCAAAGCATCATTTAAATCCATAAAGAAGTTCCAATCAAACGTTTCCCCAGTGTTACAACTACCAGAGCATGACACTGACACGTGGATTAACTAAGGAACACAACTCTAGAAGCTGTCCTCACCGATTCTAAAGCAGCTAATCACTTCAAATCTGAAATCATCAAAGTAAGGGTGAGATTTCTATCCAATATAAAATGCATTATACGTTTTTAAATACAACAGAACAATTTAATATGTTAGTCCACTATCAATAACATAATCATAGTTCAGTCCACAATTTCATTTCACAAAATGATTATGCAAATATAACAATCAATAGAAATTGCAACACTGGAAACCATCCTAGCATGTTACAATCTCATATGCAATACAGACTCTATGCATGTGGTACCAAACGTGAACCAAGTTCACCCACTGTTCCATTACACTCGGAAAACAGCATCAATCCATGATTCGCCCATAACCACTGGGTCAAGAATCCATGATTCGCTCATAATCACTGGGTCAAGAATCCAACCTCACTACCTCTGAATCCTGGTAAGTTTATTGGCTCTGCAAGCTCACTTCCGCACAATGGGAATGAACCAATAACAATGCTTATGCATGCACCATAAAAGCATGCAACATCAATTCAACGGAATATGATCACAATATAATTCCACATAAATGCCAATACCAATCTATCACATGATAACAACATAATCATGAAATAAATCATCACAAAGCATAAACATGCCAAACACTTACCCTTCAATTAGTAAGACTATCACCAGTATATACAATAACAATAACACATGATATCAATACAATCATGAATAAACAACAGGGAAAACAACACATAAGCATCAATCCTCGTTCAACCTGTCAGAACTATCTAAGCCAATCCATCCACCATTCCTAAAACTACCATAGTTCACAAATCGGAAAAATGGCTCTTTTCAAAATAAAATCTATTAATTATAATTTTCTTCATTTTATAAAATAGAGTATTTAATTTAAGAAACAACGTCCAAAACAGCGACTAAAACGGACTTACGGTTTGAAAGTTATGAATTTTTAAAGTTTAGTATTTTTCAAAAAGTAACAGTGGAACCCGGTTCCTCCATATGGGGAACCGGTTCCTGCGTTCAAAAATGCCATTTTTACTTACCAATACACTGGGAACCCGGGTTCTCCCACATTGGAACCGGTTCCCACGACCCCCAGTGGCAGAAAACACTAGTTTTGACAGCAGAATGTTTCCAACTTATTCCATAGCATTCCCATACGAATCCAAACATCAAAAACACAAATTTTCATCCAACAAACACCAGTATTATACTATATGGCATAATTCATTTATTCCCAAACATTCCATAATATTACTACGGTTTCAAATTCCTATAATTCGACACATTTAGGGATAATCCTATAAAACCTAAACTATCCAATTTTCAAGATTCCTAACATACTAATCATCCAATTGCATCCCAAAACCCATAAGGCATAATAATCGAATGAAATCACCCCTTACCTCGCGATGATTCTTTGAATCTTCCGGCGTTTGGCTTTTTTCCTCTTTTCTCTTCTCTTCTCCAATCTCACGTATAATGACTTTTCCAAATAACCTTCTTTTCCTTTTTATACTCCTTTTTATATTCCTTTATTTATTCCTTTTATTATTGCCAAATAATATAAATAAATTAGTTATTATTTAGTAGAGCTTTTTACTCCACACACCTCCAATTAAACTTTACACCCCCAACCTTCCTTTTAATTAAATAATTAATTAATCCATTTAATCCAAAAATATTATTAATTAAGCCTTTAATTAAATTAATAATTAAATTCCTAATTATTTAATCCTTGAATTAATTTTGACTCTTACTAAAGAGTCCTCGAAAACATACCTTAGACGAAAAGTTCGGGATACGAGTCCTTCATCTGGCTCTCTAGTTCCCAAGTTATATTTCCTCCTGCTGGTCCTCCCAAAGCTACTCTCACCAATGCTATCTCTTTACCACGCAATTGCTTCACTTTTCGATCCTCAATCCTTGCAGGTAATGCTTCAACAGTCAAATTATCTCGCACCTATATATCATCTACCTGAATCTCATGAGACGGATCAGGAATGTACTTCCTCAACTGAGATACATGGAAATCATCATGAAAATTCGCAAGTGACAGTGGTAAAGCAATCTAATAAGCAACTCTTCCAACCTTCTTGGTAATCTGATACGGACCAATAAAGCGCGGAGTCAACTTCTTTGACTTCAAGGCTCGACCAATACCCGTCATCGGAGTAACTCGCATAAACACATGATCTCCTTCACTAAACTCAAGATCCTTCCTCCTCTTATCATGATAACTTTTCTGACGACTCTGAGAAGCTCTTATCTTCTCCCGTATCATCTTGATCTTTTCTGAAATCTGCTGGACAATCTCTGGTCCAATCACAGCACTTTCTCCAGATTCATACCAACACAACGGTGTCCTACACCTCCTACCATACAATGTCTCAAACGGAGCCATATCAATACTCGAATGAAAATTATTATTGTAGGTAAACTCAATCAATGCTAGATAACCATCCCAAGCTCCACCTTTCTCCAATACACAAGCTTTCAACAAGTCTTCTAATGACTGAATCGTTCTCTCCGTCTGACCATCTGTCTATGGATGATAAGCGGAACTCAATCTCAACTTAGTACCTAAACCTTCTTGCAGCCCCGTCCAAAACCTAGACGTAAACCTCGGATCTCTATCCGACACAATACTAGAAGGAATACCGTGCAAACTCACGACCTTCTTAACATACAACTCTGCAAACCTCTCCATAGGATAATCCATCCTCATCGGAATAAAGTGAGCAGACTTTGTCAACCGATCAACAATAACCCAAATAGAATCACAATTCTTCGCTGTCCTTGGCAAACCAGACACAAAATCCGTAGAAATGGCATCCCATTTCCACTCTGGAACAAACAACAGTTCCATCAATCCTGACGGTTTTTGATGTTCAATCTTTGATTTCTGACAAACCAAACACGCATACACAAACTCGACAATTTCCTTTTTCATTCCAGGCCACCAAAATAAATTTTTCAAGTCATGATACATTTTAGTAGCACCGGCATGAATACTCAACCCACTACGATGTCCTTCTTCCAAAATACTCTTTCTAATCTCGGCAACATCTGGAACACACACTCTATCACCAAATCTCATAACGCCACTCTCGTCAATTCGGAATTCACCTCCTTGACTTTGGTTGATCAATGTCAATTTATCCACCAAACCAACATCAGATTTCTGTCCATTTCGAATTTCTTCCAGAATACCACTAGTCAGCTTCAACATTCCCAATTTCACACTATTCGGAGTAGTTCCACATACCAAACTCAAGTCTCTGAACTGTTCGACCAATTCCAATTCTCGAACCATCAACATTGATATATGCAAGGACTTCCTGCTTAATGCATCTGCAACAACGTTTGCCTTACCAGGATGGTAATTCAAACCAAAATCATAGTCCTTGAGAAATTCCAACCATCTTCTCTGCCTCATATTCAACTCGTTATGATCAAAGAGATACTTCAGGCTCTTATGATCACTGAACACTTCAAACCGAGAACCATACAGATAATGCCTCCACAATTTCAAAACAAATACTACTGCTGCCAATTCTAAATCATGAGTCGGATAATTCCTTTCGTGAACCTTCAATTGTCTTGAAGCATAAGCCACTACTTGCTTATCTTGCATCAAAACACCACCTAATCCCATCAATGACGCATCACAATACACAACAAAAGATTCCGCCGGATTCAGCAAAATCAGAATCGAAGACCTAGTCAACCTCTTCTTCAACTCTTGGAATCCTTTCTCACAATCAGAATCCCAAACAAACGCTTGACCTTTTCTTGTATACTTAGTCAATGGTAAAGCTAACTTCGAAAATCCTTCAATGAACTTCCTGTAGTAACCTGCAAGACCAAGAAAACTACGGATTTCAGAAGCATTCTTCGGCGCTTCCCACTGAGATATCGCTTCTACCTTCATAGGATCAACAGCTATGCCATTCTTGGAAATTACATGGCCAAGAAAACTCACTTCACTTAACCAGAATTCACATTTAGACAACTTCGCATACAACTTCTTTTCTTTCAACAGTCCCAACACAAAGATGTTCTGCATGTTCTTCATCATTCTTTGAATAGATCAAAATGTCGTCAATAAATACCACCACAAATTTGTCAAGATACGGATGAAATATCCTGTTCATATACTCCATAAAAACACTAGGTGCATTAGTAACTCCAAACGACATAACAGAATATTCATAATGTCCATACCTCGTTCTAAATGCAGTTTCTGAGTATCCTCCATCTTCACACGAATCTGATGATATCCCGATCTCAAATCAATCTTACTGAATACACAAGCTCCAACCAGTTGATCCATCAAATCATCAATCCTCGGCAATAGATACCGATTCTTGATTGTAACTTAGCTCAATTGTCGGTAATCAACACACATTCTCCTCGAATCCTCTTTCTTCTTAACTAACAACACAGGAGCACCCCACGGCGAAACACTAGGACGAATAAACTTCTTCTCAAGTAATTCTTCCAACTGCTTCTTTAATTCAGATAATTCAGATGCCGACATGCGATAAGGAGCCATCGACACCGGACTAGTTCCAAGAATCAAATATAGAGTAAATTCCACTTCTCTCTCAGGTGGCAACTCACTAACATCTTCCGGAAACACCTTTGGAAATTCATTCACGATTTCCAAACTACCAAGTTTACAAAAATCGGGAATTCGACTCTTTTTAAAATAGATTCCATAAAATGATATTTTCTTTATTTTATGAGATAGTACTTTTAATTTAAGAAATACTGCCGAAAACGGCACTCGAATCGGAGTTACGGTTTAGAAAATATGAGTTTTTAAAGTTTTAAACATTTTGAATTTTAACACAGTGGTAACCGATTCCTCCCAGGGAGAACCCGGTTCCCACATTCCTCAAAAACACGCTCTCTGGATTTTACTATGGGGAACTCGGTTCCTCCATACTGGAAACCGGTTCCCACCAAGATTATTGGTTTTCCTTGCAAATTTTGAACTGGGAACCCGGTTCCTCCCCAGGAGTAACTGGTTCCCAACAGCCCAGAATTCCATCTCCTTGGTTTTTGTACCAGGAACCCGGTTCCTCCCACATGGAAACCGATTCCTGCGACCTGCAGAACCAAAATATGCAGTTTTGACAGCAGCTTGCAATCCAACCCAATCCATTTCTAAACCACTCAATCGGAGCAAAATCCCAACCATTCTTCACCACCAACAATTCATCACTCTTAGCTTTTCCTTTCACTTCCATCGAAGAATACAACATAAACACCACAACACCATCATTAACAGTTGCGCAACTCTGATCATCCATCTTAATTCATTGTTCTTATTAGAGTCTTCTTCAACTCATATGGTGCACAAGCTTCTACCAAACTTCATTCATATTCATTACTATATGCCCCATTTAGATAGCAAGACAATTGTATACCATCCAATACGATTTCGTCTACTATCAACAAGAGATTAAGGGTGATCAAGTCCTCAATTTGTCAATAGACATCCGATAATCATACTGGAGTATAAATCATCATTACCAACACTTCTTGTTCTCAGAATCGTACTCACCTTCTTGCACTTCCAACTATGACTCACGATCCAAATGAATCCAACATTTCTAACTACTCTTGCACTGTCTTCTCAAGCAATACCTCGTACCAATGACTTATAATTGGAACATATCCGGGAAGCATCTCTTCTCTCCCACTTAGTTTCACACTACTCCTGGAATAAGCAATCAGAAAAGCAACAAGTACCGACAGTGTTTTAAACACTTGTCGCGTACAAAGGGATAATGACATTAAGACACTGGTCACAACGACCGACTATGCTCTGATACCACTATTGTAACACCCCTTCTAATTTACCCGCGATTTATAAATATTAATCAGAGTTTTTAAACACAAATCAAGAGGCGTCACAATTTAAATAATTCAAAGTATAACCAAAGCAGTTATCATGCTTTTCACTGAAGAACTCATTAAATAAAACCAATCAAAATGTTATGTTTTAACAGCGGAATTATAACATAGAATCCGGAATACATCGACCCATAATTATTCCAGGATATAAACCAAAGCATCATTTAAATCCATAAAGAAGTTCCAATCAAACGTTTCCCCAGTGTTACAACTACCAGAGCATGACACTGACACGCGGATTAACTAAGGAACACAACTCTAGAAGCTGTCCTCACCTATTCCAAAGCAGCTAATCACTTCAAATCTGAAATCATCAAAGTAAGGGTGAGATTTCTATCCAATATAAAATGCATTATACGTTTTTAAATACAACAGAACAATTTAATACGTTAGTCCACTATCAATAACATAATCATAGTTCAGTCCATAATTTCATTTCACACAATGATTATGCAAATATAACAATCAATGGAAATTGCAACACTGGAAATCATCCTAGCATGTTACAATCCCATATGCAATGCAGACTCTATGTATGTGGTACCAAACGTGAACCAAGTTCACCCACTGTTCCATTACACTCGAAAAACAGCATCAATCCATGATTCGCCCATAACCACTGGATCAAGAATCCAGCCTCACTACCTCTGAATCCTGGTAAGTTTATTGGCTCTACAAGCTCACTTTCGCACAATGGAAATGAACCAATAACAATGCTTATGCATGCACCATAAAAGCATGCAACATCAATTCAACGGAATATGATCACAACATAATTCCACATAAATGCCAATACCAATCTTTCACATGATAACAACATAATCATGAAATAAATTATCACAAAGCATAAACATGCCAAACACTTACCCTTCAATTAGTAAGACTATCACCAGTATATACAATAACAACAACACATGATATCAATACAATCATGAATAAACAACATGGAAAACAACACATAAGCATCAATCCTCGTTCAACCTGTCAGAACTATCTAAGCCAATCCATCCACCATTCCTACAACTACCATAGTTCACAAATCGGAAAAATGGCTCTTTTCAAAATAAAATCTATTAATTATAATTTTCTTCATTTTATAAAATAGAGTATTTAATTTAAGAAACAACGTCCAAAACAGCGACTAAAACGGACTTACGGTTTGAAAGTTATGAATTTTTAAAGTTTAGTATTTTTCAAAAAGTAACAGTAGAACCCGGTTCCTCCATATGGGGAACCGGTTCCTGCGTTCAAAAATGTCATTTTTACTTACCAATACACTGGGAACCCGGGTTCTCCCACATGGGAACCGGTTCCCACGACCCCCAGTGGCAGAAAACACTAGTTTTGACAGCAGAATGTTTCCAACTTATTCCATAGCATTCCCATACGAATCCAAACATCAAAAACACAAATTTTCATCCAACAAACACCAGTATTATACTATAAGGCATAATTCATTTATTCCCAAACATTCCATAATATTACTACGGTTTCAAATTCCTATAATTCGACACATTTAGGGATAATCTTGTATCTAAACTATCCAATTTTCAAGATTTCTAACATACTAATCATCCAATTGTATCCCAAAACCCATAAGGCATAATAATCGAATGAAATCACCCCTTACCTCGCGATGATTCTTTGAATCTCCCAGCGTTTGGCTTTTTTCCTCTTTTCTCTTCTCTTCTCCAATCTCACGTATAATGACTTTTCCAAATAACCTTCTTTTCCTTTTTATACTCCTTTTTATATTCCTTTATTTATTCCTTTGATTATTGCCAAATAATAGAAATAAATTAGTTATTATTTAGTAGAGCTTTTTACTCCACACACCTCCAATTAAACTTTACACCCCCAACCTTCCTTTTAATTAAATAATTAATTAATCCATTTAATCCAAAAATATTATTAATTAAGCCTTTAATTAAATTAATAATTAAATTCCTAATTATTTAATCCTTGAATTAATTTGGGGTGTCACAAATGCAAGACTGGTGTCTTGATGGAGTCGAGTGGAGGCATCCAAGGGTGTAGATCCAGGTTTGCATCCACTGAGTCCCAAATCATGAAGCAAGTCCAAACAATACTTGCATTGACACAGAGTGATACCTTTTGTGGAGCGAGCAACTTCGAGACCTAGAAAAAATTTCAGCTGACCCAAATCATTGATATGAAAAGTCTGATCCAAAGCCCTCTTCAATTCAGCAAAGACTGTCAATGAGGTGCCAGCTAAAATGATGTCGTCCACATAAACAAGAAATGCAGTAAAAGAAATGGGAGTAGATTTGGTGAATAATGTGTGGTCTGCATGCGCATGAACGAAACCTTGGTTATGTAGAAAAGTTGTTAACTTTTTAAACCATTTCCGGCTAGCTTGCTTCAAACCATATAAGGATTTGAGCAAGCGACAAACCTGACCTGGTTTAGGAGGGGACACTCCTTGTGGCACCTTCATATAAACTGTTTCATTCAAGTCTCCATGCAATAAAGCATTATTTACATCTAACTGATGTAAGTGCCAACCATGAATAGTTGCCAATGCTAGAAGAACACGCACAGTGGAAAGCTTAGCTACTGGAGAAAAAGTTTCAAAATAATCCAAACCTTTAGTTTGGTTGAAACCTTAAGCTACAAGCCTTGCCTTAAACCGTTCATCGATCCATCAACATGCCTCTTGATTTTGTACACCCACTTGTTGCTAATAGGAGCAACATTGTGAGGTAGATCCACAAACTCCCAAGTACAGTTGTTATCAAGTGCTTCAATATCTTTGTTCATAGCCATGACCCATCTGGAATCTGTAACAACTTGATTATAGTTGAGTGGTTCAGTTTTAGAGGACAAGGACATGATATAAGCTTTGTGATTTGGTGAAAGGTTTGAGTAGGAAACAAAATTATCAATAGGGTATTTACAAGAAGTGGAAACATTGGAAGTGAAAACATAGTCTTTAAGATGACTAGGAGGGTGTGAAACTCGAGTAGTTTTTCTGGTTTCAAGA
The DNA here is from genome assembly GCA_021764765.1 of Vicia sativa. Lineage (NCBI taxonomy): Eukaryota > Viridiplantae > Streptophyta > Magnoliopsida > Fabales > Fabaceae > Vicia > Vicia sativa. The sequence goes on from CM038795.1 coordinate 184,903,015, forward strand.
AGAAGTGAAGAGTTTGAAAGAATGGCTGGAACATCTGATGTGGATGACAATTCAGATGCAGGGTTAAATGGATGGATAAATTCAGGTTCCATCACAGGTATAGTAGGAGGAGTGGAATCATGTAATGTATTGTGAGAATTTGAATTTGTATTGGTAGTTGATTCTTCAGGTTGTGATAGAGATATATGCAAGGAGTTTGATTTGTTAATTTCAGTTGAAACAATGTTTGGATTCTGAGAAGAATCAAAATATATATCTGTTGGAACCTGTACTCTAGAATTCTCCTTAGAAGGAAATTCTAAATCAAAGAATTTTACATTTCGAGACACAAATATCTCATGGCTAGTGATATCTAGAAGCACGAAGCCTTTCATGCCTGCTTGATATTCCAAAAATATGCACTTTCTTGCCCTTGCATCAAACTTATGCCTGTTCACTGGTAAGGTTGAAGCATAGCTAAGGCAGCCAAAAACTTTTAAAGAACTGAGATCAGGAGCAGCTCCATACAACAGTTCATAAGAAGATTTGTCTTATAGCAGTTTGGTAGGGATCATGTTTATTAAGAAAACAACATGTAACACTGCATAAGACCAATGTTTCTTGGCCAATCCAGCTTGAAACATAAGGGCACAACTAACATTCAAGATATGTTGATGGCGCCTTTCAACTCTTCCATTCTGTTGGGGAGTATACACACAACTCTTTTGGTGAATGATCCCTTTGGAAGCATAATACACAGGCAGTACCAGTTCAGCTCTATTGTCACTTCTGATGGCTTTAACAGTTTTGCCAAACTGTGTTTCCACCATGCCTACAAAATCTCTGATTTTCTAAGACACTTCAAATTTTGTCTTTAACATGACCACCCAAATATTTCTGCTACAGTCATCTAAAATAGTCAAGAAATATTTGTAACCATGTACAGAAGCAGTGCTAAAAGGTCCCCAAATATCTAAGTGTACAAGATCAAATATATTGCTACCGTTTTTATTGCTCGTAGGAAAAGGTAAAAAAAAATCTGGCTTGCTGACATACATCACATGCAGCATGAATGCCATTAGGAATATAGTTGTATTTATTACTCATACAATGCATTCTATCATATGACAAATTCCCTAGCCTAAGGTGCCATAATACTCCTGGTGGTACTTTTTCATTGTTGACAACAATCTTATTTACAAAAATACTCGACACAAGTCCTATGTCATTATTACTTCTTGCCTCCAAGTAGTACAAGCCATTAAGCTCCTTAGCCAAACTAATCTTCTTCAAATCCTTCTTTGCTTGTATCATGCATCCATTAGTTTCAAAAACAAGACTGCAATCTTGTTCCTTGCACAACTTTGACACAGAAATCAGATTTACTTCAAATTGTGGCAAATAAAGCACATTTTGAATGACAAGGTCCTTTGTCAACTTTACATTACCAGCTATAGTAGCAGCTATGGAATTTCCATTTGGTAAATTAACTATAATAGGTTTTATCTCAGCATATCTTTTCAAACCAATCTAAAGAGAAGTATATATGACGGGTGGCTCCAGTATCAAGTATTCAATCTATTCTAGCATGAACATTAAAACAAGAAGAGTTACCTCCTTTGGCCAGATTGACTGCACCAGTATTTTGTTCAAGCAATGTCATCAAAGATTGATACTGATCCTTTGTCAAAATCATGCTGCCATTGTCACTAGAATATCCAACATTAGATCTTGTTTCTGCATCATCCCCTTCAACTTGATTTGCATATGAATTTCCTTTAGCATTGTTAGGAGGATAACCATATTTCTTGTAACATCCATCAATGATGTGCCCAATTTTTCCATAATAGGTTGTTAAGGACCAAATTGTAGTTATTTTGTACATAATTTTGTGGTCCTTAACAATGTATTTTTAATTAATTAGTATTATTTACTCTAGTATTTTAGTTTAATTAGGTTTCTATTTAGTTTGTGTTTAATATATATTATTTAACTTATCTCACTCTTAATTGTAGGAATTTATTGACTAATTCTCCCAAGTTTGGATTCAAGAATTTTGAAGAGCTTTAGGGATGATTCTTTTTGAAGATAATTTTGGATGAAGGAAGCATGCTTGGTCGCTCATGGTGTTTGGCTTATGACTTACCAGCTCGGTAGCGATCTGAAATTCGAAAAAGGAGAGCCCATGCTTTCACCTTTTGAGCCACCAACCCATCACTTCAACTGACTTTTTGGCTTGTAAAGAAAGAAAGAAACACTTCATCATCATTATCTTTTCATCTTTGTAAAATCTAGGGCAAGAATTGTAAGAAAAACCATAGCTTTTCTCTTGATTTTTCTCATGTTCATCATCTCTACCAACAATCTTGAGAGCAAGGCAACCATGGAAATGAGTAGCTAAGCTCTTTTTGTCTCAAGATTAGAGGTAGTTGATCTTTATAGTATGTATTTCTTTTAATCCATTTGTGTATGAACATGGTTGATGATTAATATAGTTGAATATCTTTGTTCTTCATCTTTATGCTTTGAGTTTTGCTTGGAAAAGAATACTTCAAAGTAGACCTAGGATATTCATACTCTAATGAACAAATGCTAGGAATAGATTTGTGTGTTAGTGTTTACAAAATATTGAACTTAATGATTATCATGTTAATAGTTGTAGTGAGGAATCATGCAATGATTAACATGGTAACATTCACAATCTTGGTGGGAAATCTACAAGATTGAGAGGATATGTATTTATAAAAATCATCTACTATGTTCATCACTTGATTAAATGAATATGTATGAAACTAGATCAATGAAACTAATCTTGACATGCCTCCTTAATTTGAAAACAATCTCAAACTCTCTTTAATTCAAACCATAACTCTCTTTGAAAGAATTAATTTAGTTATTGTTTGGAAACTCATGGTTCTAGTAGAGTAGATAACAAACCCTTTGGTTACAATATCTTAAAATACACTTTCCTATTGAAAGACTATAACATACACCAATTCCTGTGGAATCGATAATTAAAAATACTTGTTTGCGGAAAAATCCTACAACAAAATGGCGTCGTTGCCGGGGATTGGTGTTTGATGTTGTTAGTATAGCAATAGTTGTGTGTTTTAAGACTTTTTCTACTAATCTCTCTTTGTTTCTTTTGTGCGGCTAGACTTTTTCAGGAATTAGTTTATGCGGGGGAGTATTTCGGTCGACCAACTCCTTTTTGATCCCGAAATTGAAAGGACGGCTAGAAGACTTAATAGTAGTGCTAAAAGACGGAAAAGACTAGCTCGACAAAGACAAGAAAGAGGAGAAAGAGGAGAAGCATCTACTTCTTCAACACCACCCGTGTTTGGAGAAGTCACCACTATGGCGGAGAATCAACCACAACCACCACCACCACCACGGGGGCCGTGTGTCAATAGCCCTCGTCACAATGCTCAATTTGCTCGACAAGCAAATGCAAGGGTCGCAGAAATGAAAACAGGCTTGCTTCAACTTCTCTATGCAAGTCCATTTCATGGCCATGACCATGAAGATCCTTATACTCACCTTACTAAGTTTTATGAGATCGCGGGAGCGGCCGGGGCTCCGGAAGACCAAGAAGAACAATACTTCCAAAGGCTTTTCCCTCATTCTCTAGTGGGGAAGGCAAAAGATTGGTATCTTGATCAATTGCAAGAGACGATGACTAATTGGAATGTTTTGGAGGAAAAGTTCCTTGAACGATTTTTCCCTCAATCACGTTTCACGGAGGCAAAGACCGCTATCTCGGTATTTTCACAAGGAGTAAACGAGCCTTTGAATCGGGCTTGGGAAAGGTACAAGTCTATGCTTAGGAAGTGTCCTAGCCACGGTTTTGACGAGCTTACACAAATTCATATTTTCCGAAATGGTCTCCAACCTCAACACAAATTGTTGTTGGATGCCACAGGAGGTTCTTTGATGGCAAAACACCATATGAAGCAATCCAAATAATTGAGAAGATGGGTAGGAATGATCATCAAACTCATCATGATCAAGGAGGTGTACAAAGCAGGAGTTCTCGAAATTGGTTCAAGTCACGAAGCACTTGTGGCGCAAAACAAATTGTTTGCGAAACAAGTTGAAGAATTGACAAAACAAATGGCTAAACTCCCTCAACAAATCATGGAGTTACAAGGAACATCAAATAAGCAAGCTCACCAAATAGCTTGTTGTGAATTGTGCAAAGGAGATCATAAAATCGGATTTTGCCCTCCGGAGAATGAGGAAGCTAACTATATGGCCAACCAAGGGCAAGGGTACCAATAACGAGCTCCTTACCCTTATCAAAATCAAAACCAAGGTTACCAACAAAGGGGTAACCAAGGTTATCAAGGAGGGTGGAGGCAAGATAGTAACAATCAAGGTAGGTAAAATCCATATCAAAATCAAAATCAAGCTCAACCGCAAAATCAACCTCAAAACCAAGTGAGGTCTTCCAACATTCAAGACACTCTAGCTCAATTTATGCAAGCTTCTGTGGCTAATCAAAAGAGCACGAAGGCTTCTATCAAGAACTTGGAAACTCAAGTGGGGCAACTAGCTAAGCAACTCTCAGAACAAAGTGCTTCGACATCATTTTCCCCAACTACGCAAACAAATCCTAAGGAGCATTGCAAAGCCATAACAACAAGAAGTGGTAGAGTTTGTGATGAGAAAAGGAAAGTGGTAGAAAGAAAAAAGAAAGTAGTGGAGAAGGATGAAGAAGTAATAGTGGAGGAAGAGGTAGTTGAAAAAAATGATGATGTTGATATGGAGGATGACTTAGTTGAAAATGAGGTGTTAGTTGAAAATGAAAAAGAGAATGGTGAAGTTGAAAAGGAGAAAGTAGAGGAGAAGAAGAAGAAGATGAAAAAGGGGAAAGAGAAGGAAGTAACTTATCCATTGAGAAGCTTACCATATCCTCACCTTCCTTCTAAAAAGGATGATGCAAAGCACTATGCTCGGTTTATGGATATTTTCAAGCAATTGCAAATAAATATTCCATTTACCGAGGCATTAGAGCAAATGTCCAAATATGCAAAATTCATGAAGGATATCTTGACGAAAAAGAAGAGGTACACGGATCAAGAAACCATAATGGTGGATGCAAGTTGTAGTGCAATAATTCAACGCACTATTCCAAAAAAAGAGAGTGATCCGGGGCGTGTCACTTTGCCCGTTACTATTGGGGATGTATATGTCGGAAAGGGATTAATTGATTTGGGATCAAGTATCAATTTGATCCCATTGTCCATTGTGAAGAGATTGGGGGAGATTGAATTAAAGTATACAAAAATGACATTGCAATTGGCGGACAAGTATATTACTCGCCCGCACGGTGTAGCTTTAGACTTGTTGGTAAAAGTGGACAAATTCTTTTTTCCGGTAGATTTTGTTGTTATAGACATGGAGGAAGATGTGGACGCACCTTTAATTCTTGGAAGACCATTCATGAAGACGGATAGGATGATGATTGATATAGATGATGGCTTGATGAAGGTGAGAGTTCAAGATGAAGAGATTTGCTTTAATCTTTTTGAAGCAATGAAGCACCCAATTGATAAGAGAGATTGTTTCAAGATTGATGTTATTGAGGAAGCAACACAAGAAGTGAATGATGATGATGATAGTCGAGAAATTGAAGTTTGGAAGGAATGGAGATTTCCAAGGAAATGCATCCATGGGAGGAAGAAGTGGAAGTTTTGAAAAATGATCCAAAAGATGAAGAGTCAAAACTTGAGTTGAAAGAGCTACCATCTCATTTGAAGTATGTATTTCTTGAGGAGGGAGGTAAAAAGCCCGTAATCATTAGTAACACATTGTCGGAGAAGGAGGAGGAAAGCTTAATTGAAGTTTTGAAATCTAACAAAAATGTGATTGGTTGGGTTTTAGCCGATTTAAAAGGCATAAGCCCGGCTTATTGTATGCACAAAATTATGATGGAGGAAGAATACAAGCCGGTAGCCCAACCTCATAGGCGTTTGAATCTGGTGATGAAGGAGGTAGTTCGAAAGGAAGTAGTGAAGATGCTAGAAGCGGGAATGATTTATCTGATTTCGGATAGTACTTGGGTGAGCCCGGTGCATGTGGTTCCGAAGAAAGGAGGTTTGACAGTTGTGTCTAATGATAAGGATGAACTTGGGCAAACAAGAAAAGTGACAGGGTGGAGAATGTGCATTGATTCTGCTTAACAAAGCAACGAGAAAGGATCATTTTCCTCTTCCGTTCATGGACCAAATGTTAGAAAGGCTTGCGGGACAACAATACTATTGTTTCTTGGATGGTTATTCAGGGTACAATCAAATATCGGTGAATCCGGAAGATCATGAGAAAACGGCTTTCACATGTCCATTTGGAATTTTTGCGTATAGGCGTATGCCTTTCGGCTTATGCAATGCCCCGCCAACATTCCAAAGGTGCATGCAAGCTATATTCGCCGATTTGATTGAGAAAATGTCATACCCCAAAATTTGCCCTCCATCTACTCAAGAGACTTCATGCATCCACACTCAAGGATTCCTCAAGAGTTGATCAGACAAACTCTCTCCTAGACAATCAACCCAAACTAGGGTTTGGTATCTCTCAAGTCAAGATGGATTTCCAACATCTCCAATAACCTTCATGCCTCCTCATATGCTTCAAAGAATCTCCATGTCAAGTTTCAAGCCTCACAAGTCAAGTTTCCCCAGACAATTGCTCAGATGGTTGAAAATCGAGTGTATTGGACAAAAGTCAATGTGGTCAACATACGGTCAAAACTTCGATTTTGGTCAACATCCTCATTTTGAAGTTACATTCATCATTTGATCAAGGGTTGATCATGATTCATCAAGAAAACTCAAGATTTGCCCAAAGTCAAACTTTCTAAATTAGGGTTTCTAGATGAAAAGTCAATGAACTTTGGTGATCATAACTTTCTCATACTTTCTCGAAATTTTTCCACCACCTCTTGTTTTGAAGGAAATTCAATTCTCTACAACTTCATGTCTCACAAGAATGTCCAAAAATGCTTCATTTGAGAGGTATAGCTCAAAACATTACAGTCACTTTCAAAGTCAACAAAAGTCAACTTTTGTTTTGAAGATATTTTGAGCATGGTAACTCCAATTGAGATGAGACCAAAACATTGGTTAGAGGACTCTTAGAGCTTTCCAAAAAGTCCAAGAACACTCAAAAATGTGGAAAATTGAGCAAGTTGCACCATTCACAAGTTGGGCAATTTTGAAAGAATGCACAAAGAGAGATACTTCAAAAAATCAAATCTTTTGCAAATGGGCCTATCTTTTCTTCATCCTAACTTGTTTCTCAAGCAATTAGGAATATCCAAGCCCAATGCCACGAATTTTTGGTTTATTTTTCTATTTAATTTGGAATTTATTCATTTAAATACAAATTAAATTCAAAAATAAAGTATAAAATCAAAATTAATTGAAAGATTGATTTTTATTCTTTCATTGATGTCCAATTAACTCACAAATGCTGGCCAAATCAGAATTGAAGCAAAAAAGGCAAGATTGGATTGAAATTGATCAAATTTGAAAATTTGATTTTCATGGAAAAATCAAATTTGATTATCATTGATTATTGATCAAATCTTTCCAAATTCAATCTCAAATCCTTCCAGTATATATACACAATGCATATCAATCAAAAGGGAACAAAGGAATTGCTCCAGAACCCTAGTTTCAAACTCAAAAATCCGTGCCTCTTAAGCAAAGTGTAGACCTAGTTCCAGCCACTTTCAATCGCATTTGAGGATTCCATTGCATTCCTTGGGTTGTTCTGAAGCAGTCCAGACCTTTACATCATCCAAAAACGTCAAGAATCAAGCAATCCGAATTTGGTTTGTTCTTATATTTTCCAAAATCGAATTCTGTTTATCATGCATTTTTAACATGTTTTGACGTTTGATTTGTGTTTAGTTTGAAGTTTGCAAGCTGTCTGGGCAATCGAATTGCATTTTTATGGCTTGAATCGAAATCTGCCATGTTTAGGGTTTCCTGATTCGAATTGGGGTTTCCTTAAAACGGACAAATTGGACAATAAGACCTATACTATTGAGTTCGGGATGATCAGAGGAATCGAACCATGGTTTCAAATATAATTTATATTATGTGTATTGCATTTTGTGTATTAGCCAGGGATATAGCGTCGAACAAAAGCCGACGCTGGATTTTCAAATATTCAAATCGGAGAAGACGATCGTTGGCGCGGAGACGAGGCAAGTGGGAAAGCGACACCTGTTATAACGCACTCACTCCGGACTTCAAACAGTGATGTACACATGGCGTAGTGGTCAGCATGTTGGACCTCAAGGTTTCAGCTTCATGTCCTCAGTTCGAATCCCCCCAGGACCATTTGGTTTTTTACACTTTTCCAAAACTCTATTTTCATATTTTTCTTTAATTTCTAATATTTTCATTATATTTTAATTATTCTCATGATTTTTATTCTGCATTTAAAAAATTACCAAAAAATATTTTCTTTTTACATTATTTTCATAAAAATCTTTATTTAATTTATAAAATTAAAAAATACCTTTTTGCATGCATATTTATTTTTATTTTGATTTTAGCATTTAAATCTCCATAAATTGGTTTTTAATTATTAAAATACATCTAAAAATTCCAAAAAAAATTATTATAGCTTATTTATCTTATTTCCAGCATGCATAAATTTTCTCATATTAAAATTTGCATTTTTTCTAACATTTTCTCTTATTTCAATTTCATCATATTTCCCAATTTTCTTATTCTTTCACAGGTTGCTCCGATTCGGACGTTTTTTCTTTTATCATTTTATTTTTCCAATAATGTAACTGCTCATGGGATGTAATAGTTTAATTTAGGACTTTTACTTTCCGCACTCCTAATTATGTATCTGCCCCAAAGCCATGTAATAGCGTAGGTTTATCTTTCCGCACTTTTACATTCCGCATTTTACTTTCCGCACCCTTATCAATTGCTAGTAATTAGGCGTGTATGGCAAGATAATAATTGGACATAGCTCACACTAATTTCAAGATAAAATATCCGAATTTGACACACTTCTTTCACACACGCACCCCTTAGGGTAATTCTCTCTCGATGCCTTCGATTACAAATGGTCATGTCCCTCGAACGTAGAGGTATTCTAGCACCGTTGCCTTCCAAACAAATCATCATAGTCCCTTCGATACAAAGATCATAAGACCCATGATGTCGCCTCCGAATACATGATCTTGACCCTCGATTGTCGCCTACGAAAAATGATGATAGTCCCTTCGAATGTGCTAGGATACTTCCTACAAGTTGCCTTCTATGACCATCCGATGTCCCTTCGAATGTCCCGCTTACATCCAACGAATGGAGCTACCTACTAACTAATGGTATGGCTAGCGCTATTCTCAAGGAATGTAGAAGTACAGCAAAACGACCAATTCTGAGTGGGTAAATAAGTCTCTTAGTTGCTTGCTCTAAACAAATGCTTTTCACACTACACACTTTTTTCAAAGTTCAACTTTCTTTTCAAAAACAAACATTTCCGAACACTTTGTATACACTCCTACATGAGTCATTGCAAAGTCAAAGTGAAATGCCTTTTTCAAAACATCTTTGTCAAACACACAGAAAGCAATTTTAAAAAGTTATCTAAGAGCAACTAAGAGCCCGTAGAATAAACTGCGGATGGAAAGGGGTGCTAATACCTTCCCTTTTCATAACCATTCTCCGAACTCGAGAATCTAACGAAGGTCTTTTTCATTACTTTTACCTTCCTTAATTGGATAAAAATAAAAGTCGGTGGCGACTCTTGCTATCCGCACATTTGGATACAAAATCCTACAAAGTCGGTTCACCGTATCACAATGGCGACTCTGTGGAGTGACACCCAAAGAGAATTGCCTTAGGATTTCTAGATAACCTTTATTGCTTTTTGTTTGACTTGTATGCTTTATCTTTAAGGGTTGCTTGGGTATTATATTTGTGGGGATCCTACACCGGATCGGGTTTCCTTTTAGGTAAGTAGCATTAGATCATTGCGACCGCTAGCGTATAACTACTGCGGTCAACATGATGGCTACGTTAGCGTGACACTTTGGTTGCCCGATACTCTTCATTCCCAAGTTGAAGAAAGTATTTGGCTTCTGGTGGTGTCAGCGCTAACTAAACTTTTAGAACCTTAATTGACCCATCTTGGCCATTAGAAGGTAGTGAGATGGCGGCTTTGTGTAGACCGAGGTTGGTTGATACTCGATGCTACGCTCATTGAGATCGACTTTTGGGACATTTCGATCGACCACTTGGCGTCGTATTGGAATAAGCGCCTCGAAAGATCTATGATGTGAGATTCCTAGAACCGGTTACTATTATGGACAGATGAACCAACTCAAACTTTTGGTGGGGTAATCACCTATACCTCATGCAAGCCTTAAACCTAGGCTCATTGTGTGAATTGTTTGTGTGTGCTAAACATGACATCATGACATCATTCGCATTGCATATCATTTCTAACTATTTCAAGGACCTAGGATTTATCTTTGCTTTGTTTTGTAGGGATTATGGCTTCTAGAAAGACTATCGAATCAACTTCATGGGTATCCCTTCTTAGCTCAAAGAATTGGTTTGAAATTCCGACCATGCTCAGTTCATCAAAAGACATGGTTATCTACTTGACTTGGTTATCTCCGGTTTTGAAGAAGATATGATGCATGTCCTATTCGGTTCTTTGATCCAAACACCATTGCTTTACATTTCCAGATTATCAGTTGGTTCCTACCTTGGAAGAATTCTCTAAGCTACTTGGGGTACCTATTCTTGACCAAATGCCATTCACCGGTTTGGAAAAGGTCCCTAAGTTCGAAGACATTGCATCCGCCTTACATCTTAAGCGTTCAGACATTGAAGCCAATTGGGAAACTAGAAGTGGAGTTAAGGGTTTACTTTCCAAGTTCTTAATCAAAAAGCCGAGAATTCCTCAAAGTTATGAGTTTCCATGCATTTGAGAACATTGTGGCCTTGCTAATTTATGGTTTGGTTCTATTCCTAACTCGGATCAATTCATAGATGTCAATGCCATCAAGTTGTTTCTTACCCGCAATCCGATTGCCTTACTTGGAGACATTCTACATTCTCTCTCCACTGTACTACTAGCGACAAGGAACTCTCATGTGTTGTATCCGTTACTTTCAAGGTGGTTTATTTCGCACCTTCCTCCATCGTTTTGAAGAATGAACAAAGGTTGAGATGGTCTCAAAGATTGATGTCACTCTCTCATTCGGATATCCGTTGGAATCTTTCTCTCAAAAGGACTTCACATTCATTGGCGGTGGAGAGTTCCTAATGTACCACTACTTGGTATAAGGGAGGTATTACTTACAACCCTTCTCTAGCTCTCGTCGGTTTGGTTTTGCTCGAAGAGATGGTCCACATGATATGCTTCTCCAAGATGTTGTGTTCGACTACAATCACGATCTCGATTACCGGCGAAGGTTTATACGCTTGGGGCATGGTAAAGAAGGCGATACCAAGACTTTGGGGCACCGAACTCCATTCCTTGGGAACCTTACCTCAAATGGGTGCGAGCTCGAGCTCAAAACCTCATGATGCCATTCACGCTGTTTTACCAGTAATTATGGAACTGTTGCTATAGGTGACGCCCTATCTTTGTTCTCCATCCCGACATGCCTACTGATTTTGAAGACTTGAAGAGATCCTGGATCCAACTAAAAGAAGAAAGGGATACCTTTGAAGCTCAATGCTATGCAAGCGAGAAGAAAGTTCTAGAGTTGACCAAGCTACTTCATGAGGAGCGAAATATCAACGCTTACATCGGCACCAAGAGGAAGCGCCCATGGGAGACTTAGAGCTTTAGGATTTTTATGTTCTCTGTTATTGTTTTGAACTATCTTTTGTACTTAAAAAGAAAAAGAATAATAATGAGAAGTACTAATAAATGTTTGCTCATTGCTTGTTTAACGAATTTAAATCTCTTAGGTCCTTGAAAACATTGCATTGCATTCGCATAAACATTACATATCATAGCATAACATTGCATCACAGGTACATTGGAGATTGGTTTTCTCATTTGCTCGCTATTTATTTTAGCGAAATGGCTCTTGAACATGTCAAAGATCTCCGGCTCGAATGCTCGGTTTTGAGATGTTTACCACTTGGTCCAAGGCCAAGAAGATCAAGAAGCTCATCAACAAGAAGAAGAAGGTTGTTGGTCTTCTCAACATGGGTAGACGTTTCAAAGGGGTCCTAAGGTGGTCAGTATTGAGCTCTCAAGGAAGTGTCCATACCGGGAGTACCAAGGGGATGATGGTGACAGCGTGAGCCAAAGAAAGGAGGAGAGGATCATCGATTATAGCCAACACTCGAGGAAGATGACAAGTACAAACAACTTGAAGACCGTCGAATCTTGTGGAAAATCGAAAATGTCCGGATTGAATTTTGATGATCCGAGTCTTGTTCGGTGTTGTGATTCCTCCCAAGTTCAAAGTTCCTACTTTTCCAAATATGATGGCATGTCTTGCCCTAAGCGCATTTGAAGTCTTATGTCCGAAGATCAATCCCACATGATGAGTAAAGTTGTGGATGCACTATTTTCAAGAAAGTGTCCGAACTCGGTTGGAATGGTACTATCACTAGAGAATGACCGTATCCGTACTTGGAGTGACTTAGCTGATGCTTTCTAGACAATATGAGTACAATCTGAATTGACACCCACGCATGCAACTACAAAGCATGTCTATGGGTCGTGACGAAGTTCAAGTATGCTCGAGTGGAGAGATCTAGCGGTGAGTTCAACCACCCTTGTCCAATAGGAGTTGGTTGATATGTTTATGGGAACACCGACAGCCCATTCTTCAATCATCGATTGGAAATTCTTCATCCGGATTCAGTGATATTGACAAAGCGCGGTGGTATCAAGTGGGAAGATTCATGTAGAGACATCTTGAATGCCGCAAAGAGATCCTTTGGTGGTAAGAAAGAAGCCAATGCTGTATGGTCGAAAAGCCGAGCCAAGACCGACCGTGCTCAATCGTGAGGTTGTGATCTCCAATCCTGCATCAAGACAACCTCGGTGAGACAGCAGCGTAACGCGCCACGAGGCAGTTCTTAAGATCAACATGCCATTATCGCAAGCCTTGCAACACATGTTAAATGCAGGTGATAACCTTGAGGATCCTCCTCGAATGTCAACACTTCCTCTCCAGTACAATCCAAATGCTAAGTGTGCTTACCATTCCAACAGCCAGGGCACGACAATCGACAATTGTTGGGCTCAAGAACAAGATTCAAGATATGATTGAAGCTAAGCATTGAGTTTGATCCTCCTGTTGAGACTCGAATGTGATCAACGCGCCTATGCCTAACCATGACAAGAGTTCCAATCTTGTTGGTGACGATACTTATGTTTTCAACATAGATGACTTGACCATCCCTCGATGGTTTAAGAAGAATCTATTGCAAGCGGTGTCAATCCAGATGCCAGAGAGTTGTCATTGGTGCTCATCGCACTGATGGTTGTGCTTGTTTGAGAAGGCGTGTTCGTGCATGATGGATAACCGTGAGATACTATTTCGAAACCACCATGCGAAGTTGTGTGATGAAATGTCTAAGTTGAAGATCGACAATGCGAACGAAACTATATCATCTGTGGGATACCTTGGGGCAGCCAAGTGGAAAGTATGATTACATGGTGAAGTACACCGTCTGATAGTTACAAGATTCCTATTGAAGATGTTAAGGCGACGGATGGGGTGACGATTTCCAAGACTATCTTGATGTTAACACTATAAGGATTTCCTCTCACGATTCCGTGCCTAGAGTGGCACCTCTCATTATCACTTCTCCAAGACCCGGCCATATTCATCGACAAGGCTATCCCTTGGAATTATGGAGTGATGTTTACTATCATGGTGTCAAGCAAGATCCTCCGACAATTGAAGATCTTCTTGAAGTTTCTATTCGACATTGACAACATCACCGGATCCAAGGGTGACCCGAACCGAAGGGTATTCTCTCGAGATCTCTCCTCCAAAAGACACCGCGACTCCACTCGCATTCCGCCTACTCAATCAATATCCCAGCTAGAGGAAAGAACCAAGAACTCATCCCTCAACCGAAGTACCAAAGGAAGTTATCAAGACACCTCCAAACAAGAAATGGAGGAAATTCAAGATCATCAAGAAGAGTGATTACAATGTTGTGGAACAGTTAGGACAGACTCCGTCCAAGATTTCCATGCTCGCTTTGCTCTTATGCTCTGAGGCTCATGCTAATGCCTTGGTGAAGTTTCTGAAGAATGCTCATGTGCCGCAAGACACTACTACTGATCAATTCGAAGTTTGTATTGCTAGCTTGGCTGCCAACAACGGCCTAGGCTTCTCTGATGCCGATTTGACTCCTTCCGGAAAGAAACATAACAAGGCCTTGCACATCTCCATTGAATGCAAAGGCACTACATTATCTCATGTTCGTGGATACGGTTCGCTCGAATATCCTTCCAAGATTTTTGATCGACTTGATGTCGAAGGGTTGGTTGAGACCCGTGACATTATCGTGAGAGCTTTTGATGGTTCTAAACGATACTTGGAGAGCTCATCTGCTGTTAAAGTCGGTTCCCGACTTTTGATTCCACTTTCTTTGTCATGGACATCCGTCCACTTATTCTTGCCTACTTGGACGCCCTTGGATACATGGGGCAGGGTATTACCTTACATCGGCCAAGTACCCGTGAAAGGGAAAGTTGTTACGGTGTGGTGAAGAGGAGTACATGGTCATCATCTACGGTCATTCCGCTATCTCGAGATGGAGGTGAATTCTTCGAGACTCCTGTCAAGCTTTTGAAACAATCCCAGTCATGCCTGTGACTCTCCGTCCTCTGAAGATGCTAAAGTTCCGCCTAGGATGGCCTCATTGAAAGATGCTCAAGTCTGTTGAAGAAGGTAGTTCTATTGGGGACAGCTCCTTGATCTTCCTTTCAAATTTGACAAGACCGGTTTAGGCTTCACCATCAAGGGTCGAAGATGATACGCGAACGTGCCGCCAACTTCCTTCCGCATCGGCCAGTGGAATCCATGCTATAGAAGACGACGACAAAGGCTTCGACATCGCAAGTGGATCTTCCCAACTGGATCATGGGCTCAAGAATTGGAAGATCAAGACGCTCATACCAATCTCCTTTAGCCAGGAGTAATTGCTTTTGTTTTATTTTGCTTTTCGTATTTCTTTATGTTTCGAACAATAAACTTTGAAAGCCTGGTGCCTTGCCCGGGGCGTCATGGTTCGTTCGCGAGGGTTTTTATCTGTCGTTTGTGTATTTTCATTCAATAAATTCGTTGGACTTTTGCATTCAATTGTTTGTTTTCTTTCATTTACTTTATCACCCCTTCAAAAAGCTATGTGTTCTTACACACACCCACGTGATACACTGCAGAATCACTCCGAATCTCGTTAATAAACTATGCTAGTGCTAAATATGACTTCGATAATCCGATCTACCAAGCCAAGACGAAAGTGAGGAAGATTGTGAAGTGCCGGAGAACTTGCGGTGCACACAAGAAGAGCGAGTTATACTGACCACGAAGAGCAAGTTGAGGTTGTGAATTTGGGTCCGACGAAGGTAAAAGAGATCAAGATAGGAACGGGTCTTGAGAACAGTGTTAAAGAAAGGTTGGTTCAGATGCTACGAGACTATATTGAGGTTTTTGCTTGGTCATACGAAGACATGCCAGGGTTGGACATTGATATCGTGGTACACCGATTGCCGACAAAAGAAGGTTTTCTCCTGAAATGTAGGTTCGTCGTGCGTCCCGAGATGTCGAGAAAATCAAAGCAAGTTATGAAGCGGTTCAATGCTGGTTTTTAGTGTCACTCTTATCTCCAAGGTTGCAAATGTGGTACCCGTACCTAAGAAGGATGGCAAGGTACGAATGTGTGTGGATTACGTAGATCGAACAAAGCGAGTCCGAAAGACGATTTTCCACTTCCTCATATTGATGTTCGTTGACAATACCAAAGATAAGGTTTTCTCCTTCATGGATGGTTTCTCCTACAATCGATCAAAATGGCTCAAGACATGGAAGACTACTTACACAGGGCACTTCGCTACAAGGTTATGCTGCTCGATGAAGAACGCGCGCCACTTATCGCATGCTATGGTAACATTATTTCATGACATGATTCATCACGAGATGAGGTCTATGTCGACATGATAGCTCGATCACGATCGAGGAAGAACATCTTGATCATTTGCGAAACTGCTTTGATGATTGAAGAAGTACAAATTGAGACTTAATCCTAACAAGTGCACCTTTGAGTCGATCCGAAAACTCCTAGGGTTTGTAGTCATGGAAGAGGTATTGAGGTTGATCCCGCCAAGGTTAAAGCTATTCAAGAGATGCCACTCCGCACGAGAAGGAAGTCGAGGTTTCTTGGGCCGATTGAACTACATTGCCGATTCATTGCACACCTAATCGCTACCGTGAGCCGATCTTCAAGTTACTAAAGAAAGATCAAGTAGTGGAATGGAATGACGATTGCGATCGCTTTTGACAAAATCAAGGAGTACCTGTAATCCTCCTATCGATGCATTCAAGGAAGACCTCTTATCATGTACTCGATGTGTTAGAGAGCTCGATGGGGTGTGTGTTGGGGCAACATGACGAGTCTGGTCGAAAAGAGCATGCAATATACTACCTTAGCAAAAGTTTACCGATCGTGAAACAAGATATTCACACCGAGAAAACTTGCAACGCTGCTTCGACTAAGACAAGATATGTTGACTCACACTACCTTGTTGATTTCAAGATGGATCCGATAAAATACATCTTTGAGAAATCTCTCCGAAGAATAGCAAGATGGCAAATGATCTTGACCGAGTATGACATCCAAAGACACTTCTAAAGCGATCAAAGGAAGTGTGGTAGCCGATCATTTGGCTCATCGCGTAGATGACTATCGTCTATGCAGTTCAATTTCAGACGAAGATGGTTTACTAGTTACGATTACAAGAACAGGCCCGCACGAAGGACCCGAACAAGGATCCCGATGGACTATGGTCTTTGATGGAGCCTCAACACTTGGCAATGGCATTGGCGCCATCATCACGTCCCCGCAGGACATACTCCTTTCACCGCCAGATTATGTTTCATTGCACTAACAACATGGCCGAGTGGCGTGCATCATG
The DNA here is from genome assembly GCA_021764765.1 of Vicia sativa. Taxonomy (NCBI): domain Eukaryota; kingdom Viridiplantae; phylum Streptophyta; class Magnoliopsida; order Fabales; family Fabaceae; genus Vicia; species Vicia sativa. The sequence continues at coordinate 184,920,163 of CM038795.1, forward strand.
GGTATCAAAGTCGCTATTGACTTAAGAATTAAGTTCTTACAAGTGTATGGAGACTCCTTTAGTGATCGATTAAGGGAGTGGGATACTGAAGCATCCGAATCTCATTCCATATCGAGAGCATGTTGATTCCAAGAGATCACTTTCAATCACATTCCACGAGAAGAGAATCGGTTGGCACGCGGCTACTATGTCTATGTTCAAGGTTAGATCCCCGGATCATCATTGAGAAGTTTGATTGAGAGAAACCTTGGTACTATCGTGAAGAGGTATCTTGAGACTCGTGGAATATCAATGATAAAAGTTCATGAGAAGGTTGGCATCCAAATTCTTCCTAACGGCTTATACAAGTGCAACCACGACTTGGCATAGACCGTAATGCGTATCATGGAAGAATTACGAAGGAGAATTTGGTACCCACTCCGATGGACACACTATAGCTAAGAAGATTTTGAGAACAGTTACTATTGGTCCACCATGGAAGATTGTCACCGTATGCTCGATCTTGTCACAAGTGTCGGTTATGCGGACAAAGTGCACGTAAGTCAATTTAACTTCTCCGTGGCCTTTATGGGGCATTGACATGATTGAGATTAAATGACTTCCAATGGACATCGTTTCATCCTTGTGGCAATTGATTACTTTACCAAGTGGGTAAGCGATTATGTTACTGTGAATGTTGTGGCTCGATTCATCAAACATAATCTTATCTGGTATGGAACTCACGAAAGGATTATCACGATAACGGTTCCAATCTCAACAACAAGATGATCACCGAACTCGCACGCAGCTCAAGATCAAGCATCACAACTCTTCTCCTTATCGGCCTAAGATGAATGGCAAATGGAAGCCGCCAACAAGAACATTAAGAAGATTATCTGAAGACGGTGACTTACAAAGATTGGCATGAGATGTTACCATTTGCTCTTCATGGTTATCGCACTTGACGAACATCAAGGGCAACCCTTCTCTCTTGTATCGGTATGGAAGCCGTCTTACCCATCGAGGTTGATACCCTCGACGAGTCCTGGAGGCGAGTTAAAGGCGATTGGGTCGGACTGGCTTGACCATTAACTTGATTGATGAGAGCGTCGCATCCATCCGCCATGGATGATTTATCGAAGCGAATGATCGAGCATTTAACAAGAAGGTCAAGCAAGAGTCTACCAAGTCGGTGATCTAGTAGTCAAGCGCATCATTCTTCCACAAGGTGATCCGGGGCAAATGGACTCCCACCTATGAGGGACCATTTGTAGTCAAGGCGGAGCTATGATTTAGCACCATGGATGGTGAAGACTTCCCACACCTGTGAGCGACATAGTCAAAAAATACTAGGAGACCCGCTAGGTCGACGAGCCTAGGCAAAAATAAGGGCATCTGGCGAACCAAAGGTTCGGGCAAAAGTTAAGGATATACAAAACATGTACACGCAAGTCGAAAACACGAAAAGCGGCTTGGGCAAAAAGGTATCGGTGACCGAAAACCGAAAGGCGGTCTAGGCAAAAGTTAGGGATTTAAGCGTGCGACTATGTCTCTTCGGATCATACGCTTCGGACTACTATCAACATTCAAGATTCAAATGGCGAAGATCTACTCACTTTCTCGACGCAAGGAGATGAGATAGTTGAAATATGAGTACTAGCATAGTTGGAACTTAAAGATTGTTTCCATAAGCTTTTACCTTTCTTGTGTACAAACTACTTGGCCATCGCCACCTTCCAAAAAATACTTCTTTCTCTTTACAATTTATTGTTGTTATTTGCAATAAGTCCAACGTTTGCTTTGAATGACTATACGATTTGACAATAAGAATCGATCACAAACATACGAAAAGTGAATATGCAAAAGTACTTACTACGGTTCCGGAATGGGATGACGAAAGTCAACAAATAGTCCCCGAGCATAAAGGTGTCACCCACAACACACCTTCCCGCGGAGTATAAGGAATCCCGGCAATTCCACTCAATCGAACAACGTTACATCGGTCTCAGCGAACGCTTCATCCCATGGACGTGTCTCGATCCTTCCCCTTTTCCCGGCGGTATCGGACTCGAAACTTGAGTCGGAGATTACAACGGACTCCGGACTCTTCTCGGCCCATCAAATGCTCTCCAGCGAGATCAACACTCGGAATCCCCAGTAGAGCACCTCCTAAATTTCCTCAGCAGGATCTACATGCAAGGTCCCCAACGGATCGCCTCCCAGATTCTCCTCAGCAGGGTCTATATGTGAGATCTCCGACAACGAGCTTCTCAAATCTCTACCTTCCTCAACAGTATCTAGGCCCAAGACTTGGTCAGATAGTGCATCGGAGGAATCCAAGATATCTTTCTTCTCCTTCAAAGGCAGGGTTCTCACCTACTCAATTCCCCAGGCAGAAGTCAGAAATCTTCAAACAAAATATCCGCATCTTCTTCAAGATGGATATGTTTTGAAATATCACAGCATTCATCATTCATACATTTCTCATAAAGTCATAATTCATGCATATGTCATTCATATACACTGTCATGCATCATACTTTGCATAAGACTAACAAATATTCTATCGAAGATTTTCTTGTTTTCTCCAAAATAGGTGGTTTCTGACGCAAACAGGTCCAAGATTAAGCCCGAGCCGACGGAAAACTATCAAAGACCGCCTTGAACAGGTCCGAGATTAAGCCCCGAACCGACGGAAAAACTATCGAAAGACCGCCTCCGGCAGGTCGAGATTAAGCCCGAACCGACGGAAAACTATCCGAAAGACCACCTCGGTTATCCTCCGATAATGCAATGGATCAACACCGATGCACAGGAAGCTATCCACATTTTGCCAACTACAATCTCCTCGAGTGATCGATACGAAGATTTATTCGACCTCTTCCTATTATCAACAAGCACTCTGAGTCTAGCGCGACTCGATTGCCTTGGATGGCATCTTAAGCCCATCTCCGACTATTTGTCAACATCTCTTCACTCTCGAATCGCATATATGGTTAAAAATCAATACGGACCAATAACTTCATTCAAAGTGAACACGAAGTCTAACGTCGACTCCTTGGATGGCATCTTAAGCCCATCTCCTCTCCATTCAGGAACATCTCGAGTCTAACGTACGACTCATTCCCCAGCATCGCCCTTCCCAGATGGCATCTTAAGCCCATCTCCGTCAGCTCTCCTATTAACAACCTCGAGTCTAGCGTACGACTCGTTCCCCAGCGAAGTCTCCAACTTCTCCAAATGGCATCTGTAAGCCCATTCCCGCATCATCCACCACGGCGGTGCAAATTTTCGGTGTACTCGGTGTTCAATCATCTTCTACCTCCAGGTCACGAAAGACAAGCATGTCAATCTAACCCTTCCAGTACAAGAAGATTGAACAGGGGCAGCTGTCATACCCCAAAATTTGCCCTCCATCTACTCAAGAGACTTCATGCATCCACACTCAAGGATTCCTCAAGAGTTGATCAGACAAACTCTCTCCTAGACAATCAACCCAAACTAGGGTTTGGTATCTCTCAAGTCAAGATGGATTTCCAACATCTCCAATAACCTTCATGCCTCCTCATATGCTTCAAAGAATCTCCATGTCAAGTTTCAAGCCTCACAAGTCAAGTTTCCCCAGACAATTGCTCAGATGGTTGAAAATCGAGTGTATTGGACAAAAAGTCAACTGTGGTCAACATACAGTCAAAACTTCTGATTTTCGGTCAACATCCTCATTTTGAAGTTACATTCATCATTTGATCAAGGGTTGATCATGATTCATCAAGAAAACTCAAGATTTGCCCAAAGTCAAACTTTCTAAATTAGGGTTTCTAGATGAAAAGTCAATGAACTTTGGTGATCATAACTTTCTCATACTTTCTCGAAATTTTTCCACCACCTCTTGTTTTGAAGGAAATTCAATTCTCTACAACTTCATGTCTCACAAGAATGTCCAAAAATGCTTCATTTGAGAGGTATAGCTCAAAACATTACAGTCACTTTCAAAGTCAACAAAAGTCAACTTTTGTTTTGAAGATATTTTGAGCATGGTAACTCCAATTGAGATGAGACCAAAAACATTGGTTAGAGGACTCTTAGAGATTTCCAAAAGTCCAAGAACACTCAAAATGTGGAAAATTGAGCAAGTTGCACCATTCACAAGTTGGGCAATTTTGAAAGAATGCACAAAGAGAGATAAAAAATCAAATCTTTTGCAAATGGGCCTATCTTTTCTTCATCCTAACTTGTTTCTCAAGCAATTAGGAATATCCAAGCCAATGCCACGAATTTTTGGTTTATTTTTCTATTTAATTTGGAATTTATTCATTTAAATACAAATTAAATTCAAAAATAAAGTATAAAATCAAAATTAATTGAAAGATTGATTTTATTCTTTCATTGATGTCCAATTAACTCACAAATCTGGCTAAATCAGAATTGAAGCAAAAAAGGCAAGATTGGATTGAAATTGATCAAATTTGAAAATTTGATTTTCATGGAAAAATCAAATTTGATTATCATTGATTATTGATCAAATCTTTCCAAATTCAATCTCAAATCCTTCCAGTATATATACACAATGCATATCAATCAAAAGGGAACAAAGGAATTGCTCCAGAACCCTAGTTTCAAACTCAAAAATCCGTGCCTCTTAAGCAAAGTGTAGACCTAGTTCCAGCCACTTTCAATCGCATTTGAGGATTCCATTGCATTCCTTGGGTTGTTCTGAAGCAGTCCAGACCTTTACATCATCCAAAAACGTCAAGAATCAAGCAATCCGAATTTGGTTTGTTCTTATATTTTCCAAAATCGAATTCTGTTTATCATGCATTTTTAACATGTTTTGACGTTTGATTTGTGTTTAGTTTGAAGTTTGCAAGCTGTCTGGGCAATCGAATTGCATTTTTATGGCTTGAATCGAAATCTGCCATGTTTAGGGTTTCCTGATTCGAATTGGGGTTTCCTTAAAACGGACAAATTGGACAATAAGACCTATACTATTGAGTTCGGGATGATCAGAGGAATCGAACCATGGTTTCAAATATAATTTATATTATGTGTATTGCATTTTGTGTATTAGCCAGGGATATAGCGTCGAACAAAAGCCGACGCTGGATTTTCAAATATTCAAATCGGAGAAGACGATCGTTGGCGCGGAGACGAGGCAAGTGGGAAAGCGACACCTGTTATAACGCACTCACTCCGGACTTCAAACAGTGATGTACACATGGCGTAGTGGTCAGCATGTTGGACCTCAAGGTTTCAGCTTCATGTCCTCAGTTCGAATCCCCCCAGGACCATTTGGTTTTTTACACTTTTCCAAAACTCTATTTTCATATTTTTCTTTAATTTCTAATATTTTCATTATATTTTAATTATTCTCATGATTTTTATTCTGCATTTAAAAAATTACCAAAAAATATTTTCTTTTTACATTATTTTCATAAAAATCTTTATTTAATTTATAAAATTAAAAAATACCTTTTTGCATGCATATTTATTTTTATTTTGATTTTAGCATTTAAATCTCCATAAATTGGTTTTTAATTATTAAAATACATCTAAAAATTCCAAAAAAATTATTATAGCTTATTTATCTTATTTCCAGCATGCATAAATTTTCTCATATTAAAATTTGCATTTTTTCTAACATTTTCTCTTATTTCAATTTCATCATATTTCCCAATTTTCTTATTCTTTCACAGGTTGCTCCGATTCGGACGTTTTTTCTTTTATCATTTTATTTTTCCAATAATGTAACTGCTCATGGGATGTAATAGTTTAATTTAGGACTTTTACTTTCCGCACTCCTAATTATGTATCTGCCCCAAAGCCATGTAATAGCGTAGGTTTATCTTTCCGCACTTTTACATTCCGCATTTTACTTTCCGCACCCTTATCAATTGCTAGTAATTAGGCGTGTATGGCAAGATAATAATTGGACATAGCTCACACTAATTTCAAGATAAAATATCCGAATTTGACACACTTCTTTCACACACGCACCCCTTAGGGTAATTCTCTCTCGATGCCTTCGATTACAAATGGTCATGTCCCTCGAACGTAGAGGTATTCTAGCACCGTTGCCTTCCAAACAAATCATCATAGTCCCTTCGATACAAAGATCATAAGACCCATGATGTCGCCTCCGAATACATGATCTTGACCCTCGATTGTCGCCTACGAAAAATGATGATAGTCCCTTCGAATGTGCTAGGATACTTCCTACAAGTTGCCTTCTATGACCATCCGATGTCCCTTCGAATGTCCCGCTTACATCCAACGAATGGAGCTACCTACTAACTAATGGTATGGCTAGCGCTATTCTCAAGGAATGTAGAAGTACAGCAAAACGACCAATTCTGAGTGGGTAAATAAGTCTCTTAGTTGCTTGCTCTAAACAAATGCTTTTCACACTACACACTTTTTTCAAAGTTCAACTTTCTTTTCAAAAACAAACATTTCCGAACACTTTGTATACACTCCTACATGAGTCATTGCAAAGTCAAAGTGAAATGCCTTTTTCAAAACATCTTTGTCAAACACACAGAAAGCAATTTTAAAAAGTTATCTAAGAGCAACTAAGAGCCCGTAGAATAAACTGCGGATGGAAAGGGGTGCTAATACCTTCCCTTTTCATAACCATTCTCCCGAACTCAGAATCTAACGAAGGTCTTTTTCTGTTACTTTTACCTTCCCTTAATTGGATAAAAATAAAAGTCGGTGGCGACTCTTGCTATCCGCACATTTTGGATACAAAAATCCTACAAAGTCAGTTCACCGTATCACAGAAAACAATTGAAGTTTTTATGGATGACTTTTCTGTTTTTGGAGCTTCATTTGATTTATGTTTGGAAAAGTTGGACACCGTCTTGAAGAGGTGTGTGGATACCAATTTGGTCTTGAATTGGGAAAAATGCAACTTTATGGTGACCGAGGGAATTGTCCTTGGCCACAAGATATCTTCAAGAGGAATTGAGGTCGACAAAGCAAAAATTGATGTTATCGAGACGCTTCCCCAACCTACCAATCTCAAAGGCATTCGGAGCTTCTTGGATCACGCGGGATTCTATCGAAGATTCATCAAGGACTTCTCCAAAATAGCCAAACCTTTGAGCAACTTGCTCAACAAAGATAAGTCTTTCTTGTTTGATAATGATTGTTTGTTGGCTTTTGAAAAGTTGAAGGAGAATTTGATAAACGCACCCATAATCACTGCGCCAAATTGGAAACTTGATTTCGAACTAATGTGCGATGCTAGTGATTATGCGGTGGGAGCCATGTTAGGCCAAAGGAAGAACAAAATTTTTCATGCTATACATTATGGGAGCAAAGTTTTGAACAATGCTCAAATCAATTATGCAACAACCGAAAAAGAGTTGCTCACAATTGTATATGCATTGGAAAAGTTTCGTCCTTACCTAATTGGTTCAAAAGTTGTGGTTTTCACGGATCATTCGGCGATAAAATATCTGCTTACCAAACCGGACTCTAAACAAAGGCTAATCCGATGGATTCTCCTTTTACAAGAATTTGATTTAGAGGTCCGTGACAAAAAAGGTTCGAAAAATTTGGTAGCGGATCATTTGTCTCGCTTAGTGAACGTGCAAATTAGGACAAGGAAAAAGAAGTGAAAGAGGAATTCCCGGATGAAAAGTTATTTGTAATCCAAGAGCGACCGTGGTTTACCGACATGGAAAATTACAAGGCCTCGGGATTAATGCCGGAAGATTTGACTTGGAATGAGAAGCGGAAATTCTTAGCCGATACGAAGTATTATGTGTGGGATGAACCTTACATTTTTCGGTTGACTAGCGATGGGTTGCTAAGAAGGTGTGTGAGTGATGAAGAGGCCAAAAACATTCTTTGGCATTGTCACAATTCCCCTTGTGGGGGACACTATAATGGAATGCGGACGGCCACCAAAGTCCTACAATCGGGATTTTATTTGCCTTCGCTATTCAAAGATGTGAATGCTCACGCTAAGTCTTGTGACAAATGCCAAAGAAGTGGCGGGATAGGAAAAAGAGATGAAATGCCGTTGAACAATATGTTGGAAGTGGAGGTATTTGATTGTTGGGGTATTGATTTTGTCGGTCCTTTTCCATCTTCGTTTTCAAATGAATATATTCTTGTAGCTGTGGATTACGTATCAAAGTGGGTAGAGGCCATTGCTTCGCCTAAGGCCGACGCCAAAACTGTTATCAAATTTTTGAAAAGAAACATTTTTTCTCGATTTGGTGTGCCTAGGGTGCTCATTAGTGATGGTGGGTCGCACTTTTGTAATGCATTATTACAAAAACTTTTGAAACAATTTGGTGTAAAGCATAAGGTGACGACCCCCTGTCACCCTCAAGCGAATGGCCAAGCCGAGGTGTCCAATAGAAAAATCAAAAAGATTTTGGAAAAAACTGTTTCGGGTTCTAGAAAAGATTGGTCACAAAAATTAGATGAAGCTTTATGGGCGTATCGAACCGCCTATAAAGCTCCTATCGGACTAACCCCGTTTCAGGTTGTGTATGGCAAAACTTGTCACCTCCCGGTAGAGATGGAGCACAAAGCATTATGGGCCCTCCGATTCTTGAATTTCGATCCATCCTTGGCGGGTGAAAAGCGAAATATACAACTCGTTCAATTGGAAGAAATGCGAGAGGGAGCATACCATTCAAACCGGAGGTACAAAGCAAAAGTTAAGGTTTCTCATGATAAGAAGATAAAGATCAAGGAATTTAGGCCGGGGCAAAAGGTTCTCTTGTTCAATTCCCGGATGAGGCTTTTTCCGGGAAAACTCAAAACAAAGTGGTCCGATCCGTTTTTAGTCAAAGAAGTAAAAGAGTATGGTGCAATTGTCTTGCAAGATCTTGAAAGAACAAAAGAATGGACGGTGAATGGGCAGCGATTGAAAGCGATGCGTTGGCGGAGAGGTGAGCATAACATAGCCGAATCCTTCTTCGATGATCAATGATCATCATGAACCGTCGAGCTCTACCGACGTTAAACAAAGCGCTTGTTGGGAGGCACCCCAACATTGTAAGTATTCTTCCTTGAACTCATTTACACATGCCCGAACTGTCAATTTGATGTTGTCTCTAAAATTTCAAAATTCGAGAGCGCTTAGCGTCAGCACTTTAACCCATCTGGCAGAAACTTTGCTGGCCTTAGAAGTCGCCAGCGGTCTGGGATTTTAAAAAAAAAATTTTTTTCAAAAAAATCAGATTTTGGAGGCCCAATTCGTGGCCTGGTTAGTTTTAAAAGGGGTTAGGGTTATTTCAAACCCTTTTTCCCTATTTTCATCATCATTCTTCACTCTCTCAAAATTCCAAAAATCTTCAAATTCGTTCAAATTTCTTTGTCAAATCATCCTTCCAAGGCATCATAGTAAGTATTCTATGCTTTTCTTCTCTCAATTTCGTGTAAATAGCATGTTTAGGTTAGATTTTGAAAACCTAGGTTTAGGAATTTTCTCTTAGGATTAGGTTGTTTAGATGATAGAGAACCCTTAGAATGTTATTTTCGCTGCCATTGGATGTGTTTTTGTTGAGAAAAATTCTATTTTGCAGAAGAATTTTTAAATCATGAGGCGCTCATGTGATCTGCAATTCGTAAAATTCTTCTTGTGTTTGTGTTTTCCGATTAGTCGTAATGCTTTGGTTGGTTGATTTGCTCTACTGTTTGCATGATTATTTGCTAATGGACACCTCGGTGTCACTTTTCTGCTGATTTTTGTGTTGAATTTTCAGATGGCACCGAAAAGGCAACGCGTTTCCTCTGCTGGGGCTGGGTCCTCTAGGCCAGCTGCTTTCGACCCTATTCATTTCATGGGACATGCTCAGGAGGCTCGATACAAAGAGCTTGAGAGCATAACATCGGGTGGCGCCATCCGCCTCCATGAGCATGGTCACTATTCGGAGATCGATGCTATTCTTTCCAACTACAGATTGGATGTTCTTTGTGAACCTCAGACAAAGGTCAATGTGGAGCTTGTGAGGGAATTTTATGCAAATGCTATTCCGGCCGAGGGGAGTGAATTTAGGTTTTCTTCTGTTGTTCGAGGCAAATCCGTATCTTTCTCTCGCACCGCAATCAGCGATTTCGGGCATCATTGGACAGCCCGGAGGACCAGTGGATGTTTACCATGAGCACTGCTCGTGGTAACGGGACTTCAACATCTTTGAGGAGTAAACTCTTTTTGCAGGCATTCCTATGAGTTAAACCGTGCTGGACAACCCTTGAAATTCAACAGGTCCAGTATGAAGACAAGTGCCAGAGTTATGATGTGTGTGGCTCTATACAATCTGAAACCTCGGAGCCACACATCTTCGATACCCATGGAGATGGTCGGTTTGCTTGCTTATATGCTTGATGAGGAGCAAATTGATTTTGGCCGTCTGATTGCGAATGAGCTGAAGAGGGTTGCGCTTAGTTATACCTCCAGGGGGAGCGTATAAAGTGTGCTCTCACCTATCCTGGGCTGATTATGGGTTTGTTGAAAAAGGCGAAGGTTGCCTTTCCTGCTGTGGGGCACCTCACCATTGATGGAGTTATCGATGATCACTACTGTGATCGATTTTGTAGGGCCCTTGGTGATAATACTGCTGCCCAGGATGTACCAGTTGCAGCGGCACTTCCTCAGGCTAGTCCATCAGAAGAGTGGAACAGGCAGATGCATCTCGCTCATCAGAGAGCATTCATGTTTATGCACGAGAGCATGGAGCACCTTGCTCTACAGATTAGAGATCCCGGAGTGACCCATTTCCCTCGCACGGGAGAGCAGCTCAGTGCATATGCTGGTTGGCCCGGGGTCGGGCCAAATGTTGAGGAGGAGGTGAGAGATGAGGATGATGGAGAAGATAGTTCTAGTTCCGGTTCTGACTCGGGGTCTATTGGAGATTCTATTCTTGAGGACACTGATTGATGATCTCTTTTATTTTCCTGCTTTTATTTTACTTTCAGTATTTTCTAGTTTTTATTTTTGCATTTTACTTTAAAACTTCTGGATTTTGTTGGTTGCCATCCATTTTTGGGGATAGGCTTGTAATTCCAATTGATATTTTGTAGGCATGAAGCCTAAGTACTTTTTAAGTTTTAAACACCATTTTGGGGTGTCTTTTTATTTTATTTTGTTTTAGTTTGTTTTATTTTATTTTTATTTTTATTTTTAGATTATAGTTTATTTAGTTTGAATTTACTTCTTTTGGGGTTGTCCGATTTTTTAAAACGGTTCTTCAAAGCTAGCAAGTGTGTTTCACCAAAGTGATGGTGATGATAAAATTCTCGATTCATTCCACAAAGAAGGTACACATTTAATCGTTTTGTAGAATAATAACATGTCTATGAAATTTGTTCTTTAAGCAAAACATCTTGGGATGTACAAAAATTTTGTGTTCACATTCGAATCATTAGGACATAAACCACATATGTGAGAAGCTTCCACATTTTACCAAATATAGAGTGTCTAATAGTTGTGTTAACTCGTTTGATTCATGTTTAATCTTTACTTGTTTATGATAACTTGGAAACTTAGAGATGATCAAGGCAATTTTTTGTGCATTATGAGAAAAACCACCAATTCTAAAAGGGCTTCAATTACCCGTGAGTGAGTGAATCCTTGTGAACTCTTTTGAGCTTAAATAGTATTTGTAGGATGAATGTATCAAATCAACTAATTGTTAAGTAGGCCACTTAATAGTTGTTGATGATCTTTGAAAAATTCAATGATAATTCATTCTATAAATTTTCTTGTTTGTGAATACCAACCCTTTTGTTAATTAACCCTTGAAGAGCATGTTCTTGAATAAAAAAAGGGATTGATATAAATGAAGTTGGGGAGGTGGATCAAAAAGAACCTAGAATTGATGGCACAATGATCCTAAAGAAAGAAAAAGTATAGAAAAAAGAAAATTACAAAAAGAAAAATTTGTATATGAAAAGAAAACAAAAAGAAAAGAAAAGAAAGAAAAGGATCATTGTGTGAAAAAGAAAAGAGGTTGTGAATAATAAGAAGGGAATGAGAATTAGTTGTGAAATGCTCTTCATATCCTTTGACCCAATTCGTTTCAATGGCTTTGTACTTAAATACCCCTTGTTTCTAACCTAAGCCAAGTTACAACCTTGAAAGTCCTTAGTGATCTTTGTTTCCATTTTGTCATTTAACTTGTTTCGATGAACGCATGAATTATTCTGGATGTGCATAATTATTAGTGAGAGTGTTTAGTCCTGTGTGAATATGCATTTTGTTCTTCATGAACTGTGAAGAAATAATTAGGTGATTCAAGTGTGAGCATGTCCTTTATTTTGTTACATGTTTTGATATATTGTGTTTAGAACTTAATTCATAGCCATGTTGTGTTTCGAAGAAGCGATCGATGTGTGATTTTGCCTGGTATGTCGAGTTTGAACCATTATTCTTGTGTGAGTTTGCATGCTTGCATTTTGTTTCTTCTAGCTTTGTAAGATTATTGACTTTTGTTTGGGGACAAACAAAGAAGTAAGTTGGGGAGAGTTGTTAAGGACCAAATTGTAGTTATTTTGTACATAATTTTGTGGTCCTTAACAATGTCTTTTTAATTAATTAGTATTATTTACTCTAGTATTTTAGTTTAATTAGGTTTTTATTTAGTTTGTGTTTAATATATACTCCCTCCGTTCCTTTTTAAGTGTCATTTTAGCATAAAGCTCTTCAACCAAGATAGTGGATTATTAGAGTTATATTTTCTATTATACCCTCATTTATTTTCTCTTTCCTAATAAATTCATTCATGCACTCTCTCTCATTTATTGAGAAAGTAAGGGTATAATTGATAAATAATGACATTAAACTCTAAAACGACACTTAAATAGAAACAAAAAAAAATCTTCTAAAACGACACTTAAAAAGGAACGGAGGGAGTATTATTTAACTTATCTCACTCTTAATTGTAGGAATTTATTGACTAATTCTCCCAAGCTTGGATTCAAGAATTTTGAAGAGCTTTAGGGATGATTCTTTTTGAAGATAATTTTGGATGAAGGAAGCATGCTTCAGGTCGCGCTCAGCGCGGTGCCAGCATGAGCGCGCTCAGCGCGACTTACCCGCGCTCAGCGCGATCTGCGAAATTCAGAAAAAAGGAGAGCCCATGCTTTCACCTTTTGAGCCACCAACCCATCACTTCAACTGACTTTTTGGCTTGTAAAGAAAGAAAGAAACACTTCATCATCATTATCTTTTCATCTTTGTAAAATCTAGGGCAAGAATTGTAAGAAAAACCATAGCTTTTCTCTTGATTTTTCTCATGTTCATCATCTCTACCAACAATCTTGAGAGCAAGGCAACCATGGAAATGAGTAGCTAAGCTCTTTTTGTCTCAAGATTAGAGGTAGTTGATATTTATAGTATGTATTTCTTTTAATCCATTTGTGTATGAACATGGTTGATGATTAATATAGTTGAATATCTTTGTTCTTCATCTTTATGCTTTGAGTTTTGCTTGGAAAAGAATACTTCAAAGTAGACCTAGGATATTCATCCTCTAATGAACAAATGCTAGGAATAGATTTGTGTGTTAGTGTTTACAAAATATTGAACTTAATGATTATCATGTTAATAGTTGTAGTGAGGAATCATGCAATGATTAACATGGTAACATTCACAATCTTGGTGGGAAATCTACAAGATTGAGAGGATATGTATTTATAAAAATTATCTACTATGTTCATCACTTGATTAAACGAATATCTATGAAACTAGATCAATGAAACTAATCTTGACATGCCTCCTTAATTTGAAAACAATCTCAAACTCTCTTTAATCCAAACCATAACTCTCTTTGAAAGAATTAATTTAGTTGTTGTTTGGAAACTCATGGTTCTAGTAGAGTAGATAACAAACCCTTTGGTTACAATATCTTAAAATACACTTTCCTATTGAAAGACTATAACATACACCAATCCCTGTGGAATCGATAATTAAAAATACTTGTTTGCGGAAAAATCCTACAACATAGGTACACACCTTAATGTTCCATTTTCCTCTTTCATAGCTTCCATTTCCTCTTCCTCTTCCATGTTGCCTTTGTCCATCTGCAGCATTGACCAAGCCTGTACTTTCTTCAGTCACATTTGCGCTGAGAAGATTGGATCCATATTGTATTTTTCATTCTTGCTGCATGATTAAGGAAAACACTTTGTTGATGGGAGGCATAGGATCCATGAGTAACACTTGAGATGCTACCCCCTGATATTCTTCACTCATACCAATCAAGAATTGAATAATTCTGTCCTCAGCTTTGAAGCTCTTCACATTTCTCATAGCTAAACATGAACATGGAATACGGCAAGTACAACTGGGAATCGGTCTATATTGATCCAATTCTTCCCATAGACCTCTTAATTCAGTAAAATAATCAGAAATCTTCTTGTTACCTTGTTTGAGAATTGAAATTTCTTGATGCAGCTGTGCAACCCTGATGCGATCTCCTCTCATAAATCGATCTTTGAGATCTTCCCACATGTCAATGGCATTGTCAATGAAGACAACACTTTGTGCTATTGAAGGAGTGATGCAATTTATGATCCATGTATGCACCAAATTGTTGCATCTCTACCAAGCTGCCTCAGATCACTCTCATTTGGAACTTGTATGGAACCATCAACAAACTTGAACTTGTTCTTCATGGCCAGAGCTCTTCTCATCTTCATAGACCACTCGTGATAGTTATCACCATAAAGAGTTGTTGTAACACAAACTGTAGATGAATTTTCAGAATGATGGACGTAATATGGATCAAGTTGATCCACTTGATTTTGCGTGTTGTTGGTGTTGGTGTTTCTTGCCATAACTATTGATCAAGAAAATCTTATCAACAGAAGATGGAAGAGGGAGCACAAACAAGAAGAAAAAAACCAGAAAACACAACAAGCAAAGAAATAACACGATTTGAAAAGAAAATCACAGTGCTTCGATCGCCATTGAAGCATGATCAAGAAGCTGCAACAGAAACTACAGCGGAAACCAGAGAAGGACGAACCAGACTCTGATACCATATAAGCAACCCTAAATCACCATTGATAGGGTGCAAAAAGCATAGAGAAAAAGCAAGCAAAAAGAAGAAAGATGAACTGAAAACTCTTTTATTGCTTGACAGAAAAAGGAAAAACAGTTACAAGTAGTTATATATAGGCAATGCCACATCAGCAAGTCCCTAACTAACATAGTTAGATGATGCCACATCAGCAAGGCTCTAACTAACCAACTAAGCCAGATTTATTTTTCTATTTCTCATCTATATTTGTTAAACACCAGCTGCCAAATACTGAAACAAAAAAGAATGGTGTAAGAAATGCAATGGTTAGAGCTCAAAAAGGACCACAACAGAATATTAAAAGAGGAAAAGTTATAAGTTTGCACGACAACACTAATTATTTTCTTGATTATTCATTTGCATAAGCCATGCTTATACAGACACACGCATAACCGAAACTACACAAATTTGTAGGGGGTTAGAGATTTAGGTGAGTCACTCCTACAGTTAAGTTCAACATTTAGATCCTCAAGTATTATACCTTTGAAAAATAGCTATAGATCTCCAGGCTCTATAAGTGAGGTAGATGATTGAAAAAGTTGAGCATGTGGCTAGAGCATCTGTACGATCTAATTTGATTGCTTTCAAATTTCATAATTTTGTCTAATTCAAGAGTTACCTCAGTTAGTTGGAAAGTATTTTCAAGAGCATCTTGAGTTATTGTAACGTTATTCAAATTAAGAATTTTCAATTTCCTAAACCCTTTAAACGCAGATGGAGGATTAATCCAACAATTAAATAATGTTAAACGATGTAAACTTTGACAAGAAAATAAGTACCAAGGTAACTTATAGGGCTGCTTATTCCATACCTCTAGCTCAAGCTCTTTGATATACTTTTTGGTCAAATAAAGTATTCACCTAAGTTCCTTTGAATGTGAATGCTACAACAAAAAATAAAAACGTAAATTAGAGATAGAGAAAGTAACAAGAAGAGAAAAAGAAGTAAAAAAGGATTCATAATCTTACCTACAGTGGATGTTTAGACGATAGAAAGCAAAAGTTGAAAAATAACGCAATTTGAAACTATATGTACATTCTCTAATATATCCTAATTGGGCCGTCTTACCATACACATCTCCCAGAAGAATCTACTTGTTATCATCCCTTTGTATAGTATACCTATACTGCTTTCACTCTCGAATTTTTTTCTAACATTACCCTCATAAATAACTTTAAGTGAAAATATTGTTTTTTTATTGATTGAATTAAAATAATCGATTTTTTTTTTATCCTTAGTGTACAATTTTTTTAAACTTATTACATTTAGTCCGAAATTCCGGTTTCAATCCTGACACGGAGATATGATTTGTTTGGTTCATGTTTGACTACCACTACTATATATAACCCCACTTGTCATTTTGTTTCATACCACAACACAAAAAATCAGAAATGAACATCATATGACATGTTGGATTTGTCTATTTTACCGACGCTACACCATCTCGCGAATTTAAATTCACCATGTACATCTCCAATTGAAGATCTACGTGAAATATTGTAGGAACTTGTATCTTATGGCGGCAATCGCAAAGTTGTGAAGATCGAGTACCGCGAGCCATATATTGATAAAGATGAAAAGCTTGTGTTCATCAACCGTGAGCTGAATAATGACACAGATATACATGCTATGTGGAATACTTTTACTAGTTTAGAGAAAAAAATTCTGATTGAGCTATATGCGACTATTTCAAGATCGGTCGATGATATTATGATGTTGTTACAACGACCTCGTGGACTTTGATTTGTAATGTTTTCTTTATGTTAAAATCATTAATGTATTTCCTATGTTTATGTTATGAAGTGCATTTTGAGTTTGTCATAGTGATGTTATACAATGATGTTTTTTCTAGTTTCTGTGTAGCATAAAATCAGAATTACTACTTCGGGTCAGAATCGAAAATTAACCTTCGATTTCAATGTATAGTTTACTAAATATTGGTGCACACCAGAAATAAACCTCAGATTTTGAGGGGTATTTAAGGAATTTCGTGTGGTGCGTAAAAAAACCATAGGTTGGAATCAAAAATCCCCCATATTTTTAAGACTAAATGATATTATTTTTCCGCATAATTTTCATGCCTATTTCATTAACATTGTTTTATTGCAATAATTTGGGTCCATCAGAATCTGCTTATAACTTGAGTTAACATCCATGAACGATGAAAATTTGAATTTTGAAGATTTGCCCACTAATTTATCAATTTTTGGTAGGGGTAAGTGTCCCTAGGACACACTCGATTTATATTTGAATAGTTGATGCTCATGTGCCATTTAGTATTTGATTTTTTCACCTGTACAACTTTAGATATCCAAGTTTTATACATGGCTTCAGTTATAAAACAAACTTTCAAGATATCTTTGCCGACCCTTTTGGTTTCTTCTTCCTTCTTAGTAAATTGTTTATTCTTACTTTGGGATACACATTGGACATTCCATTGTAAGGACAATAAGTGACAAACGGCCTTGGAGCGTATGCTTGTAATTTCCTTAATGGATCGCACAAATAAATCACTATTACATCACAAACATTTGATGAGTTGTTCATGTACAAATTTAGGCAGACCGATCACAACCTTGATGACTTTTGAAGGGTCACTTTCGACAAAAATCTCAATGAACTCTCCATTGGATTAAGGCCACCTTGATCTCATTAGATAATTCATATGTTTCAAACAAAACCAGAAAACATGTGTGATATACCTCCAAGTATATCTCTAGTATAACAACAACCTTATTAGCGTTAGTGTAAGACTTTACCTTCACGTGGATCGTTGAGGAGACTAAACAAAACTTTTCCATTGTTGGTCGCCCTACAACGTGGTTGTAAACAATTTTTATCCATTGACCAGGAATCTTACTTTGGTGAATTGCATGTCATCGTTTCCCTAACACACCTAAAATCTTTTACGTACCCCAAATATTGTGTTAAAGTTGTCAAAACCTTAGATATTTCGGATGTAATAAGGTTATAGGTTTGTTATAGGCCTAAATTTTTAATTGTACATTTATTGCGTACATATTATCAATAGAGCTCTCTCGACCCACCAATATGCGGAGGACATCGAAACCAATAACTTTTGTAATCTTTATTAATATCAGTAAATGGTGGTCGGTTACGTTGTTGATCAACTATTCATTGTAAAAAGGCACGAGAGATCTTTCTCTACCAATTTTTTCCGCCCACTATCGTGTCTATGACTCTGATTCATTGCGCTCCCCTTTGATGGAATAACATACTTATCTTTCTGAACGGATGAAGACCCCCTAAAACGATAAATGATTAGGTATATGACTATAAGTATTATATCTAGCTAGAGCATTAATGGGTAGGTATTCTCAATATTTGTAAAGATGTTCCATAGCTCATGTTATACTGTGAATATAACCCCAATGTTTGAAGACTTTCTCAGAGAGTGGAAAATGGGAAGAAACATGTGTCACTATCCTTTTCTTCCTCTATATTTCTTTTTGATGATCACCCTAGCTGTGACCATGCCTCTTTTGACTCGAGGTGCTCCTCAAGGGGTTCTTTGCAAAACACATTTTCCTCTTTCTACAAGATGGACCTCTTGTTGAGAATTCATCGAAATATGCCATCAAAGTGAGAGATGAGTGAAAACATCGAAGATTGGTTTTCACAAATGGCACTAAAATGATCTAGGAAGACATATAATATTCACAAATAATATGGTGAACTAGGATTCAATGTCAAACTCTAGTAATGAATTAGGTGTCTTAATGCTTCAGTTTAGGGGTACCTACAAATACTTAAGTGTCCAAGTCAGTAACGACCAAGTGAGAGATATTTAAAATTAAAATTATTATGTACCTTGATGTGATTATTTCATTAGACTTTATATCATAGTTTTATGGTTGAAGTCCATAAAATCTTCTCTTAAAAGACACATGTCTAAAAGAATATATATTCTCCAATCTCAACTTACTCTAATCCCACAGTCGTTTTTGTTTAGTGAAGAATTTAGTCTATTCATCGAGAATTTTTCCTGCCATCCCTAAAATTATTCCTGGCACCTCCCTATAGTTTTAAATTCTCACTTTACCCTTAACCATTTACAAAGAATTTCCCGAACGAAATTTCCGGTAGACCAATCTGAAATTTCCGGTTTATGCCAAATTTTCATAGGGTTATTTCAAAAAATCTCGTATACCGGAAATTTCAAAATCTTCAAAATCTACGGTATGTGCCAAAAATACAGAAGTGTTTTTTAAATATCCAGTATACTAGATTTTTTGAAATTTCCGGTATACCGGAAATTTCGCAAAAGGCTGAAATTTCAAGTATGTTTCCTTATCTTGTTTTTTCAACTGTTGAGACTTTGCCGACACTTTTGAAGATTCTAGATTGCACCGACACTTTTGTGTGGTTTAGAACGCATAAAAAATTGTATAAATATGGGTTTTAGGGTTATAAGGTATCACATCTCTACAACATGCTTCTTTCTCAATATCTGAATATGGAAGAAGTGTATTACAACGGCTGCAAACCTGCCATTGAGTTCAAGCTCCCAGATGGATCTGAGTCCTTCGTAGCGTTGAAGGAAACGTTGAACGGTTTTCTGCCTGATTCTAAAATCAGAAGGGTGACAAAGATCGAGTTTCGAGAGGATTATATTGGTACAGATGGTTCGGTGAAATTAAACCTAATTGAGCTGAAGAATGATGAAGATGTGAAGGCCATGTGGAAATCATTTCATCGTAGGATAACCAAAGGTCTGATCGAGTTGGACGCGGAGATCCGAAGATCTATTGACGACATAATGAAGTGTCTAAAGCGTCTAGATGAATCTGAATCCGATAGTTCCTAGGTTTTCATGTATCAGAGTACTATTTATTTTTTTGTTTGTCATGTGATGTTTGTTAACTTATTCGAGTTTCTTATTTGTGTTATTTTGTTTTTTTATGTAATCGAAAGAAGAAGTATTAGCTAAAAAATATTCTGCAATAAAGTAAAGTTTGTTTGTCACAACATACACATAATGATACAATAATACAAAGAAAAATCTACATAGGCCCTCCACGGGCAATGTCGGCCAACCTAGCTAACCCCTGATACACCTCACCATCGGGGTTCAACATCCCCATGATGTTATCTAATGTAGCTGCAATGAGCTGTAGGCGGGTGTCTTGGTCAGCTGCTGGAGGAGGAGATGGTGGTGGTGGTGGATCAGAAGAATCTCTGATACTTGAAGGCCCTGAGACATTAGATGTTGGAGCCGGTGGTGTGAACCAAGGGTGTGACACACTAAGGAGCCACTCCAGGTATTCATCCTCACATTGCCCGAGCTCCTGCACCCTGACGGCTGCATCCATGATCTCATAGGGGGAGGTGATGATGTGGTTCTGAAACCACCAATCAATGCCACCATCTGGGGCGCGTGGTACCGGTCGTGGGATGCCATGGATATAACCATATTGTCGTAGACACCGCCCATGAAAGTGCCTAGCTACACAATCTTCCCACCTAACATGCCCTGAATATAAAGTGGATACATCAAAAAGATGGTGAGGGCGATGAGCCGTGTATGGTGTCCAGATGACATCGTCCAGGGTCAGAGCATCCAGCCTCCTCTTGTACTCTGTCACACCTCTAGGATGGGTTTGTCTGGCCTTCCACCTCTTCGCATGTGGGTCTCTAGCCGCCACTCGCTGGATCCTCCTGTCACAGATGTGAGGGAAGTGCTCGTATATCCAACACTGCATAAATAATGACAAATAAATTATTATATGAAAACCTAATAATGATAAAAAAATCTAATAATTTATAACATACCTGCAACATGCTAAGATAACCAGCAAGTTGTCTTGTATCAGGACGGGAAGCAACATCAAGCGTCGTGTACAGTATGTCAGTGCCGCTACTCCCCAAGCCCAAGTGGGATTGTCCTGGGCGATGAATAGAGACAGGTAACAGACATCAATATACACTCCAGACTTGTCCGCAAAGAGAGTACATGCCACCAGATGTAGCATGTACGCCCTAGCGGCAACCTGAAACCTACGTGCCTCCACCAACGCCTTATACGTAGTCCTCAACCAAGACATGTGAAGGTGAAATCCCCGAGTCTCGCCAAACTCTTGTAGGACCTCTGCATCATCCACCTCCAACGCATCCATAACCATGCGCACCGCTGTCGCCTGATCCCTATAAACTGGTGTGAAAAACGTACCAGCTATCGGTAGCTGGAACAGAGCATCCACATCATCCAAAGTGATCGTCATCTCTCCAAATGGAATATGGAAGGAAGATGTCTCTGGGTGCCACCTCTTAACAAAACCTGATAGTAGAGGGCGTCCAACATCGCCAATGAGCATCCAACAAAGTCCTCAAGTCTGAACTCCTCAACTATCCTCCTCAACTGCTCAAGCATTGGAGTCTCGGGGAAGTTCTTCAACTTCGACCCATGAGAAACGAACTTCAAAGTAGGACACTCCTAAAACAAAATAACACAATTATAACAAATTAGTGTACATCAAACAGTGTAATACAAATAAAAAATTAAGCGTTAAACCAAACCAATAATGCTTAGATCGCCCTGCCATATCCTATACGCGACATGGTCAGTATAACCCGTCAAGACGGACCTGTCAGAAGGTCCTCCAGCGAAACCACCATCAGTACACACTGATGGCTCAGATGGACCTCTCGTGGTGTCTGTATCAGCACGAGACACCTCTCCCCCTGAATCGGCTCTTGAACCGACTTTTGCACCACCGCCGGAACCACTTCCTGCACCACCTCCGGAACCACCGCTGGAACAACCTCCTGCACCACATCCATAACCCGCTCCTCAGTAATCGGCGCCTGAACCACCGGCTCCGGTACAACTACCTGCTCCGCTGTAGGAACATGAGGGTCCAGAACTGCCGTAGAAGCTCTGGCAATCCGTCGCGGCCTCCTCAGCCATCCGTTTCCGATGAGAACCGGTCGGACGATGGAGATCACCCTGCGCCTCAAAGGCTTGTGCCTTATGTGCTGCTCGAGCCACATCATCTGCTCGATCAGTATTCCTGCTTGAAATAGAATAGTCTCTGCCTCTAGTCCTCACTGCAAACAAAGTCAAGAAACATGAAAAAATTATAATTTTTTAGAAAACATAGAAAATACCGGAAATTTCGAAATTTCCGGTATGAGCATCAAAGAAAAATACCGTAAATTTCTAAATTTTCGGGCGAAAATACCGGATATTTTGAAATCTACGGTAGGCGATACCGTAAATTACAAAAAATCCGGTACATTATATCGGAAAATTTAACAAAAATACCGAAAACTTACTTGTATTTGAGAAAATTCCAGTAGCGCTCTCAAATTTTCGATATCGTCTAAAGTTTTTCAAAAATACAAGATATATCAAAAATTTCAATAATAAAGAAGATTTGGACAAAATTGACTTTTCATACAAATTGGGATCTAGATACAAGTGGCGCATGACAGGAAAAATTCTCTTATTCATGGCTTGGATTACTCTTCATGTTTGGGCCTTTATGGAGAGTGGTCATCAACCCAATTCATATCATCCCATATGTGTAATTATATTTATTTTATATGAAAACATATTCATATCTCTATAAATAAAAGTCAAATATGTTTGATATTAAATTTTAAATTAAGTACATTTGACTTTTAATTTTTCCATATATTATTTTCCAAAAAAAAGCATATTATTATTTAAAGTATACACTAAATATTGTTCTATGAACTCTAAACATTGAATATTTACCGCTCCCTTAATCAATAATTAAACAATGTTAATGAATTAAATATTAGTTCTATTTTAGTAAAATCAAAAGGCTAAATGTTCTATATGTCTGTACACTAAATTTATACATTATTGATTCTTTGAATTATTATATAAGAATAACTATTTAAATTAAAATTAAATAATTACTTTTAATTATATAAGAAATGAGCGGTATTATTTTTAGTGCTTATTTTATTTATCTGAATTACCATAATTCCATTATCTTAAAATATTTTTTGCAATTCATTATTTTTCATAAATTAATATAATAAAAAATAAAAATCAATAACAATTTTATTAAATTATTCATTTAAACTAATAAAAATGTGACAATTATTAATATAAAAATAAGAAGTGATAATATTTTAGATTAAATAACAAAAATAAGTGATATATGCTAACAATACATCCTCTAAAGAACAAATTTCAGCACATTCTTCTATTTGTTTAATTAGATTATTATATTGTATTACTTTTGGAGTTATAAAAAAACACACCATATTTGACTAATAAGCTTCCTACTGTGAACACTTACCACCACTACTTAGTAGCATTTCACTCACTCAAACTCAATCTTTCAAACAAACAACAAGAACGAAAATGAATAACGCGACTCGATTAGAAGCTGAACGGTTACTCGGAATATCAGAGAAGCTTTTACAGAACCGAGATCTAATGGGATCTAAAGAATTCGCAATCTTAGCGCAAGAAACGGAACCTCTTTTTGAAGGTTCCGATCAGATCTTAGCCATCGTCGACGTTCTTATCGCCGCCGAGAAACGCATCAACAACAACCCTGACTGGTACTCCATCCTCCAAATTGACCGCCGATCCGACGACGCCGACCTCATCAAAAGACAGTACCGCCGTCTCGCTCTTCTTCTGCATCCGGATAAAAGCAGGTTCCATTTCGCCGATCACGCTTTCAAGCTTGTTGCTGATGCTTGGGCGGTTCTCTCCGATCCAATCAAGAAGTCGCAGTATGATAAAGAGCTCTCGTTTTTCTCTCGGGTTGATTTGTCTGTTCCCGGTTGGGTTCAGCAAGATAACGTGCCAGGACCGGTTCGTAGAACCGGTCCTGGCACCGGTTCAGTACCTGGACCGGAAACTGGAACCCGTCAGCGAAACAGTGCTGCTGCTGCTAGAGATGGAATAGCTGCCGATGAAAACGCGCGGAGGAACGCCACTTTTTGGACTGCTTGTCCTTACTGTTACCGTTTGTATGAGTTTCCTAGGGTTTATGAGGGTTTCTGTTTGAAATGTCCTAATTGCGAAAGATCTTTTCACGGTGTTAATATTCCGTCTCTGCCGCCGTTAGTTCCGGGGCAAGACGCTTATTATTGTTGCTGGGGTTTTTTCCTATGGGTTTTGTGCTTGGGAATGTTGGTTCAGAGGAAAAGGAAGTTGCGCGGAGACGGTTCCGGTGCCAATAGCAGTCCAGACAGCTGCTCCGGCTTCGTATCAGCCAACCTCGGTGCAGCCGTCTTCTTCGCTGCCGAATTGGATGCCGGCGCCTGTGCCGGCGCAGAATGGTGGGAATAATGTAATGCCGGGGGCACCGATGGAAGTTGTGGTTGCCACGCCTGCGAGGGTGACGACGAGATCAGCTGCGGTAACAGGTGTTGTTTCGAATGGAGTTGCTGCTAGGGGTTCGGGATCTGGTAAGAAGCGTGGAAGGCCGAGGAAGTATTATTGATGTGCGGTTGGGAAACAATAAAATCAAGGTGGACCTGAATCTGAGAGTGTTAGAAAGTGCGAAAGCATTCGGGTGTTTTTGGGATGGAATTTGTAAGTTATTTGATAGTTTTAGTTAAGGTTTTGAAGCTGTTTTGGATGGATAGTATGTAGGTATTGTTATTGTGTTGTTTAATAATTACTTGTTTATGTAGGTATAGTTAACTTAATTGGTTAATTACATACCTGTCTTTAGTATATGCTATTTGGATCGATTCACCATATCAGCTAGTTGGTAAGGGGGAGAGAATGTCACCTGTCTGTTGGTCTGTTTGGATGTGTTTCTATGATGTTTCTTGCGCCCTGTGTTGTGGCTGCGACTTTTCTAAAACTACAAATGCAAACTTTTGAGGAATTGCACATTATTGGCAAGATCCAAACGGGTCTGCTAGTGTTACCTATCATCAGCCACCATTATGTGCAGGAATTGTCTCCATTTCTCAAAAGAAAAGAAATTGAGTGATGAATTTCTTTAGCCTTAGGTATATTGAGGTACACAATTTTAGAACTAGTGATGTAATTAGGCCTTTATACACCTAAAACTACAATAGTGAGCTTCTATTCTCTGCCATTATATTTTCCTCAAACCTTTGTTGTTGATGGTATTTGTTACCTTTGGTGGGAAGTGTTCATGATAGAAACAACTAATTTGATTTTTGATGCCTTGCCTTCTTTGGTCTTGAATCCGCCATTATAATGGCCAGTAGCAGTGCCGTCTTAGTCTTTAGAGGCTCTGTGTTGATTAGTTATGGTTCAGCCATTACAAAAAAATAAAAATAGGAGCTCTATTTTGATATGGTTTAACCATGTGTTGGTTAGCTATGGTTCAACCATTACAAAAAAATAGGAGCCCTATTTAATTATGGTTTAACCATGACAAATTTATTATGAGGTTCTCTTTATCTATGAATTTATTCTAAAAAAAATTAAGGTCATGTGTTTGTAGCTCATCTTGCACACCCTCAAAGACGGCTTTCAGACAGTCATTAATGTTGTAGAGGGAATGTGAAGTAGTTATTAATGTGGCAGAGTGAATGTGAAGTAGTTATTAATGTTGTAGAGGAATGTGAAGTAGTCATTAATGTTGTAGAGGGAATGTGAAGTGCGACAATTGCTTGGTCTATGATCCCAAAACTATTATTAGTCATGTGATTGTCAACCTTCCTAGTGTTTTGGCATAACATGGCTGTGGTATAATCACCATTGGAGGATACACAGTCCTTCTATTGATCAATGATTTAGTGTCCTTTTCAGATGGTTAGTTTGCTTGAAGTTAAGGTACTTATTGATTAGTTACTTGCTGTGCTGCCATAGATTGATCACAGTTAGAGAAAAAAAATACTCTTGTGAGGTTTAAGGAGGAAAAAAGAGAAGTGGGAGAAAGGTGATTATGATATTTTGAAACAAACTGAATGTCAGTTATAATCTGCCACCAGAACAGAATTATCTCTTCTGAAAGATCCATACTTATTGGACTATATTTAATTTGTTGAAGAATCTGGTAATTGTTAACTACTGTCCATGAGGAGTTTGCTGGCTGTCAACATTGTTATATTTTTCATCACTAAGCTCTTTTAAGAAAACCATAAACTACATGTTTTCTGCCAAAATATTAGAAGTATCCAAAGTTAGGTAAAGAGTTTGGAAAACAGTATGTCTAAAATCCCCAATATCTACTGGTTAGTGGTCTTTTTATCATTTTTTGTCGACCGTCCAATTATTTCTAAAAGTTTTTCTTTTTAAGGTTGCACTGAAAATACACTGTCATCCAATGAGAATATATAATTTTGCCATATATATCACTTAAGGATTTTAAAATTTTCAGTATGATTTGGCAATATGCATAATTGTCATTGGTTGACAGAGTAAAAATATTTTATACTATCAGTGCGTTTTCTATTTTCTCTTTTTATTTTTTATATTTTCAACTTTTCTAATAAATTGTACTAAATTCGAAAGAACAAATTTGGGCTGGAGTAGAATACAAGTCCAATTTAAATGTTGGTTACCTATTAGGAAATTTCTTCAATAATTCTATATACCTTATGAGTACCTTGTGGAATTAAAGTCTCACAGTTTTTAGAGATATATCTTCAGACGCTTTTTTTTTTTAACGTTAATTTGTTCTAGAAATACATATTTGTAACATTGTCGGAGATGTATTTCTGAAATTTATACAGACAATAATACATGTTAATTTGTGAATGATTCTCACATCAAATAAAATTAGAACATATTTTAAGATTCTCACCCTTGTCTCTCCACGTTCTTGCAATGCCTCCTGTACTGCAAAGACTCTCAAGCCTATACCATTATGGTTTTTACAACACCATTTGCCTCAGAGCAACTATCTTGAAAGAGTCTTCCATTAATACTTGCCTACCCAATCTGCATGATACGATAACACTTAGGCAAGACATCATACTCCTCCTATAGTATCTGTTGATGATTTAGTCTATGTGGACTGCTAGGAGCATTTTGTACCATATAAGGATTTGACACTTAAAAGAACCATCAGATGTAACTGTCTATGTATCTCCAATAGTTTGGTGCTATGGTATTTCGTGCCTCATATAGTACCAAATAACTAAGATAATCATCAAATATAACATTCATATCTATGTGTTTCATATTGATAGGAGAAGACACAATAGGATCTCTAAGAATATACTGCATGAAGCCTAACTAACGTATGGCATACTTAGGCAGATGAGGAGCCTTCAGACGTGACCGCAAGCCAAACATCAAGTGTATAAAACAATGTCATCAAAGGGAATCGTCTCACGGTGATCAATGAATGTATGCAAATGTATATCCTCAAAGTCCAAGCGATCAATATACACCATGAACGGTTGTCACTTGGTTTCCTTTAAGCAGGGCGAATATAAAAGCATATGACTTATCCTCAGTCTAAGTAGGCTCAAGTGACCAACCAGAGATGCGTGAAAAATATTGTAGAATCTAGGTGTGAAAACAAGAATCATTAGTTAGTAACGACGTTGCAGTAATTAACAAAATGACACACAAACAATAGAAGACCAAGAAATATTACCGTCAAAAGTGTGATATTGCATGTCATATGTTTTATGTTCCATATACAACCTTTAGATAACTTAGAGTACAAGTAGATCAAACAAGCGACCCCTTAGTTCTACTCATGGATCCGCTCAAAGTTCTCAAAGTATCAGGGGTACATGACATCCATATAAGTGACACTCTTGTCCACAAAAATGGTGGTGCCAATAAAATATAATAGGTATGCTCTCATAACAACGCTCTGTGCTGCCTTACCTGCTCGACATCACCATCAGCCTGTCATGCTCTTGCTATCTCATCAGTAAACACCCTCTGCAAATATCTAAACCTAGCATGAGCCTCATGGGTCTTGTTAAGCTTTTTCATGGCACTCTCTGGTTCAACTCTTCAATATTCTCATAAACTTGATCCATCTTCTTTGTCACACTTGCCTAATCAAAAGATGTAGCAAACACATGATATCGTCTAGTGTGATAGACATCTCACCATGTGGTATATGGAAGGATGACGCCTCTACACAAAAGCATTAATTATACCATGGTTAACTGTAGTATAACCAGTCTGGCTTAAATATTGCAACCTGATAGCTGCAACACTTCCTAAAACCATAACACTTTCCATGATCTAAAAACCTCACCTTAATCAAAAGATGCAACAGACGCACGATATCGTTTAGTGTGGTAGTGTTAGCTGGAAATTCGTAAAGTAAACTAAGGGCATGGTTCAGAGGCAAAGGTTCCTACAACTTAAGGACTAATCTTAAATGAAGGTAGCTTCTGGAGATATTTTAACAAAGCTAAGTCAGAAGCTCCAAAATGAATGCTTGTCGGTTGATAATTTGGTTCAGAAGGCTAGACTAAGTCGACCAGAGCAAAACAACGTTGAAAACAAGTCCATGTCAACATACTATATGATGGTCGAATCGACAGAAGTTTGAGTCGAACGAAGGCATTATTCGAAGTACTATTGCTGTCGAAAGTGTTTGCCAATGGATTTAGGAAATTTTGTTGTGCCTCAAGGAAGTAGACATAATCGGAAGGCAGTTTCCTTCTGAAGACACGAAGCGGGAAAAGTCAGAAATGAGGAGATTGTGGGTGGTTGCCTCAAAAGATCGTGGGTCAGAAGCTCTTTGAAGGGGTGGCGAAACGTGTGCAGAAGTTGCTTCTGAAGATTGGATCTCATCCGTTGATTAGCTTTAGCGGTTACTTTGTAATTAGTATAAATAAGTTAGAATGTTAAGAATTCGGGGTGTTCATTTGTACTCTCAAACTATTTGCTAACACTCTGCTCAATTCCGCGCTAAAGGAAGAAAGAGTAACGCAAGCTTTGATGTACGTGAATTACCACACTTTTATTTCAATGCAATCAATTTACATTTAACTTTGTCTTTATTGTTTTTTACTTCTGCTCATTTGCTTGGTGGTCACGAGTCACCAATAGCCTTATTCACCAAAACATACGTAAACTGTTGGTCACGAATCACCAATAGTCAGAATCCTTCTTGTGTGGAAAGCCATTGCCGTTTCCTTAGGCTCGAAACTTTACGGGCCAAGGTTATTTCGTTTACAGAAGTAGTGCAATTCACCAGAAACCTTAGCACGTGTCTTGAGATCAACTGATCGATCTCGCTAGTAACCCTTAGTTTTAGGACTTAGGGAGGACCAGCGGTTGTTTACCATTTTCCACAGTAAACAGGTAGATATCTCACCACGTGGTAGATGAAAAGATGACGTCTTCACATGTCAACTCTCAACAAAAGCATTCATTATACAATGGTTAATTGTAGTATAACCAGTCTATCTTAAATATCGCAACCCTAATAGCTGCAACACTTCCTAAAACCACAACTCATTGGGCTCTTTCAGGTGAATGATCTTTCACATATTATTGATGATTTTTAGCGGATCACGTTCCTGCATACATGGTTTAACAAGAATGATTCAAATTAATAACACTTAATAATAAGACAATCATAGGTTAGGTTGAATAATTTCAACTAAATTTTACCTCTTAATCCCAAATTTGTTTACTAACATAGTCCGGGTAAAGAGACAACAATGATAAGTCTGACGCGCCTCCTCCAAAACCCTGAGGTGTCGTAGACGCGTTCTCATCTACATGTGATGCATCAGGTGCCAGCTTGGACATGAATGCCTTTGTTTACTCAGGTGCTTCCTGGGACTAGGGTTGTGCAAAAGAACCAAAGAATCGTACCGAACTAAACTGAGATTAAAATAACCGAACTATTACTAATGGTTAGTGAACTGAAGTTATATTTTACAAATGGTTCTAGAATTGAACTGTTAAGCAATTAATCAATCTCAAATTAATCCTTAATCGAACTGTTGTTACTTAAGTTTCAAAATTTTATTTTTCTTAAATAAAAAAGTCAATTTTTTCAAAATAAAAAATCAATTTTTCAAAGAAATAAAAAGTCGATATTTTCGAAAATAAAAAGTCAATTTGTTGAAAAATAAAAAGTCAATTTTATCGAAAATCAAAAGTCATTTTTTGAAAGTGATATTAAGTTCGATGGATCTATTCACAGTTGCACAACCTCTTCTAGATCATGGTAAACTAAGCTCTCAAATATTCTAAGATCTTTGCATCTGGAGACAGGACCGTGAAGGTGCACAATAATCTCCCATATCGTTACACCATCAATTACAGAAATCATGGATTGTGATGTCTATGGCGTCGGACACGCCACGAAAATTGGGGAAAATTTAGCTTCCACAATATTTAGGCCCACTTCACAATATTTGTGGAAGCTAAATTTTCCCCAATTTTCGTAGACGTGTCTGACTGCCATAGACATCACACTCCATGATTTCCTATACGAGGGGTGTAATTGATTGGTGTAACGATATGGGAGATTATTGTGCTCACCTTCACGGACGGGTCCTTGTCTACAAGATGCAAAGATCTTAGAATATTAATTGAGAGCTTAGTTTACCATGATCTATTCCGTGAGATAGATCCATCGAACTTATCTCCCAAGTATCACTTTCTGAAAATATGACAAATGTATAATTTTTTTATGTATATGTAATATTTTTTTATTTTCACTCTTTAAAAAAATTATATTTATTATATTTTTATTGGAAAATAGTAAAAATTACATCTAAGAAATTGTAGGCGAGTTTTCTCCGTTGAAAAATATGTGAGAAACATGACTAATTTTGGAGTTTAAGTTGAAAAATTGATTATTTAGATAAAAATTTCTAAATTTCAAAAAAGGCAAAAATATTATTACCTCTGTTTTTTTATAAGAAATATATAATTTTAATTTTTTAGATTCATTGAATAACTAATGTATTTGATT
The DNA here is from genome assembly GCA_021764765.1 of Vicia sativa. Classification (NCBI taxonomy): domain Eukaryota; kingdom Viridiplantae; phylum Streptophyta; class Magnoliopsida; order Fabales; family Fabaceae; genus Vicia; species Vicia sativa. Next base: position 184,951,045 of record CM038795.1, read on the forward strand.
AGTTTATAGTCCAGATACATTAACTATTCAATAAACCTACAAAATAAATTATCTCTTATAAAAATAAACGAACGGATGGAGTATTATTTTTAAATGGAGGTGTAAGGGTACTTGTAGAAACTTAAACACTACAAGTTGGTTTTTATAGAAGTCTTAATCACAAAAGTCAAATATGTTAGAGTAGAGATTTTTCATAGAAGTCTTAAGCCCAAAAAGTCAAATATAATTTCAAGAGGGACTCAAATATTTCACCCTATAAAAAAGTGAGTATTTAAGATAGTGTTCTCAACACTCCTCTTGTTGATTTTGTGTATTCATCATCAAAATGTTAATATTTTTTTCTTGCAAAGTAAATTAAATGGTCATTAACAAAATAATTTTTTATATAGTAAATTATAAACAAATTTAATATATTATTTGATATTATAAATCGCAAATAAAATTTTAACAATTTAATTTTGATTCAAAATCACCTTGTTAAAAAGAACAATAATAAAAAATAATTAAAATTATTCTACAAAATATACATGCATTAAGAAAGTAGTGACTAAATTTAGATATTAGCAACATTATTTTATAAAGTACTTGTTTGTTTTAACTTATTTTATTTTAATTCAATGGATTGTTTCTTCTTAACAATATCACTTACCTATTAAAATAGCTGAAAGATACCACCAATATGTAGTATTATGGATTATCAATATTTTAAAATATTATTTAGAATTACAAAATATAATTAGCTAGATTCATCTTTTAATATCATATCAATTTACAATTTATATAACATAATTATAATTTTTAAAATTACAAATTAATTTTAAATAGATCTAATAGTAAGTGTCTAAGTGAAAGTATTACAAATTAATTTTAAATAGATCTAATAGTAAGTGAAAGTGAATAAAAAGATCACATGATAGAGAACAAGATATGATAGAGGTTGAGTAGAGTAGAAGAGCTGTCTTTTTTTAGGACAAGACACATTGAGACAATCCGTACGGTTTGTTACTGTGATAAATTCCTTTCCCATAACAGTTCACCTCAGTTTTCTTGAACACTAGGACTTTTGTCCCACCTTTTTCATCTCTTCTGTTGCAATTTCATCATTGCAAATGAGAAAATCGGAAGAAGAAAAAGAAAGAGTTCCCAAAATTCTTAAGAGTACCGTAAAAATTATTGCAGTACTTGTAAGATCATAGGTTTAACTCAACAAAAAGATATTTACTTTTCAGCTTTTTTTTTTTTTTTAAATTGTTTTTTTTTCCTATTTACGATAGTTTCATTATTCAACATCCTTCTTTTTTATTTTTTATACTACACATAATCTTTTTTCACCTAATAATTTAATACACATTTAATTTTTATTTATTAAATAGTTTTGTTTAATAAAATTCAACACCCTATTCCACCACCATTCACAACACACTAAAAAATTTAAACATTCAAAACAACCAATAAAATTTTACAAAGTATTTTATGTACCTCACTCTTTCCACATTCAACATATTGAAAATTTTCAACACTCTTATTGTAAACATTCAACTATTGAATTTTTTTTTCCGAACACCCCCATTATACATAGTCTAAGAAATTTCTTTGACTTTTAGTTTTTACGATACTTTTAGTCAATAGTTTTTGTTCTTGGGTAAATACCATTTTATTTTTTCCTGTCATATAGATAATTTTTGCTTTTTCCTCCTGTAATTTTTTTATAAAAAAAACATTCTTACTATTTTAAAATACTAATAATTTAGTCCATAAAGTCAAAATTCGCAGATAAATTCAAAAGAAATTTCGTAGAAAATCTGCGAATTTTAACTTTATGAGACTAAATTGTTAGTATTTTGAAATGACAAGGGTGTTTTGTTTTTTAAAAAAATTAGGCAAAACCAGAAGTCGCCTATATGGCAGGGGATAAAATGATATTAACTCTTAAATCAATTCATACAAAAGTTACAAAAATCAAAATAATAAAAATAAAATTATGACATAGAAGTCAAGCTTATGTCAATTATTAAATACACAGTCTCTTGGAGAATTTGAGAGAGTCGGTAGCACTAATGAAATCAATACTTCAAGACCATAAGAGAGGGAGACGTCATATCTCAATCCACTCACATATTACCTTATAGTTTTAGGTGGACATGTGGTGTGTCTCTCAAAAAGGTACATAGTCATACACATGTATCGGTGCTCAATAGTGAACTTCCCCAATAATGGTATCTTGAGTATTTAGTTTTGAGTAAAAGGGACCAACTAACTTGTATCGAAATTCCCAAGAAAGTGGTGTCCCATTCAAATCGAAATATCCAAGAAGAGGTGTATCGAAATGCCCAGTAAGAGGTGTCAACATGGTACAAATGTCTGTGGGTAAAAGGGCTTCCACTTGAAGGGGAGCATTGTGAACTCCCACTTGAGGGGGTGTTAAGAATAATAAGTCAAGTGTGAGTTGGAGTCTCGCATTGGTTATTAATGTGGAGACTTGAACATTTATAAGTGGAAGAACCCACACACATACCACCTTAAGGTTTTGGATTGAGATGTGCTATCTCACTCTCTTGTGGTCCAGTAGGATTGGTCACGTTAGTGCTCTCGACTTCCTCGGACTCCCCAATATAGTCAAAATTGATATTGTCATCGATGCAATTACAATCTTATTTAGTTACAATTTCAAAATACCATGATATACTCCCTCTATCTTATAATGATTGATTCATTTGGAATAAAATAGCATCCTAAAATGAATGACTTATCAAAATATCATGATATACTCCCTCGATAAACTTTTCCAATTCTATTCTCTAATTAATAAAAATTTAAGTATTCCCAATACATGATAAGGGATACTATAGTAGAAATATTATTCTCTCTCTTACTTTTATACATTTTTCTTAACATGTTTAAAATGGTCAACTGGATCACTCATTGTGAGATGGAAGAAGTACATCATAAAGATCTACGTTAGATGGAATAGGCGGCCTAATCATTTAACCCATGAAAGAACCATGAGGATACATCGGGTAAAGGGGAAGATGAAACCTTTGACATTGTTCCCTAAGCTAAGCACATCAGAATGCAAGTTATGGTTTGGAAGTTAAAAGATTTGTATCGTGCAAAAGATCAAGATTAGCATGAAGAGATGCCTTTAGAAGACCTTTCTACCTCAAAACCTAGAAAGTATTTAAGGTCTCCCAGATATTTAATTTTAAATTGTGTCTAAAACATTTTTAACATGTTGAACTTCATTTAAATACATGCCTTTAAGAATTAGATCATCAGCATAAACAAGAATTGCAATGAAAGATGTAACATGCTTTTTAATAAATAAGGAGTAATCAGATTTGGATTGGGTATAACCTAAGTCAATAATTATGGAATTAAGCTTGTTCTTCCATTTTCTACTACCTTGAGGCCATAGATAGATTTTCTAAGTTTACAAACAAGGTTAGATGGACTGGTTAGAAGAATTAGGATACATTTCATATAAAATTCTTCATTTGAATCTCCATGGAGGAAGGTAGTATTAAAGTCCAGTTGATGAAGAAATTGTTTAGCAAGTGACTCCAAACACCAGAAGATGGTGAATTGTATAATTTAAAATACGTGATTAATTTAAAAGTTTTATTACTTTAAAAGTTTGTTTTAGTATCCATAAAATTAGAGAGGAAACACCGGAAAGAAAATAAAATAGTAAAGTAAATAATAGAATTAAAGAGATGACACCAGAATTTATAAAAGTTCGATCGAATGTTGGCCTAGTTTTGTCCTTAAGAGATCTTATTAAGATTTCACTATAATTTCGAGCTTTTATTCGCCCTTACCAGGCCTCACGTTTGAGGGGCTTGTGTACATTCGTTGTGTATATCCAGGTAACTCACCAATCCTCCCATATTTGATTTGATTCAACACCCCAAGATAGATTTAAGATACACAAAGTCAAGATCCATCTAAGATGAATGACTATGTCAAAGACGTTCGAATACATCCATGACGCCCAACTACGTCAAGACACCTAAATTGTGAGTGCACCTTCATGTAAGAGATGTTGTGTATGATGTTAAAACTAGGACATTTTAGAATTTATGTATATTGGACGGTATTTTATGGGTCTTGATGTGCATCTTAGTATCTGGAAGCTTAGGAAATATTTAGAAAAAGTTTCATGCATTAGGTTTTATGTGAAAATTAAGTTTATGTGTCGGCACATACATACTATGAGTCGACTCATGCGAATGAATTTTAAATCTTGTAATGCATGTGCCAACACATACAAACTATGAGCCAACATATGTAGGCTTATGTGTCAACACATACGACCTATGAGTCGACACATGTAGATTATTTTCAAAGCATGTAATGCATGTGCTAACATATACGATGTAAGTATGAAATGCGCCTAAGAGAGAGGAGGTGAATTAGGACTTTAAATTTTTTTATCGGTTTTAAGAACACTTGTACTTATTTTTCTGGTTTGGTGTATGAGTTTATAAAAGTGTTTCTTTATTTTCTAGTTTATGATTTGATAAAAGCGGTAAATGCAGAAAAGTAAAGAACACAAGGATGTATCCTGGTTCCCCTCACAGTCCGAGAGTACTCCAGTCCCCTTTCAACATGAAATAGATTTCACTATAGTTGGAATAATTGTACAACCTATTCACACTAATGGTGATGCTTACTATCTAACATATAGGGAGATCAAAGACTCGTAAGACCTTTAAGATCTAAACACTAAGTGCAAGAAGAACAATCCTCTTCAATGCATACAATTGCTTCCAACAATCCTGGACAACAATGATACAACAAGATATATTTGAATTTTATAAGAATTTGAAAGATGTAGATCAATATATCAATCACTTAATTGATCTTCTTCTTTAAGCATACAACATTTCTCAATGATGGAATACAAGTGTTCAATTAATAATATGAAATTTATCTTAATTTTCAACAAAAACTAAGTGTAGAAAATTTCACTAAAAATTCAGTTTTGAAAACACTTGAATTTTGAAAGATGAGATGATTTTGAATTTAAGAAGTTGTAAATAAAGGTGTTTGAAATATGAAAATAATGCAGTTTTTATAGTCTTTATACACCCTTAAAAAAGTTTATAAATCATTGAAAAGGTGCCATGATTCAATACCAAAACCACAAGAAAAATATGTTGAAAAACCATAGTATTTTCTGGCACTGGTCAAGTGGTAATTGGTTCCCATGGGTACCCGGGTTCCACTGAACAACGTCAAAAAAAATTCAAAATTTACATTGGATAATTGGTTCCCATATATGGGTAACCAGGTTCCCCTACCCAAAAGTTAGAGACTGGCGCAGAAAAAGGGGTAATCGGGTTCCCATATATGGGTAACCGGTTCCCTGTAGAAAAAAGTCAAAAATTCCTTTTAAAATGAAGTTCAAGCCAACTTTTTTGTGATCTAAAATATGTTTAAAAGTTATGGCGTGAATGAAACATTATATGCACACTCGTATGCATATAGAGAGGTTGAATACATTATACCTTGACATGTGAGTTATTCTTCAAAGACTTGATTATATAAATGACTTGAGCCATTCCATTTTGCAACCAACCGTTTCATGATAGTTTGTCGTCATCAAAACACTTTAGGAAGCTTGATTTCACATTCTCCCCCTTTTTGATGATGATAATCCTTGCTTGAAATATCATACCCATCTTGTTTTCTCTAACATATGAGGCTCCCCCTAAATCAAAGTTCCCCCTTGATTTGTGAGTGAGAGTCCACTTGAGATTGAAAAACAAACTTGCTTGCTTGCTACAAAGATTGTTAGAGAAACATACATGCATACAATAATCATTCTCCCCTTTGTCATAAGAAAAAGGAATGGGAATTGAATTAAAATAAAGATATACAACACAACATAACATAATGAACACACAAATAAGAACAATACAAAACCATTATGGTTTAAAACATTACAACACATAATTTAGAATATTGTCTAAAGCATGACAAGCAGAAAAGGAACATTGTCTTAAACGAAAATAAAAATAACGAAAACATAAACTACAACATAACATAGCATAATTCAAAACATAATGACATGAACATAAAAGAAATCATTCTTCCCCATTTTTATCATGTTCCTCCTCTTGGCCATCTCCATCACCAACCTCTTCTTCTACCACTTGGTTTCTCTGGGCTTTGATGAGCTCTTTCAATTGTTTCTAAAAATAAGTATGTTCAAATTGATTTTCCCGGTGGTTAATAGCAATGGTATTATCCATAGAGCACAATTTTTTGAATAAAAGTTCCATGGTATAACCACCTTCCGAAACTGGAGAAGGAGCACCGGGTTTGTCGTTGATTTCACACTCCTTTTCCTTCATCCTTATCTTATGTTCTCTTTTCAAAGCAACACCTGTATTTTCAAGAATTTTAGTGATAGGCCTAGTATAAGGTAATCCACCATTCATGTTCACTAGGTTATTCATGTGTTTCATAAAAGTGAGTGTCCAATTAACTGGAATCTTATGCTTCACAACATAAGTCACCTTCAATTTTAATTCATTGATTGATTTGAATTATTTGGAAGCACGACATAGGCAAATATGTAGTGGAGCATCCTATCATTGATAGATAAGTTCGAGCCCAACATAATAAGTTTGGAGGAAGTAGGATTTTGCTACTTAACACCCGCACATTGTGTGATTCCCAACACATATCCAGGAATATCTCTATTTTATTAAAGTTAGTCCGTGCATATGGTATGTAAACTTGTACGAGCACGAAGCCTTCATAAATAATCCCTGAACCTTTTCTAAAAGACTCAACATCCAAGCAAATTTCCTTATTTTGAACAGAGGATTTTAATTCTCGTGATCAATCTTGAGTTAGATAAAAACATATTTTGATAAAATTCCTAAACAAGATCGGATAGATAAACCTATGGTCAATAACAAACCCATCCAAACTTAGAGAACATAATCTAGCTGGAAAATTAAAGCCAAGAGTAGGAAAAGAGAGGTTACCATACTTTGCAGGAAAAAGAGCACAATTACGAATGTTAAAGGAAAATCTCCTACTCTTGAGTGTGGGTTCAATTTGTTCAAAATTGTCTTGTTGCTCACCACTAGTTTCACCAACTTTGAGCTTGCCCTTAGATGCCCTAGTTGCTCTTGAGAAATAATCCATGGATGAAAGTGAAGATTTTTGGAAGTTAGGGTTTTGGAAAGGGATTTTTGGATTTGGAAGAGATAAAGATTTTTTATATGGGTAATTGAAGAATTTGGACAAATTCATCTGATAGAATATCAATGAAGTCGCCATCGAACGTTTTTTATCTCACCTAAGGAGAAAGGTAAACATCGAGAAAACCTGAAAGGGAGAAGTCACGATCTTGCGGCCGAGAGATCGAGTAAGGGAGTCAGTTACGCGAGGGGAAGATATTAGCACCTCGCATGCCCGTAATACTCTACGGTATCCATTTCTATTTTCTATCTAATGGGTGTGTAAATCTATTGCTTAATCGCTACATCTATGTCTAATGCTACGCTAAGGGAAATGCATATGAAAGAAAGAAAATAAACCAACACAGGGAAAAGAAGGAAGTTTTTTACAAAGTTTGCTCGATCGAGCCACGTGACCAGATGCCTACGTATTCCCTCGTGCAATGGGAAAGTTAGAGCGCCGTAGTTCGGCTCACATGTTTTGGTGGGTTTTGTGTTTTTTAATGAATGCAGGTGAAGCATGTCTTTTTTGAAAAGGTTTTTAAATAGTGTGGGTGAAGCACATCCTTTCAGAAAAAGTTTAGGAACGGCGCGGGTGAAGCATATCCTTCCGAAAAAAGGTTTTAAACACAAAAAAGAGCCCGTAGGCAAAAAAGATTTGCATTGATTGGTTGCTTTTACCTTGAAAAGGAGTTTGAACCATTATTAGATGTTTTTATTTTCAAAAGAAAAGAAAACAAGTTTTAATTTTAATGCATGCAAGGATGCAAAAGAAAGAAGAAAATATGCAAGGGAAACTGACTAGTTCTACCCTAATGTTATCATGCAAAGATGGCCCTATGTCAAGGATGAAAAGTCTAAGCTCGAAAGTTATCCTATCCGAGCAATCCTAAGGGAAACTATCCTAATGTCCACTTTGGTTGAAGAACCAATGAACACAAAGGGGTGATGCAAGCAAGTGCTTTGTCAAAAGCACACAAATAATGCAATGCACAATCAAATGATACACACATGCACTGGAAAGAAGAAAAAAGTTCCATAGCCTCAACGGTAACGAGTATACTGGAGTCAACCAGGAGTCGACTTTCAGAGGAAAACCATAGCCACGAATGAAAATAAATGTGTCAACCAGGAGTTTCCTATGGGAGAAAGGTATCACAGCTTGATATGAATTACCAAGTGTGAGGAGCATATGAGTGCGAGTATCATCAATGAGTGTGAACCCCATGAAAAAGCGTGGAGAGGTAGAATAGGGGACTCTTGCCACTTTTTATTATTGACTCGATAAAAGAAGCTTCACGATTCGCGTGAGCTGAGCTGACACAGACTAAACTGTGCGGGGGTTGATTGTGAACCCTTTCCGCGTGCCCTTCATATCATCATATATATATCAATCGTAACTTCATAACTTCATTAACCAATATTTTATATGTTATTAGCCAACTTTATTTTTCTACCAAAAATTATTTTTAACATCTGAGTGTTTATTAACCAACTTCATAGCTTCATTAATCAATATTTTATATTTTATTAATCAATTTTGATTTACATCTAAAAATTATTTTTAACATTAGTGTGTTCATTAACCAACTTCATAGCTTAATTAACCAACTTATTACATTCCATCAACCAACTTTATTTTACTGTTAAAATTTATTTTTAATAGTTGAATGTATATTAATCAACTTTATCACTTTATTAACCAATTTTATACATGTCATTAACCATTTTTAATTTACACTATTCAAACACTGCTCAAGACCGCTTTGGTTATCGTTCACGAATATAATACTATTCACAACACTATTTATGTATTGTTCACTGTATTTGTGAAGAGTACCTACGGTATAGTGTAAACTTGAGTGTATGAATACTATTGCTGATTTAAAAAATACACACAGAAATTACTTGACATCCTACTTTACAACAAATCTTACTATGTCTAAACTAAAGATCATTTATTTTATTACAATGTCCATCCGATCCAACAAGAATACATAAGTGATGAATAATAGAAGAAATTTTGTCCCAAACAATAAAGATTGGCACACCGGGGCCCTATAAGTTCCCAAGCTCTATTAAGGCTTCTCTCTTTTCCTTTTTGTCTATGATAACAAAACTATGTGGAACAATGGTTGTGGGGACTCGGCAGAAGAAGAGTACAAAGGTATTTTACGATAGGGTCAAAATATTGAGCCTGGGGGACATGCTTATTGTATCATAGACATGTCAAAATCATATAATATACGAAAATAAATAAATTAAATTAGTGTTTAATTACAGAATTCAGTTGAAATAGATGGGTGATGAATGATGATGATGATGATGATGGTATCTGGCTTCTGCCTCCTGCGAATTGGGTGATGATACAATCTGAATTCTCTTCTGCTCGAATAGCAGATACCACTGACATTGGATGTTGATTTTTCATTTATACAATTATAGGGTCCACCCAACATATTCACATGCATATTTGACAAGGAATGTAATGTGTGGTAAACCAATAGACAGGAGGAGGAGAAGAAAGAATGTGTCAGCCAATAATGGACTCAATTGAATCATTGCACCATATTTCTCTTTGTTTTGTTTATGTAGCATATATACCTAAACACATTGTCTATGTTTAAACAAATTTTCTGACACCGATAATAATTTAAATAAAATGGATAATAAAACTGTTTATGATATTGTTAAAGGAGAAAATTTAATCTAATCGAACCAAATTATAGTAAAAGCTATTTAATTTAAATTAAACTGTTTTAATTTATTCATAATTGAATAGAATCAAAATATTAATTTGATATATTGTTTCAAATTTCTAAAATGTACAAAATCATTAAAAGATAATTTTTTTGAATAGAACTAAAATATTAATTTGGTATATTTTTTTTAAAATTCCACAACATACAAAATGGTTAGAAAACAATTTTTAACCGAACCATTTATTAAAGTATTGAACTATTAAATTGTTTTTCAATTTTTTTTTTAAATTATAATTTATTTTGTGTTTTTTATCTTCAATTTTAGTTGGGTTTGCCTTCATATTCGATTCAATTCGATTTTAATTTCAATTTGATTCTAAAATTATTTGTGTAGTATGATTTGGGTCATTAAACAAATATAACGATTCAGCTCAATTTCAATTTCAATTTGATTCTAAAATTATTTGTGTAATATAATTTAGATCATTAAATAAATATAACGGTTTAATTATCCTCAATTCGATTCAGTTCGACGATTTAATTCAATTTATGATTTTTTTTCTAACAACCCTAATAAATAAATTGAATGTATATGTATTGGTTTTTGAATATTTACAGTGATAAATATATATCTATTTTCAGAGTGGGTATTAATTTTATAATAGATAAAAAAAAAATTTAGATGTTAGTGTTACAAAAGTTATTTATCTATACGAAATTTAAAATAATATTTACGTTAAAAAAACAGTTATTTATCTATAAGAAAATTAAAACAATATTTAATTTGTTTTATTTTTGGCAAGTTATATTTTGTTTGTGGTGGTAAGTAAAAAAAAACAATAAAAAAATTCTATAAGAAAATTAAAATAATATTTAATTCGTTTTATCTTTGGCAAGTTATATTTTGTTTGTGGTGGTAAGTAAAAAAACAAAGAAAAAGTTAAACAGGTAGGTGATGTTTTGTCTAAATTGGTGGTATTTTGGTTTTACCCCTCAACTTGAGGATCCACATTTGAAAAGTAAATAACAAGTAAATTAATAGAGACAGTTTTTTTGGGCAGAGCCAAATCAGGGGTTGCTGCATCTCATCAGTAAATTAACCTAATAAGATCAAAGTATTTCACTCCATTTTTGAAAGGTGGCATCTTTTTTATTCATTAAAAATAGTTGGATGACTTTATTTAAATGTTATGTATCAAATATTTTGTATAAATAGTATGTCATGTTAAAGAAAAATGTGTATCAAAATTGAGTCTAAATTGGAATACTTAGGACTTATTTAGATGAGCTAAATTGAGTCTATCTACTAGTATAAATTATTTATACTCTTTTAAAAGACTTTAAAGTCATTTTGACACTTATATTTAGTTACGGACTTAATTAACTCAAATGAAAAGTAAATCTAAGATTTAGATTTTTAACATAAAGCATAGAATCGGGAAGAATGAAACGTCTCGTCGAAGAAATTTCAATTCACAATTGATTTTTATTTTAATAAGGAGTGAAAGAACAGTGTGATAAAAAAATTTCACACATTAAGAGTTTTTAACTTGATTATATGTGACGAGATACAATTTCTATACAACTCACTATGTAGAAGTTTTTAGACAGCGTTTTTTTTTTTGTTTTAGGCAGCGCTTTGCTACTATAGTTTTAGGCAACGTTTTTTATTTTTTTCAAAAGCGCTGTCTTTTGTCTTCCTTAGACAGTGTTTTTTTAGTCAAAAGCACTGCCTATTGTTTACATTAGACAGCGTTTTTTTTAGTTAAAAAAACTGCATATTGTTTACATTAGGCAGCATTGTTGGAAAAAAGCGCTGCCTAAAGGTCACATTAGGCAACACTTTCTTAGTCAAAAGCGCTGCATATTATTTATTTTGATAAAAAGCGTTGTCTAAAGGCCACCTTAGGCAGCGCTTTTTTTCTTATTTTCTGTTTTAGGCAGCGCTTTCGTATATAAGCGTTGTCTAAAGTCAACAATTTTTTTGTATATTTTATTTATTTTCCCATAAACATGTAATTTCATAAACCTGTAATTCCCATAAACATGTAATTCTATTACAATATTATATACTATTATTGGTCTTTAATTTATTTCAACAAACAAGTCTTTATAAACATAGGTATTATAATCAAAAATATATACACCATTATAAACAAACAATCCAAAATATATACACCATTAATCAAATATATATACACCATTATATTATAGTTCAATATACACATAAACCAATATTTGTTACAACATAACCAAAATCAACCCTAACATACAACCTAATTTTTCTTAACACTTCTCAACTACGAATACCTTATATGATTCTTTGCTCAATAAAATATTCACACAATTCTTTCTTGATTTCTTCCAACTGATTTTTCGTGTAATAAGCACACTTGTATTCATCAAAGTACTACATAACAAAAACATAATCTGCATGATTTAGTTGAAAGTAATAAATTATAAGAAAATTCTGATAAATAATAAAACAAATCGTAAGTTATAAATCCATACCGTGATTGGAATCTCTATTCGATTCTTCTGAAGGATTTCTCTCACAAACCTCAAAACAAAGTATCCGCAATCTATATTGTTTCGTTGTTGAGCACACTACATAGAAAAACAAATAAGAATATATAGTTGTCTTGTTTTATCAAGTAGCATAACTATTATAAGCAAAATTGTGAAAATTAATATACCTGCACTTTGATCCAAGTAATGTTGCTTGATTTAGACCGTGGTACTTGAGCTTCTCTTTGACATCGGAATACTTGTATTGCTCTAACAAAATAAAAACATATATTTAGAACAATCTCACAGAAATAATTAAATATATAAATACACACGAATATTTAGAACAATCTCACTTACGTATCAATCGTTAACTTCATATCCGAATAATTTGTCCAATCATCGTCTACCGAATTCAAATAATAGACCACTTCTTTTATAGGATCCATAGAAACCAACAACCAGTGACGTTCAATTATTTTTCATGGTTCTTTTTATTATTTTTGCTTTTAATTCTAGAAATCGATGTATAGGTAGCACAATTGTTTTTGTAATAGTGTAGATTCACTTTCCTCACAATTTTTCCTTATTATGTAACTGCTCATGGGATGTAATAGTCTAGGTTTAATTTTCTCTTTTACTTTTCTGCATCTTATTATGTATCTGCCCCAAAGCCATGTAATAGCGTAGGAACTTTTATTTTCCGCACCTTTATTTTCGGTATATATATATTAACTGCTTAGATGTATGTTTATAGGATTGTATGGAAAGATCTAAAAGCAATGCTAGAAAACCCTAATCTCAAGATAAATATCTAAATTGAATCACTTTGTACACTTGCACCCTTAGAGTATCCTCTCGTTGTTGCCTTCAGAAACATTGGTCATGTCCCTCAAACATAGGGATACCATTAGCGAAGTTGCCTACGAATAACATCATCATAGTCCCTCGATGACCCTCGATGTTGCCTACGAATATATGATCTTGTCCCTCAATGTTGCCTACAGTATAAATGATGATATTCACTACGAAGTTGCTAGGGTATCCTTACAATGTTGTCTTCAATGACCATACGACGATCCTACGCCTATCTCTTCACATCCAATGGATGAGGCTACCTACCAACTAATGGTATGGATCGTACTATTCCTAAAGGAGAAGGAAATTAACAAGAACGAAATTTGAGTGGGTAATAACTCTTAATTGCTTGCTCATCAACAAAATACTTTTCACACCTCACATTTTCAAACAAATATTTTCAAAACACTTTGTACACATTCTTGAGAACTGATACAAGAATCATTTTATGAAGTTAAATCAAAATATTTTCAAAAAAATCACACACACAAATACAAGTTTAAAAAGTGAGCTAAGCAATTAAGAGCCCGTAGATAACTACAGATGAAAAGGGTTCTAGTACCTTCTCTTTTCATAATGATCCCGAACTCGTAATCGATAAAAGGTGTTTCTGTTCTTTTCACCTTTCCTTAATGGATAAAAGAAAAGTCGGTGGCGACTCTTTCTAACCGCAACTGCGATAAAATGCAAAACAACCAAGTCAATTCTCCCATCGTATTATAGTATTAATTACAAATACTTTGACGGGAGCGAAGTGTTTGTCTGATGTGTGTATACAATTCTAAATTGTGAACAGCCTACTACAGAATATAGTGAAAGTTTATTTTTATTGTATAGTTACTCTGAAGATAAGATCTTGTGAGATCCTTTTGTAATAATGGGGAGTTTTGTTAAAGGGCATGGATGGAAATAAGTCACTTGGATGGCGATTCCAGAACCAAAGTTGATAGGTTATGTAGTAAAGTTGATAATGTCCCAAATGATGTTGTAACATCATTGTTGATGATAGTCTATGGAAGAGACATGAGACTATAGATCTTAATATTCTATCACCTTATTCAAAAGTGGTAGTTCTATATTTGGTTGAGAATAAGAAGATTTCAGGTTTGTTTAGAGTAGCATGCTCAGGCAATGCATAATTACTATTTTGGTTTGAAGACTTTACTAGTATTAACAACTACTAGTAAATATAATATGTAGAAGGAGGAATTAATCAACTCGGTTATGAAGGAGTATTAAGATCATCAAATATAGTGTACTTCTGCTTCTAATCATATGGAAAGTCTTTTAAAGATTAATCTTTTCAAGCCAGAAGAATGGTGTCGAACAAGAAGTCAGGACATATCTCAAGACATATTTTTATACTTAAAGACCAACAGGGATAGTTCTTAATCTTTTCATTTAAGACATGTATTGATGGTGTGTATCAAGTATTTTAAATTGGTGCATGTTTTTGGAAACTGCCATTTCCAAAATAAATTGGGTGTATTAAAGGCATTCATTCCTTTCACTCTTTGTTGTGTCTTTGTTTGTTTTCCTATCATGTTCTTCGTTCGGATATGGGTAAGTTTAGAGTCTGTGAAGGTTATGTTTGTCAACTTGTTGCAAACATGAGGAAAAGGGTAGTGTTCAGACGTTGTTAAGTCTGAGGTCAACCTTTGTAGCTGTTTTTGCAAAGATGTTGAATAAGATGTCCTATTCCGAGTCTGTTTATTCTTGCAGTTTGTGCAAGTTTTTGTTTTGTGTCTTATTTTAAGTTATGAACACAAATTATATCTTGTGTTCTGAGATATCCAATATAGAGGTCTGATTCTCTATGCTTGTAGATGGATAGTTCAAATTTTTGTTTGGTCTTTTGTTTCCTCTTGTGAACGAAAAGAGGATGTTGTGTATATTTGTGTCATATCATTGGTCTTAGTTTGAGGGGGAGTATTTAGTATCTTCTTCCTCATGTACATCATGACCTCAATTTTTCTCCTTATTTGTGAAGGTGATGTCTGTGGTGTTATGTTCATGTGCTATAGTGAGTTCTCCTTTAACAAGCCTTTGTCATATTATGACTAAAAACGGGGGAGAAGTGATTATATTATGTTATCTTTGAATAGCAACTTTTAAGGGGGACAAACTTTATGTAATCTGTGGGATCCTTAAAAGAGAGAACATTGGAGTTGGACCTGTCAGAAAGATGTCCTAGTATGATATTTTGACATCATAAAAGAAGACTGAAGACAATCACTTGTAAAGTTTGAAATATCATAAACAGTAACTACTGAAGACTTATAAATTGCTTCTACTGGATTATATTGTTAAATATCATTGTATTATTTTTTGTTAAGCTTCTGTAATGCAAAGGTTATGTAAATTAGTTTTATCCAAAATAATCCAAAGGGGGAGATTGTTAATTCTCTATTTTTAGGATTGGCTTTATGTTTGGTAAAACTAATAAAAGTGTTGAGAATAGTTTTGAAAATAATAAAAGTGTTGTTTTTGGGGTTCAAACCCATGTGCATATAATTTTACCCCTCGGTTTCTAAATCATTGAGGTGTTAAGTGACGATTTTTCATGACGTCATTCGTTACCTCACTTCTTTAGTAGATTTTAAATGCATTTCGCGTCTAAGGTTAAATGTGTTTTTGTAGTAGTGACATCAGGATCCTAGATATATCTTGGTTCCAATTTGATTTCTTAGTGGTCCAAGAAACAAACCTTAGTAACTAGATCTAGTATTGGAGCAGAGTACAGAAGCTTTGCAAGAACTGAATCATAAGTTCTCTATGTTCAATCTCTCTTTACAAAGCTTCAAGTAAACATTCTTACACATATTCTCTATTGTGACAACCTAATCATGATTTCTTTTTCTCACAATCATGTTCTCTATGCCAAAACTAAGCATACTAAGTTGCATATCCTTTTTCTCAGAGAAAAGGTCATCAGCAAGACATTTTGTGTCCAATACATTTAAGCTAATCTACAAAATATTGATATTCTGACTAAACATTTGTCTGAACTAAGGTTTCTAGCTCTTACGGATCAACTTACAGTAGAATATAAAGCTATTAAACACAAAGGCAAGACTTCCTCTAAGAAGGCTCATCCCTTTGAAGGGGAGCTGTTAGAGTGTATTAAGAAGTAATAGAAAGTTAGGCTTAAGGATTTAGTTAGAGTTTGGTTTGTTAGATAATTCTTGAGTTGTCATCTATTTAATTAGTTTCTCTATAAATAACAAACAATGTAACTAACTCTATTCATTCTATTCATTCAATAAAGAATATTCATCTATTTCTCTCAACTATGTTCTCTTTATTATTCTCTAATAAACATGAGAACTTTCTTAAAGCGCTATAGCTAAATTAATGTGAGAGAAGTAGAAATAATATTTTTGAGAGAGTGTGAGAAAGCTCATGGTTCTTGATGTGGGGAAAAAATATAGGGGGAGGCCTCTATATACAGGCCACATGTTTGTACAAGAAAGGAAAGGATTTGTGGTCCAATTTAATGTTCCAATTGATTGGGACCTTAAGCCATTCAATTGGATGGCCAAAATAATCGATTGTAAATGTCCATTTTAGAAGGTTTAAATATAAAGTTATTTCCCTTTATTAAGATATTGTCATAATCAATTATAGATACTATTTTGATAGTTCCTAATTCATTTGACGAGACTCTAAAATATTTCTAGGGTTTTGGCACGTTAATAATAGTACCACACAAGATATAGGTCCGCCACTACAATACCTTGAAAGGAGGCTATTTTACTAACTCACTGCACTCATAGGAACACCTAATACAATGATTCAGATTATTCCTGCAGCCTTTTTAAAAGAAAATATTGTGTTCAAAAAGTTTTGAACATGCAACCTTAAACCTGATGAACACAATTAGATGAAACGTTGTGTTTGAAAACATATGTACTAGTGACTTTAAGCCAATAAAACAACATGTGTTGGTTTCCCACCACAAAAAGAAGTCGGTTATAAACATCTCGCTCTTATAAGCCTTATGTTTAGGAGGTTCAATTGCTTGACATAATATTTTTAGAGATCTCTCCCTTGCGAGCCTAATGTTTAGGATATTGAGAACTATCATAATTACTTATGAAGCAAATTGTCCTTACACACATATGCTTAGAGAATTGTGATCTATCATAAATACATTTGACTTTTAAACTTTTTGTCAAATTATGTACATTTGACTTTCTCTCTCTACAATAAATAATTAGGAGTAAATTTAACAAAAATACAATTGATATTATCTTGAATTTTGTAAGCGATAATTATAAAAAATAAAAAATTATTCTATAAATGACATTTAAAAAAAAAACAGAAAAAATATTTCTTTTCTTAAACATGACCCACTTTTCCACTGCTTTTCTTTTCTTAAGCATGACCCACTTTTCCACTACCTTAGTCTCCATGCATCATTAAAAATGCTCAACCTTATGCAATATTTGGAATCACAATGGGAAGAGATAAAAACCCGCTTTTACAAGAAGCTATATGCGTAGCTTATAGATTTTATGATTTTATGTTAACAAAAATTTATAATAATAATAGTAAATTATCTCTAAATTTATAAAGAGTAATCAAGAACTTACCATTTAGATTTACCATTTAGATGTTATTTTGTAAAAATCAATCAATTTTAAATTAATTTTTCAAAATCACCAAATCTATCTTTTAACAGTACCCAATATTATTCAAAAGGCACTCAGTCCCAAGACTGGAGGTTGATGAATTTAAGAAATTAATGATTGGGACAAATCACAAACAGATACACCATTGTATTGTATTGTATGAAAGCATTATAGGTGTACATACTAGACAAGACGATAATGATATGGCAGAACAAGTGATCCAAGAACCAAAAGAGGTTGTCGGCTGTGGTTATCATGACCATATGTATCATTTTGATTCCCTCATACAAAGCTGTCGGCGCCGGCCATAGGAAAGGAATGAATAAGACTATTAAGTAACACCCCTTTTCCTTTGATAGTGATTTGATTTCTTCCAAAACCCTTTCTTTCCTTTTTGCACCAAACACCACCACTATAGCTATTCCATATACCATCCACATCAAATTCACTTTTTATGTTTTGTATAAGAAATTCAAGGTCTAGTTTCAACGTACACTTATATTAGAAAACATACATTGAAATATTTAATACTTTAACACCATTGTATTATATTATTTACATATAAGATTAATTCTTTTGTAAAACATAGATTAATATGTGGACGTTTTTATTTTATACCAATGATAATTTTTATATTGTTTTACCAAAATTTTATTATATTTTACTTTTTAATTTTTTCATTTTCAAATTATACCCGTGCATTGTGCATTGCACGGGTACAACGTCTAGTATTCATAAATATCACTTAATAAGAAGTTATTTTAAGTTTTTTTTATCAATAAAATTGGAGGGAGTGGAGCGGAAAAAGATGAAATAAAATGATATTTTATTATTTGGATAATTTAAAAATTGATGAACATGAGCGAAATAAAGTGGTATGGATTCTATTCCATTTTATAATTTGGATAAAATAACTTTTTTAGTCCTGAATGCTTACGTCAAGGTTCATTTTGGTCCCTATTAAAATAATTTATATTGGTTCCTTAACTCTTCAAAATATTTTATTTTAGTCACTTTTATCTAATTAACGACAAAAACACACTCAGAAATCGATCACTAGTTAGACAAAAAAGACTAAAATGATGTGTTTTGAAGAGTTAAGAGACTAATATGAATCTTTTTTAAGTTAAAGGACCAAAATAAACCTTGACGCTAACATAAGGGCCCAAAAAGGATATTTTACCTATAATTTACAACATATTTCTTCCGCTCGATTTGGGCGGAATGAACAACTTACCTTGTTCCTTTCTATAACTTCCAAACAATGAAATGATATATTTGTTCTGCTCCACCCCATTAAGTTAGACAGAGGCGTCTTATATAAAGGGTGTGAATATATCACCAAGCCAAAAATATTCAGATAAAAATTCTGGTTTTAAAAGTAGTTAAAAAGAATGCACGCTAAAGGTTTTGAAATAGATCAAAAATTGTCGTCTATATAAACCATGTTATTGGAAGTCGGATATATGGTTTATAAAGAGAATTATGGAATGAACAGTATAATACTGAATTTATAAACTTCAATCAAGTAACAAAATGTAAATCGTTTATAGCAAGTTACTAACAATATTATTTCCAATAGTAAGTAGCAAAAGAACAAACAAAACAATTTGCCGAACACTTGGTGTACAATCAAATTTTTAGAATCTTTCTTTGAGTTGTGTTGATATAAAAATCCCTTATAATCAAAAGTTATTATAAGAAAATCAACACACAATTCAAAAAAAAATAGTTCCTGAAAAATTCTTACGAGTCGATTGATTACTAAATGCTATTTTGCAAATTAATTGATGAAAATTAAAGCAACAAAAAAAGGAGACATGAGGATTTGTTTAGAAAGTTCACTAATTGTCCTCGATATGGCTACGTCTTCCCCCAATTATAATTTTGAAATAAGGATAATTTCTTACTATGCAAAAAGTCGTTACAAAAGAAGTGTTCCAAGAGCAACCTACAAACCCTAACTGTTTGTTGTTGATTCAACCCCTTCTCTTTTTTTGATCTTGAGAAAGATCAATCACAATAGCTACCAATTGACTTGTCGATATTGCTAATTTTTTGCATTCTTTACCTCCAAAGCTTTAGTGCACGATCATTTCTACCTATTGCACACAAGAATTCAATTTGATTTGCGTTCTATCTCTACTCCCTTTTTTTCTTTATCTCCAAAGGCTTTGTCTAGGTTAAAATTCTCTCTTAAATGTCTTACACAAAAATCCCTAAATCTTCCAACGATCTTGGAGGACAAACCCGCGGTTTTTTCAGATGAAATCCCCTGCAAATCTCAATCCAATATTCTCGGCTACACAATAATCTAACTGGACGTTATCAAACCTCTCCTATATGACACCCCGACAAAAGATGATTTTGTGGATTTATCAGTGTGTATGCATAGGTTAGAGGTTAAAGGTGAAGAGAAAATGTAGTATGTGTTTATAGTTCCATCAAGTTGGAATGATGCATGAATGATGTATTTATAGTTGTGGAAGTTTAGATGCAAAGAGGTAATTTTCGGAATTAAAAGGAATTGAAAAATTGACCTAATAAAATAGTATGTGTCGGCCAGGAATTTGTGTGTGTCGGCATATAAGTCCAAAATCATTTGTATGTGCCGACCATAACATGTAGATGTGTCAGTTTATGCATTTTAGTATTGTTTTGCTTAAATACTGCAGTACACGTGTCGACCTAAAATTTGTATGTGCCGACACATGAAATAAGAATTTTTTGCAATTTTCCAAAAGCTTTAGTATGTGTCGCCCTATATGCATGCATGTGTTGACCTAATACCTCCAAAGACTTCAGGCTTAAAAAATAAGTTGCATGTGTCGACCTAAAATACATATGTATCGGCACATGCAAGAAAAAAATTATGCAAAAACGTGTTTTTCAGACTTTGGTCAATTTCAAAATGGTTTTTAATGGTTTCTAAGCCCCTAATGCAAATGAGTGCCACAAGAGATAGAGATGTCGCCCAATTACATAAATGCTAAATTTTTCTAGTTTTGACATCATGCAAAACATCTAATTATAAAATTGTACTCACACGTTACGTTTCATCCCACTTCGCTCTGCTTTATTCTTCTCCGTTCATTTCATGATAGCCAAGCATAGGCTATATAATAAATAATTTTCACGAAATAAATTAATACAACAATATATTAGTTCATACTGAAAAATGTTTATGTTATTATTAAAATATATAAATATGGTTAAATTACAACTTTACTCTCTCAATTTTATCTAATTCATGAAATCAATTTTCTTATTTTAAATTCAAACAGTTTGATTTTTTTCTCACATTTTTCATAGAAAATCAATGAGACATTTGTTTTTATCTATAAAGTTTCACAATAGATTTA
The DNA here is from genome assembly GCA_021764765.1 of Vicia sativa. Lineage (NCBI taxonomy): Eukaryota > Viridiplantae > Streptophyta > Magnoliopsida > Fabales > Fabaceae > Vicia > Vicia sativa. The sequence continues at coordinate 184,972,308 of CM038795.1, forward strand.
TATACATCTATTTTTCATTTTAAAAATGGTAATATCATTAATTTTAGACAAAACTACACAGAGATCCTTTAGGTTATTTATTGTAATAAATTGGTCCTTTAAAATTATTTTGCTACAAGTCAGTACTTTAAGTTACCTAATGTATACATCATTACCCTTTTTAAAAATTATGTTCCAAAAATGGACAAGTGGCGTTAACGTTTCTAAGGAGTCTATAACATTGATAACATGGAATACTTTTTTTACTTTAAGTAATTAAACAAAATGACAACTACATAATTTTTAAGTGATTTGCTCTATCATCAAACATAGCAAGTTAAATCGATCTATCAGTATCATATTTTTTATTTCATGACCTGTAGTAATTTGTTTGGCACAGAGTTGGACAGAGCATGGAGAAACTTTAAAGTTAAAATTAGCATTGTTGTGTAAGACAAGTTAATATCTATGTCGTTTGTAAAAAATTGCATTCAGAGATAAAGGTGTCGTCCTTATCCTCTACATGGGTGGGAGGCATTCTATTTTTATTAGTATCAAAATAAGAAAGGATTCAGATAATATGTAAAAAATAAACAAAGTACTCAGCGTAAGTATTCGAGAAGCTAACGACAAAACTGAGTCCTCCTTGATTAGGATGGCTTGGTGTCAAAGCACTTCTTCTTGTTTCAACAAAACCTTGCGCTTGGGGGATCATATAAGCATCCCGATCAAGAATGATAGAAGAGAAGATCAACGAAAATTCGAATAGATTGGATAGTTACAAATTTATAAAGATTAAAGACTGTGTAAAATATCATTGTATAAGGCGAGCTAAATGTCTCTGCCGGTTGTAAAAAATGTTAGTGACATCTAAAAATAAGAGTGTCTTCCTACTCCCCTGTGTGGGTAAAGAGGCACCTTAGAACAATAAGCTCTTATGTATTGCCTAGACGGTTCAACCTCACTAAGGCCATGTTCCTACTCGGATCAACCTACTAGAGGCTCTAAACCAAATCAAAGGCTTTGTTCCTACTCGGAACAACCTTCAAAGGCTTTGTTCCTACTCGGAACAACCTTCAAAGATTTCAACCTCACCAAGGCTCTGTTTCGACTCAGATCAACCTGTTAGGGGCTCTGTACCAAAGGTTTCAACCTCGCCAAGACTCTGTTCCGACTCGGATCAACCTACTAGGGACTCTGTACCAAAAACAAGATTTCAACCTCGCCGAGGCTCTGTTTCGACTCGGATCAACCTGCTAGGGGCTCTGTACCAAAAACAAGGTTTCAACCTCGCCAAAGCTCTGTTTCGACTCGGATCAACCTGCTAGGGGCTCTGAACCAAAAACAAGGTTTCAACCTCGCCAAGGCTCTGTTCCGACTCTGATCAACCTACTAGGGGCTCTGTACCAAAAACAAGGTTTCAACCTCGCCAAGGCTCTATTCTGTCTCGGATCAACCTGCTAGGGGCTCTGTACCAAAACCTTGGTTCAAGATACTTTGCTTGGATCAGTGTCAGGCTCAACCCGACGTTTTTCCACAACTCGGCTTCAAGCCTTAGGTTATTTTTGAAAACTTGATAAAATGTGACATGGCAAAACCTCGAAAAAAAAATACTCGGGGGCTGGTTTGCCTACAAAGAATAAATATTATCAATACAGTCTAAACTTTACGACCTGTAGCCTGACAAAATCTAGACGTTGCATGCCAGGATAATAATAAGGTCGGCTAAACAAACAGAGGATTGTGTTTATATTAAAATTAGTTTTCAAGAAGTTTTTGATCTAAAAAACCTACTCCCACGAAGTAATGCTTGCCTTAAATCAAAAAAATGGTAACCACCATGTTCAAACAAAATTCACACAAAGGCATAGTTCGGTATTGAAAGTTCGGCCCTGGGCAAAAATTTATGTTTCTATTAAATCGACCATAAGGATTCAAGATCTAGAAACCATATGCTCGGGGGGCTTATGATCATACATAAAATATATTACCCAGGCTAGGAGTGATAAATAGAGACCGAGATGGGTCTACTAGCTGATAACCGGGAAGCACCTCGGCGAGACCCAAGGTCGGAGTCGGGTACTTAGGTCGGACGTGCTAGACGTATATCCGCGGTCGACCTGTGTTGGCCGAGTAGTACCAGACTAGGTTGGTTTTTGTTACGGAACCTATTAGAGAGCGGTTATACACGTTACATTACTTATGGGTCGGTTACGGACATTACAAGTTATTATTAATCAGTTACGAGTATTAATGAACGGTTTGTCATCATGAACCTTAGTGATGGTCATATTATATAAAGAGGCCTTATGGCCATGAGTAGAGGACATTCTCTCATTCCCTCTCTTAGCTACACGCTCAAGAGAGGTCTCTTACACCATATCTAAGGGCTCTCATATGCGGGGTAAGCTAGACCCCTAGCTTGGAGGCCATGCATCCCTTGTATGAGCCTCTGAATCCCTTAAGATCATATATATAGTTTTTTCTGCAAGAACACTCTCTTTCACACCTTGAAGTTTCAAGTTCCTATGCTTGATTCATCATTGATTTGACAAAATTCATCAAGAACTCGGCTCTTTTATTCATGATGCTTGATATATCTTATTTCAGGGTAATGTAACTAGAGATGGCCATATAAAGATCAATAAAGACTTTACTAAACACCGATTGACCTTAGGTGTTGTCCTTCTTGATTTTGGATTTACATCTTAATCTCATAAACAAAGATATTGATCTTGATATAACATCTTTGATCATTATTTTTTCTTGGCATATAAAGACTTAGTATCATGTCGCTTGACATATAATATTGTCATCATCAAAACCATCATGAGCATTTGATGGTTGCATATAGTCGTACGTACAAGAACATCAATCCACAACCCTTAAACACTTATAGAGGGATTAATTGATTAATAGTTTTTCTAATAGATTAAAAGGTCTTTCACATTGCTCTAATAGATTAAACCTAATCCTTAATCGATTAAGTAGTGTGTAAACTTCCTTAATTGATTAGAAAACACTTCTTAATCAAAACCATCATGAGCATCTGACGGTGGCATATAATTATACCTTCAAGCACATAAATTCACAACGCAAGACAATTATATGGATTAATTGATTAATAGCTTCTAATAGATTAAAAGATTTGTCTTTCACCTTGTTTTAATTGATTAGACCTAGTCCTTAATCGATTAAGCAATATAGAAACCTTCCTAATTGATTAGAAAACAAATATTAATCAATTTCATACAAGTCTTGATAGGTTTTAGGCGATGAAGGTATGTGTGATTGATTTAGTACTTTAAGACTCGTTCTTGACCTTTAACAATGAAATTGCCATTCTAAGACATTAAGCTCATGACCAGATAAACTTTTAAACTTTCTCACTCTTAGTTCACGGTCTTCTTTTTTATCCGACGTCGTTATAAAAAATACTGAACAAATAATATTAACTTTTCTTTGACTTTGGTCACAAAGAACTCTTAACTTCCAAAATTCATTTGACTAACAAAATTATTTTCTTTAAAGGCTGCTTGACGAATATCACATGTTGTCATCAATAAAATCAACTGAAGGTTTATACATGCAAAATAAAAACAAATTCACACACTATGCAACCTCTAATCTTCACACCAAAACAAAAGTGCATTGAAGCAAATAACCGCTAAGATGTTAAAGTACGTCTCACCTAATAGAATTTTATAGCGATGCAGCTATAATAGCCTATTGCACCACCACATATTTGAGTTTATACGGTGAAAATTTATTTGGATTGAGGGTGGAAAGGAGCCACTCGAGGTTATCACTCAATAAATTTTTACATTAATATAATAGTTACTCTTTTTGTTTTAAAATGACTGTCGTTTAAGGTTTTTGAACACAAATTAAAAAATGTAATGATGTTGTCATAAAATGTTACAATGTTACAAATTTAATCCTATTAATTTATTAAAAATAGTGTAGAGAGTAAAAAGTAAATTATACAATTAAAAAAATAATAATCATTACTATATTAAAAAGTAAAAGAAACAGTTATTTTAAAACAAAATTTATTTGTTAAAACCATAGTCATTTTAAAACAGACGAAGTATTAGAGAATTTTGTTGAAGATTAATAGTATTAAATGTAATTAGACTGTATATTTTTGTTATTCAATCCTATAATTCGTCCTTATCAGTCAAATTATATCCTAAAAGTGATCAAATTAATGTTAAAAAGAAACACATCTTAATTTATAAATAAAGAAAACACAATCTATCCATTCTACAGTCGAATTATTTCCAAAAGGTTAACAAAGTTTAAAATAAAGTATCATACTTGATCCCAAAAACTAAACATAGATAACACTTTTGATGTTATTTGTCTGCAAAAAATAAAGTATGCATAAGTAACTGTCTCTTTTGTCCCTCTTGGTAGACACATATGTACTACAAAGGATAACATATACTTACATATTCCCTATACCTATAGTCTCTCATAAGCATTTAACCTCCCTACTTCCCTACTCTTCCTTCTTCCACCTAGTACGTACATCTCTTTCTTCTTCATCTCCTCATATTTTTCTATCACTAAAAATAAACCATAGTACTAGAATCATTCATCATAGCTCCTAACCGTACTTCAACAACAACATCATAGTTCATTTTTCAAGAACTAAGTAGAAGGAAAAATGCGGAGATTCTACGGGTTTGAGAGCTGGATGGATAAAGATTCAGGAGAGAAACCGAAGTCGGAGAGAAAATCTTCAGAAGCATGCAAGAGTCACAGGGAAGCTGAGAGAAGACGCAGACAGCGAATCAATACCCATCTCTCCACTCTTCGTTCTCTCCTCCCTAATACCGCTAAGGTACTTTCAATGAAATATTTCATATATCTTTATATTTTCTTCATAAATAAATAAAAAGTTTTTTTTAGTGCCAAAATATGTGTTACTCTGATTTAAAATCATAGGCAATTAACCACGATTGCTATTTTCTTTAGTTTTTTTAAATAGGGCAAGTTGGTAAATTTGAGAGTTTTTTTTTGTGTGTGCAGTCAGATAAGGCGTCGTTACTAGCGGAAGTGGTGCAGCATGTGAAACGGTTACGGAAGGAAGCTGATGACGTGGTGAACCGTTGGAATGATGAATCGTCTTCGTCGTGTAGTGGTGAACCGGGTTCGGTGGTTTCTGCTGAGGAAGCTGAGAAAGTTGAGTTGTGGCCGTTTCCGGGAGAATCGGACGAGGCGACGGTGGGTTATTGCGGCGGGGAGGGAGGGGGAGTTAGGAGGATGAAAGCGACGGTGTGTTGTGAGGATCGGCCTGGATTGAACCGGGATCTGGCACAGGCGATACGGTCGGTTCGGGCGAAACCGGTCCGGGCGGAGATAATGACGGTTGGGGGGAGGACGAAGAGTGTGGTGGTGGTGGAGTGGGGGAATGATGGGAGAGAGGAGAAGGAAGTTGAAGCGTTGGAGAGGGGTTTGAAGGCGGTGGTGGAGAATCGGGCTTTTGTGGATGCTGGAATGGGCCCGTTGTTGTTGGGCCGGAAACGGGCCCGTGAGAGTAGTAAGGTTGAGTGCTCTTTGTTGTTGAGAAATGAGAATTTCTGCTGATAATTTATTTTATTTTTTTCTCTTTATAGACAAAAGTCAATTTTTTAGCTCTAGTGAAAGTGGTTAAAATTAATTTAATGTGTAATTCAAAAACTAATTTTAAATTTGAGTAATATAAATATTAAGGATTTTAGCATTTTACATTATCCTAATTCCTAATCGCTAAAATTACATGTAAAAATGTAAAAATGTAAAAATGCGATGATGTGTAGTGTTATTCAAACTAAAGTATAATATTCTATGTTTTCACACATATTCAGACCAATGTACTAGGACATCATACAAACATTCTGACATTTCTATGTTTTCATACATATTTTGACTGTGATGATTGGTTTTTTTAAAATTTATTTTTTTTTAAAACAATGAAGTCGTCACCTAATTTTATTTGTTCTAAAAACAACGGGAAAATATAGATAAAATCCACGAAGAAGGATAAGGCAGTCTACGAGACTAAAAAAATGTGGACTTGGGAGTCGGTTATGCAAGGGGAATGTATTAGCACCTCTCACATCAATCGTACTCGATGAGATTAAATTTTGCTTACTTCTAAGTTAGGAAAGGAAAAAAAAGAATGGTATTTATTTATGGGTTTTTGAACTCGCCAAAGACATCGCATCTTGTGCCTACGTATTCCCTCGTGCAATGGGAAAGTCAGAGTTCCGTAGTTCCTCTTGAAAATGTCTAAGTTGGTTGTGTTGATTTTATAAGAAAAATCGTGCATTAGACATTTCAAATGTTTGAACTTTGACTTGTTTAGTTTGTTTGAAAAACTAAGTCTTCGTTCGTATTAGAAATGACTATTGTACGCTCTTTATAAGAAAAGAGTTTGAATAATCGCGTATGAGCGAAAAGGATTTTAGTGAGTTGAATTGATTTTAAGTGGGTGAAAAGTACCGAAATATTAGGCTATCATCTAATGATTCAAATACAAGAAATTGGACGAGTAAGCTCATCTAATCGTCTATCATCCCAAAAACTTTATTATGAAATTGGTGAAGTGAAACGAGGTTCACGTTATTAAGTGTTTCGAGTGAAATAAAATATTTAACTTATTTGGCTATCACCCAATAACCTAAATATTCTAAATTCGATTAAATCGTCGGGCTATCACCCAACAACTTAAACGAATGTCACTCCGTTATTTTTGACGCAAATAGAAGTATTTAGCTTATTGGGCTATCATCCAACAACCTAAAGATTTCCAATTCGATTAAACCGTCAGGCTATCATCCAACAACTTAACCGAATACCTTTAGTTTTTGACTTGGAGAAGTATTTAGTTTATTGGGCTATCATCCAACAATCTAAAGACTTCAAGTTTGTTTAAACCGTTGTGCTATCATCTAACGATTTAAACAAACATCATCCAAGTTCTTTTATGAAATTTATTTTTTGAAAACAAATTCAATTTTATTAACTTAATTTTGAAAGTGTTTTATAATGCTTTGGTGTATGGACAAAGAGAAGTTGAATCGGGTTGTGATTAATTAAGTATGTGGACTTAATTAATCTCGTGAAGATAGGTGCTCTTATCTTCAACTATGAAACCCTTGTACATGGATAATTGATATATGGACCAATGTTTATTCGGGTTATGGTTAATCGATGCAAACTAGGACTCCGATTAATCTTGTGAGAATGACCATGCCTATTCGCAACTATGAGACCCTTAAGGAATTTGGTTTAAGAACCAAGATGAGACAGTGGAATCGATTGTATCAAGTGTGTGGAGTGTACAATTGTGAATAATTCATACACGCATGCGAGAGGCAAGTAAAATAATTTAACACATAATACACGTCCAAATCCTTTAAATAATTATTAGAATAACAATTTTATTTTGATAAAATTAATTAATAGTTTAATCAATAATATCAAATAAAATTATCTTAGACTAATAATTATTTAATACAAAATAAATTTATTTGCATGTAAAATAAAAATAATTGAAGATAATAACTGAAAAGAAATAGGGTATAGAGATAGCCTGTTTTGAAGCTAGATTTGAGGGTGTAGATAAGAAGAGAAATCGCATCGTGTAGGCCCGAGATATTTGGTAAGGGCGTAGAGAATCGACTAAGCTCAATGTATCAGATGAAAGTTGAGTAGAAGTTCCTACATCACACGAGATACAAACAAAACCAACAACGCAGAAAAGCCTACAAAGCTCAAACATCAATTAGTGAACGTTGCACTTTATTAAATTAAATTTAAAATACATTCATGTAGGAATCAACTATAATGAGAACAAATGACATATTTGTGTTTATAGGCATTCGAAAGTCAAATCGAATTCAAAGTTCGAAATTGCAACACAAAGATCATTACAATATATCTTTATTTATTTACAAATGAATATATTAAAGTATAAAATCAAAAGTAATATGTACATAATTATATATTTATATTTCTAAATATAATAATAAAAATTCTAAGTATTTTATATATTTACAAAATTAAAAATACATTCCTAAATATTATATTGAAATAGTAAATAAATATTAAAATGCTAATGAGCAAGTGTAGATTTGCTAATTGAAAGTGAATTCTTTGAACAATATTTGATGTCTTCACAAATAAAAATCTTGTTAGTAGCATACGTGTGGGATAAAAATTAAAATGAAATGAAATTGCAACAAAATGAACATGGTTAGTAAGCAAGATTCACAATTAAAATCGAATGAAATTTGCATGAATGTAACATGAACAATTCAACAATCAAGTAAACGTTTAGTCAAAGATTTCAATTCACAAATGAAACTAAAACCAAGGAAACACATGTTACTATTCAATCCAAAATCAAATATAGAAAGTTGATTTCGAAACAAGTTAAGATCAAGCAAATACAATCCGGACAGCCATGAACATGAACGGATAAAATTCAAAATTCAACTTAAATCAAATGAGCGCTACCAGAAGAAACATTCTATTGCAACCAAGACTTCATCATTTGAATTCCAAAACATAAAGCAATCAAAACAACATCAACTATTAATTCGAATTGGTTCAAATCATGGCACGAAACTAAATTAAAAAACAAAAACAAAATTTATGCCAATAAATCGAATTCCAGACAGCAACCATTCTTACAAGAAACAAACCAAATAATCTCAACGAAATTCAAACCAACAACATCAAATTGTGAACATACATTCCAACTGATTCAAAGAATATAACAATGGTTTCGAATGAATGCAACACGAAGTAATTAATAGTTAGTCATGACAAAAGAATCTTAACAAAAGTAACACCAACGAGAACGGGAAGAATCTTGTTCCATTCTTGAAGAGAAACAGTAGGCTGTTTCTGTAGCTGAATGATAATGAGTGGAATAACAACAGGAACAAGAAGAGTTTGAACAAAGTAGAAGCAAAACTCATAAAGATATCAACCAAAGACTTCAAATCTAGAAGGCTTTTCACTAGACATGGCAATATAACCCATACCACGGTACCGTCGAACCCGCCGAATTTGACGTAAAATCCGCTTGACCGAGTTTGGGTTTCTTCGATTTTAAAATATAGAGATGTAATGGGAATGTAGTACCCTTTTATTATTATTATTATTATTATTATTATTATTATTATTATTATTTTGGAATGTAGAATACTTTTACTATGTATTTGTTTGGATGGTAGTTTGAATATAAATTTGTATTTTTTATTTAGTTTTATATTTTGGATTATTTGGTTTTGTTAATTTGAAATATTAATTGTATGGTTACTGAATTAATACTTTCGTTTGTATTTTTTATTATTTGAAATGTATGTTTGAAATTCTTTAAGATTGTATTTTACTTTTGTAATATAAATTCATATTTGTTAGAATTGGGACGGGTTTTGGGTTTGGGGAAGGATTTGGGTTAAGACAAGTTTTGGGTTTGGGTTTGGGTCGGAGATTCCCAAACCCATTTGGGACGGGTTTGGGGTTCAATTATTCATCCCGACGGGAATCGAGAATGGAGATTTATCTGGGATTCGGATTTGGGGTTGGAGAATATAAAAATCATATTTATTTGGGATTCAGGTTTCGGGGTTGGAGAACATAAAAACCATATTTATCTGGGATTCGGGTTTGGGGTTGGGATTGCCATGCCTACTTTTCACCAACTTCATCATTGTAGCCACCGTTATAAGCTTCTATGGCTCTTAGAATTTTGACAGCTCTGTTGTGTAAGTCAGGTCTGGTTGTTGAGTTGCCTTTACCAATCTCTGATGGTGATATGGCTTGAGCATGAGCATGGCCATGGATGGGTTCAGGTTCAAGGGTTAGCTCTTTCATTGGGATGGAGAAAGAGAAAATAAGAGAAGAAAGGGGGTATGTCGGAAGGGAGGAGTAACGGTGAGTTTTGACGGAGGAGGTTAACGGTGAGAGTGTTGTTTCGGTGAATGAACGGTGGTTGTTCGGAAGCAGATAAGCCCGCGGAGGGAGATGGAGGAGAGATTGAGGAGTGATGAAAGGTTGCAGCGGCGAGTTGTTGGGTGAAGGAGTTATGGAAGGAGCGATGGTTGGAGAATGTTGAAGTGGAGACGCTGGGACGGAGGAAGAAGTGAGAAGGCGGAGAAGACGAGGGAGTTTGTTGGCTTGAAGGGTAAGGAGCAAGAAAAGCTCACAGTGAAAGAGGAGTATGACGGAGAGAGAAATGAGGGTTTACGGCGAAGGGTTGCGGATGGTGGTGATGCAGCTGGTGAAGACGGAAGGCGTATGGATGGCGAGGTGAGTGGTGAGAGGTTGAGATAGACCGATGAGAGACATGGGGAGGATGACGGTTAAGACGGATGAACGTGAGTGTGAGGCGGAGAGAGTATGGAAGTGAAGGGTGATGAAGCAGCGGAGGGAGATGGTGATGAAGCTTACGGTGGATGGTGGTTGATGAGAAGAGGAGGATAGCGAAGGGATGGTTGTTGACGAGGATGGCAGGAGGCGATGAAAGGTGGGAGATTGCTGGAAGGAGTGCGTGGAAAAGATGAAGAGGAATTCATTTCATTTGTTTTTCTCAGATCTGCCTCCCTATCCCTTTTTCTGTGAACAGTCACTCAAATATATACTCAAATATATATACTATAAATTAGGTTTACATAAATGTGATAACGTCAAATCTAATCCTAATGACTAAATGGGCCATAAAAATGGAACGGATAAAAAATGACAAACTCAAAATTATTTTTGTTTTGATTTTTGGAGATAAAAAATGGACAATTAAAATTGTCAAAAACGATAAAATTTGGACAATAACATCGAAAAAAAAGAAATGAACATATTAAAATAAACTATGGGTCTCAAAGATTAAAGAAAAATTATCAAAATGGTTAAAATCAAAATAAAACGAAAATAAAGAATACCCGGCTTTAAAATAGTCACGGTTAAAAACGAGACTTCAAAATGTATCGAAAAATTAGAGAGAGCACATTTTCATGATCTACGCGACACGCAGATTCATAAATCAGTGAGTTAAATGCGAAAACTTGAAATATTTTCCCGCTAATTTTTCGCAGAGTGTCAAATTGCTTTTAACGATTTGTCTATAAAATCAAAATATCAATATCATCGACATATGATCAACTTAACACGATGCAAGAAACAAGTAGAGAGATAAAAATGTATGAAGTAAAATAACGGGTATTTTACAACTACAAAACGATGCGAATTTTGGTTTAAATTGACATTTGGTCGACCTGAACGCAACAAACGATGCAAATGCGATGAATGAATGATTGTTTAATGTCAATGACCTAATGGGAGCATATGCAGATGAATGTGATGTTTAAGTCAGATAACTTAAAGTTAGGAGGACAAGTTTTGAAGTGTGACACTGACTAATGTACTAGGACACGATACAGACATTCTGACACTGATATATAAAAAATCTACGACATTAACACCATTATAAATGTCATACCATTTGAGTTTCATCTATGTTTTTGAGAAGATTTGTCTGATATTTTCGATATTTGTTTGATTTTTCCGACTAGTATCTTATGAGTATCATACACGTGTTGGACATTGCGACACACCTAAATATGTATGTGCTTCATAGTCTATCCATCATTAAAAAAATGCCATAATTGAATTTTTAATTAATCATACAAAAATTGAAGGATTGTTTTGTTTTGATTTTGATCTTGCAAAGAATGATATTGACAAGTGAAATCAATATATAGATAAGATACATTCAATGTTAAGTAGACAACAAGAAGGGAAATAAAGTCCCACAAAACAGGACAACTAAGCAAGAAGATGATAAAGAAAGTCCCACAAAATAGGATAAGTACGTGGAATATACGTGTAATGCAACAATAGGATAAGTTTAGTTATACAATAATAATAATAATAGAGTCGTGTGTTGTCTTCTATGTCATCATCTTGCAATGAGATTCTCCTCATAATCATTTTTATAATGTTCAAGACGATAATTAAAAGACATGCTTTGAGTTCTGATCTGCATTCTTGAAGAGATGGTGTGGCCAATTCGTGAATCACTATGCATTACAGGCTCAAGAATTATTTGTTCAGCTCTTCGATCAAACTCACCTTACCCAAAATTTGTGAGTTTCTCCATTTTTATCATTTTCTTTTCCTTTCATGCTTCTTATGCAATCTTTAATTTGTTTCTGAATTGTGATATTGTTTTGCTGGATTTGTAGATGAATTGGGTAAAAACTAACGGTTGCCATGCAACATCATTGCCTTCTTTCAAGTAAGTTTGAATATGTTGTACAAGTTAAGTTTGTGTCTTAATTTTGCGGAAATTTGTATATTTTAGGTTGTCGGATGCTAATTTATCGAGGAAACATGTTTTCTTTGCTCCAATTTATTAGTCTTGTTCTTCGATCACGTTATTGTGACTTTAAGAAATATCAATTATTGATAACTGAAATGATGACTGATATTATATGCGCACGCATAACAAATTATATCGTTAGTATATTAAATTTCTAATTTTTTTTCTTGCTAAATTTTGTTACATATTTTCACTTTATTGGAGAAATTTTCTGAAAAAAATAAAAAATAAAATAAAATAGCCCTTCAAAATTAACTTATTCTATCTAAGCTAGGTAAACATCATAGCAACTTTTGCAACTTGAATATGGTTATGGTATATGACAAGAAATCCATAATGAACTCTTTGCAAGTTGCATATGGTTTTCGACGTATTATTCAGTGTATTTTATACGATGTTGGATATTGGCATGTCAAAATAACATGACTCTTATATCATGTGTCTTCATTTACTACAGGGAGAAACAACTAGAGGATCATGTCTATGAAAAAAAAGGAGTTGATGTCAGGAATATGACTGAAATTGATGGCTACTTGAATTTATTTGGTTTGATGAAAGAAAGGTTCTTAAATTTCAAGAACCAAAAATACATGTAAGAGTTGAGTTACACATGTTTCCTTGTTCCATTTTGTTAGTCAAAAGTAGTATAAGCTAAATTTTTTCCTTCTATTAGACAGGAAAGAATTGGAGCGTTATCAATCTCTGGCTAAAGCTCAATATCCAAAGGTGATTATTTCTAAGGTTCCTTTATGTCTTATGCTATACTAAATCATTATATTGTTCTTTTAACTGATAAATCCAAGTACAGTTTATGGTAATTGCTTGTGCAGATTCAAGAGTATGCCCCTCTAACGTATTAGGATTTCAACCCGGTGAAGTCTTTATGACACGTAACATTGCCAATCTTGTTCCTACGATGAAGGTATTTTCATTAGGCTTCTCATTATTTTTATCAATTTTTATTTTCTTCTAATAATTTATTTTCTTCTGTTGGCGGACAGAATGGGCCTTCAGAGTGTAACGCTGCGCTTGAATTCGCAGTAACTACTCTTCAGGTACGTACACACTAAGGCTTTGTTTGGATAAACAACTTATTTAAGTGCTTAATTATAGCATATACAGCTACGTGATTCTTGAAAATTTTAGGTTGAGAATATATTAGTCGTTGGTCATAGTAGTTGTGCTGGGATTGAAGCTCTGATGAACATGCAAGACGATACAAAACCAAGGTATTTCTTACGCACAATATTTCAACATTATGATGGCCGATTTTGTCATGCCTCTATTTCTCATTCGAGTTCATTGATCATTCAGAAACTTCATACACAATTGGGTTGCCAATGGAAAATTGCCAAATTGAAGACCAAAGCTGCCACATCTCATCTTAGCTTTGATCAACAATGTAAATTCTGTGAGAAGGTACTAACCATCATATTTCATTCTAGGAAGTGTGGTTACTTTGGAAAGGTGATAACAATTTATTTGAATTTGTTGCAGGAATCTATTAACCAATCTTTGTTAAACTTGCTAAGTTATCCGTGGATAGAAGATAGAGTGAGGAAGGAATTGGTTTCAATTCATGGTGGATATTATGATTTCTCGAATTGTTCGTTTGAGAAATGGACACTTGATTTTAAAGAATGTAATGTTAAAGAAGAAAAAAACAGTTATGTTGTCAAAGAAAAAGAATTATGGTGCTGAGGGTATCATGTAAAGAAGTTAATGTGAAACTACATGAATCCTCAACGGCTTGCTGTATCATACTAAAACTATTAACAGTTATAGAATTGAAAGTGTAACACCTTGTCATGCAGTTTAAAAATACTCGATGAATTTTAAAAAAACATACTAGTTTTTTATATTTGATAGTCTAATCGTCGAAATTCCACCCCTTAAAAATTATATAAATTGAACGTCGCGAGTTTGAACTCGCGTCTCTGCAATCAGATGTTTCTACACAGTTAACAACTGAATTGTCTTAACGAAATTGACCATGAGATTCCATTTCCTTTTAGGCTTGACGCACATTCTACTGATAAGGTCCATACATGTGGGGTTTCTTCAACTGATGGGAGTTGAACTCGACTAGGAAATTGACCATGAGATTTTATACTTTCCTATGGAAGAATTGTATGTTGTACTCTTATAATTCGACAGACCGTGACATCTCTCTTCCAGTCAAGTCTATTTTATTCAATATCTGACAAACATGGTTGTTCGTTTTCACCATAACCCCGTTCCTGGAAATATGGCCTCAATTTTCTCACTATTATCACTATTGCCAATGTCAACTTTTCTATATTCTGATACCTTAACTTTGTACCTTTGAATACTTTACTAATGAGTAAAACTTAATGCGGCCAATATTTCTCATTTTCAAATGAGCAATTAAGTTTTACTCATACTCAAGTCTTACTCTAGTTAATTCTTCCCATTCATATTTTGTTTCTGCATGTGAGAAGTTATATTACATGTTGAGTTATTATTACTTATACAAAACAAATATGAAAATGATGACTACTGTTGTGTGTATTCTCAAGTTAGTTGGAGCATGTGTTGCAGTTGGACCTTTTCTCCTACTATAACGGAGTTGAAGACAAGCCTTGTGGGAGATGATGACAGTTACACTTCCTTTTTATCTACTTGGGACCGTAGCACTGTTAGTTGCTGTGCATGGGAGGGAAGGAATAGCAATCAAACTGGCCATATTGAAATGCTTGATCTATCAGTTTGGTCTTTTTCCGGGAGAAATCAATGCATCCTTGACAAAGTTGCAACATTTAATGTATTTGAACCTTAGACAGAGTTTGATTGCAAAAAGAAATATTCCAAAATTTTTTGGTTCTCTAAGCAACTTGAGATTCCTTGACATCCAAGCTTCATACTCTGAAGAAAGAATTCCAAACGATCTTGCTCATCTTTCTCACTTACAACATCTTGATCTTTCATGGAATGGTCTCGAGGGTACAATCCCTCATCAACTCGGAAATCTCTCTCATTTGCAGCTTCTGGATCTCAGTCTTAATAATCTAGTTGGAGCAATTCCTCATAGAATTGGAAATCTGTCCCATTTGCAGTACGTTGATCTTAGTTCAAATGATCTTCTTGGAACCATTCCTCATCAGCTTGGAAGCCTTTGAAATCTACATGAGCTCCATCTTGGAAACAATAAAGGATTAAAAGTTGATGACAAGAATAATCATGTTGATGCAACAACTGGGTACTTCAATGCACTTTGCGTGAACTAGAAGCAACTGTATGCATATTAAGAAATCAAATAGAAATGTTAAGATGAACAAGAAAAAGATACAAGGATCTAATTGAGGGAGATAAAGTTTATAAAATTATATTAGGACTCAACAAAGAGGCGATAAAGTTTACAAGATTATATTAGGACTCAACAAAGAAGTTTGTGGAAGGATTCTTGAAAATAAACCACTTCCAAAGTTGTAAGAAGTGTTCCCAAAAGTACTAAGAGAAGAAAGCAGAAGAAACATCATAATAGAAAACATTATATTTGCCCCCAATTGTTGAATGTTCGGCCTTGGAAGCTAGAGGAAATTAGTCCTGACCACCACATATGAGGAATATGCCATGGTGAGAACATTAGAAGAAACCTGTACATACTCAAGAAAAGTATTGGGTTATCAATGAGAAACCATCATATGTTAGGCTATATCAAAATAGGGAATTAGAAACAATACAACCTAAAATACAACTCAAGATGGAGATGTCAATAATTCTTGACTTCATGTATTTCTCATGTTATTTCGTTTATAAATAGAAGTTATAGAAATATACAGATAATTAAACTAAATAATTACATTTAATGAGAACAAATCGATTTTTTATTTGTTTTCCTTATTCTAGAAACAAACCATTATTCTTGGAATAAACTAACTCTTATTCACATCCCCTCACAAATTGATGTTTTGGTCAATAAACTTCAATTTGCTAACAAGAAACTGATGATGTGGACTGACACGAGGAATTTAAAATTGTCGATCATCATACACGTCACAGATTGAATGACAATAAACTTTGATATGTTTGATGTGTTCATGAAAAACAAGATTCGTAATGATTTGGATGACACTTGTATTGTCCATTTAAAGTGAAGTTGGCTCTATTCGAGGAAATATAAAGTTCAACCAAAAGACCACGAAGCCAAATTATTTCAGAACAAGCACCAGACATGGCACAATACTCAGATTCAGTAGAAGATTTAGAGACTCTCACTTGTTTATTAATTTTCAATGATATCAATGAAGAGTCAAAAAATATGCACCAACCAATGACATATCGTCGAGTATCTGTTTACTGTGGAAAATGGTAAATAACCGTTGGTCCTCCCGAAGTTCTAAAGCTAAGGGTTACTCGCAAGATCGACCAGTTGATCTTAAGACATGTGCTAAGGTTTTTTAAGATTATACTAGTTCTGTTGAAATTCTTATCTAAGAAACGTTTTTCTAAGACTAAGGAAACAAGTATAATGGCTTTCCACACCATGATTAGATTCGACTGACTAGTGACTCGTGACCGACAGAAGAAACCTAAACGCAACAATTAACAATCTGACTTCACAATGTGATTTTTACCAACTATGGTGACTCGTGACCGACAGAAGGCTGTGGATTTCAGACTTGTTCTAACCGAAGTGAGTGACGACTGACTCTTTTGTTAACTCGAAACTTGTAACGAAAAGAGAATCAACATAAACGATAATGCAAAGATATTGCTGAAATGTAAATAAAATGCAAGTAAAGTTTTCAGAAGAAATGACTGAAATATAAAGGTTTTGCGTTGAAATAAAAGTGGTGATTCACGTACATCAAGCACTCTTGAACTCTTTGCTTCCTGATGTTCAGAATGAACAGAGTTTTTGCAAGTGTTTGGAGTATACAAGTGAACACACAAAAATTACATTAAAACTGCTTATTTATAGTATTTACAAGGTAACTGCCCTAAAGAAATCGATGAATGAAGTTTGAACTCTAAGGTAACCGCTTTATCAGATGCTGCCACCTGTTTGGTGCTCAAACGAGTTGTAAGCTGCTGGATAACTGCTTAGAAACTTTGAATTTCGAATTTCCCGCTCCTAACTAAACACCAACGCTCCTGGATGCTTCGATGCGTTCCATCTTTAACACAAGGAAACAACACAATTCTTCTAAGTTTAGAATCTTTTATGGTCGACAAGACAAAATTCGACCAATTCCTTTATTTTACACGCTTTGGTCGATTCGACCACTTTCCTAACATTTTAGCATACTCTTCTTGTGGCCGACTCCATCATAACTTGATATTCTCTTTTATCATTGTTTTCTTTACTATGCCAGAACCAAACTTTCAAACACTTCATTCTTAATTCTTAAAGGGTCTTTATTTTAGAAAGTCACCCTTAACTTGTAAGAACATCTGCATTTAATACAAGTGTTTGAATACCTTGAGATTTTTCAAGGTAACAAAGTGGCCCCCAGAGATGCCATTTTCAAATTTCGACATATATGAGATAATGACATCTTTGAAGTGTCGGTCTCAGCTTTCGACTGAATCGTTCCCACTACCTCCAAAAAGTGGACGTTACTGTTCCACTTTTCCGTGGCGTCATGTAATCATGGAAACATATCATGCTTTAAGTTTTGAGACGTGCGATCATTAATTGCCTGTCATCATTACACTTTTAGTGGCAGACATGGCCCACCACTCCCGCTTTAATCTTGCAGCACGTGTCCTTCGACATGACACGATTTCTGACCTAGGAAATCACAAAGATTTTCTCTTTGTTTTCTTCTTTCCTCAACGAGTCTATAAATACTCCACTCTCTCATTTTCATTCTTTTCCCTTCGCTTTCTTCAACCTTTTTCGTAGAAAACCCGTAAATTCGAGTTCATCATCCCTGCTCATCTTCTTCAAGACTTCTTCAATCATTCTTCAATGGCAAATCGATAACATCACCACTTCTCCGCCACGCCTTGTCGATGACAAACCCTACGTGCCGTAACCCCGTCTCGAGGAAAACCAAAACTGGAAATCTGTACTAATTCCTCGCCTGAAGGAAAACCCTAGATTTTCGGGTCCTCTTCCTGCGGACATGCCCTCTAAAATATACGTAGATGACAAAGGGTTTTTTTTCCCCACCAACACTACAACCAGACCCATAATCTCTTCTCCAAAACCTACCTCTTTGCAATATATTGATAGGAACTTCAGAACCGTTCCTCCACTGAACTTCCCTAAGTTTGGTGCTTGGATAACACGTTTAGAAACTGAGAAAATAGAACAATGGAAGCAGATGGGCATTTACACGTTGCTAGAACTCTCTCGATGTGGCCAGCCTTACTCTAGCATCATGCTATTGACTGCGTTACATTTTTGGGAGGGTTCAACAAATACTTTTCACACTAAGTATGGTATGATTACTCCTATCTTGATTGACGTTACTACCATTACGAGGTTGAAACCCAATGGCAAAGTTTTCAACCACACGGATGATGACCCTCTGCCCATAAGGTTCGACGTTGGCAAAAGTAGAAACCCAACATACAACAATTTTATCGACCACCATAAACAAGAATCCGTCCCCATCGCCGACGAATAACACATAGCATTTTTTACTCTTTAGATCTCACGTTTTATTTTTTGCTCTAGGTCGATGCAGGTGGCTAAGCAGATTTCTTCCTTGCTACTCAATTGCACAATAGTGAGAATATTGCTTTGGGCCAGCTGATTTTGGCCTCCTTATATACCTCCTTAACTGAAGTCTCTAACTAAATCAAGAATTTCGACCCTTCTAATCCTAAAAGAAAAAATGTTTTGGTGCATGGTTCCTTTTGGCTTCTACAGTTGTGGCTGAATGTCACCTTTGCTGAAGATATTAAACCTTCAAAAACTAGGAAAATAGCATGCCCCCAAAACCAAATGCACATCGTTTGGAAGCGTGTTCTACCATTAACCCCAATTGACAAAACCTTTCCTAATCCTGAGATCTTCAAACTGTTGTTCAACATTATGTTGACGACGGTCGATTTTACATCTTCCATGGCTCCATTTTCCGATGGAAAAAGTGGCCCAGAGTGGCTTACCAAATTATTCCCACTAGTGGAAGGAGAAGATAAGAAAATATCTTTAATTTGCTGGAGACGTTTCTTAACTCCCCAATTTTTATCTTCTCTAATTGTCGGCCTAAACCCAGATCTGGTTGCTTATCAGCCCAACTTGGTGGCTCGACAATTTGGATTTTGTCAACTTGTTCCCAAATCTATGTTTAATTATCATGAGTTACTAGCCAACATTGTAACACCGAATTTAATTAATTATTTAATTAAATTATTAAAGGAATTATTTGTTGAATTATACGAGTTTGAGAATTAATCGAGTAATTGATCCACAAGATTATTGTAAGAGGCGTGTTGGGATTAATTAAATTAAAGTTGGATTTAATCGGTTAAATTGGAGGAATAATATTAAGAATAATATTATTTATTTATTTTGAATAATTATATTTAATTAGATTAATTTGGATTGTGAGAGAATATAAGTGGGGTGTGAATTTATATATTAAGCCCATTAAGAAAATAATAGTAATTATATTATTATTATTTGATTTATTAGATTAAAAAAAAATATAAGGAATTAGATTTGGGAAGAAAGAAAAAGAAGAAGGTTGTAATACGTGGGAAAAAGAAGAGGAACAAGGTTTAGAAATTAGCCGTCGGGAGAAGATTGCAGACCGAAAAGCCGAGTCGAAATGCGACCGGAAAATATGATGCATCAGGGAGTTGATCTGCCTTGAATCTAGGTAAGGCGAGGTTCTAACTCTCTAAACGGGTTTATGATGAATCGTATGTGGGGATGGAATTGTATGAAATTATCTTTGTTTGTGTAGCTTGTGTGGATTAAATTGTTGATTTTATATTGGTGTTGTTAGTGTTAATCGAATGATAAAAATAATGGTTATGTGAAACTGTTGGTGTGATTGGGAATTAGTGTTACAGACAGTAATCGATCGAATGAAATCTACGTGAATGTAGTATTAGCAGAAGAAAAGAACTGGAGACGGTGGCTACAGGGGTGGAGCGAGCGCCCTTGTACTATAGAGAAGGAGACGAACGTCTCCATGGCAAGAAAAGGAGTGAGATGACCGTCTGGGAGAGTGTGGGGCCATGCTTCACGTGAAGCCTCACTTAATTATGTTGTTTGTTAGTTTTGTGCCTGTTTTGCTAATTATATTAAGTTTTCATTCCAAGCTTTAATGGATTAGGAAAATGTGGTGTAAATAATTAAATACAGCAGTATTGGTCAGAAGTTGTGTTGGTCAGAAGTTGTGTTGGTCATAAATTGTGTTGGTCAGAAGTTGTGTTGGTCAAAAATTATGTTGGTCAGAAGTTGTGTTGGTCAGAAACTGTGTTGGTCAGAAACTGTGTTGGTCAGAAGTAGAAGTTGTGTTGGTCAGAAGTTGTGTTGGTCGGGTTGTATTGGTCGGTCGTTGGTCGGTCGTTGGTCGAAATTGTGTTGGTCGGTCAAGTTGGTGGTCAGAAGTTGTATTGGAAGTTCTAATAGTCAAGCGATGGTCGGTTAATGGTCGGGCGAGACTTCTGATTTTGCCTCCAGAAGGTTCCCTTGTGGCAATGAGAGGGAGGCGGACGCCCCCTATTTGTTTAGGGATGAGACGCGCGCCTTAGCTCACGTGGGACTTATGTCTTTCTTTATTATTACTTATGTTGCTGCAGTATCTTAGGTACTTTGAACCACTTAGCTAACTTACTTTAATATGTTACATTTTAGTATACTAAATATTCAATTTGGTATCATTAAAACAAAAGAAGGGAATACATGTTGTTTTCTTTTAGTCTGGTACTTGTGATAATATTAAGTAAGTGCTAGCAATGACAAGGTAATATACTAACCTAGTAAGTGGATCAATATATCTAAAACAACATACTATTTAAGTAGCTTTCTAACATAGAAGTTCAATAGAAATTACTTTAGTTTCCATATACTAGTTGTTGGGATTGGGTTCCTTTGTTTTAGCAGGAGATAACTATATGACGGCGTTGATAACTTAGCAGTTGGAAAGAAATAACAGAGTTAACATTTAACTGGTATATTGTATCAGTAACAGGGCTGAAATAATAGTTAGTGTAGCGGTTAAAATAGAAGTATGAAGTTGAAGTTTGGTGCAGGGAATTAATTAAATTAGTATAATGAAATTAGTAGAAGTTAGTTGAGAATGAGCAGTGATAACAATGAGTATAAATAATACAGAATTAACTGAGTTAATAAATTAGACGGTAAAATTAGTTGTACGGAATTAACCAAAATTTGTCGTGGTAGTTCGAATATATTAGTAGGTAATTGTGGTTAGGTTGTTTTGTGAAATTAAGTGAATACGTCATGTTGTTGTTTTCTTATGATATATCAGTGATGTGTATGTTGTTGTACGTTATTGTGGATTTATGTAAAGTTGCAGGATGTTATGTACTGATATTAATTTTGTTGTGATATGTTGTTGATACGTTGATAAAGTTGTAGGTCTTATGACCAACGTTGATGAGTTGTTTTGAAATTGATGAAATATTATGTTTTAGGCCTATGGCTAATGTTGAACTGCGGTTGACTTGTTGTTATGTTGTCGTCGTTGTGTGTTGTTGTGTGTTGGTTGTTGAAGTTGAGATCGTATGGAATACATTGCATGATTAAGTTGGCTTTGATGACACCATGTTGAAAGTTGAAGGCTTATGCCTTGGCCTTGATGGCACCACGTTGAAGGCTTATGCCTTGTTAATGCCTCGACAAACTGGCATATGTTTAAGTTGGGAGTTCTGCTCCAAATGGTACCACATGCATTTGCATAGTTGAGTCACATATTGAGTCGCGTGTTAAAGTTGTTGTTATTATTCGTTGTTTATTGATTGTCATTGTGTTGTTGTTGATATAAGTTGTTGTTGTTATAAGTTGATGTTGTTATTAAGTTGTTGTTGTTATGTTGTGTTGATTTAAGTTGTTACGTTGATGATTATGTTGTGGTTAACTGTGAAGTAAATTATGTTGTGGTTAACTGTGAAGTAAATATGTTGTTGTTAACTGTGAAGTGGTTTTGTGTTGTTGTTAATTGGGAAGTTGTTGTGATGTGTTAATTGCAATGTGATAATTCTGTATGATTTAATCCTAACATATTATTTATCATACACTTGTTTATATTGTTGGATATCTCACCCCTTCTGATGATATTTCCTCTACCATGGGAAATGAGCAGGTACTCAAGAATAGTCGTGGAAGTTCGAAGTAGCATTATGAAGTAGTTAGTTGTTGTAGTTCGGATTGTGTCATTGCTATGATACGTAACACTTGGGGGGATGAACGTTGTTATTTAATTATCGTTGTTGCTTAAGTTGTTGAGTTTATGAATAATGTGAATATTTGTCAAGTGAATAAAAATAATAACATGAAGTTGTTTCTCGTTGAATAAAAGAACAAGTTGTTACTGTTGACGGATTTTAATCATGTTGTTTTTTAGTTTAATTGATCTAATGGAAAGTTATTGTTATAAGTTCATCCACGATCTAAGTGTTATGTATCTGTGACTAAATGCATGTTGTTTTTCAAAGAAATTGTGACATCCCTTGCATGATTATCTTTTCCGCACTCTGATTTGAATATTAATCGATGGGTAGATTTGGGGTGTTACAGACATCGTCTCCGACCAACCTTGGGAAACTGCAAAAGAAGACGTCGACAATCTTTGGGTAGTCATATTATATTACTTTTGTTGGTGATTCCGACAAGAAGATAGCTGAATTGACTGAAGCTTTTGATATTTTTCAGGGAAAGACGACCACATGTAATGCCACTAACATCAAACAAATTCAAGCTTTTCACAAGTATTTTAGGGTGGTATATCTACCAACTAACCTTCGTCAGATCATCTCTGACGCAGCCCGAGAGTTAAGGGAGAAGGTAACCGACAAGATTCCACAGCTCAAAATTCCTGGTTATGCGAAAGACAAATATCTTTATGCACTTCAATTTGGAAACGTTAAATTTCCTCCTTTACCGACTAGCCCGTTAGCGCTGGATTTTCGCCCACCTATCCCAGATTGGTGGTATAGCTCTTTGTCGAATTTGGAGAATGCTTATAAGAAAAAGGCCGACAAAGTGGTACCGACGAAGCACTGGTTGTATGATTATCCAGGTTTTCTGCATATTGCCCCTCAATATGTAAGAGAACTTGCTATTGTGCCAAATTGTAACCACTTCTGGAAAGTTTTCTTTCTTTGTTATCTCGACCTTTCCATTTATGTGACTTTGCCACTTTTCTTTTTAGCTATCCCGCTTCAGGTAGCACCACCAAAAGCTCCTGTCACCAAGGCAGACACTTCAACACAAAAGGTTCGACATTGCCTTTCTTCCAATTATCTTTTGTGACTTGGCATTTCTAATTTCATAATTTTTTAGATTGTTCCTGATCATATACCTTCTGATGACGAATTGATTATACCCTTGCTCAAGAAAACTAGTTCCTCTGTAAGTTTATTTTGCGCATTTCTAATAATCTCGAATTTATGATTTGAACGTACTAATATTTTCTTTATCTGCCAGAGTCAGAAACGCTAAGCGGATTTGATTGCTCCCTCCAATACATCCAAAAGGTCCAAGAAGGACAAACAACACGTCTCTGAGAAGACTGAGGTATTGTTTCACCTCAAGTTCTTATTCAACTTGCGCGATTACTTCGAGTTATTTCCTTTTTGGTATGGAGCCATCACCTGATGTTCAGTCTCCTCAATATTCCCATAAATCCAAAAGCCACAAGAGGAAGAAATATTCCTCTGTTGGAGAAGAAGTGGCGAAGAAGAAGAAAAAGAAATCCCTTCTGGCCCAAGACCTTGGAACAAAGGTTGACGATCAAGTCGAAGCAACAACCGATGTCGACGATCACCCCCTTGTCACAAAAAGGAGAGGTAAAGTGATCTTGGCCAAAAATCTTGAAGCTAACGTAAATTTAGTCGCTGATATTATAATAATAAATACAGCCATCGTCACTCCGACTCGTGCCACCAAAACTGATGAAGCTCACAATCCACTGGGGGCGTTGTTGCTGCTTTTGTCGAACAGGGTGAGCCTGAAAATATCATTCCAACGCCACAGGTAATTACTAAGATTTTCACTATTTTTCTTCTTTGTTTACCCAATTTATCTGGCTAACATCTGTCTTGTTCTTAAGGTCGAAGTTTCTGGCCCACAACAAAGTGTGGCTGATTATAGTCCATTGTCGGAAGTTTCTTCACCTCATCATCACCATACTCTCGACGTAGCTGTTGGTGAGTTCATTGACCCGATTGTTTCGGCTACTTTTAGTGACTCTAATTCAGTCACTAGTCCTGCCAAATATAAGGTTTATAGTTCGATTAGCTTTGACTCTAGTCTTTTAGATTTCCTGTAGGATTCAGAGGCAGATAAAAAGGGCACAACTTCAACAAAACTGTTATAATTTCTCCAAATCCTCTTCCACCTGAAGGAAACTCTCAAGTTTCTACTGAGGAAAAGAAGGTCGAATCGCCCTCACCTTTAAAACAAAAGAAAACTGATTCGCCCAAACTTTTAGAGGAAACAAAATTCGACTCTCCATCGACTTCATCAAAGTTGGGGATTACTGTTGATACTCTGGAGGCATTAGCAAGTCTACGTAGCTTTGTGAGTTCTCGTACTTTCTCCTCTGATTCCGACCAATCTCAAACACATAATGACAAGCTAGGACCTGAGGCAACAAAGGTCAAGAAATTGACAGATACAATTCAAACTTATGCCCTGAATCCTGAGTTGCCTACAATGCTTCATGAAGATCCAGATATTGGCTCAGAAATTTTGGACGCACTCACTCAGTTGAAGACACTTGATATTTCTGATTCGGCTAAGCTCATGATGGAAGCGTTCAAAAAATTCTTTACTCCTATGCTTGCAAATGTTGAACTTATGAAAGATAATGAGCAATTTGTCGAGGCGAAGCAGGCCTTTGTGAAGGAGAATTTGGAAGTGGTGGTACAAGATCATCAGACGATCAACAGGATACTAGCAATCATTGAGCAAAACCAGCAAGAATTAAGCCCCAAAAAGAAAAAAGTTGCTGAAATACGCAGTCGACTTTCTGATTTGAACAAAGAAATGTCTTCACTAAATGAGGAACTGGAAACAATTTCTACGAAAGAGGAAAATATCAACGAAGTTATAATTCCTGCTCAGACATAGGTGAATAAAATGACCCTGGACGCGGTAGCTGTAAGCAGTGTAATCTCAAATGTTGAAACATACATTATATCTCTTAAAGTTAAAGTAGAGAGCTTTGAAGATCATGCCTCGCACCTCTAAGGAGCAATGTTATCTTTCCAGAACAAATTTAAGCATTTCTGATTTTTTTGCAACCATTATCCTATAATCTCTTTTTGTAATATTCAAACAATGGCTTCTTAGCCAATTTTAATACAATGTCTTTCTTTTTTGCATTACATATATATTATGCATGCTTAATTTGTTGGTTTCGACATAACTCTCTCCATCTTATTATTTCGACATCTGTGTACTCTGTCGAAACGTTAATTTCTTAAAGAATAAGTTTATACTTTTTCAAGTACTTACCATTTACCCTTAGAATTCATTGATCTGGGGCTAATTCTTCAAGCCCATATGCATTGTTGGAAAAAACTTGAACCACCTTAATAGGTATTTCCCAATTTCGAGACCATTTTCCCAAGATTCAATCGTTTCTATCCATAGGTAATATTACTTTCCAAACTAAATCGTCAACAACAAATACCTTATCCTTTACTTTCTTGTTATAGGCTCTGACAACTCTTTCTTTCTGTCTCCTCAACAAATTAAGAGATAACGTTCTCTATTCCTCTAAGTGACAAGCTCGTCTTCCATCATATTCCAGTAGTCCTCAAATGGTATTTCATGTTGTCTTTGGATTCTTACTTGTTAGACGGTGTGGCAAGTGATCGATAGGGGGGTGAATATCACGGATTAAAAATTATTTATCAGAGTTAATGGTAAAACTTGCAGAAAGCGACCAACGGTCCTGAATTGACTTCAGTCTATTCTGAACCGACTACTAGAAAACCGGACATGCGATAGTTTGCTGGATTTTAATTGAGATGAGAAAGATGAATTAACACAAAACTTATGTTGAATTAATGCACTTATCACTTTAACACAATTTCCAACGAATGAAATCAAGCTAGCACTTTTGTCAAACAGTTGGAGTATGCTTGTTCAATGATCAATGTCAATGGAGTTTTGATAAAGAGTTTCTTCCAACCTTGTATCAATGAACACAAAATTGCACACCAATTGAATCACAAACGTATTATAAAAGTAAAGAGAAAGAATACAATACGCAGAGCATTTTGGTAAGGAAGTTCCCCACGTTCGTCCTCGCGTGTGGGTACGTCTCCCTCTTAATTTTCAAATTGGAATTGAGAACTTTCTTTATCAGTATGCTGAAAAATATTTACAAGGTTGCAATGCAAAGACAAAAAACAAATCACACTGATCTTCTTCTTCTTGTATCAACCTTCTCTTGATATGAGCTGATCAAGAATCCACTTGCAAGATTCATAGACAATTCACCACTTCCACGACCTGTTTGCGAAATCACCCCGATCTCCAAACCCTACGCTATGGATGAATCTGCCCTGTGCAATCGTGACTAACAAACCCACAAGACACCTTCGTTCTTGCTGGACAAACCTTCTGGTTTTTCCTCGAAACCCCCTTCCAATCTTCAACCCAGCTAGATCATTGATCGTACCACTGAATGTTATCTCTTTGATCCCTTGATCCAATAAGCAATGATGATTATGTGTCAATGTTCTTGAACCAAGGTGATTGAGAAGATGATGAAGATAAAGTATATTTCCAGTTTTCTATGTGCTCAGAAATTGATGTTCACCAACTGAATTTATGATACCCCTGTGACTAACTGCTAAATATTCTTTTATATGAAAACAGAAACTGTTAGAAGAAAAACAGAATTATGAGTCGACCCAAAATGCGTATGAGTTGACACAAGAGCTCTATGAGTTGATACAAAAGATTTTGTATCGATACATATTGTATTAAAAATGATTCCAGAAGGTTGAGATACATATGAGTCGATACAAACAATTATGTATCAATACATATTGTTATTGAATTGATTTCCAGAAAGTAAATTACAGTATGAGTCGATGCATACCACATATGGGTCGATGCAAGTGACTTATGTATTGACACAAGAGCTTATGTATTGATGCATAGTGTATTGGAATTAAATTTCAGAGAGTTAAGTTAGTATGAGTCGATACAAGTTTCGTGTATGTCGATACAAGTCACTTATGTATTGATACAAGAGCTTATGTATTGATACAAAAACTAAGTCATGCAATAATCCAGAACCTCAAGTTTTGCATGTATTGATACAAAAACGTATGCGTCGATGCATACTGGATGAAGTTTGTTTTTCAAAAAGGAATAATTGATTTGTATCGATACAAAGGATTTTGTTTTGATGCAAACACCAGACATAACTAAATTCCAGATTTTTTATGAGTATATGTATCGATGCAAAATGATATATGTCGATGCAAGACTTAAATTCTTGAGCCATCAAATTGTTTTGTATCGATACAAAACACGTATGAGTCGACTCATACAGAAGTGTACTTGTTTTTACAAAGTAAAAAAAATGTATGCATCGATGCATGGCGATTTGAATTGGCACAAAAGGTTATGTATTGATTCATGCATCTTTGTATTGACACAAGAGGTTTGTACATGACAAACATTATACTTTGACCACTTTTATGCACACATGTATATTGACTCAATTTGACAGTCAAACATATATAGACTCAATTTGACAATCAAACATATATTTGCTATCATTCAAAACTATTAACCATTATTGTAAAGGGTTGCTCACAAACTCCCCCCTTTTTTATGGTGGCAAATTCTTGCAAGATGTATGTTGAAATTTCCGGTATATCGGATTTTTTGAAATAACCCTTCAGAAATTTGGCATAAACTGGAAATTTCAAATTGATCTATCGAAAATTTCGTCCAGAAATTTCTTTATAAATTGTCAAGGATAAAGGCGGAATTTAAAATTTTGGAGAATATCAGAAATAATTTTAAGTGTGACGGAAATTTTTTTCCAAAAAGAATATTAAGCCAATTATTTTTAACGTGTTTGTTTGATATTTTTACCTTGTAAAAAATATCGAATTTAAATAACGTTTTTCTCCCCTGGAAATACACTACACACACCGGTAATTGCAACAAATACTGTTAGTTCATTATTATCGTCTTCATTGCTCGCAAACTAGCCATCACCAAAGCAACAGCTGTAGGAAGTGCGTGCAAACTTCAATCGGAGCCATGATCTCACAGTTCTTCGTCCTTTCTCAGCGTGGCGATAACATCGTTTTCCGTGATTGTCAGTCTCTCTCTCTCTCAACTACTCTTTTCCATTGCAATTTTCTTTGTTTTTTTTACTTTTGGATCTGATGCTATTTCTTTGATCCAATATTTCTATCGATTCACCTTCATCTATATAGTGTTTTAGTTTTTTTGCTGATCCGTATCAAGATCATCGATTCAAGTTTACGCATCCAGATCTTACTTCAATCGTTAGAATTTGAAATTGAAACCTGTTTGTGGATATGTATTTCAAGAGAATCTTTAATTTGATTAATAATTGGCGAGGAATGTGTTGGACACATGCCTATATTATGATTTTTGAATTTGAGACACGACGAAACCAATAATAATTAATTAAGCGTAATCACAAGTGTCAGTGTAAGTGTCTGATACCGACACGCACATGGATATTCCTTTTTGTTGGTGCTACATAATTTTTCTGAAAGCCTGCTTATCTGCAAGTGTTTTTTTTTTTTGAGAAAGGTGAATGGAGTGGAGTGAAATTATCATAAGAACTACAATAATATGAGAGTTCTTATATTAACTGATATTCGTATTTTATTGTAATGCTTGAATTTGAATTTTTGATTGTCGAACCCTCAGTGGCTATTGTTACTTAATTGTCTTCATTGCAGATCGTGGTGAGGTCCCAAAGGGAAGTTCAGAGATATTTTTTCGCAAAGTAAAGTTTTGGGAAGACGGGGAACTTCAGGAGGCACCACCTGTCTTTGTAGGTATTATCTTTCTGAATCAGGAAGATTATATATTAACATGATTTTGTCTTGAAATGAGTACGAATATTATCACTATCATATAATGTGGTTATTATCGTTGGAACATTAGCCACCTTAGAACATAATACAAAATACAGTTGAAAGTTGAAACTGTTGAAATTTAAAAAACGTTGCAAATGTTGAAATTTAAAAAATATTTGCAACTGTTGTAGAATATGCTGATTTCTTTGGTGTTGTGTTACTTGTTTGCTGACAGAACGTAGATGGTGTAAATTACTTTCATGTGAAAGTTGTTGGCTTACTGTTCGTCGCAACTACAAGGATTAATATATCACCTTCCTTTGTCTTCGAGCTTTTACAAAGAATTGCTCGTGTTATTAAAGATTACCTTGGGATTCTCAATGAAGACTCATTACGGAAGAATTTTGTGCTGGTGTATGAGTTACTTGATGAAGTTATTGTGAGCTTCCTCTCATACCCCATTTGATTCTTTACTTCTATATAACCAGTCTTATACTCAATTGTGTTGTTTCTTCTTTTAATTAAATTATCTACTTTCTCGTGTTATCCTAGTTGACTCTCTTTTATTGGAATTTAAATCTACTCTTCATACTCACTATTAATTCTTGCTATCAAAACAAAGTGGTCTTTTGGGCTGTGAGTATCTGTAACATCTTATAGGTTTGAGAGATATCCTATTAATATTTTTATGGAATTAAAATGGAACAACAAATGCCTATTTAATTTTTTATTATGTTCTACTCCTTTTTTGACCTGAGATTCATAGTTAGTTAATTATATTTCTAAAACATTTACCCATGGGGACCTATTGTCATTATTTGAACAGGATTTCGGCTATGTGCAAACAACATCTACAGAATTGTTGAAGTCCTATATTTTCAATGAGC
The DNA here is from genome assembly GCA_021764765.1 of Vicia sativa. Classification (NCBI taxonomy): domain Eukaryota; kingdom Viridiplantae; phylum Streptophyta; class Magnoliopsida; order Fabales; family Fabaceae; genus Vicia; species Vicia sativa. The sequence continues at coordinate 185,002,767 of CM038795.1, forward strand.
CGCTTGTAATTGATGCAGCACGACTGTCACCTCTTGGACCTGCTGCAATCTTTTCTGTATGATGTTTAATATATCTTATTTCAAGCACTTAATAGCTTTTGCAATTTTGACTTGCATTTGAATTATAGTAATTCTTCATTTTTGTTTCATGCAGCAGGGGACAAAAAGAATGTCTGGAATTGCTGTTACAAAATCCGTTGTTGCAACAGAGCCTGGGGGTAGAAGGAGGGAGGAAATCTTTGTAGATATAATTGAGAAAATCAGCATAACTTTTAGCTCTAGTGTGAGTACATACATATAATATGACTCTGAATTTATTGGTCTATTTTTCCTTCATCTGTCCTGTTTTATGGATGTAGTAAATTGGTTATGGCTTTCAGGGTTTTAACTAACAAAACAAAACTCCATCTTGAGGGCCACAATATTAGAGATCATATTTAATTCCTGACTCTTGAGTACTTAAAACTTATTTAGTCTGAGCCAAGAATTATGAAGTTCAATTAAAAGTCTATATAGTTACTGTTTGCCTCTTAAATAGCTAAATTATGTTGATGAAATATAACGAGTAGCTGTTGGATGTATTTATTTATTTTTGTGATGCATAATAGTAGACTGGTGATGTTTATGGTAGCGAATATTAGGTGGTGAATACAAAGTGATGCAAAATGAAAATGCTGTGGTAAATGAGTGGAGTGGACATCCACATACTAGAAAGAGATGAGGTCAGGATTGAGTGTATATGAAGAAATTAAAAGTAACATCCTTAGACGAAAAGCTAACAAAATCTCTCTCACCCAAGATGGTTCATCCATGTGACGAAAAGATTGATAGATACCCTACTATGAAAAGTTTATTTAACAGAGATAGGCTAATAAATAGATGTGGATGAAGGACAAGGAAAACAGAGAACCCACTGAAACAGATGTAGATCTGAACACCTTTATATATATTTGACAAAATGACGTTTAATCCATGTAAATAGCTAGTACAAAACGGTTTTTGTCTTTGTTGATTCCATTTTGAAATGCTACCTAGTGTGATAAGCTTGGTTATTGGATGGCTAATTGTTAGTATGTATATTTACACCCTTGCTAGGATTTGAACCCTGTGCCATATATTCTGTTTTTCATTCTTAGTATTCTCCATGTTTCAGGGATATATATTGACTTCTGAGATTGATGGCACCATACAAATGAAAAGCTATCTTAGTGGCAATCCTGAAATTCGCTTGGCTCTTAATGAAGACCTTTCCATTGGAAGAGACCAGGGACCAGTTTCCGGTAACTTTTTTCAGTTCTTTTGATTTTTTAATGTTGTGTTCTCATTCCCAATAAAGATTCATGCTTCGGATTTAATTCTTCTATTTCAAGAAAGATAAAATATTTGGCCAGATATGATTAATTTATCTGCAGATTTTAAGTGTTACAAGTGTAAACCATACTTAATCTAATGGATTTTGGTTAATGAGTTTTATAAGATAACAATTTTTGCATATTCATAAATTCTTTTCCATGTTTATTAAGAATCATGTCTATTTCTTCTGTTCTTTATTATTGTTTTTGTATGTGTCAGAGTTTCATACTGTTACTAGTATAAACAATTGTATCCAGTGGTCTATCAATAAAACTTATTTTTTAATGTTTCTAGAGCAGGTTATAGGAGTTCCTCGGGAGGAGCAGTGATATTAGATGACTGCAATTTCCATGAATCTGTTCGTCTTGATAGTTTCGATACGAACAGAACTCTATCTCTGGTGAGTACAGAAATAGTTTTTAAGATAAAAAAATTCAAAATACAGAAGTACTTCTTCAGCTTGCTTTCTTTTAATTATTATTGTAACAGTTATCTTGGATTCTCAATTTTTAGGTACCGCCGGACGGTGAATTTCCGGTCATGAATTATCGCATGACCCAGGCATTTAAGCCTCCTTTCCGTATCAATGCTTTGATTGAAGAGGCAGGGTCCCTTAAGGTGATATCTACATTTCAATATATTATTTTTCTTATTTTTTTGTTCTTTTCCTGAAAAATTGCAAAAGTAGCTGAGACATATTATTGTCATAGTTCTTTTTTATAAATTCTTCTGCCACATCTTTTGTATAAGCTTATATAGATGTGTTATAATGTATCTAATTGGAACAAAATGTGTTCATTACAAGGGTGTTGTATTCAAAATTTTCCTCTCCCTTGTGAGATCACTGTTCCCATATCTTTGTTCTTAGTCGAATAGCTCCATAGCAACAAAAAATATGAAGATACAATTTCCCAATGTTACATGTTATTGTATTAATCATTTTAATACCATTTTCAAATCTGAAAGTTGCTTTCTTTTTACTCAATAACACGTCTGAAATCGTATTCAAAATTTTCCTCTCCCTTGTGAGATCAGTCACTGTTCCCATATCGCTGTTCTTACTTATTAGGTAGGATATCTCCATGGCAACAAAAAAATATGAAGAGACAATTTCCAATGTTACATGTTATAATATTAATCATTTCAAAGCCATTTTTCAAATCTGAAAGTTTCTTTCATTTTACTCAGTAACGCATCTGAAGTTGATATTGCAGGCAGAAGTACTTCTTAAATTAAGTGCTGAGTTCGCATCAAGTATAACAGCAAACACTATCAAAGTGCAGATGCCATTACCAAAATATACCACCAGGTATTATTATATACCTCTGTATCAGTTAGTAAATGAAGAAAATAAGCCCTCTAACCTCCCAAAAAAATGACGAGGGTATATTTCACAATATTAATTAGAAACTTTGGCAGAACTTGTTGATGCATTCACCAATTGAAGTCTCTGAAATATCAGGTCGTGGTTTTTCTATTATAGGTAGGTCCATAGAATACCTGATAGATTTTGAACTGGAGTAGAGCTAGTCATCTAGGTATAAACTTTGGATGGCATTGTTGACTAATTAATGTGTATGACTAGACTCTAGAGATATTATCAAATCATCTGTTGTATTAGTTATTTGTGATGGTTGTCCGACTCATGTGATTCACATTTGACACCATTTAACAATACAAAGTCTGAACATCAGTTTTAAAAAAGAGTTCAAGGGACAGTCCTAAATCAGTATTGAAAGAATTGCAACCTACATTACCAACCTATGAAGCACGGACACCGGAAATAGGACACAAACACTGACACCAGAAATAGGACACAGACACGGACACATTGACACCGGTAATAATTTTTAAAAAATGAATAAATTAAATGTAATCACAAATGTTGGTGTCGGTTTCGGACACGACACCTTTTTTCAAAGGTGTCATTGCTACAGAGTTACCAACTCATCTAACAGCTTGTGATATTAGGTAATGGCCCATTAATAGTCTTACACATAACATGCTCACTCTTCCAAGGACCCTTTGATCATGATGTGTGTACTAATACTATGAGTTACTGCTTTTGCTAAATTTCTATTCCTGTTTGAAGAATCGAGTCTGCAAGGGTTGTTCTCACAACCACTTGTCCGTGAAGGCTTTGATACTGATGAAATAAGATTAGGAATCCATGTATTTATTGTATAGGATTGACTTATCGTATCATGTAAATAGGAATAAAATATTCTGTAATTGGTCTATCGATTGCTTTTTAGCCTATCTAAAAAGAGCCTTCTTTAATAGTTGAAACCTCCGGTTTATTTTGGCATGATATCTAGAATCTGTGAAGGCTTTGATACTGATGAAATAAGATTAGGAATCCATGTATTTATTGTATAGGATTGACTTATCGTATCATGTAAATAGGAATAAAATATTCTGTAATTGGTCTATCGATTGCTTTTTAGCCTATCTAAAAAGAGCCTTCTTTTATAGTTGAAACCTCCGGTTTATTTTGGCATGATATCTAGAATCTGTTTAGAGATAAACCTAAACCATACTTACCAGGTGGACCAACCCCGGTGATAATTTATTTCGCAAATCCTGTTCCAACTCTGGTTTGCCCCTTCTTTCCTGTTTTGACCCATTCTGACACAATTTTATAACTTTTTGCCCAAAACTGCCACTGTCACCCCCACGACTACTGTTTTTGGTGTCTTTACTGGCAACCAACCCACCCCACCACAAGGATCGAGTCCTCGGGATCAGCCAACCCCATCCTTGGAGGCACCCCATCCTTGGAGGCACATCCCTGAAGGCTTTCTGACACATTCCAGCATGACTCTTCTCTCCTTGTTCCAGACCTGCTATCATTTTTTAGTCTTGGGCCACAGATGTTCCATTGCAAACAGCCTTTTTGGACGCATTGTCTCTCCCCCTAAGACTGACTCATGGCCTCCAATGGTACTTCTGATGATCTGAACACCAACATTGTTGTTTTCACCAACTTTGTTACTTCTCACCTCTCTACGGGAGTACAGAAAAATTTGACAGTTCTAATTTTGACACTTGGTTTTCCAATCAAGTTATATTCTTTAATTTCTGGGAGTTAGCATATCATGCTTCAAGCATATTTGTCATAAGGATAACATCCGATTCATGAAATTGGAAAAAAGCATTTCCTGCATATAAAATGTGTAAATGGTATTAATCATAGCTCTGGTCTTATAACCGCTTATGTGAGTTGTCATATGTAATTGTTTCAGAGTTAGTTTTGAACTGGAGCCTGGTGCTACTGGACAAACAACTGATTTTAGGGAGGCAAATAAGAAGCTAGAATGGAGTTTAAAGAAGGTAATATTTTTATCATTTCTCTAGTGTTTTAATTCAAGCCATTACATTTTTTCTTTTGGAGATAACAGTCACTAATAGTGCAATAAAACAGATTAATGGGGGATCGGAGCATACTTTACGTGCAAAGCTAACCTTTTCTCAGGAATCACATGGTATGTATTCTTGTAGTTAGTGCATACACTAAACCTATAGTTTATTTTTTCTTTCATTGAATGATTAATATATCAAATGTGTGGAAATTTATTTCTTAACAGGTAATATATCGAAAGAATCTGGACCTGTTAGCATGACATTTACTATACCAATGTACAATGTGTCTCAGCTTCAGGTACACACCAACATGTCAACTTGCTGCTTTTTTCTTATAGTTTTGATTTCACCAAAAACCTTCTCTCCATCTCTTTAAAGTGCTTAATAAATTTTGTAAATGCAGGTAAAATATTTGCAGATAGTAAAGAAATTTGGGACACATGAGCCATATCGGTGGGTTAGATACGTTACACAGGCAAATTCCTATGTTGCTCGTATATGATACAATTAAGCAAACTCTCCCAGTTTCTATCCCCCTTGCTCCTTATATCCCTGTTTTTGTTTTATTTACTTTATTCTTTATTTATAAACTACATTCAAGTTAAGTGTAGATGACATAGTTGTTTGCTTAAACATTCATTACGTATGGCCATTACAACAACGCGGGGGTGAGTTTCTTCACAAATGTCATTTCCATTTTACATGAACGGATAACTTGGTCCTATTACAAAGCTTTTATTTTGTATGAGAACATTTGGTAATGTCTGCGAAAATCTTGTGGAAATGTTAGTATGGTAGCACAATATCTTTTATTTCTGGTGTATTGCATAATGGTTGGAAAGGGCGAGGGTGAGGAGCAAGTGGCTTAGATTACAAGCGGGTAATTATTTAGAGAGTAAACCACTTGGTCTACGGGTGTGCCAACAATGGTTGGATTTAGCAGGCTAATCTATCAAAGCATGGTGTCATGTTTTGAAGATTATTTTAAATTTTTAATCAAATGATTCTTGCACTATAATTTCTTAGAGGCACGTGGATTTACCCCCCAAAATTTGGTTGTGTTAAAAAATGAGCCATTTATCCCTAGGCGTTATTGGGATTTAGCTTACTTTGAAGTAACATATGTTTTTTCTTTTCTCCTTCTCACCAGTGGCCAATTCGCACTAAAAATGTAGTTTTAAATAGTTCTGCACACGCTAATTTGATTGTAATTAAGCACACTAATTATATTTTTTTCGGTCAACATCCAATAACATACCCGCAAAACTAGGGCAGATATCAATCATTTTTAGTTTGGATACATGATGAAAAAAAGAAATAAAGGATGTAGGGTCTTACTTATTAAGAGAATTTTCTAATGCACCTTAAGTGTTTTTTAGCTATCAACGTGAAATTTTAAACATGTTTTTAAGAATCAAAGATACATCTTTGATGTGCATCCTTTTATATGAAAAACCATATAAATCGGAAATACATCATCGATTCCCAAATGAACTGAATAGAATATGAGAAACCACACCCTACAACGTTGGTACGAATTAGAAATACAATTACAGTTTTCAAATTGATTTTGTATTTTTAGTTTATATTATGACATATATCTGCGCTACCTCTCCCCCTTTCTCATTTGTTGTATACTCGAACCAAAACACAAAAACCTCCAAAAATCCATTGCATACTCAAAAACCAAAAAAATCAAAACCTTAAAAAATCCATTGTTTCAGAAAAATCATTGTTTTAAAACCCACCCGTTTATAGTATCACATAAGGAAATCATCAGGCATTACCAGAGCTAAATAAGGAGAATCATCAATTGTTTGTTTTTAAGCATTATTATTGAGTAATTTTGATTTTACATACAAATTGTGTTTTAGGGTAGTAAACTGTATTTTTTTAATTCTTGCAATGTTTGAAGTCAATACAGAAGTGTTAGCCATATCTTTTTGACGATGAATGGTTGTTTTTTGTGTACATTAAGGCTTTGCTTCGTCATTAACATTGTTGTGTAACAGCAGATCGTACCAGAAGTGTATTTTTGGTTTTGTTCTTGATTAAAACCGTAAATATACTCCCGATTATGCAACACACAATGTTTCCCTCTTCTTTGTACAAGAATGTTGTAAGTTCTCTATCCTTAGGAGGTACATCTATTGGAGGGGAATTTCTTGCACGTACCAATCACAGGAGGTACATCTATTGGATGGGAGAGTACACAAGTACTTTTGGAGTTCTTGGGATTTAACAAGGGGGAGTCCTTAATCTGAAGCTAAGAAGAACTTGAAGAAATGTCAGACATGATGTTTTGACATCTTTGTATTGACAATTTATTTTTCTCAATATTGAAGGAACTGGACAAACTCATCTGATAGAATATCAATGAAGTCACCATCGAACCTTTTTTATCTCACCTAAGGAGAAAGGTAAACATCGAGTAAACATGAAAGGAAGAAATCACGGTCTTACGATCAAGAGATCGGATAAAGGAGTCTATTATGCGAGGAGAAGGTATTAGCACCCCACAAGCCCGTAGTAGAGTTAAGGTATTTGATTTGTAGCAACATATATGAAGAACCTTATAAACCATACTATTCCCTCCCATATTATAAGCAAATTTTATGTAACTGATTTATATATAAACCAAATACATTAATTATTCAATGAGTCAAAAAAAGTAAAATTTACTTCTATTATGAGACGGAGGGAGTAACATTTTTTATCCATCGTGATGTCATCCTTTGTTGTTAAACTCGAATAATGACGTGGCGCGACCCTCCAAAATATTGTAACGGATCAAGAATGCGGAATAGAACAGACGTTATTCCGCTGACGCGGATATTAATATATTTAATATAAATATATATATATATATATATATATATATATATATATATATATATATATATATATATATATATATATATATATATATACATAAAATTATGATAGATAAATAAAATATCTTTAAATTATAACATTTAACTAATTAAATAATCATAAATTCGTAATAATTTTAAAAATAAGAGACTTAATTATTTATATTATTTTTAGAGGTCAATTATCATTACTATTACTTGTTTTTCTTGTCAAACATAATTATTTTATTATATTATTTTGATTAGTGGGAATAGGTACCACGTACATATACAACTGGACACAACTAACAAATTTGCTTTTTCTTTATACACATGTACTAGTACTTTAATTTGTATTAATATTTAATTTAATATACTTTAATTTATTTGATTTTTCAACCATCCATTTTATCTTCTTCCAAAATCTTTCTCCATTCCGAATCTTTTTCTACTCTGACCACTGCTGCACCTTTCTCATTTCCAACTCAAAACTTCATCTTCTTTCATTTCGATTGTGCCTTTGAAAGTGACCAGTGGCTGTGTGGCTACTCAATAGTGAAAAAATAAAATTGAAAAGTTGAAAAAATGAAAAAACGGTCGTTATATCCGCCGCTGTTCCTGGCCGTTACCAACCCTATTTTCACGGCCGCTTCGGCCGCATCGTCCATACACGCTTCGGCCGGATCGTCCATACACGCTTCGGCCGGACATCAATTTGAACTATTTTCTAACACAAGCCAATTTTGCAAAATCGAAAAATAAACACATAAGAGATCCTCTAAAGATGGCTAACTTGTTGGCATGAGGGTTTAAAAAGTCGCATACAGTTGGCTAAGTTTTTAAAACAGATTTGATACTGATTATTGAATAATTGATCAACTAGAATATGAATATAGACACAGAAATAATGGAAAGAAATATTCTAGAGTACAAGGAATTACAAACGAGTCATCGCCTAATTAACTTTATGACCTGCCACAAACTCTCATCCCTTATCATTTGGTGCCTATCAAAACTTTCCATTTTATTGAGACATTGAACCTTTTCAGTAGTAATTCAGTAGCATCTTTGAGAGCCAAATAAAAAAAAATTAATGTGGATCAAGTAGAGGAACAGACAAATTTGAAAGTCTTAGTCTTAATAAAAATAAAAATAAATAACTTCATATTTTGAACATGGATCAGACAGATTTTACAAACCTGTAGACAAAATTTAATAAAATAATTCCCTTCTCTAAATGCCTCTATTTTTTTTTTCTTTCCAAACTTCTATTAATTAGCATACTTCTACACTTATAAATAGCACCCACTGCTCCGTTTGATTTGATTTTTGGAATTGTCTGTGTCGTGCCTCTATACGAGAGTGACAACATAAGAGTTCGTTTTAATTTCCAAATTCATCATAGAAGGATCAAACACATGACACAAAAATGTTGAAAGTTGAAACATATAAGTTCTCTTGATAAACAAAATAAAAACAATAGTTCAGTAAATTGCAGGGAAAATAAATAAATCTTAATAATACTATTTGGCTATGGAAAGATCTCTCAGAAAAATTGCCATAGTCTCGCATCCATGCTTATGCTGATATCTTTGAAACAGAAGTCCTTCAGGTGGTTCTGTAAAATATAGAGGCAATATATGTTGCAAATCAGATAAAATCAAACAGATATCAATAAAAAGAAAACAAACTGCAAAACAAAACATTATTAGTGTTGAGACATATAAAAACTAACATGTACTACAAGAAAAATAAATAAAAATAAAACCACTTGCAACCATGACACAAACCAAAAAACAAACATAACTATTAATAAATAGAATAACTAATTCATATTGCGTTAACAAAGATCGATAGTGTTTGTTGTATTTTACTTTAGTTTCTCTTTAATATTTTACGCTTGTTGTAGAAGTATTAATCCTATTAGAGTATCCACTTAAGTTGAGGTTGGATCCAATCATGACAAAGATCGATAGTGTTCATTGTATTTAATTTAGTTTCTCTTAAATATTTTATGCTTGTTTTTGGAGTATTAATCCTATTAGAGTATTAATCCTATTAGAGTATCCACTTAAGTTGAGGTTGGATCCAATCAATACAAAGATCGATAGTGTTGGTTGTATTTTACTTAAGTTTCTCTTTAATCTTCAATGGTTGTGCTTGTTGTAGGATCCAATCATGTCTAAAGCCCAAATGACTTGTAATTTATCCAATTATACTAAGTTATAACAAGAGAGACTAAGGGAACAAAAACAAAGAAGAAAACAAAAGGCAAATTAAACAATTGTATTTAAAAATTGGACGCACATTTACCTATAGCATGACCGAAGTTCGATTACTTTCGAAGTTCGATTACTTTCTTAGCTGACGGTGAGTTTTGAAGCAAAAAGTCCACTATTCCATTGGGCACTAAAGAAAGTTTGTGTGTTTGTATTTTCAATAGCTTCAACTTATGTAAATAAGGGAAATCAATCTTCCAGGAATCAGGAATTAAGTTGAGAATCTAACAAAGGAATGAAGGTGAGATCAATAAAAAATGATGATTAAAAAGAGTCTCTACAACATAAAACAAAATGAAAGCATTAAATTTTAAGCAAACCTACCTGAAGAGTGGCTAATGAAATTGTCAATGATTCTACAAGGCCAAGCTCAACCAGCCAATTGAATAGAATAGGAGGGAAAGGAGACTTAACAAGAGCAAGACCGGCCCCGAATGGTAAAAAAATCTTTGCATGTCTAACTGAAGACAAACTGCAACCGTCAAGGCAATTGTTATTGTTATTGCGCCCACATAGATTTTGCCAGGGATCACCCAAAAAATCAAAGCTACACAGATTTGGGGTACATAACTTGATTTTGTAAGAGTTGTGCGGCATCAATATTGTTAAATTAACAAGGGAGACACTAGATATGAATAGGTTGCCAAAATTGTTCTTTACATTATAAACTAGACAAAAATCAACGATCAAAGTATTCAAACTTTTAAATACAGAAAAGGGCTCAACATAGTTATCATCTTCTGTATAAGTGCAACTGGAGTTAAAGGCAAAGAATTGGATAGACAACTTGGTTAAGGCAGGTAATTTAAGAGAATGTGGAAAATATGGTTGTGGAATATCATATGATTGGTGGTTCCATGAAGTAAGTTTTAGAGAAGTTAAAGTGTCATATGAAAAGTTGCAAAGTGGAAATTGTTCAATATTACAAGCTACACTCATATCTAGTCGTTGGACATTATGTGAAAACACGTATTTTAATATCCTTTCAAGGAGTTGAGACTCAATATAGTAGCGGCACTCAAAATTGACAACTTGAGTATCGGTTTCGTCATTACGGAGAGACAAAAATTGAGAGATGAAGTTAGTGAAAGTGTCTAAAGTTTGGAAGGAGTGAAGGTAATTTAAAGAAAAATCTGAAATATGTTTCCAGATATTCTTCCATCTTGGGGAGAGAATGGACATTTGAACAGCCTGCTTGACATTCAATTTGGACAATATTTGAAGTAAAAGACAATCAGGTAAATCACTGAGTCTATCTTTATCGTCACCGTTCCTTGGATGTAAAACCCTAATTCTTTCTTTACCATCACCGTCATAATTTCGTTTCTTTGTTTTCATTGTTTCTGCAACCAACCTATTGTTTGCAGTTGGATGGAGAAATATAGATCGAAAACGTGCGGCGGAAAAACTGGAGCAAGACAAAGGCTTCAGCTATTTGGGATTGATAATTATTTAACCTAAATTTTTTTCAATAAATAGAGGGAGCCCACATTGAACATGTGGCAGAATTTGGTAAACAAGATTGATCGAACCGTAAAATTAGCCTAACATTGATCTATTGATAAGTATTTATGCATTAATCTAATATAATCTAATATCTAATATGAATATATAAATTAAAAATATTTGATAATAATATTTTAAATTTTTGATTAAAAGTTTAATTTCATATTTATCCATTTTTAAATATTTTATATTGACTTGGTATTAAATGATATTGAGTTGACACACTCATAATTTTTATTGATATTTTATAATTATTTTATTATTTGCAATCCATGGTACATTATCCTAACATTACCTATTACTTAATCCTAATTACTAATGATCTATTTGGTTCAAATGAGAGGAAGGGGAGGAGAGAAATTTTTTTGATTAGATAAATGTTTGGTTGAAAAGAGGGAGGGGAGGGGAATTAAGGGATTTTAATTAAAAATGTGTTTGGTTTAGGAGGGGAGGTGAGGGATTTTTCTATATATATATATTTTTATCCTTATGATATTATAAAAGTGATATGATATTCAAATGTGAAAATTTCATAAATAATTTTCATAAATATTTTTAAACAAAAAAAAATTAAAAATTTGATATAAAAGAAAATTTCATATGATACATAACAAAGTCAGAAGAAAATACTGAATATAAATAAATCATAAAAAATTATTTTAAAAAGTGTATTAATTATAATTTATATTAAGTACAAAAATTCAAAAATAATTTAAATGCGGAGAATAATTATAATAAATTGATGAAAGCAATTGAGAAAAATCACATGTATAACTTTGAAATGATAAAATTATACTGAAAATATTTTAATAAATATAATAACTTTTAAATATTAAAAAATTATATTCCTTCCCCTCCATCTAGTCCGAACCAAACACACCCTTAATGTACTGTTGAAACAAAGAGTTGAGTTATCCCTCCGATACATAAAACTTCCAATTCTAATGCAAGTTTATTGATCAGACTATATCATAAACCCCACATCTTCCAACATGGAGAAAATACCACCCTTTTAACTTTCAGAATTTTCTATTCCAACCATAAATATCCCTTCTGTATCTTCAAATCTCAATCTATCATTTCTCTGATCTTCAATTTGGCATTCCTCAGGTAGTCGTAGCTACAATCGATATGTTGATTTTATGTTTCTGGTTGATTTGAATTTGTTGTCTTATTCCTTTATATGCATCCTAAACCTTGCAATTTCAACTCCACAAGGTGTCTGTTCCTCAACTTTATATCAATGCTCCTACTATTAACTCCATCTAACATGGTATCCAGAGCCTTGGTTTGAGAAAGGGACCGGAAGGGACTTGTATCGAAACACTCAAGTAGATGCAAGGTGTCAACGACGATACAAGTGAGAGAGCATTGTGAACTCACACTTAAGGGAGGGTGTTGGAATAATATAGCAAGTGTGAGTAAGTGGGAAAATAGTCTCATGAACTCACACTTAAGGGAGGGTGTTGGAATAATATAGCAAGTGTGAGTAAGTGGGAAAATAGTCTCACATTGGATAGGAATATGGAGACTTAAACATATATAAGTGGGAGAACTCACTCACCTATCACCTTAAGGTTTTAGGTGGACAAGTGGTGTGTCTCTCACAAAGTGTTTGTTCTTCAATATTATATCAATGCTCCTACTATTAACTCCATCTAACAAAGTGTTGTAAATTTGGTGAAGTTTGAGTTGCGCATACACACGGGTAGTGGTCTTGTACGCTTTTGTTTTCAAAATGTCAATAATGCATACAAAATTATCTGTTATTTTTAAAAGAAAGACATTTATTAAAATAAAAATAAAATTGTTTTACCAAAATTGTTTACATCAATAATTTTCCATATATTATCCTAGAAAAAAATTGTATCTTAAATTAAAAAAATTCATAAAAAATTATTGGATTGATAAATAGTTAAAAAATAACCTATCTTTTTCGTGTTTGGATTAATACATTTTTTATTTTTCAATTGTATAAAAATATAATAAATCGTGCGTTCACACAGATTTTGGTATGGTTACCGTTCATACAGTATTATACAGTATTGGTATATTACCGTGTGCTCGCACAAATTTTGGTCGGATTACTCGTACGTTCACACGGTACTGATTTGTCACTCGTGCGTTCACAATGATTTTGACAAGATTATTCGTACCTTCACATGGTATTGATGTATCACTCGTGCGTTCGCGCATATACTGGTGTGGACCGCAGAATTGTTATCAATTTAGTGTCGAAATTCAAGTAAAATATTAAAATATCATTGGAAAAAAATATTCGGTAAAATAATTTTATAAGTTTTTAAAAACAAACTATTGTTAAAAGAAAAACTATTAAACACATATTATGTAAAAGATAATTGTGAAAAATTGAAAATATATTAGAGCATAAATAGTTTAACAAAAACATATTTTTTACCGTGTTTGAATTTATATATTATTTGAAATATATTTACTTTTTTTAATTGTATACAAAATGTAATAACACGTGAGTTCGCAAGAATTCTGATCTGAATATTTATGCGCTCGTACGGATACTGATGTATTACGCGCATTACACAAAATTATTTAACTAAGATATTTTATTATTTTAGAAATAAAAATATTTTTATTTATATTTGAAACATAAATATAAATATTCCATAAATACAAATAGTTGGATCAGCCGCACATTTTTCCGTCGTATATTACTATTATTTTTGTATAAAAAAATAAAATATAAACATATTTTTTATATTTAAATTAATGACAGGTATTTTACATTAAATATTTAATATAAAAATTATTTTAAAAGATGAATCAAAATAACCAACGTGGCAATCTAAAATATGGTGCATAATTTCTCTACAATGATGTGAAAAAGGTACTTTCACACATACCTCTTTTTTTTCTTGGAGAAAAGTTTATATGCATGAAGTAACTCACGATCACAAATACGTGCTGAATTATTCATACTTAGGAATGGCAATGGACATTTATAGGCACTGAATTATTCACACTTAAGGATGACAATGGACATTCATGGGCACGGGTATTAATTTCCCGCTATGTGTCTCGTTTAGTAAAAATGATACTCGTATCTGTCTTATACTTGTGCGGCTACCCGTTAGATGGATATCCGTGAATTTTAAAATACCCACGAATATTAACGGATATCCATAAATAAATATCTATTTTTTAATCTCTCTTAAATTTAAAAAAATTATTTTTAAATTAACACATAATAAATAATAACAAAGAAATAATAAACTGTATACATTGCTTTGTATTGATCAGTCAGTATGCAAAGAAATATTGATTTTTGGTTTGATTCGAAGAGAGAGCAAATACTTACAAATCATTCTATTTGGTTAACTTGGAAGGAGCGGACGTCAATGCTTCTATGAATCCATCTGATTGTAGGATGCAAAATATACACCATTAATAAATGAGAAATGCTATTTGTACACCAAAGTGTACACTAAATACTTACACCAAACACTGTTCACCGTATTTATACGGTGAACAGTATTTTGTAAAATAAAATAATAATATTTATAAAAAAATAATTTATTTTTAAAATTATTTTTATAGCATAAATATAAAATTTATTATTAACCAACTTTATTATTGCATTAACCAGAAAAATACATGTTATTAACCATATATTTTATTTATAATACATTAACCAAATTTACTACTTTATTAACCAATAATTTACATAACATTAACCAAGTTCTGATATTAAAATATGAAATATAAAACCAATATTTATATTATTATATTATATATTTTAATGTCAGAACTTGGTTCATGTTATGTAAATTATTGATTAATGAAGTAGTAAACTTGGTTAATGTACTATAAATAAAATATATGGTTAATAACATGTATTTTTCTGGTTAATGCAATAATGAAGTTGATTAATAATAAATTTTATATTTGTGCTATAAAAATAATTTTAAAAATAAATTATTATTTTTATAGATATTATTATTTTATTTTAAAAAACACTGTTCACCGTATAAATACGGTGAACAGTGTTTGGTGTAAGTATTTGGTGTACAAATAGCATTGCTATTAATAAATTCATGTTAAACACTACATAAATAAAGCCGGAAAATACATTTCCTCCAATACTCCTGTAACATTCATACAAATATAAAGTATATCACCGACATAAATTTTATAAAGAGATGATTTAGGAATTAGGGTTTTATAACTTGCATCAAAGCCCAAAATAAATCAACTGAAGTTATAGTACCTCATTCAACATTCTATATAACAATTAAAAGGAATATTAATATAGTACCTGAAGTAAAGACTTTACCTGCAATATCAATATATTATTACATTTAAGAGGATGGTGATGATGTTACCGAAAACATAATCCCAAGAAGAAGAATAGGGAGAAGCTTTGTGAGAAGATGATGTTTTGTGAGAAGAAGAAAGTTGCACGCGGATCAATAGCAGCAAGCGGAAGTGACGTTAAGGGATACAACTATTAGGCATGGTTGGAAACAATAATATCTTACATTCAATTGAAACAGAACCAAGGGTACTTTAATTGTTTTCGTTTAAGTTATAAACATGACCCAATGTATAAGATTTTCTGGTTGCACAACGAATTAAGCGTTAGATATTTACCTTGCATAGGTGTCAATTTTAGAGTAAGTGTTATTAAAGGGTTAACCAGATCCTTAAATCTACCCTATAACAACATAAATTGCTAAGAAAAAGCAGTTAATGTCCTTAATTTTTTCTTAATAAAATATCTCATTGGTGGGCAAGTTGGACAATAATCCATAATTATGGTAATTATCTAATCGAAAATAACACGAGGCCATTGCTAAAGGTATAGTTGACATTTTGTAAGTTGTGTTTCTACAACTCTCACCTTCTAATCCGACAATAGCTTTCCCCATTATTCAATTTTTACAAACCTGCTCTTCATCACTTCATACACGTAACACCTTTTCACCCTTTCCACTCCTCTCTCCCACAAAATATTATGGTTTTTCTTATACTGCAACCCTAAAGAACCATTCTTTACAACAAGAACGTCACTCTTTCACCTCTTCATATTACTGCTGCTAATGGTTAGATAGAGACATGTTGTTTTCATCTTTCTATGTTTTTTAGAGTTTTCACCCTAAACCCTCTTCTAATCGGTATTGTTATTCCTGGAATCATGTTATTGTATATTGTTATCTTCATTTTGATAGTAAAAATCCAAACTTTAGGTTATGCAACATCTTCCAGTGTTGGTTGCATTTGATACAAATCAGTCTCGATTTGATACAAACATGGCGAGCCTGTTCGAGAAGATCAAGGACATCACCGACCGAAGGATCACTTTGAGAAGATTGTTGTCGACACAAACATAAGTTACAGTTGTTTTACAAAGTTTCTTTTCAGTTTTTTGTGTCGATGTGTTTTTGTTATGGTTGAAATGGATGTTGGACGGTGGTAGTTATTGTTGTTCATGTTTCTTAATGGTCTGTTTTGAGATTTTTTTTAGGTATACAGATTTTATGGGTTTAAACAGGTTGCCTACAAAGTGTTCGATGAAAGTTCCAAACCAATAACTTTGTCAGTTTTCCCGTTTTAGATTTGTGGTTGTTGATGTTTTACTGTTACGATGTCTTAGAATATCACCGAAAAATACATTGATAAGGTTTTCACCTTCGATAAGGTTATTTTGAATTTCATTAGGACGGATTTCATTTCCCAAATGAGGTTTTGTTTTTTATTTCTGGTTTTTTTTCCAGGTGTTGAAGATGTTGGTATATTGGTATCGTCAAGTTGATGGTTCGAGAGAGTGGTATGTTTCCTACATGTTTATAACACCTTTACTTAACAACTATTTTTTGCGGCTATAACAGTGTCAATCTTGAAATTATCTATCAAGTTGTTGTTTTCTTCAAGCATATTGAATGTTGTGATATGATGCTTCGGTAGATTCCCGTTCATTCCAGTCTGATGCGAAATTGGAGAAGCGAAAAGAAAACTTTACAAAAGACCTTGATTTTGTCAGCCCTGATGAGGTATGCTATACATTTTTGTTGTATTATTTAAGTATAATACCAACCGTTGCCACCACCGCAGGTTCTGTAGAGAATAAGCCGACTACACCCGACAAAAGAGTTGTTGTTGCTACTAATGTTGAACGCATCATCTTTTTAGCATTATACAAATTCATTTTATGTTGCTAAATTTTATTCCGTCACAAAATCTTCCTGTGTTATCTCCTTTCATTGAACGAGTGAATTCGTTGAACTGGCTGTCGAAACCTGTCACATAGAGCACTTTGCAGTTGTTGATGAAGACAATTTTGGTATATTATTCGTTCTGTTTTCTATATTCTTCATGAAGATTTTGGCATAATTTTAAGAGTGTAGGAAGAGGATTATATTTTAGCTATCATATTTTTAGGTTACTATTGTGTACTATCTCAGAATTGGTTCAGTTTTAAGCTTCACTTCCACTCATGTGGTTATGACTTTGAAATTCTAACATAACGATGGAAATTTCAATACTGTGAATTTTATTTGCTAACTATGAATCACACATGACTAAAGATGAGATGAAAAAAATAGAATCCAGTGGCCAGTGGCCTAGGAGAATCCGTCCAATCATAAGGTTAATATGGTGGATGTAACACCCCTTCTAAAATACCCCGCGATTATATTAATCAAATCAGAGTTAACACATAAAACAAGGATGTCACAATTAAAATTTTAATACAAAAGCCTCGACTGCAAACAATAATCATGCTTAACTGAAGGAATTATTGAAATAGAATACTCAAAATCAACATCATGTTCTACACAACGGAAAGTATCACAAAAACCAGAATAACTTCAATTCATAAGTATTCCCAACATAAATTAAAACAATGGAGTATAAACAAAACTCATCATCCAAACGTTTCCCCCAGTGTTACAACTATCAGAGCATGACACTGACACACGCGGATAAGATACGACACAGCTCTATAAGCCATCCTCACCGACTCCTGAGCTGCTAACTTTAATCTGAAATCATTAAAGTAAAGGTGAGATCTCTATTCAATATAGAATGCATTATACGTGTTTAAATACAACGGAACAATTCAATATATTAGTTCATTAACAGTAACATAATCATATTTCAGTTCGTAATGCATCTCACACAATCATTATGCAAATATAGCAATCAATGAAAATTATAACACTGGAAACCATCATAGCATGTTACAATTCCATATGCAATGCAGACTCTATGCATGTGGTACCAAACGTGAACCAAGTCCACACCCTGTTCCGTTACACCTCGGAAAACAGCGTCAAATCACTGATTCGCCCATAAACACTGGGTCAAGAATATAGCCTCACCACCACTATCCATTGGGTACGATTATTGGCTCTGCAAGTTCAATTCCACACAATGGGAATGAACCATCACCTGAATGCTTATGCATGCACCATAAAAGCATGTAACATCAAATTAACGGAATATGATCACAACATAATTCCACCCAATGCCAACACCAATATGTCACATGTTAACAACTCAATCATAATGGATAACAGGCACAACGTATAAGTATTAGTTCTCATTCACTAAATCGGAACAATTCACAACCAATTCTTCACGTCCTTAAACTACCAAGTTTTCAAAAATCAGAAATTCGGCTCTTTTTAAAATAATTTCATAAAATAATATTTTTCTTATTTTATAAGATAGTATTTTTAATTTAAGAAATACTGCCGAAAACGGCACTCGAATTGGAGTTACGGTTTGGAAAATATGAATTTTTAAAGTTTTAAGTGTTTTGAAGTTCAACACAGTGGTAACCGGTTCCTCCCTGGGAGAACCCGGTTCCCACATTTTTCAAAAACACGCCCCCTGGAATTTTGTATGGGGAACCCGGATCACCCATACTGGGAACCGGTTTCCACGTAGAAAAATGGTTTTCTTTGAAAATTTTGAACTGGGAACCCGGTTCCTCCCCAGGAGTAACCGGTTCCCAGGAGCCCAGAATTCCATTCCCCTGATATTTATGCCAGGAACCCGGTTCCTCCCACATGGGAACCGGTTCCTGCGACCTGCAGAACCAAAATCTGCATTTTTGACAGCATGCATGTGTTCCAACTTTTTCCATTCCAATTCCTTACGAATTATAGCATTAGGAACACCAAAATGCAACCAGTACACATCAATACAACATCATACATCATAATTTCATCATTCCTATTAATTATTTAACACACTAACGGTTCCAATTCCTATAATCCGACACAATTAGGGATAATCCTACAAACCTAGATTATCTAATTTCAAGTGTCTTAACATACCCAATCATCCAATTGATTTCCAAAACCCATAAGACATTATAATCGAATGAAATCACCCCTTACCTCGCGATGATTCTTCAAATTTCCCGGCGTTTGGCTTTTCCTCTTTTCTCTTCTCCAATCTCACGTATGATGACTTTTCCAAATAACCCTCTTTTTCCTTCTTTTCCTTTTAATATTCCTTTTATTATTCCAATAAAATAAATAAAATAGTAATTAGTAAGAGTAGAGTATTTTACTCCTCACACCCTCTAATTACTCCTCACACGACCAACTCTTCTTCCTTTAATTAATTAATTAAATCCTTTAATTCCAAATATTTAATAATTAAACTCTTAATTAAATTAATAATTAAAAATTCCAATTATTTTAAATATTGAATTATTTGGGGTGTCACAACTCTCCCCTACTAAAAAGAGTTTTCGTCCTCGAAAACATACCTTAGACGAACAGTTCGGGATACCAGTCCTTATTCTGGCTCTCCAGTTCCCAAGTTACATTTCCTCCTGCTCTTCCTCCCCAAGCTACTCTCACCAATGCTATCTCTTTGCCACGCAATTGCTTCACTTTCCGATCCTCAATTCTCGCAGGTACTGGTTCAACAGTCAAATTATCCTGCACCTGTATATCATCTACCTGAATCTCATGAGACGGGTCAGGAATGTACTTCCTCAACTGAGATACATGGAAGACATCATGCAAATTCGCAAGTGACGGTGGTAAAGCAATCTGATAGGCAACTCTTCCAACCTTCTTGGTAATTTGATATCGACCAATAAAGCGCGGAGTCAACTTCTCTCACTTCAAGGCTCGACCAATACCAGTCATCGGAGTAACTCGCATAAATACATGATCTCCTTCACTAAACTCAAGGTCTTTCCTCCTCTTATCATGATAACTTTTCTGGACTCTGAGAAGCTCTCATCTTCTCCTGAATCATCTTGATCTTTTCTGAAGTCTATTGGACAATCTCCAGTCCAATCACAGCACTTTCTCCAGATTCGTACCAACACAACGGTGTCCGACGCCTCATTCCATACAATGCTTCAAACGGAGTCATACCAATACTCGAATGAAAAGTATTGTTGTAGGTAAACTCAATCAATGGTAGATAACTATCCCAAGCTCAACCTTTCTCCAACACACAAGCCCTCAATAAATCTTCCAACGACTGAATCATTCTCTCCGTCTGACCATCTGTCTGCGGGTGATAAGCAGAACTCAATCGTAACTTAGTACCCAAAGCTTCTTGCAACCCTGTCCAAAACTTAGACGTAAACCTCGGATCTCTATCCAACACAATACTAGAAGGAATACCATGCAAACTTACAATCTTCTCAACATACAATTATGCTAGTCTCTCCATCGGATAATCCATTCTTATCGGAATGAAGTGAGCAGATTTTGTCAATCGATCAACAATAACCCAGATAGAATCACAATTCTTCGCTGTCCTTGGTAAACTAGATACAAAATCCATAGAAATGCCATCCCATTTCCACTCTGGAACAAACAACGGTTCCATCAATCCTGACGGTTTCTGATGCTCAATCTTTGACTTCTGACAAACCAAACACGCATACACAACTCGACAATTTCCTTTTTCATTCCAGGCCACCAAAATAACTTTTTCAAGTCATGATATATTTTAGTAGCACCAAGATGAATACTCAATCCACTACGGTGTCCTTCTTCCAAAATACTCTTTCTAATCTCGACAACATTCAGAACACACACCTTATCACCAAATCTCATAACTCCATTTTCGTCAATTTGGAATTCACCTCCTTGACCTTGGTTAATCAATGTTAACTTATCCACCAAACCAACATCAGATTTCTGCCCATTTCGGATTTCTTCCAGAATACCACTAGTCAGCTTCAACATTCCCAATTTCACACTATCCGGAGTAGTCTCACATACCAAACTCAAATCTCTGAATTGCTCCACCAATTCCAATTCATGAACCATCAACATTGACATATGCAAGGACTTCCTACTCAAGGCATCCGCAACAACGTTTGCCTTACCAGGATGGTAATTCAAACCAAAATCATAGTCCTTGAGAAATTCCAACCATCTCCTCTGCCTCATATTCAACTCTTTCTGATCAAAGAGATACTTCAGGCTCTTATGATCACTGAATACCTCAAACCGAGAACCATACAGATAATGCCTCTATAATTTTAAAACAAATACTACTGCTGCCAATTCTAAATCATGAGTCGGATGATTCCTTTCATGAATCTTCAGCTGTCTCGAAGCATAAGCCACGACCTGCTTATCTTGCATCAAACCACCACCTAATCCTATCAAAGACGCATCACAATACACCACAAAAGATTCTGCCGGATTTGGAAAAATCAGAATCGGAGCACTAGTCAACCTCCTCTTCAACTCTTGGAATCCCTTCTCACAATTAAAATCCCAAACAAACGCTTGACCTTTTCTTGTCAACTTAGTCAACAGCAAAGCTAAATTCGAAAATCCTTCAATGAACTTTCTGTAGTAGCCTGCAAGACCAAGAAAACTACGGATTTCAGAAGCATTCTTCGGCGCTTCCCACTGAGATACCGCTTCTACCTTCGTAGGATCAACAACAATGCCATTCTTGGAAATCACATGACCAAGAAAGCTTACTTTACTTAACCAGAATTCACACTTAGACTGCTTCGCATACAACTTCTTTTGTTTCAACAGTCCCAACACAGTTCTAAGATGTTCTGCATGTTCTTCATCACTCTTTGAATAGATCAAAATGTCGTCAATGAATACCACCACAAATTTATCAAGATACGGATGAAATATCCTATTCATATACTCCATGAAAACACCAGGTGCATTAGTAACTCCAAACGGCATAACAAAATACTCATAATGTCCATACCTCGTTCTAAATTCAGTTTTCTGAATATCTTTCGTCTTCACACGAATCTGATGATATCCAGACCTCAGATCAATCTTACTAAATACACAAGCTCCAACTAACTGATCCATCAAATCATCAATCCTCAGCAATGGATACCGATTCTTGATTGTCACTTTGTTCAACTGCCTGTAATCGACACACAGTCTCATTGTACCTTCCTTCTTCTTAACCAACAACACAGGAGCACCCCACGGCGAAACACTAGGACGAATAAACTTCTTCTCAAGTAATTCCTCCAACTGCTTCTTCAATTCAGATAATTCAGATGCCGACATGCGATAAGGCGCCATCGACACCGGACTAGTTCCAGGAATCAAATCTATAGCAAACTCCACTTCTCTCTCAGGTGGCAATTCACTAACATCTTCCGGAAATACTTCTGTAAATTCATCCACTACAGGTAATTCACCACTCTTAGCTTTTCCTTTCACCTCTGTCGAAGAATACACCATAAACACTACAGCACCATCTTTAACAACTGAATTCATCTGCTTAACTGACATAGTCACATCTTCAACTTTAGCTTCTTCAGGAAATATGACCTTCTTCTCAAAACAATTGATATGAACCTGGTTGAATACCAACAAGTTCATTCCAAGGATGATATCAAGTTGTTCTAAAGGTAGGCACACTAAATCCATGCTGAAACCTCTACCAAAAATTACAATAGGACAATTCCTACAAACATATGAAGTAGTCGCTAAACCCGACGCAAGAGTGTCAATAACCATACTTCCATCCATATTAGTAAATTCCAAATTTAATCTTTTAGCACAATCCAAAGCAATAAAAGAATGTGTCACTCCAGTATCAATAATCGCAATTAAAGGCACGCCATTAATAAAACATGTACCTTTAATCAACCGATCATCTGGCATAGTCTCTGATCCTGACAAAGCGAACACCTTCCCACCAGTTTGCTCTTTCTTTGGCTTAGTATACTGCGGACGAGTATGTCCCTCTTCGCCACAGTTGTAACAAGTTATCTTTCTGGCTCTACACTCAGCAGCTACATGACCAAATCTCCCACAGTTGTTGCACTTTTTCGCATCATTCTTGAACTCATTAGCACGATGCCCCATCTCACCACACTTGTAACACTTAATGGAAGAACCAGAGTCTCCCCCACTAGGCTTCCTCCAACCACCAGATTTCTGATTATTCTTATCATAGGGCTTACTACAATCCATCTGCTTCTTGCCCTTACGATCAACATATCCTTGAGCATTCGACTTAGTACTAGCAAGATCCTCTTCTAGAATCCTACTACAGTCCACTAAATCAGAAAACCTCCTAATGTGCTGATACCTGATACCCTGCTTGATCTCATCACGAAGACCATTCTCAAACTTGATACATTTGAAAAATTCTTCATCTGCATCGTTAGTGTAATGAGTATAATACTTCACCAGTTCAGTGAACTTCGAAACATACTCACTCACAGACTTGTTGCCTTGCTTGAGCTTCAGAAACTCAATCTCCTTCTTGCCTCGAATATCTTCAGGAAAGTATCTCCTTAGAAAAGCTCTCCTGAACACAGCCCAAGTCAATGCAATGCCATCTTCTTCCATTTCAGTTCTGGTAGCAACCCACAAGTCATCAGCTTCCTCTGCCAGCATGTGAGTACCATACCTCACCTTCAGCTCCTCAGCACGATCAATTACTCTGAAGATCCTCTCGATCTCGTTCAACCACTTCTGAGCACCTTCGTGAAGGAAAATCGCCTCTTAAAATTGCAGCGGAAATTCGATTTTCCTTTAGGATCCTTACGAATGGACATGGTCAGTGATAGAGGATTTTTACCTCTTGTGGTGATTCGGATGTGATCACGAACGTTGATGAAGAACAACGTCTACTCTCCACACGAACCTTGCTTCCGATCACATGCTAGCTGCTCACGACGGAAACTTTGAGAGAGAGTGAACGGAATCTCGGCGATTCAGGACCGAATTTTCATCAAGTGTTAAGCTTCATCACAAGGGTCCTATTTATAAGACCACAAGTGTGGGCTACAAGCTTAAAAGCCCAACAAAGGTAAACTAAAAGCCCAATAAAGCACACGAAAATCATACATTTATGATGTATCGTGTATCACTTAAGCATGTGGTACCTTACCATATTCCGTATTCCACTTATTCCATTTAAGTACACGTACCCTACGATGTTCCTTATTTTCACTATCTCTCATTAATGCCTTATGTGTGTGACCGTAGGTTTCGCGACGCTGGCAATTATATTAAATCATATTTAACATAATAAACATGGCGGTATCTAGCAACACATCATCGCTACCCAAGTCACGAAAATGTCATGTGATCGACAAATCCTTTCCGTGATAATACTTGTGTGTATAATTACCCTTTGCCCTTATGTCTATATTGAACACAAGGCATATACCGTGTCATCCTTGTCCAGTTCAATATTGGGCCCTCAGACATTTATCCCGTTATGCAGGATGGGCAAATTCCATCTAGGTCACTCATGTCCCTCAGCATGCTTTGTGAAGTACCCATCAATGCCTTTATGATCATCCGATTCGGACAACGTTTGATCGCAATAAAGCACTTGACTCTACATCTAGGGTCCATAGTGGTTTCAGTCGAAGGTGGTATGCACCACTTATCACCATGAGAATAACTTATGACACTTTGCATAACATTCTATGTAGTACTCTCATAGCGGGTCAATCCAGTATAAATATTACTCCTAATATTTATACCTATGTCAAGACTTGATAACTCCTTATCCATGATCCACGAGATGCGATCATCAGTCTATCTTCATAATAATCTTAATGCTTTAATGTTATCCCACTTCACAATAAAGCTCGATTATGGATACTTTAAGAATAGTGTCCTTATGTTTAATAGATCTCATGATTAAGTCACACTTAACATTGTATTAAACAAACTAACTATTCTAGGGACTTTATTATTTCAAAAAAGAAAACATAATAAAGAAAAGCCTTTTATTATTTAATAAATAATTCGATACAAGTACCAAAAGGTATTGGCCTCTAGGGCTTACACCAACACTTCGGGATCATGTGTGCCCTTGAACAATGGAGGATTATTCCTCTGAAAATTCCCCAATTGTCTGTCAGCACCAATACCAGCTCCCGGCTGATTCCCTCCGAGCACTCCAGCTAACATTCCCAAAGCTTCAGCAATAGCAGCATCATCTCTTCCGTTATCTCTTCCAGCCATTGTTCTGTAACATTACAAAACAATCACATCAGCACACAAGTATCGACAGTGTTACCTTGCACTAGTCGCATACAAAAGGGATAACAACACTAAGACACGACCGACTATGCTCTGATACCACTATTGTAACACCCCTTCTAAAATACCCCGCGATTATATTAATTAAATCATAGTTAACACGTAAAACAGGGATGTCACAATTAAAAATTTAATACAAAAGCCTCGACTGCAAACAGTAATCATGCTTAACTGAAGGAATTATTGAAATAGAATACTCAAAATCAACATCATGTTCTACACAGCGGAAAGTATCACAAAAACCGGAATAACTTCAATTCAAAAGTATTCCCAACATAAATTAAAATAATGGAGTATAAACAAAACTCATCATCCAAACGTTTTCCCAAGTGTTACAACTATCAGAGCATGACACTGACACATGCGGATAAGATACGACACAACTCTATAAGCCATCCTCACCGACTCCTGAGCTGCTAACTTTAATCTGAAATCATTAAAGTAAGGGTGAGATATCTATTCAATATAGAATGCATTATACGTTTTTAAATACAACAGAACAATTCAATATATTAGTTCACTATCACTAACATAATCATATTTCAGTTTGTAATGCATCTCACACAATCATTATGCAAATATAGCAATCAATGAAAATTGTAACACTGGAAACCATCCTAGCATGTTACAATTCCATATGCAATACAGACACTATGCATGTGGTACCAAACATGAACCAAGTCCACACCCTGTTCCGTTACACCTTGGAAAACAACTTCAAATCATTGATTCGGCCATAAACACTGGGTCAATAATCTAGCCTCACCACCACTATCCATTGGGTACGATTATTGGCTCTGCAAGTTCAATTCCACACAATGGGAATGAACCATCACCTGAATGCTTATGCATGCACCATAAAAGCATGCAACATCAAATTAACGGAATATGATCACAACATAATTCCACCCAATGCCAACACCAATATGTCACATGTTAACAACTCAATCATAATGGATAGGAGGCACAACGTATAAGTATTAGTTCTCATTCACTAAACCGGAACAAATCACAACCAATCTTCACGTCCTTAAACTACCAAGTTTTCAAAAATCGGAAATTCGGCTCTTTTTAAAATAATTTCATAAAATAATATTTTTCTTATTTTATAAGACAGTATTTTTAATTTAAGAAATACTGCCGAAAATGGCACTCGAATTGGAGTTACGGTTTGGACAATATGAATTTTTAAAGTTTTAAGTGTTTTGAAAGTTCAACACAGTGGTAACCGGTTCCTCCCTGGGAGAACCCGGTTCCCAATTTTTCAAAAACGCGCCCCCTAGAATTTTGTATGGGGAACCCGGATCACCCATACTGGGAACCGGTTCCCACGTAAAAAAATGGTTTTCTTTGAAAATTTTGAACTGGGAACCCGGTTCCTCCCCAGGAGTAACCGGTTCCCAGGATCCCAGAATTCCATTCCCCTGATTTTTATGCCAGGAACCCGGTTCCTCCCACATGGGAACCGGTTCCTGCGACCTGCAGAACCAAAATCTGCATTTTTGACAGCATGCATGTGTTCCAACTTTTTCCATTCCAATTCCTTACGAATTATAGCATTAGGAACACCAAAATGCAACCAGTACACATCAATACAATATCATACATCATAATTTCATCATTCCTATTAATTATTTAACACACTAACGGTTCCAATTCCTATAATCCGACACAATTAGGGATAATCCTACAAACCTAGATTATCTAATTTCAAGTGTCTTAACATACCCAATCATCCAATTGATTTCCAAAACCATAAGACATTATAATCGAATGAAATCACCCCTTACCTCGCGATGATTCTTCAAATTTTCTGGCGTTTGACTTTTCCTCTTTTCTCTTCTCCAATCTCACGTATGATGACTTTTCCAAATAACCCTATTTTTTCTTATTTTCCTTTTAATATTCCTTTTATTATTCCAATAAAATAAATAAAATAGTAATTAGTAAGAGTATAGTATTTTACTCCTCACACCACCAACTCTTCTAACTTTAATTAATTAATTAAATCCTTTAATTCCAAATATTTAATAATTAAACTCTTAATTAAATTAATAATTAAAAATTCCAATTATTTTAAATATTGAATTATTTGGGGTGTCATAGTGGACATAGATCCTAGAGAAGACCCTCATGAGGACAGTCTAGCTCCTAAAGAAGAGACGAAGGAAGTACATATTGGCCTCTTGGCCTCCGAGATAACTCATCTAGGAACACACTTTTCCGCGGAAGAAGAAGTCGAGATAATTGATGTTTTGAGACAAAATGTAGACCTCTTTTCCTGGAAACCATCTGACATGTCGGGCATCAATCCTAATGTCATGTTCCACTAGCTGACGCTGGATCTTGACATGAGGCCGGTGTCCCAACGAAAAATAAAGGGCAGGGAGGAAAAGAGAAAAGCAATTGTGGAAGAGGTTGGCAAGCTATTGAAGGTCGGGTTCATTGGATAAATACAATACCCCACCTGGTTGTCCAATGTGGTTATGGTGAAGAAAAAGACGGGGAAATGGAGGATGCATGTGGATTTTACTGATCTCAACAAGGCGTGCCCGAAGGACCCTTATCCGCTTCCTCACATTGATTGGCTGATCGATGGGGCCTCCGATTTCCGACTATTAAGCTTTTTTATGCTTACTCCGACTACAACCAAATTTGAATGAATCCAACGAATGCGCCAAAGACAGCTTTTATGATAGATCGAAGCAACTATTATTATGAAGTGATGTCGTTCGGCTTGAAAAACGTCGGGGCTACATATAAGAGGTTGATGGATATGGTCTTCTCTCCCCAAATCGGGCGCAACATTGAGGTTTATGTTGATGACATGGTCGTCAAGACTGCTGAAGAGAGAAAACATGTGTTAGACCTAGAAGAAACCTTTGTTGCGGTGCGAAGCTACAATATGCGTCTGAACCCAAACAAGTGTACATTCGGAGTCCAGGACGGATAGTTCCTAGGTTTTATGCTAACTAGTCGAGTAATAGAAGCCAACCCTGAAAAATGTCAAGCTATGATGGATATGAGGAGTCTGACGTCCATCCAAGAAGTTCAATAGTTAACTGCCCGCCATGCCGCGATATCTCACTTCCTGTCTAGTGCAGGTGATAAGTCAATACACTTCTTTGCAGCCAACAGGAAGAGAGTCGAGTTCGAATGGACGAATGAATGTGAAAGAGCTTTTAAGGGGGTGAAACAATTCTTATTATTTCCCCTTAATGTTGTCTCGACCTAAGTAAAACACTCCTTTGGTGTTATACCTCGCTGTTTTAGAAAGAGCCATCAGTTTCGTCTTAGTTCAGGACGGGGAGCCCAGAGAAAAACCAGTGTACTTCGTTATCAAGAACAAAGTCACTCTGATAAAAATATTTAGCAAGAACAAAGTCACTCTGATAAAAATATTTGTCTCAAATTATAAGTCATTTTAGAATTTCAATACATCATTAATGATTTTTTTACCTAATATACTCTCTATTATTTATTTCTCTTACTTCTTTCTATACTTTAATTTCGTTTTCCAAAATAATTATTAAAATAAATTTTTGTAAAATTATACATCATTTCACTTTTATTTAAAATAATAATTATATTTTTTAAATAAAAGATGAGGTAATGGTGAAGGGGCCATACACGATACGTGGAGCTCCATTGATGTTGAAGGAATGGTACCCTGAGTTTAATCTGAAACAGGATATGCTTAGAACCATGCCTTTGTGGATCAAGCTGCCAAACCTTCCACTCCATCTATGGGGAGAATCTACCTTGAACAAGATAGGAAGTGCAATAGGAGCTCCATTGGTAACAGATGAGTGCACCACTCACAAACTTCGAGTGTCGTATGCTCGTATGCTTGTAGAGGTGGATGTCACAAAGAAGTTACCTGAAGAGATAACTATAAAGAGCCTGCAAGGTGTGAAGATGAAGCAGAAAGTAGAGTACGAATGGAAACCAAAATACTGCAATAAATGCCGAAAACTTGGGCATCAATGTGGAGACAAGCCTAAACCTAAAGCTTGGTTGCCAAAGAAACATCAAGTAGTGCAGACACAGGGCAAAGTTGACATAGAGAGAAAGGAACAAAATATGAACAGAAATATCCAAAGGCCAGATGAAGATATACCTAAGCAGTTGCAGTTTGAGGTGGCAGGGAGTAGTAGTGTGAATCCAAACAAGAATTGTGATGCTGGGGCAGAGGAGAACTCAAATGGCACTTGGAGCAAAGGAAAGAAAGGAGCAAGAAATAAAGGTAGAAATGCTAAAAATCTGAAGCAGTCTCAGTCACTAATGGTTACCAAGCATTAGGGGTTTTGAATGACCACCTAATTGCTATGGAAGGTGAGTCATGTTAGTGTCATGGAATGTGAGGGGGATGAATAATTTGGGGAAGCTTAGAGAGATCAACTCCCGTCTCTCAGAGATGCAACCTGATATTGCTATCTTGGTAGAAACTCGTGTAAAACAAAATAGAGCTTACCAAATTAGAGAGAAACTCCAAAAGAATAGAAAGTATATAGACAACTATAGTAAACATGAGAATGGAAGGATATGGATTCAATGGAATCCATCCAACATTGATATCAATCTACTGAGCTGCTCGAGTCAATATGTTCTTTGTGAAGTATTGGACAATAATGGAATGTTCATGTTCTGGCTTATAGCAATTTATGCTCATAATCAACCTGACCAAAGAAAGCTTCTTTGGAAAGATATTGAGAAAATGCATTCCCACCTGCGTGGTGCTTGGTGCATTGCTGGTGATTTTAACAACATAGCCAAAGCTCAAGATAGATTGGGAGGACAAATTGCCACTGAAAGAGAATATGCTGAATACCAAAAAATGCTAAACTCTGCCCAGCTGAGTGAGATGGATAGTATTGGTGACTTCTATACTTGGTCTAACAGGAATAGTGAGAACCCTATCTATACTCGTATAGATAGAGTTGTTGCTAATACTGACTGGCTCCTAGCCTACTCTGATAGGATATTGCACATTCTCCCTCCAAGTGTTTCTGATCATGCAATTCTTTGCGTAAATAAGAATGTGACTCCAAACAAAGCTCACAGGTTGTTTCGCTTCAATAACTGTTGGACTAAGCTTCACAAGTATGATGATACAGTTAAAGATTGTTGGAACCAACCTTGTGTTGGCAGACCTATGGCTAAGTTGTGGAGGAAACTGATGAGACTGCAGCCTGTCATGAGAAAGTTGAACTATCCTATATCTGATTTGCACCAGAAGAAGGTAGAGGCAAGGATTAATCTTGATAATGCCCATACTTTTTAAAAAAATAATAGATTGGATAAAGAGGCTATTGACAAGGTGAGAGTGCTGACTGAAGAAG
Organism: Vicia sativa; assembly: GCA_021764765.1. Taxonomy (NCBI): domain Eukaryota; kingdom Viridiplantae; phylum Streptophyta; class Magnoliopsida; order Fabales; family Fabaceae; genus Vicia; species Vicia sativa. The sequence continues at coordinate 185,033,993 of CM038795.1, forward strand.
TCATCAAATGGAATGACTTAGAGATTACTAGCCTTAGCCAAAGAGCTAAAATTGATTGGATGGCTCATGGGGATAGTAACTCCACTTATTTTCATGCTTATGTGAAAGCTAAAAATAGTGCTCGTAGCCTGCTGTCTTTACAAAAGGAGGATGGTAGCATGTTAAACAGTCATCCTGAGCTTGAGGAGGAAGTGCTGAATTTCTATGGTAATCTCATGGGACAGGTTGACAGAAATATGAAGCACATTAACATCACAGCCATGAGACAAGGAGCCCAATTAACTATGGAGCAACAACAGTCTCTCATTTGCCAAGTCACGAATTGTGAGATTGACAAAGCTCTTATGGAGATTGGTGATCTGAAATCTCCTGGTCTAGATGGCTTTGGAGCTAAATTTTTCAAGTCTAGCTGGGATATAGTAAAAGAAGATGTGTATGGTCTGTGCATGAATTTTTTGAGAAGGGAGAGATGTATACTGAATTTAACAGAACAGTTATCACCCTCATCCCTAAGATGAATGGTGTTAAGTGTATTAGGGATTTCAGACCTATTGCAGGATGTACAACCATCTTGAAAATCATCTCTAAAGTCTTGACTGCCAGGCTTGCAAAAATTCTGCCATCAGTGATAACCAAAAGCCAAGCTGCCTTCATACCAGGGCAAATCATTCATAATCATATCATGCTGGCAACTGAGCTTCTCAAGGGTTATTCTAGGAAGGGCGGCACACCTCGCTGTATGCTTCAGCTGGATATGCAAAAAGCATATGACATGGTAGATTGGAGAGCCCTTACTGACATCATGCATGAGTTGGGAATCCCTCATATATTCATCAACTGGATACAAGCAAACCTTTCTACTGTGTCCTTCACCTTCAATATCAATGGGACCCTATCTTCAAATTTGAAAGCTAGGAGAGGACTCAGACAAGGAGATCCTATATCTCCTTTGTTGTTTGTGATCATGATGGAATATCTCCATAGATCTCTTAGCATAATGCAAGAAGATCCCAATTTCAATTACCATGCTAAATGTGAAAGAATCAAGCTCACTAATCTGATTTTTGCAGACGATGTATTGCTCTTTTGCAGAGGTGATGTAATCTCAGTGAAAAAACTGCTTGAGACTGTTAATGATTTTGCTGATGCTACAGGGCTGAAAATCAATCCTCAGAAGTGCAAAGTGTTTTGTGGTGGGATTGTTGCTGGTGACAAGAGAAGTATTGTCCAAGTCACTTCCTTTGCTGAAGGACAACTCCCTCTTCGATACTTGGGGGTTCCCATCACAAGCAAAAAGCTGAATATCACCCATTTTCTGCCTCTGATTGATAGAATTTTGCAGAGAATGACTCATTGGACTGCAAAACTCCTTTCCTATGCAGGAAGAGTTTTACTTGTCAAGAGCATTACAACAGCCATAACTCAATACTGGATGATGTGTATGCCTCTTCCTCAATTTGTGCTGAAGAAGATTGATAGCCTGTGCAGAGGCTACATTTGGATGGGTAAAACGGATAAAACGCGCAAGAGCCCTATTGCGTGGAAGACTGTCTGCAAGCCCAAGAAACATGGTGGGCTAGGTCTTTATAACCTGAGTATCTGGAACAGGATTGCGCTTCTCAAATGCCTTTGGAATCTTCAAATTAAGGCAGATAATTTGTGGGTGAAGTGGACACATGAATATTTCATAAAAGGTAATCAGGTATTGGATCTCAAGCCTAACACTAGCAGCTCTTGGATTACGAAAAGCATCCTGGCTAGTAAATCTCTTCTGAATGGCCATGAGCAGCTGTGGGAGGAATGATACAAAAGAGAAAATTCAAGATGAGCAGAATGTATGAAGCTACTATGGAGGAGCAAAATCAAGTGCCGTGGAGATGCATGATGAGTCGTAACCTGGCCAGACCTAGAGCCTTGTTTTTCATGTGGATGGCATGTCACGAAAAGATAGCAACAAAGGAAAGGCTGTGCAGATTTACTATTGTTCAGAGTGACATTTGCAGCATTTGTGAGAAGGCTGTTGAGGATCAAGAGCACTTATTCTTCACACGCAGCCAGACTAGGGAGATATGGAAGCAAGTTCTTTTTTGGGTAGAGGTTGACCATCAACCTTTATGCTGGAAAGATGAGCTTGAATGGGTTATAAAGACAGCTAAGAGAAAAGGATGGAAAGCAAGTGTTCTTAAACTTGCTTTTACTGAAACATGCTATGGTATTTGGAACTTTAGGAATGATAAAGTTTTTGGAAAAAAGACAAATAGTGGCATTGTAAATAACATCATAGATAGTATTTTTTATAGGGGGTGGCTTTCTAAAAAAGTCAGGCACCACATAGCAAAGTTGATGGTTTAGCATTATAGTTCTTGGGCTTTTGGGTGGTTGGACCTAGTTGGGTCACCTTGTATTCCTTGATTTTTGAATTAATAATATAATCTTTAATTCAAAAAAATAAATAAATAATTATATTTTTTTAATTTGAATGATCGGATCTAAACATCATATAATCATATAATATAATTTAAGACAGAAACAGTAGTACATAATATAGTTAATTTGATGAAAAATAGAATATTCTATTACAAATTCTTTGTATTTTTAATTGATGTGCAAAAATTTTAAAAGATAGTAATTTTGAAATGGATTATAGACCTAATAATTTCTCAGACTTCCAATTTTCCCTCTACACATCCCATCGTCTGTCATATCTGTCAGCTTATGACCCCACACTGCTCCAACCAGCCAGCCAGCGGCGCCATTTAGTCTTTACTTGGATTCCAAGTTCACCCACCTCCCTCTCTTTTTCTTTCTCTATCTAATCTCATCTTTCAAATATCACTCCACAATAACAAAACCCTCTTCTCATATTTTTATTCTCTCTTTACAATTAGAATCCTCTTCTACTCACATATCAAGAACTCAAAAACAACTAAAAAACACATAGCAAAAGAGAGAAAAACATGTTCTCAAACTTTCAACACCACCACCACCTTTTTCAAACCTCTCGTGAATGCCAAACATCAGAAGAAGATGACAGCCGAGGCAGCGGTGGGCCCGGCACAAAAACACCCCACAAACCTTTCTCCGCCGTAAGCGGAAGTAGCGACGGTGCTACAATAGAAATTGGCCGTAGGCCCAGAGGCCGTCCACCTGGGTCCAAGAACAAGCCCAAATCCCCTCTCATAATAACTCACGAGCCCGAGCCCGCGATGAGCCCACACATTCTCGAAATCCCTGAAGGTCGTGATATCGTTGAAGCAATATCCCGGTTCAGTAACAGAAGAAAAACCGGGCTATGTATATTAACCGGTTCAGGTACCGTCGCTAACGTTACACTCCGTCAACCTTCTGCTCCACCAGGCACCACCGTTATTTTCCACGGCCGTTTCAACATTCTCTCCATATCCGCCACCTTCTTGGTCCCGTCAGAATCTTCGCCATCCTCGCCGCAGATTCATAAAGAATTCTCGATCTCCCTTGCCGGACCTCAGGGTCAGATTATCGGAGGGTTTGTCGTTGGGAGGTTGTTAGCGGCTGGTACGGTGTTTGTGATTGCTGCTTCGTTTAATAAGCCTACTTATCATAGGCTACCTTTGGAAGAGGATGTTCAGAATAATACAGTTTCCGGCGGTTGTGATGAGAAGTCGCCGCCGTTGTTGTCCGGTGGTGAGTCGTGTATGTATAGCTGTCAACTTCCTTCTGATGTGATTTGGGCTCCAACGCCAAGAACGCATTTCTGAATTCTGTTGAATAAAATTTTTTTTGTTGCTATTTTTGTAATTTTTTTCATGGGTGGTGTTTGGTTTTAGTTGTGAGGGTTTTGTAGAAATTAACAATGTTTTAGTAAGTAAATTAGTTGTTAATTACTACTACTTGGATGGAATTTTATTTTAGTTTTTGGGTTTGTACTTGGATTTTTGTAATTGTTGAGTTACACTTAATTGAGAAGAAAGGCCTGATATGCTTTTCTGCCTGATATGTCTAATTTCTTACCAAATATTTTGGTGCACATTAAAGATAACTATATGGGTTACTTAATTAACTATTTAAAGTCAGTCAGTTTAATAAGTATAATGAACAATGAGTTAACATTAAGAGTATAGTATTTCAGTTTTTTCAATAATCAAGTATTGCAAATGGAGAGACTAAAAGGCTATTGTTTGGTAATTTGGTGGGCTACGGGTCATGCACTTCTAAAGCATTTTCAACTTGATGCATAGAAACTACTAGAATGGTTCGTCATTGAACTAGCTAACTTTGAATTATTGTATTTTAGATGACTTTGTCACTATCTCTCTTAATCATCATTCTCTTTCATCTAATGTCTATCTTCAAAATGAATTAAAGTCCTCAATATTACTTGTAGTAAAATCATCTAATTCTTTCTCGTGATATGTAAATTGTTAGAATAATTTAAAGTGTAACCAACTGAAAAAATAGTTCATTTTAAATAGAAATGTAGGTAGATAAATGATTTCTCTCTCAATTCTCCAACTTTATATCTCTCAATTCTCAACTTTATATCAAACTTCGAACAAGAGGAGAACATTGTTTTCTTTTTTTTTATTTGGTAAAATATTTCTTTACTATAATTCAAAATATTTTTAAATGAAAAAAATTAATATAAATTTTTTTAGCATATAATAATAAAAGTAATAAGAAATTCTACTTAAAAATTAAATTTAGATTTTTTCTCAAATATTTTTATAATATTTTTATAATATTTTCAACATTTTTAAAAAATAATTATTCCAAAATGCACATTAATTTTATAAAAATTAAATTTATATGCATAAAAATAAAATTTAATAATTTAAAAATATCAAAAATATTTATATTTAACTCAACCATAAAATTCGAGAAATTTTGTTCTAAAAAATTCATTTGTCTTTATACTATTTCTATTTGGTATTTTTAACCTCTTATCACCTAAGCCTATAGCTTTTTTAAAACATTTAATAATATATATTTTTTAAAACTGTATATTATTTTTATGATGATAGAAAAAATAACGATGCAGTTTATTTTTGGATTATCTCTATTAAATACTCATAAATGCGAACAAGAGTCCTCTATTAAATGCTCATAAATATAATTGAACTACAAGACTCTCATTCAAAAAAATATAACAATATTTCATACTTTAAATTAAATTTGAATTCATAACATTTGTTTGAGAGAAGAAATTAATTCTAATCTCATCTAAATAGTTTGAATTTATTGTTTGTGTTTAAAAGAAATGATGAGATTAATTTATTTTACACTCAATCTAGTATAAATAGTTCTTTTAAAAAAATCTAATCTAATACTATTTTTCTTAGCATATATAATTTAATATAATATTATTTTTTAAAGGCAGAAATCAAATATAATACTTGAATATATTGAAAGTGATTTAGAAAAGGCAGTCATATTTGTTTAGTTTGAAAAAGAAAAATACAATGAATATCCTACGTTAAACGACTAGAATGAACTTTTCTTTTTACAACCAAAATGAACCTTGCTAAATTTGGACAACTAGGGTTTCCAAAATAGATTCCATAGTGGGGTTTTGGCTGATTTAGAAAAAATGGAATTACTTCGGTTTGAAGAGATTGAGAGTGGAGAATATCTGTACACTGTGGTGATGCTTTGCTTTGCAGTGTAGCAGAGACCTGCTGAGATACTAGTATTATTGGATTGGAAGAAGATAATGCTGAGGTGACTAACAACATGCTATACTTGTCAGGTAAGTTGATTCATGATAATGTGACTAAGCTTTCTTGATTTGGAAAAGTGGACCACGTGTCTAGGGTTGGTTCTATTACATCACCTTTGATATTGATACGTTGCTTCTATCCACTTACCATCTTGTAATATGTGTTCGCTTCTGATGCCAAATTCAAAAATCCTTTCCCTATCTCTCTCACTTTCTATCTCTTTTCTTTTGTACTTTCTTTTGTCTCTTTTATGTATTATTACAACATCTCCAATAATGTTGAGGCTCAGATTCTCCAATAATGTTGTTTCTTTTAACTTAATTTTAATTTTACAAAATTAATCCTTAATTGGGACGAATGGAAAATAAGTAGTATCGATAAGAGTGAGTATTATGTTAACAAGACTATATGCACAACTATATTTTTTTTTGAAAGATATAGGAAGACACAAAATTTCAATTAGAAATTATTTTTATACAATTAATCCATCTATTTTTAATATTTGAAGGAACTAAAAAAAGGGGGTTTTACCACCGTCGTCAATATATTTTTAACCAAAGATTGTTGAAATTTTTCTCATGTGCGAACTTTATTGCAATCATTGTACACAAGAGTTCGGCCATGAGAGAATTGAATGTCCCTAAAAAAGAGGCAAAAGCTCCCAAAAATCTACCATCACTACTTCTAACAATTCCATTACAAGCTGATTTTCCAGAGGAAGAGATATAAGTACCATCACTATTAATTTTTATCCAATTCGTTGTAGGAAGTTTCTAAATCACCTCAACAATATTCAGAGCTTTGGAAGGCCGAATAAAAACCTTGAAATTCTTGAGAGTAACGAAATCGTGCATGTTCAAAAACTTGGTTGTTGTAGCCGAACTTCCAGCCAAGGAAACACTGTCCAATATAGAAGAAATAGATAGAGAAATATTAGAACTAGAATTTTGAAATCTAACCTTGTTTCTAGCCAACCATATGGTGTTTAAAGCAAAGATGATAGTGAAAATATTTATTATTTTACACTGCCCGTAATCAAATAATCTGCAAATTCTCCAAACATCAGACCAACCGAGAATGAAAGAAGAAAGATTGAATTTAATTCCTAACTAGAACTAGAGGTGAGAAAAAAATCTACATTCGAAGAAGAGGTGGAGGGAGCTTTATTTTGCATCATTGCACAAGTCACATCGAGAAGGGAAAGTGAAGTTTCTATTCTTTCATTGGTCATCGGTAGACACCTTGTTATGTAATAACTTCCAAACAAAGCAATATTTTGACTATGAAATTGATTTAGATCAAATCCAACGCCACCAATTCATCTGTAGACATTGGTCATCCGTAGACACCTTGTTATGTAATCACCTCTTCCGTGAGACAAAAAAGCAACTGATAAAGTGGATCCCCTTGTCGGATGCCTCTAGAGCAAGTAAAATACACACAAAGAACACCGTTGACAATAACGAACAACTGAGCAGAATGCATAAGATTTTTGATCTAGAAGCAAAAAATTTGGTTGGAACCAAAACTATGAAATACTTTCAATAGGAATTCCCAATTGAGCGGATCAAAAGCCTTAGTGTCAACCTTAAGCGCCACCTTACCACACCAGGTCTTAGAGTCAAGCAAATTGAACGCCTCTGATGCCAAACCAATGTAATCATGGATATGCCTACCTTTAATGAAACCCCGTTGCTCATTTGAAATAAGAAACGACATTATGGCAGCCAACCAGTTAGCTAAGATCTTTGTAATAATTTTAAACTTGAAGTTTAATACAGAAATAAGGCGATAAAGATCCAAAAAATCAGCTCCTTTAACTTTTGGAATGAGAATAATAGTTTGGAATTATATCCAGACAACACCTAACCATAATTAAAGAACTGAAGCACCCAACCAGAATGGAAGAACTGGAGCACCGCGTTAGAAACGTCATTCTCAATAATGTCCCAATATGTTTGGAAGAACACCATACTAAAACCATCAGGCCCTGGGGCACACTGCTTTTATTTAGATTGAAAACAACTACCAGGATTTCTGCTAAAGAAGGTGTGACCGTCAAAATTAACTTAATACAGAGAGCCTTTAGATGTATTTGGGGATTGGATCTCATGTATTTTCTTGTAGGGTAATTCTTATGTGATGTGAATGTTTAAGATGAATTATGATTCCTTTTGAGTGGTTGAACGATGACTATTATGGTCAATCCAGAACAATTTTATCCAAGCCCTTGTTTATGTATGACAATGCAAGGGTTTATCATATTTTCCTTGTCCGTTGACCATTCTTTTCAGATGCTATAGGAGGTCTGTCATACCCCAATTTTTGACCTATGATACCACATCATATCATTCACATATGCATTATTACCTCACTAACAATTTCAGAACAATTATATCGTGTGTGTACTCCTTAAGCCAAATTAGGGTTTTGAACAAAATTTTCATCTGTTCAAGATATGATCAATTAGGGTTTGAGTCTCCACTCACCTCAAATGACCTATCTTCATAAATCATCAACATTTGATCTTCAAATTCCCACAATTTCCTCAAAATCTATCTTGAATCAAGGGTTTTGATCAAGGATGGTGTATCATTGACTTTTTTCTCAATGAATGGCCTAATTGTTTGGAGATTGATCTTAAATTCATCAATGCAACCTCTTGACATAATTTCTTGGTTCAAAACATTCAAAATATCATGATTGATCATCAGAGAAATTCTAAATGATCTGATAAAAATTCAACTATTCAGAAAAGTCAAGCTTTGACTTTTGATCAACTTTTTCAAATCCAAATTTTTTCAATCATCTAATCATTTCAAATTATCCATCATGATCATAAAAAATCAAAATGTGTGAAAACGTCAATAAAAAGTCAAGATTTGAAAGTGTTAAAAACATGATTTTTCATCACTTTCATGACCATTTTTGACCTAAATCCATTTTAATTCAAGAAAAACTCAAAACATGAAAGTTGTATATCTTGTTACAAGCTTTTCAAAATTTCCAAGAACTTGGAAAAACATTTTGTGTATCTAAGGTTTTAAAATTGAAACATAATGATCCATAACCATAAATTATAGGTCATTTTTCAAGATTATAAGTCATTTTTTGCAAATTTCTTCCTTCTAGAAAGTCTTGTCATCAAATTAGATAGAATTTGAAAGATAAATATTAGATGAGAGTGATTAAGAGAAGGATAAGATCAACTTGAAATTTTAACCATGGTTAAAAAAAAGATTCCATGTGCATTTATGACAAAAATGTCTTTCTTGCCCTTTAAGGCAAGTTGTTAAATTTCAAGCCAGTCCTTGCCATTGCTATCCAAACTTCTTTGCCTATAAATAGAGGTCTATACTTCACTCTCAAATCACACCAAAGCATCATAAACCAAACTTTCCTTCTTTCTTTCTTGTTTCTTAAGTTTCAAGTTTCTAAATTGGAGAAATTGCAAAACTACAAGCCTTGCAACTTTTGAGCAATCTTAGGCTTCAAATACTTTCTAAACATCATTAGAAATTTGTTAGAATCCTCAAGCTATCCCAAAAACAAGCCAAACTCAGAAATCACTTTCCAATTCCATAAACATGCATTTTGAGCCATAACTTGTCATCTTCAATTTCACTCGTGCTCTTCACTTGCTAATCATTTAGACATCACCTATATACCATATAGAAGTGATTCATACCATCAAACCACTTTTGTAACTCAAAATTCATCACCTCCATACTCAACTTGCTCAAGTTGTAGTTGGACTTGGGTAGGAAGTTCTAGAAGGTTTCAATCCAAGCTAAGCACATCCACACGTTCCTTGAGGTCCAGTGGAGCTATAAGAATCATCAAAACTCGATTGGAAACACTCTAAGCAAGAATTCAATTTCTGCTCATAAGAGGTCAGTTGCTCAACGTTGAACTTTGTAATTTTTGCCTTCCAGTTTAAAAATTGCTTGGCCATTTTGTTTCTGCACCTACACTGGTCATAAACCTTCAATCAATTTCACAAATCATGGTCCATACACGATTTCATATTGATTTGTTAGAAATCATCAAAATGCAACTAGAAACACTCTAAGCAAGGATTCGATTTCTGCTCATAAGAGGTAAGTTGCTCAACTTTGAACTTTGTAATTTCTGCCTTCCAGTTTAAAAATTGCTTGGCCATTTTGTTTCTGCACCTACACTGATCATAAACCCTCAATCAATTTCACAAATCATGATCCATACATGATTTCATATTGATTTGTTAGAATTAGGGTTCATCTGAGTTTATGCGAAATTAATCATCTTAAGCTCAAAATTAATGCAATTAATCATCACCATCGTGTTCCTGGACTCCAAACAAGCAATTTTTATTTTTACATCATCCAATTTCATGGAGAAACGAAGGAGATATGAATTGATGAAGATTGGAGGTTGAAGATGAAGTTGCGCGTGTTTTTTTGATTTTCATAAAATTCAAAAACTAATTTTATCTGTTATTTAATCATTGTTGTTTTATTCACGTATGTATTACCACCCCAGTGGTTGCCAGCACGCCTCTAAGTCATTCCTTACCATAAGGCCCAGGGTTCGAATCCCCCTGGGACCTTTTTATTTTTTCACATTTTTCACTTGTTTTCATAACCATTTCCAAACTGATTTTCAAATATAATTCAATGAATGCATGTAGATAACAAGCCACGCATGTGGCCCAGTGGTATTTCTTTTCACCTTTGAGATCAAGGTCATGGGTTCAAACCCTTCCAAGGCCAAAACAAATTTTTACCACTTGTTTTCTTCACATTTTTTTGTCAAACTTCAACATTTTCAAAAACCACTCAAAACTTCTCATTTTGAGATGATTTTTTGCGCACTTGTCATTTAATATATCTATTTTATGATTATGTCAAAAAAATCCAAAAATATTTTCTTTTTGATATATTTTTATCAGGTTAAAAATGAGACATTTTAAAGTATTTTTAATACTTTTCAAAAATGTTTTCTTTCCGATTTTCAAACCTAATCTTTTTCAAAACTTCTTGTGAATATTCTTCACTTTTCAAAATCATATTCAAAACTTTCAAAAACATTTCAATTGACTTACACACCTCTTTTCCAAGATCGATTCAAATTTGAAAATACAAACCGAACTAGGTTTTTCCTCGAAAATCTTTCGAATTCAAAATCAAATTGATCATGGGCCTCTCTCACGGTTTAAGTCCCAACCCTTTTTATGTACATATTTACTTCCTTGTACATATCCACCCTTTTGTGTACATATTCAATTCCTTGTACATATTCAATCATCTTTGTAAATATTCAAGTATAACAAACTTCATTCGTTTGTTTTCATCCGCTTGTTTATACATTGATTCCATTGATATTAAGAGGAGCATTATTTCCGGTGAAACAACTCTTAAACCAATGGGCCTTCCTTAAGGTGTAAGTCCCAACTCCTTTATAGATATCCAAGTATACTATCTTATCCGCTTGTTTTAAACACTTGTTTATATTTTCACACATCATTTGTATATATTCAAGTCACACTTGCTTTAATTTCTTGTTTTATACACTTGTTTATATATTTCCTTCATAAACTCTTGTGAATTCACACACACTTTATCACATATATTTGTTCATATACTTGTTCATTTATAACACAACAACTAGTATAACAACTAGGTACCCCATAGCCTCCTCTTAAGCTTTGTACAAGATAACTCATTTGTTGAGTTAGCCTCCCCTTGGGCTTCGTACAAAAGAACTCCCCTGTTGAGTTAGCTTCCCTTTGGGCTTCGTACAAAAGAACTCCCTCGTAGAGTTTAGCCTTCTCTTGGGCATCATATAAGAAAGAGATCTGGAAATATCTAACAACCTCCTATTGGGATTCCAATACAAAGAATCACCTTCGCTAGGATAGAACCCTAAGAGTATGTTTTCCCGGTGAAATCACTCTTGAATCCTAATAGGATGGTTTCCCGGTGAAATCACTCTTAAAGCCGAGCTAGCCATACCCTATAGCTTCCTCTTGAGCTTCATACAAGGACCCTCGATGTCCCTCGAAATGCCTCCTCTTGGGCTCATAATACAAGGACCCTCCATGACCCTCGCAATGCCTTCTTTTGGGCTTACAATACAAGGACCCACAGGCTTCTAAAAAGCATTCCCCTAATCAATAATCAATTTCTCCTAGAGATTTAGACATGTATCGGAAGAAGTATCTCATCTATAACATCACATACAAATCAAACTTTTTCCTCAAAACAAACACTTTTTCAAACATTTTTTTTCAAACACAACATCTTCACTTGTAAATGGCAACGCTTGTACACTCAAGCAAAATGCCCAATGCTTACAATGAAATATTCAAACATTTTTCAAAAATCTTTCTTAACTTGTAAGTGGTAACGCTTGTACACTCAAGCAAAACACCTAATACTTACAATGAAAGATTTAATCAATCAACCTTTCAAAAATGTATGTGATGAAATAGATTAGATACATTTTTCATTAAGATGACATTTGTCTTTGTCTCTTAAAATCACCCTTTGCTTCCACTAGCATAAGTGGGAACTACGATTGCTCTAACTTTCTCAACCTCCCTTTGAGAATACGTAGGCACAAGGTCTCATCCTTGGCGAGCATACTTATTTCTCCCTCAAACTAAACAAACCTTAGTACTCTTAGATCCGAGCTACAGATGCTCTGATTCCCACTAGGGGATATGTATGCAGAGGATCCCAATGATCTTTGCGAGCATAATAATAACAAAACTTAGGATCCTGCCTAACCTACCTTTCTTAAAACCCAAAGGAGAAACTTTCCCTAAATAGAGTAGAAAATAAAACACACAAACATACAAAAATATGAATAAAAAAGTTCCTATAGAAAACTATAGATATATAGGGTGCTAATACCTTCCCTTTAAATAACCAACCCCCTTACCCTGGTTTATCCCCAATGTGTTGCGTCTAGTTCACGCTAGTCGCATCGCATATCATTATTTATTTAGGGTATTTCAGCTTTCCCCTTTTCCATCTTCTTTTCTTGTTTGGAAACAATAAAGCTTGATGCTCGCGGCATCTTTTAAAACAAAAAAAATCAAAAGAGTAAATGGTTTTGAGCCTGAGATTCGAATTCTGATTCGATTCCCTCGTTCGTCACTTTTTACCGCACACAAGGTCAAGAGAAGGATTTACAGTTTCTTGAGAATGCAAGCCTTTAATTCCCCACACTTTAAATATCTTTTCAAAGGTACCCTCATAATTACCCTTAGGAACTGTAACACTTAAGTGTTATGTGTAAGTGACTTTAAGCGTAAATACAATATATTATGTAACCCCCCGATTATTAATTTAATTATTTGGTTGTGTTGTACCCCAAAATTTTCCCTCCTACCTTTGAAGAGAAGTTATTCAAGATACATTCTCATGCTCAAGGTTTGAGCAGATGAAGACCCCTCATAACCAATGGACATCCAACTAGGGTTTGACTTTGCTCAAAAGGAAATTAAACTTCCAAGGCCTCAAGTGGAATTCATGGTGTATTATATGTCTCAAAATATCTCCATGTCAAATTTCAAGTCTCACAGTGTAAGTCTGCTCAGTCAATTGCTCAGATGATTGAAAATTAGTTGTATTGGACCAAAAGTCAAATGTAGTCAACATATAGTCAAACTTCATCATTTTTTGTCAACATCAAGATTTTGAAGTTATATTCATCATTTGATCAAGGGCTGATCATGATTCATCAAGAAAACTCAAGATTCATCAAAAAGTCAAAAGTTACTAAATTAGGGTTTTCTTAAGGAGAAGTCAGTTGAACTTTGACCAAGCTTAACTTTCACATACTTCATCAGAAATTCCTCAACCAAATATCATTTTAAAGGAAATTCAATTCTTTACAACTTTGCATCTAATAGGCGTTTCCCAAAAAATGCTTCATTTGAGAGATATGGGCCAAGACATTATAGGTCCTTTCAAAAGTCAACAAAAAATTATCTTTTCTCAAAGAAGTGTACATGAACATGGAAGCTTCAAATGAGATGAAACAAAAGAGAGGTTTTAGAGGACATTTTAAGCTTTCTAAAAAGTCCAAGATCATCCTCAAATATTGAGAATTGAGCAAGATATGATTGGTGCAAGTTTGACAATTTTGAGAAAATGTATGAAGTGAATATTGAGAAATCTTGAAAATTTGTCAAATGGGCCTATGTTTTAAGGTTTGAAACATGTTTACAACATTGTCAAAGACCTCTAAACCCATCCATGCATTATCTTAATATTTATTTTATTATTTATTATTTTTATTCATTTAAATTTAAATTTAATTAAATAAAATATAAGAATAATGCATGATGCGTGTAAGGCCTTAGATCTAAGTTGCTTGAGGTCCAACAAGCCCAAAATAGCTGGCAAAAATGCACAAGAAGTGATTGGAGAAGATTGGGCATGATTGGAATATTTTTAATTTTGATTTCCAATCAAATATTTTCCCATCAATGCAATATATTTCCTTCACAATTCTTGACCTAATTTGTTCTTCTATATGTACACAACAAAATCAGAAGCCAAGGACACAGATTGCTTCTCTAAAAAACTCTAGGAAAATTCACAAAAAAATTCAAAGTTTAGGGCAAACACAAAACCTATTCTCCACCCCAGTTTCAATCCAAACCAAACACTCTATCATCATCCTGAGGTTCCTAGGAGGCGATCCAAGCACTCATACAAGCTCGAAGCAAGCCAGAACTCTTCCTCTCAACTGCACCGGTTTGCCAAAACTTCTTGAATTTAAATTTTTTGTTTCATGGCATATTAATTGATTCTAAGCATATATATGTGTTTGTACTTATGTATGAAGTTGTTTAAAATCATTACTTTTGAGTTTTGACGCAGAAACGAGAATACACCATTATTAGGGCACAAAGCTTCTACTTCTTCGTATCCCAATTTACAGGACGTTTCAGGCCAAACAACTACCACTACTGAACTCGCAGGGGTCAATTTAGAGGGGGTAGCCTTGATCTTAGGTTCCAGTTTTGCTTATTTTGCAGGTTTGATTTTTGAGCAACCGGAGACGATGACCGGAGCCACCGTACCTGGTGGTTTGACCGACGTGGAAGAAAACGTGGCAGAGGAAAGTAATATGATTGGTCTATTCAAATCCCTTGGTCCCACCAGCGCGCGTTTATCTTAATTCTGATTTTTTGAAATTGATTTTTCACATATATATTTATGGTTGTGGTTAAATACACGGATGTATCACCACCCTAGTGGTTCAACATCCCCATCAGGTCGTGGGTTCGATCCCGACCTTTTGCTATTTTTTCTAAATTTTCTTATTCGTGCAGGACTTTATATATATATTTTCACGGTCAGTGTATTAACACCACATGCCCATGGCCTAGTGGTAATGTTTTGTGCCAATAACCCCAAGGGCTATTCCTATTTTTTAAGCACTTATTTCTTTTCTTTTCTATTTTCTTTTCCAATTTTCTTTTAATTTAATTTCTTTTCATAATTCATTTTAACTATTTCAAAAAAAAAAATCCTAAAAATTATTTTAATTTTAGTTTTGGGTTAATTGATTAATTAATTAATTTTTGACTTAAAATTTGTTTCAATTTAATCAATTTTAATTTTATTTTCATAATTAATTAGTAATTAATTTATAATTACTTTTTTTCATTAGAATTAAAATCACAAAAAATACAAAAATATGTTTTCTTTTAATACTTAGGGTATTAGAATATTTTCACTTTTGTTGAATAATTTTTCTCTTTATTTATTTTTGCTTTTGCCTTTTAAATTCTAGAAAATGATGTATAGGTTGGATGATTATTTTTGTAATAGCATAGCTTTAATTTCCTCGCGTTTTTCTGATTATGTAACTGCTTACAGGATGTAATATTTATGACTTTAATTTCTCGCATTTTATTATTAAGTAACTGCCCCAAATCCATGTAATCGTCTTAGGTTTAAAATCCTGCATTTTATTTTTCTTACATATATTAACTGTTTAGATGTATGCTATTAGGATTGTATGGCAAGACTAAAACCAACATAGAAAACCCTAAATTCAAGATAAATATTTGAATCAACACACTCTTTTCACACTTGCACCCTTAGGGCATCCTCTCTTGTTACCTTATAAACATGGTCATGTCCCTCGAACGTAGGGATATCTTAGAAAAATTGCCTACGAATAACATCATCATAGTCCCTTCGATATAAAGATCATAGTCCCTCGATGACCCTCCGAGTTGCCTACGAATATATGATCTTGTCTCTCGATTGTTGCCTACGAAAAATGATAATAGTCCCTTCGAATTACTAAGGTATCCTTACAATGTTGCCTTCAATGACCATACGATGACTCTACGCATGTCCATTCATATCCAATGGATGGGGCTATCTACCAACTAATGGTATGGATAACACTATCCCTAAAGAAGAAGGAAAATAACAAGAACAACCTTTGAGTGGGTAAATAACTCTTAATTGCTTGCTCATCAACTTAAATCATTTTTACACCTTATATTTTCAAACAATTCGTATACATTCTTGAGGACTGATACAAGAATATTATAAAGTTAAAGTCAAAATATTTTTCAAACAAATCACACACAAAAGCAAGTTTTCAAAAGTGACCTAAACAATTAAGATCCCGTAGATAACTACGGATGAAAAGGGTGCTAACACTTTCCCTTTTCATAAGTTACCCCCCGAACTCAAAATCTATCAAAGGCATTTCCTGTTCTTTTCACGTTTCCTTATTGGATAAAAGAAAAGTCGGTGGAGACTCTTGCTAACCGCAACATTTGCTATAAAACGCGAAACAACTAAGTCAATTCTCCCACCGTATTACAGAACTGGAGACTCTGCTGGAGAGATATACCTAAAGAGGGGTTACCTTAGGGTTTAAGATCACTTTACTTGCTTTTATTGTTTGCTTTGTCTGATTTACTTTATGGGTTTCTTGCTTGGGTAATTATACTAGTGAGGATCCTACACCCGGATCCAGGTTTCCTTAGGTAAGTAGCAATAGATCATCGAGACTGTACGGCGTAGACTGACACGGTTAAAATGATGGTTACGGTTAGTGTGACGCTTTGGTTGTCCTGATGTTCCTTAAGTTCAGTTAAGGAAAACATTTGGCTTCTGCGTGGTGTCATCAGAACTAAACATACTTTTAGAACTCTAATTGACCCATCTTGGCCATTAGAAGGTAGCAAGATAGCCGGATTTGGTGCAGTCCGAAGTTGGTTGATACTTGATGGGTAAATTCTGCAAGTGCACGGAAATATCGAAGTAATATAAAAGATTGTCGAACCACAAACACCAATGTCAACCTACTGTAATATATCGTTACTTTTTAAAGCTAAAGCTAATGAATAATTGGATTTTAGGGAAAACTAAGAACTAAAACTGAAATAAATGAACTTAGAAAATAATACTAAAGTGAGGTCGGGATATGATTTCCGCGTTCCTAAAGGATTAATAGAAAATGGGTACTAATTACGACTATAACTTAGTTTCGTAGAATATCTTATCTTAAAGACTCCGCCTCACGCTCTCGCGGTATTAACTAAAGTCATACTTCCAATCCCAAGATTTTGCTCTGGACTCTCATGTTAAATAAACTCGTAAAATGTATTAGATTTGGAAACTAAAACCAAAATAAATATTCATAAATCTATTATTTGCCAGTCTCGCGACGTTCTCACACGGACTCAAGACTATTTAGCCAGACATGGAATCAAGTGTAAACAAACTAAACATAACGATTGCAATTAAGAATAGCATAGTATTTAAATTAAACAAATGAAATAATAAAAATAAGGAATGCGATAAAGAGGAACCTGTAAGAAATAAATGAAATTGAAATTGAATTTGAAATAAATTTCGCATACATCAACAAGAACTGAATTTAGAATATGCCATCATGCTTAATAACTCTCCTCAACCTCATTATAACTCTCTTCAACCTTATTATCACTCTCCTTAGGATTTTCAATTTGTTTTTCTCTACTGGTTGTTATAACATACACATTCTCCTCAGGGGAGGGTCCTAGAGGTGTTTGTGAAAGCATGGAGATTTGGGCCTCAAATGCTTCGTTGTGAGTCACTAGGGACTCAACCGCATTGTTCAGCTGCCTAAGAGTTTCATTATTGTCTAAACTTTGTTTTATTACCTCTTCATTGTGGATAGTTTGTGTCTCTATAAAGTGCTCCATCGTAGATTCTAGCATAGAGTGAGTTAACGTCGCATCGAAATCCTCCATTGATGTTTCGAGGTTGAAATTATAAGATTCTTGCAGTTCCTCAAAGTGAGTTAGCGTTACATTTTATGTCTCCACAAAGCGCTCCATCTTCATTGTTTCTAATCTAGAGCGAGTTAGTGTCGCAGTCATATCCTCCATTAATGCGACGAGAGTGGAATTCTGGTATTCTTGCGACTCCTCAAAATATTGGATGTGTTGATTGTAGAGGAAATTTGGTTGAAGATAAGTTAGCGTCGCATTGTAATCCTCCAATGATGATTCGAGATCAGATCTTTGGTATTCTTGCGACTCCTCAAAATGATGCGATTGATAGTTGTAGAGGTCATTTGGGTGAGAGTGAGTTGGTGACGCATTGAAATTCTCCATCAATATTTCGAGGTCAGATTTATGGGATTCTCGGTAATCCTCAAAATATTGGGGTTGGGGTTGTAGAACAAGTTTGATTGATACATAATTATAGAAATAAGAGTGCCTTAGCCTATAGGGTGTAATAACAGATTAACAATATTGACTGTTGGTCCCCGGCAACGGCGCCAAAAACTTGATCGGTAAATTCCGCTAGTGCACGAAAATATCGAAGTAATATAAAAGATTGTTGAACCACAAAGACTAATGTCAACCTACTGTAATCTATCGTTGCTTTGTAAAGCTAAGGCTAATGAATATTTGATTTAGGGGAAACTAATAACTAAAACTGAAATAAATGAACTTAGCAAATAATACTAAATCGAGGTCGGGATATGATTTCCGCGTTCCTGGAGGACTTATAGAAAACGGGTACTAATTACGACTATAGAATATACCAACTTAAAGACTCGCCCCACGCTCTCGCAGTGTCGGCTCTAACCTTAATTGATTTCTCACTCTCGTGATAAAATCGTGTTAAATAACATCTCACTCTCATGACAAAGCTATTTAAATTAGACTTGGAAATTAAAACCAAAACAGAATTTTAATCATAAGTTCGTACCTATTATTTTCTACTGAGTCTCGTCGGTAACGACGGTCCTCATACACCGGACTCTAAACTATTTAGATAAATATAGAATCAAATGAAAACGACATAAACATTGTAAATATAATCAATGACAACATGCTTAAACAATTATAGAATGCGATAATAAGAATAGCAATGATAATAATAATAAAGCGGTAAAATGAAGAACTTGTAAATGCAGAAAATGAAAACAAAGAAAACTTGAATTAAAATAATCCCGACAAATTTAAATCTGATACATAAATTAAACGATAGAAATAAATCCTAAAACCAACTTGGTAATAGCCCCCCGTTGTGGAGAACTATTACTTTTACATTCGAAGAAAAAGCTATGAATGAAAAATGGTGGAAAATGGACGAGAGAGGAAGAGAGAGTGCCTTTGTCGTCAACTATTTATATAATTTTTTCTGGAGAAAAACTAGGAGTAATTGCCTCATGGAGTGAGTATTACGGGAGACTTGGCTAATAAGAAAATATAGGAGCTTCATGTAACCTTCCTTGCCGTTCGCAACAAGTAAGGAGAAAAAGTCTCCTTCAAAAGTGTGACGTTCGTCATAAAAATAGGAGTGGCCCTGGGCATGTGTGTCGATCAGCACGCTTGGTGAGAGAGGGGGTGTGACGATCGTCACATCTTTGTGGTGGGCCACGCGTTTTGGCTTCATCTTGGGTTTCTTCTTGGGCCTTATGTCTTTTCTTTTATATTTTATGAATTTTTTACTTTATTTCTTCTCATTTTTACTCTTTTTCTCAAGCAAGCCTTATAAACATTAAATTCCTGAAATACATTAAAATACCATTGTAATACTAACATAAAGCAACATAATTAAAATAAAATAGAGACATAATATATGTAAATTAAGCCAAATATGTGATACATTTTCGTGTTATCATGTCCTAAGAGTATTGATTGTTGGGAAAGACTGGGTATTTGGCCTAGTTTGCACCCTTTGATCCTTAACGACGGATACTTTACATCGGTCATCTTGTCTTTTCTCGAAACAATTACTCAAGAACACCAGGCTATTTTTTTTATGTCATTGTGAAGCATTTAGAAAAACAGAAACAACCATCTTTGGAATCACACAAATGACTCAGCGGTTGATATTTTTCTCAGAGCCACGCATTGCTTGTTAGATTGGAAAGAAGCGCAACAGGTCCGAGGTAATAACAACAATTCCTCCAATGTAGGCACCTCAATCAAGTGGATTAAACCCGTTGTGGATCGTTTAAAATGCAAAGTTGATGCTTCTTTTTCTCAAGATAAGGTAGGTATAGGTGCTTGTATTAGGGATGCTGATGGGTGTTTTGTTACTGCTAGAACCGAGTGCTTTTCACCAATCACTGATGATGATACTGGGGACACTTTGGGTCTGTTATTTGCTATTAAATGGGTTCACAGCCTCGGTCTTGATAATATGGATTTCGAGATGGATGTTAAATGTGTGGTGGATATTGGTAACAGCCTGAACCCAACTCATCAGATTTTGGTGCGATTATGCGTAAATGTAATTGCTTACTATCTCTTTTTTTATGAACTCTTCAGTCATGTTCACTAGGAGACAAGTCAATGTTATGGCTCATGCTTTGGCACGGGCGACTTTATCTTATATTGGTTTTCATATTTTTACCGACATATCGACTTGTATTTTGAATATTTTAATTAATGATATGATTTGAATCTTTTCTATCAAAAAAAAATCCTAATAATCAATATTTCACATTAATTTTTAAACTAATCATGTTTCAAGAAAGAAAAAAAAATTAAAATAGAGATGCAAATGCGGTTGGCGCATGCAATTTTATGCAATGCTTGTTGTCAAGCTAATTTTGTTGGTGTATGCTTCGTAAGTTTAAGAGAAGACACTATCAACCCTAACGCATGCATAGAAAAAATAAATGGCGCCTCTTCTTAGGCTAGCATGCATGTGTTACGAGTGATGATATTTGCTCTTAAATTTTTTAAAATATGCGGTAGTAGAATTGGTATAACAACACTGCATGTGCCAGAAGTTATGGCAGGTTAGTGTAAAATTAGGTGTATGCGCCAACATCATTGATGCCTCCACTTTGATTCGCAATTATTTTGTTTGAAATATGATTAGTTTAAAAATTAATGAGAAATTGATGTATTTTTTCTAAAGTTTGATTATGTTTAAAAGAAATCGTAAGTTGTGCTACACAAGTTAAAGAACTATATATAGAATATTCACTTTAAAAATTGTTCATTTAACTTTTAAAAAATTACAAGATTATACTATTTGATCATTAATTTCTACTTTTTAAATATTTAACCTGTGCTTATAAGTTATTGCGAAAAGAACAATGCTAGTTGAATATCAATTCCTGGGAAAAATTTAGATATTTAATGATATTCAACTATATTTAAAAATGAAAAAAAATTTCCAACCTTAGAGTGTGATTTATTGAGTTTGTCATTTTTATGTCGAAATAGGTTGCTCGATAGAAATAAGGTAGTGTATATTAATCCAGTGTGTGTCGAATTGTGTAGTTGTCAAAATTTCGAAGGAGTGTGCCTCAACATATATTTCAACTTAGGCCTATTTTTGTAGTTACAAATTATTTATTTTGGGCTTTTGTGTTTTGGGTTTTGGTTTAGAGAGCAAGTAAACCTAAGACTATAAATAAGGAGTAACCCCTATTCTTGTAATCACTTGAAAATTATAGTTGAAAAATAAAGAATATTTACAGTTTGTGATCAGAGAGAAACTTTGCAGATATTCATCTTCTTCCCCTATTTTGTTCAAACCCTAATCCTCTTCTTCCAAATTACATTTCCTTTCTTCTTTGTTGTTAATTGTTGCACAAAACCATCTTGCAATCAGGCTAGTTGAATCACTCAAGTGAAGAGTGAAGAACAACAGGAATTTGATCTGCGTGATTGAATCTTGTTCATCAAGATTAATTCGAAATTTTCTATATATTTGGTGTAATTCTAACATCTGGTATTTAGAGCACTGTTTACAAGATTTGTGGGAAGCGAAACTCAATGGCAATGAATCGTCTGAATGGGCATTTTTTGGCGAGTCTCTCAATTTATAAGGGATAAAATTATGAGAATTGGTGTAAACAAATGAAAGTTGTTTTTGTTATAAAGATATTTGGGATCTTGTGAAGGAATCAGTGTCACCGCTTAAAGAAGATGCGACAGATGAAGGAAAGGCTCCACACAAATAATCGAAGAAGAATAATTATAAATTTGCTCTCTTTATAATTCATCAAGGTGTTGACCCAGATAATTTTGAAAAACTAAGTGATGTTGAATCAGCGAAAAAAGCTTGGGAAATTCTGGAGAAATCGTTTAGAGGTGCTGAAAAGGCGAAAATTTGAGGTTCCAAACTCATAAAGTAACGTATGAATTACTTCATATAGAAGAAAGTGAAAGCATAACTGATTTCTTCACTAGGGTTACAAAATTAGTGAATCAAATCAAGGTATGTGGAGAAATGCTCACAACAAGATAAATTTTCTCAAAGATGTTGAGGTCACTGACTCCAAAGTTCGACCATGTGGTAGTATCCATAGAAGAGTCGAAATATTTCTTGACATTAACAAAGGAAGAATTTCAAGGGATGCTCGAATCTCATGAATAAAGAATGGTTGAAAGAGTTGTAGGCAAATTAAAGAGTGATGTGGCTCTGCAAGCGCAATCAACAAGAGAAAAGAAAGGAAAAAGAAAGTGGTTCGACAACAAAGGTAGAGGAGTCTACAACAATTTGGCTGATAGAAAAAACCATCGAGAAAGAAATTTGTCGAACCAAAGAAGATCCTTGTACCAAAGCAACCAAAGAGCTGGTGCTGCAAGTAGAGGAAAAAGTGGTATCTAAAACCTGAAAAAGAGTCACATTCAGTGTTTCAATTGTCAAAAGTATGACCATTATTATATTGATCATCCAGAAAAACAAAAGAATAAAGAAAGTGATGCAAAGTTTGCAAAACATGAAGAAAAAGAGATGATGTTGGTGGTTACAATGAGAGATGAAGAGAGATTCAAGGATCAATAGTACTTGGACTCAGGATTTTCATCACACATGTCTGGAAGGAAATATATGTTTTTCAACATAAACCCCTCGGTGAAGAAAATGGTAAAATTTGCAAATGACAATACTTTGGAAACTGGAGATATTGACAATATTCTGATTGAGAAGAAAGATGGCAAAAGGTTAGTAATTTCCAATCTATTGTACATACCAGACATAAAAATTAATTTGCTCAATATATGGCAGTTGATCAAAAGGAACTATAAAGTGCCGATTAAAGACAAGTTTATGAGAGTTCTCGACTCAAGAGGAAGGTTAATCTTGAAGGCTAGTATGGCTCAAATTAGAACCTTCAAGATTGAACTTAATGTGATTGAGCACAAGTGCCTTGCGACTGCAGCTAGAAGGGATGAATGGATATTGAACTATAGACTTGGCCATCTCAACTTCAAAGACATCAGAGATTTGAAAAGAAGAAATATGGTCTTAGGATTACCAAAAATAAATATTCTAAATGAAGTATGTGAGGAATGTGTGCAAGTGAAGAAACATAAGAATAACTTCTGCAAGGATGCAAGAAGCAAGTCTAAAGCAATTTTTGAAGTCATATACTCTGATGTATGTGGACCAATCCAGGTGGATTCAAGTGGGGGTAATATATACTTTGTCACTTTCTTAGATGATTTTATTCGAAAATTGTGAACTTACTTGATCAAGAAGAAAAGTGAAGTGATTGAGTTATTTTCCAACTTTAAATCTATGATCGAAAGACAAAGTGGTCAATAGCTCAAGATTCTCAGGACTGATGGTGGAGAATATGTGTCAAAATATTTTGACATGTTATATGAGAAAAAAATGGATTGTGCATGAGGTGGTGTCACCCTACACTCCACAACAGAATGGAACTTCATAAAGGAAAAAATTAAATCATCATGAATATGGTGAGAAGTACATTGAACGGCAAGCATTTACCTAAAGAGTTTTGGGGTGAAGTTGTGTTGACTACAACATATATCCTGAATAAATGTCCTACAAAGAAGCTAGAAGGAATCACGCCAGAAGAATGTTGGTTTGGTGTCAATCTTAGCTTGAGTCATTTGAAGGTATTTGGATTTATAACACATAAACGTGTTCCAGATCAGTTGAGAATAAAACTTGATGACAAGTCAATTCAAATCATCCTAATATGCTAATATTCGACTAGAGGATACAAGTTGATTGACCCAATAAATAAGCAAGTAGTGATCATCAGGGACGTGATCTTAAATGAGCTCAGGGAATGAGATTGGACTAGAAATGTAAAGAAGGATTTAGTGATAATCTTATGTGAAGAACCAACAACTGAAGTCAAAAGAAAAGTTCAACCAAAAGAAGTTATAGGTCAAGCAAGTCCAAGAAGACCTCAAAATATAATACACGTGCCTACAAGGTTGTAGGAAAGTGTGATTACATTAGATGATGTGATCTATAATGAAGGTGTGCTGGGATACTGTGATTTCTATGCAAATGTTGAACCAGTTAATGCAATTGAGGTATTAAAAAAAGTTGTCAATGAAGAACTTGAGTTCATCGAAGTCAACAATAATTGGTCATTTGTCAAATTGCCTCAAGGCAAGAAGGAAATTGATGTGAAGTGGGTATACAAGATGAAGTTGAATTCCAAAGGGGAGTAACTCGACATAAGGCAAGACTTTTGGCGAAAGGATTTCTTCATAAAGAAGGAAACGGCTTCGATGAAGCTTTTGCACTTGTTTTGTAGGATCAAAACATTTAGGTTTGTTGTTGGTCTAGAAAACATGAACAATTGGCACGTATGTCATATGGATGTGAAATATGCATTCCTAAATTACCCCTTATTTGAAAAGTTCTATGTTGCGCAACCAGTTGGATTTGTGAAACAAGGAAAAGAAAAAAGGTGGACATGCTGCATAAAGTCCTGTATGGAGTCAAACAAGCTCCAAAAGCTTGGAATGAGAATATTGAAAGTCTCTTAGGTGAGAAGGAATTTTAGAATTGCGCAGGTGAGTATGGAGTATATGCAAGAAGAAGCAAAAGTAGATTTCTTATATTGTGTCTCTATGTCAATGACTTATTGATAATAGGTAGCTGCAAGAAAGAGATAGAAGATGTCAAAGGTGATTTTAGCAAGGAGTTTGAAATGTCTGATCTGGGCAATATTTCATACTTCCTTGGCATCGAATTCTACAAGAGTAGTAGAGGATTAATGATGCATCAAAGAAGATATGCTAGTGAGATACTCAAGATATTTTAGATGGAAGACTGCAACTTAACTTCGACACCTACTGAACCAAGACTGTAACTATTTAAAGACTTAGATGAAGATGGTGTCAACCCAATACAGTATAGAAGACTTATTAGGTTATTAAGATACTTTTGTCACACAATGCCTGATTTAGCATACACTATGGGTATGGTGAGTAGATTCATGCAGAAGCCAAAGGTATCACATCTAGCAGCGATGAAAAGGATACTAAGGTATCTCAAAGGGGCTCTCGATTATGGCATTTTATTTCCCGCATCTGATGAAGGAAAATAATGCAAACTAGTGGGATACACCAACTCAAGTTGGTATAGCAATGATGAGGATCTAAAATCCACAGTTGGTTATGTGTTTATGCATATGGTGCACCAGTTGCTTAGATTTAGAGAAAAGAACCAATAGTAGCAATATCATTGTGTGAAGCATAATACATAACTTCTTCTCTTTGTGCATGTCAAGCAACATGGGTGGTCAATTTGGTCAAAGAGATAACAGGAAAGAATCATGGAGAAATTACCATTAAAATCAACATATCAGCTATCAATATGGCAAAGAATCCTATAACATATGGCAGAAGCAAACACATCGATATAAGGATCAATTATATTCCAGAGCAGGTAGCAAATGAAAAGTTAAACTTTGAACACTGCAGGACTGAGAATAAGATTATAGACATCTTAACGAAAGGAGTACAAGTCGAAGTTATAAATGTAGATATCTCACACACAATGAATTTGATGGTGTGTTGAATTTGTAATTCCTTGTGTCGAAGCAGGTTGCTCGATAGAAACAAGGTAGTGTCGATTTAGCCTAGTGTTTGTCAAATTATGTAATTGTTGAAATGTCGAAGGAGTGTTCCTCGACAGAGATTTCGTCGTAGGTATATTTTTGTAGTTAACATAATTATGTATTTTGGGATTTTGTGTTATTGGCTTTGCTTAGGGAGAAAGCAAATCTAAAACTATAAATAGAGAGTAACCCCTATTGTTGTAATCACTTGAACATTGGATTTTCAAAATAAAGAATATTCACAGTTTATGAGCAGAGAAAAACTCTGAAGATACTAATCTTTTCCCCCCATTTTGTTCAAACCATAATCCTCTTCTACCCAATTATATTTTATTTCTTCTCCATTGTTAATTGTTACGCAGAATCATCTTACAATCAGGTTGGTTGAATCACTCAAGTGAATAGTGAAGAACAAGATAAATTCGATCAGAATTCGGAATTCTCCTTAAATTTGGTGTAATTCCATCACACCTTTGAAAACTCAAAATTGTCCTCAGATATTTTCGAAAATGCATAGATTCACCTTAAATCACATCATCCTTTGTATCATCCTTCGTAAATCAAACAGCCACCTCATTATTGTCAAAAATTAATTCAAAGATGCACCAGTGAAAATATCCTTAAGTGCATTTTATGATTTAAACATCTGTATTTCGAATAATATGAGGTGTTTTCATATATGCATCTCTAAATATGCTATAATATTTTTGCTCACTCATTTTGCAGTTATTTTGTAAAAAAACAATGTTCGGTGGTGCATCTAAAAAAATTACATTTTTTACTGTGGTTTTAGAAAACCTACAAAGATAAAAAAAAAAAAAAACTCATTTTTTCTAAATATTAAAACTTCTTGATCCAAAGTTTGCTCATCTTATCCCAAGTTTGTGTGGTCTTGTACTATTAAAAGTGTTATGCTTTAGTAGTTGGCACACATCTCACATATCTCTACTTATTGTTTTTATAACTCAGCTAAATCAAACCAGTATTTTCAAAATTAAGTAGAAAGAGTCACTTACAAAATATTGTGATAAATTTGGGGAATTTATTTTCCGATCTAGTGATGTTCTTCTAGGTCTCTCGTGAAAAACTCAAAATACCCCAAACTTCACAAATGCACCTACGAAAGTACTGTATTGTACAATAACAGATGACTCTGCATGCACATCTGCGAATTAACCCATAATTTATCAAAAACGGGGTGACTTCATATGTGCATCTGCGAAGTAACCCATAATTCCTCATTGTGCAAGTGCACTTGCCAAGTCTGTGACTTATTTTAACAAAACAAACATAATATACCCCCGAATCCCTTTTCTATCAAAACACCAAATTTTCTCACTTTCTACTCCAAACTCTAACATTTCTACTACCCAAACTCACTAATTTTTTTCCATCTCTCCATTTTAACTCATTCCAAGTCATCCTAAATCATCTCCAAGCTTTTAAATTTGTGTAAATTTTCTACAATTTATTTTGATTCACAATGCAATCTTGTAATAGTTTATTAGGTTAGTTTGTAAAAATTACATTGTGTATGTTGGTGTTAGAATAGGTAAATATAGTTGTTTGGGTGACAAAATTGAGTTTTGGGTCTGCACCAGGCGTCTACATCTCACGTGCATGAGCAGGTACCTGATGAGCCAAAGGTGGCAGAAGAGTTCGCGGTGCCTGAGAGGGATGAGGTACCCGGGGATGTTAAGTTATCTGAGCAGGCAAAGTAGGACTATCCGGGAGGACCAGTTGACACCTCCCTCTTAATTTACTATCATGATCGTATCGCTCGCCATGTTTGAGAAGGACACGTATATTTTTCGTTACACTTTTCATTTTATATTTTTACTCTAAAATACAATTGTAACAATTATTACTTTTTTGTTTCAGTAACGATTGCCTATAAAGCATGTGAATCACTCCTGAATTTTTTTTTTAAGTTGTTCATGCCAAGGGCTCAATGTTTCCATGGTGTTGTGATGGGATCCGATCTTTCTGGATTATGTACATGTTACAACACTATAAACCATGCATGCAGGGGGCTTTTATTGAGAGGTTGCACAAAGATACGTCGTCTTTCCACTTTCCTGTCGGGGAGATGACCATAACCCTTGAGATGTTACCTGCTTGCTCCACCTACCTATCACAGGTAGGTTACTTAACCATCACAAGATATCACGAGCTGAGGCGGTTGAGTGGATGGTTGAGTATCTGGGAGTTAATCCATATAGGGCACATGGTGAGGAGCACCTGGTTGCAACATCAAGTTCCCAGGAAGAAGGTGACGGTGTTTTTATTCGGTATCACCGAGACTGTACTCTGCGGTGTTACTAGATGTTCTTGATCGGCACGTTCGTCTTTATGGACAAAAGTGGGACATATACCGATGTGACTTACCTGCGGTATTTTATGGACCTAACTACAGTTCGTGAGTGGAACTGGGGGGCATTGTTTTGGTATACCTCTACCAGAATTTGAATGAAGCTTCAAATTGGAGGTCAAGGGCGCCGATTGGCTCATGCACACTCCTCACGGTACCTTTCATTTTAACTATTAACTTTAATTTGTTTTGATTAATTTGTACTTACATATTGTTATTATTTTCGCAGAGCTGGATAATATCACATTTTTATCGCATTCATGGTTTCGAACCAGATGAGAATTATACTAAATGGTGCCAAGTATATTCTCCACAAAAGAAACCATAATGTGGGGCCGTACCGGGTCTCGATCGTACCAATCATGATAAGATCAATTGGACATCGTTTGAAGATTACAGGGAGGTTGTGGCATTCGATCTCATCTCTTTATACTCGAGGTGGCTAGCATGTGGGTCGAATATTATAGTTAGGTATCTTCCGGAGTAGTGTAGATGATACTTAAATCTCCTTTTTAAGCTGCTCCCGACACCATGGTACGGCGATCTTAGAGTTGGCATTGTGTAGAGGGTTACGTGACATAGTTCTTTAACGTGTCACGCCTTCTCATGACATCGGATGGTCCTGGACGTCCACCTAGACCAGCTCATGAGGAGCTCTTGGAGAACGAGTAGATCGAGGATGGTCATGCCATTGATTTGTTGTCGATCTGTCAGTGGATCCGCCTACTTGGGCAGGAGGCGTTGGATAGAATTATCAAGACGAACGGTACTGAGATGATTGCCATAGTTGAGAGAATGGTCAGTGAGGCATCCAGTGCATTTCAGTATTGTAGACAAAGGAGGACGCGGGGAGTTAGGATTAAGCATACGTAGTAGCCTATGTTATGTTTTATTTATTGTTGCTGTAATATTTTGATTGTACTTACTTTTCGAACAATTTATGTATATTATTATGTATGAGCATCTATTTTGACCATATTCTTATGTTTGTTTTATATTTTCAATCAGATCATAAAATATTTGTCCGATTATTAAATAGTAGAACTGGTGTTGTTTTAAACAAAAATGACACAAACAGAAAAAGTTTTGCAAGTACATTATTGAAGTCACCTCACAACAGACTTGCGAGACAACCTCTAAATATGTAAAAAAGAAAATGGTTCTTCACATGTGCATCTGCAAAACCTCTAAGAGATGTCTTTGCAAATGCACTTTTGAAAGGTATTTTTGAATTTTAAGTGGTGAAAACTAGCACCATGTAAAGAGAAATTCCCTGAATTTGAAGTGCCCACAAAATTATACTTCCGAATAAGTGCTCTTTACCACCAGCTATGGGAAGATCAACCCGCCTTTCCTTTGAAAAGAATACTACCGTTAAATTTTGGATAATAGAAGATATTTTAGATGATGAGTGTAAATTTTGGATAATAGAAGATATTTTAAATGATGAGTGTTACTCAAACACTTTTTTAAACAGCTTATGCGACACTGGAAATACAAGCATATTGGATATGTGCATATAATCAAAGAAATAACATTTTTTTACTCAAATTCAAATAGTATCTCATATACACATAAAAAGAAAATGAAAAATAATTCAAATGAGAAATAGACTTCGGCAACAAAAAAAATCCGTATTGTAAACAGCAGTGAAATGAATTAACTGGGCAAGAAAAGCTTATTACCAGAACATGTCTCTTTGAAGTCAATGAAGCAAATATAATAATACAACATCGCAATTTGGTAATCCTACATTAAACTGTCAGTTTACAGACAGTTAAAAGCATCTTATAAAATATATATATAAACAACTAATCTTTCAAGCAATAAACACAGGAATATGCATTTTTAAAATCAACATGTATACGAGTCCAAACAAAAAATCAAGCTATAAACTGCTCCAAAAAAATAATTAACCAGCAAAAGCAAGAAATGTAAAGCCTCCCCCATTATTATTTATTAATTAGGGGCTCCCAACCTTTGTATTGTACTCAAATATTTCAATCAGTTCTTTCTCTTGCCTTTCTATATGATACACCAGAATTTATATAACTAAAATGATTGGATCCTGCTCTCTCAAAAGAATCCCTCTCCCTAAAACTATTACTACTCCTACCTGTATCTAACTTCCTATGCTCTATACTTAAATTATGATTATGATGCAAATGAGAAACACATCCCTCACTAACCGGTCTCCTCCTATACAAAAGACTGTCCGTCTCCCCCCTTGAACTCGTGGAGGAAGTAACACCCCCGCCTCGTCCTGAGTTACCAAAAATATAATCCGCAAATTCGTCGGTACCTGTTGAATCACCAGTGCTATCTGTGCTGCAAGAACATTCATCAGAATTGTTGCTGAGGAGGGATGAATTATCACTTGATGAGTCTTCTTCCATGATACTTTTCATGCGATGAAACTTTGAATGGATAGTTTCTAAGGCAGGTAGATCATATGGAGAGACTGAATTAGTCATGTATTCAGCAGAATCAGAATGTGAAGATGAATGTTTGTGTTTCGTTGCGATGGTTTTTCCATGGACTTTGCCTTTTGAATCTGACACTATCATGTCTCTGATTAATCTTGGAGCCCTAGGTGAGCACCTGCAAGGTGATTCCAGTTAGATGTGCCGTAAAAAAACAAATTTAAAAAAACACTCAAGATATAGATAAAACAGGATATCAGTTACCACCCTGAAAAATTATGATATAGAACAGATGAGTTACCTTGCATACAAAAGCATGTATGCACCTTTTGTTAAGACTGTTTGCAATTCAACAGGCGTCACCTATAGGACAAATGTAGAGATGGTTAAATGAGTTCAAGGTAACAGCTTCAGTGTAAATATCAGCAGATAAAACAAAATTATCATAAACACTGGCTTTATATGAAGAAAAAAAATCCATAAACACGTCTTGGGTCCAACATTGGTATTCTGGGTATAATTGTATAATTAGTAAATCTTGTCATGGAATTTGGACTAGATCTAACGCAGCCTTAAAAGCAAAGGTAATTAACGGTTCGAACGGTTGGACTTGTGTCCAGTTCAATTGAGCCTCAATCTCATTATTTCTCATACACAAAACAGATGGAAAAAAAACAGACTGAAAACCTTTGGTTTGGCCGATTTAACTTTCTGGACTGTATTTTGGTTTTCAATGTGGAACTTCACAAAACCTGCTGAATTTTGTTTTAACTGATAATTATTTCTCATACACAAAAACGATGAAAAAACCAGACTGAAAACCATTGGTTTGGTCAATTTAACATATCCACCTCATCAACATATCCACCAACACAGCCCCAACAACCCCCATCAACAATTTTTAAAATCTAAACCATAAAATTGGTAAGCTTATTCTTCACAATAATAGGTGAGAAGATAGCTAAAAGAAGTACTACTATTTTGTAATTTGAAGACTACTAAAAAATGTGCAAGACTAAACAAAAGCATACTAGTGTGTTGTATGTGACTAAAAGAGTGATGATATTTTCTACTGTACTTGAATTTTAAATTCTTCAAAAGTCATAAAGATAAACAGTAACTTTTTGTTATTATTTTTAATATACTGTATGAAAATTTTAAGATAAACCTAATTATTATCACCGGTTCGACCCCGACCGGACTTTTATACCTAGAACCAGTACCCTACACCAGTTCAATGTTTGTTTTCGGCTCTAAGTATTTTGCTAAAAACTAGTTCGTAAAGTAGGAAGTCCCTCCACTTTATAGCACTAAACTTTTGGTCATATGCCTATATGTCAAGTCCATGTGGGAGTAAACATAAGCCTTTACACCCACCAGCATAAAAGATGCTCGAGGCTACGATGAAAGCAATCCAACATAGCCACAATAAAGGTGGCCTACAGATTTAATGATCATAAAATCAGGTTGTATTGGATAACTGCAGCTTAAAATCTCAACTTATAAGCTTGATAAGACGGGCCACTAACTAAAAGAAAGCATAAATTCACATATTCGCATAAATACAACCAAAATATTTATATGCAAATAAATGGAAATGGACACATACCACACTGTCATCAACCTTGAACCAACTGTTTTGGAAATTCTTCACATAGGACACATAGTGACCTGAAAAAGCAGCATTCATGGTATCCAAGTGTACGACAACTCCATACAGCCGGTATATAGCCAAATCACTAGACCCACTCATGAAAGGTGCCAAGTCAAGTATTTCAGGAAACCGAATTGGCTTATTGAGCTTCCCATATTTTCCAGACTGCGACACATGTAACTGAGTATTAAATATGCATACAATATATGTGATAAAATAGTTTCCTTGCATTTAACATATATACCCGAAATCTCTTCAATGCAATTGTAAGAACATTAGGTGCCTCTGAAACTGCCATTTGCTTTTTTGCCTTCTCATAAGATTTACATCTGTTTAACATGAAAGCAGACTATCAGTAATAAGTATTAGAAATGTATATACAGTAAAGAGTTTAGAGAAGAGAGAGAAAATTTGTTGTAACTGAATTTGATAATGATCAATTGTTAGTTACATCTCTGTTTCTACAGAGTTTATATAGTAACACTGTGCAGTCTAAACTTATCTAGTTTAGCTGCTATCCTTATCTCTTCTATACTTAGCTTTTATATGCTACTCTAATGTTACTCTAATAATAAGAAAACTCCTTCAATAACCAAAAAAATTGAAAGACAAAACTTGAACAAGCATGCCAAAGGTTTCAACAATAAACACATCAAAAATCATAAAAAGAAAGCAAGTGGAAGACAACAATCATTAAACAAGAATACATGGGGAAGGAAACGATTTAATCAAAACACAAGTGCTAAATTTCACCTTCCAATTAAATTGATCGGCACTATCCAGATATACAGCGTATGAATTTACTCCTCGCAAAAAATTAGATCATGAACAAGCATTTTAAACCTCGTTTAAGATTTTGATACATGCCATACAATGAATGTAGGTCATGAACAAGCATTTTAAACCTTAGAAAGATATTTTTTATAGAATAATATTTTTAAGATGTTTGTTATATTATATCTATATTTTCTATACATAAGATAAGCTCCTTTTTCAACTCAAATCATTTAAAAATAGTGTTTGGTCTAAATTCTTCTTTTCAAAAGAAGACAAATTTCCAAATATCAAATGTATCAAGCCCGTCATCTTCCTTGATCCATTTAAAATTTCAAAATTAGATTCCCTCTAATTTTTGGGACCAAATATGGACAAGACTAAACATCTGTTTTTAGCCAGCTTATATGTAGGCCTGGTTAAAAGCTAATAGAGAGACATAAATATCACACCAAAATCTAAAACTGTAAGCACCCAATATATTAGTTCAGCTTCTATAGTCATTAAGCACGAGTAAGATATGATAATATTGAAAATTTCTGAAAAGGGTCCTACCTTGCACAGTGGTACTTGTTTTCTCCATCCAGAGTCTCAGTGCTTGTAAACTGTCGAAGAGCCTCCTCCAGGGATGTTATCTCCCCTTCTATCTCAACAGTCAAATCCATCATCCTTTCTTGACGCTCAGATTTCCCTCCACATTTCATGCATTTAATCTGCCAACATACCATCAGTATTATTCCATTGACTGCCTTGCGATCAGTGAATGCTAGTTTAATTACAGGAATAATAGTATTATCTATTTCGAAAACAAGTCAACACTGTATTGCACCTATTAGTTGGAGATTTATAAAACTATAACAGGTGGATGCATTATACGTATTATTTTTTCGAATAGGGAGACAAATAAAGATTACCTTTGATCGTAGGTAGCCTCCAAATGTAAGACCAACTAAATTAGTTTGCTCTTTTAACGCGTCTGATGCATCAACCCCACATTCCATAACGCAGACAGATTGCATTGTTTCAACCACATGTCTGTACATATTCATTCACTAACGTAAGATATAACAAGAATTCCAAAATATCAATTTACACTAATTAAAAGACGAAAACCACACCTTAGAAATTCATGTGCATCTTCTTCTCTTCCATTACCAAGTTGACATCCAATATTCTGTAGTTGAGAGACTATACCTATAGGCGAGAGAGGAGATTTTGTGTCTTTTGACTTCAAAATCAAACTTTCAAACTCACAAGTGAAACACCATTTTTTATTCACACCTGAATTTGTCATGAGAAATTAACAAAAGGGAACAATTACACTAATAGTAATCATTAGCTAAGTGCTGATTTAAATATAAAACTGTGATTGCATACATACATGATTTAGAATGAAGTCCTTGAAGTAAATATGCAGTCAAGGGTGGAGTAAGAACCAAGCACTGGAGTACAGCATTTGCAAAACAGCTGCATAATGGTAGTAAAATTATGAAAATGAAAAAGTAAATCCTAAAAATATAAAAATTTGAGTGTGTGGGCATGTGTGTGTATATAATGCAATAATTATCTATTTCTCATGACAAGTTATTTCAAATTACCTGTTTCCACAATTTGTAAGACCGAACGGTTGGAAATCCACTTTGTTCCAGTTATAAAGCTTGACAAACAGATCATATGGAAAAAGACCCTGCCGCAATAGTTAACCGTGTAAGAAAAACATTTCTTTAAGGCCCAAAAAATATAAAAGAATTGGTTCAAAAATAACCTTGTCACTGTATTTTCCAGCAACATCACTCCCAACATCTATTGGAAAATGCTTAGTCAAATCTGATCCTCTAAACTGATCAATGACTTTCATAACAGATGTTTTAAGGCCATCCTCAGAATTTGGAGAACTGTTAGTAGTCTGAGACGAGTTAGCAGCATTGGAATGGGTAATATTGTTCATACATTTTGAACTGTAATGTAAATGCTCATCTTCAGGTCTAGAAACTAACTTCGTTTCAGCAGATCTCAAGCTACTTCTGGGGTCAATCACAACATGATTCGATACATTAGAGCCAACAGTGTGCAAGTTATGGATGCTTGAGGCATCAGCACGACGTGAAGAATCAAGATCTTCATTCTCGAAAGATGCGGATCCTTCATTTTGCATATTTTTCCCAACATTAGAGTGAGATGGAAGAGGGTCACCAAAAGAGATATCTTTTGTCTCTTCTAAATCAAGAGTGCAATTCCAAAATCCAGAAGACACTTTAGAAGGCTCCGCTGTTCCCCCTCTCTGCACCATCGGACCAGAACTATCATTTGATGCGAGCTTACTCTCTTCTTTACCAAAACTAGGTCTGGCAGAATCAACCAAATGAGCAAACTTAGGCGACAATGGGATGGTTGCACCAATGCTATTACCATTTGATGTGTTGCCAGAGATGTCAAAAGTGTGGTCAGTAGAAATATGTCCCTCGGAACGCTCATTCTCATTTGAGATGATACTCTCACAAACAGATGAATCATCAGACGATTCATTAGCACCAGTGGAAGCAGAGAATCCAGAAAAAGAGTTGCATGACAATTCAGAATTAGAGTCTACAATGTTCTCCTCTACAAGAGAATCAACTCTTGCCTTATCATTCCCTTCACATGAGGTTTTAGAACGTTTTATATCTGGCAAAGGGGGTTTCTCAGAGGGTTTTGCAACCTTTGTGCTTTCAATCCAAGATTTCTTGTCATTGATTCCACTATAGTCTGGCTCGGCTACCTTCTTATTCACAACCCTTACCAGATCATCAGTGTGGCGAGCTTCGGTGGGAGGATGGCAATCGTCTTTGTGACCTCGACGCCAATGTGCAATTTGGCACTTACCAGAACTGAAATGCAAGAGAAATAACGGTATTAAACTAGGACTTTCTAATTTTATTAAAAGTTACGAAGTTAGAAAAGTTGCAGAGGAAAAGCAATGAAATGAAAAAACTCAGTAATATGAATTGAAGTGTCACAGCCAGTCAAAACCAATCAACAAATTATGCAAGAAAACAAAACCCTGCCACTAACAGACAATCTATATTAAAAAGACAGGTCACAACTCACTAATGCGAAAATCAAGGAATCGTATTACAATGCTTTAACATCAGAAGAAAAATCTGAAGAGAACCTATTTTCAAGAGTTCTATTTCTATACGAAACAAAAGACAATTCCAACCACAGTTCTATGAGCAAAGGAAAAGCTCCAACATAATTACACTAAACTACACTAACAATATCATTAAGCTATAGAAAGGAACAGCCAATTGATTTTTGACCATTCTTGAAACTCGAATTGGCTAGGCCTGTAGGTTATAGGTGGCCATCAAGTGGATGAGAGAAATTGCCATAGAGAATGTTATTTTTGAGATGGACTAAAAGCTCAGGATGATGGAATGAAGCACGTGTGTAAGGATGCTACAAAAATTAGGGTCACATCAAGGAGTGTAGGGGGTAAAGGTATATGGTAAGGAGATTCAATGTTACCTTTTTTTTTTCTATTCATAGATAAACATACTCAACCTGCTATGCTAAGATTTATGGAATGAAGCACATGTGCGAGGATGCTACAAAAATCAGGGCAACAGCAAGGAGTGTATGGAGGTTACTTTCTTTTTCTTGTTTCAACTCTCATGTGGAATTTACTAGGAGGCAAGCCAACACTACTGCTCATTACTTAACAAAGGCGACCATTACCAATGTGTGCACTCAAATTTTACAATGATATTCATATCTCAGTTAATAAATTTATGTGTTACTACTTTACCCCAATGTCATTGAGCTATAGGTGGAAAAAAATTTAACATGTAATCGATAAGTTAAATCCTAATCCTAATAGTACTACCACAACCAATGTTGTCGACATGTGTAGTTCTCTTAGCACCATTAAGGAACAAAAATCCAAGTTTCCAACATAACCATAACAGATTTTCCCAAAACAAAACAAAAACCCATAAAGTACATAAATTTCCATACAAAGAATAACCTCTATCAATACAAAAATTTCAAAAACATTACCTAGAGATATACACATTCATGTTGGTCAACGGACATTAACCAACATCAATGACCCCTTAGATTTTTCTTTTATTTGCTAACATAGGCATTATCTTTCTAATCTTTCAAGAAAAAAAAAAGTATATCCAAAATTTAAACCCTTGGAAAACTAACATAAGCTATTATCTTTATAATATTTGTTCATTACAAAAAATAACCTAGAGATATATAAAATTTTAGTGGAATGGAGCCCATGTGTGAGGATGCTACAAAAATCAGGGCCACATCAAGGAGTGTATGGGGGTTACTTTATTTTTCTTGTTACAACTCTCATGCGAAATTTACTAGGAGGCAAGCCAACCCTGCTCATTACTTAACAAAGGCAGCCATTACTAATATTTGCACTCATTTTACAATGATATCTACATCTCTAACATATATTGATCCTTTGATATTTTACTAAAATGTATTAGATTTTAAGTAAAAAAGTAAAACTGTTCTCTAAATTGAACATTGATCACAGTCAGAATCAAAGTAAAAGGGGCCAGAGGAATTCAAACCAAGACTCCACAAAAACAACACCTAAACCAAGAAATCATTAGGTAAAACACCATAAAAACTTGTCCTCAAAATTAAAACCCTTAATTGAGTAAAACAAGCAAGAAGACAAAAAACTTACCAATAATGAACAGCTTTGCACCTTGCACACCGGTTAGTGGTGGGAGTGAAACACACTACACATTGACTGCTCTTGGCAACCGAAACATCTCCGTTTGGATTCAATTTCGCAGCAGCTTGTGGATGATTCAAAGCTGAAACGGCACCGTTTGGATACGAATTTGCAGCAACATACCGATACGAATTGGAATTTGCAGCAACATACTGATACGAATTGGAATTGGCATCATCGTAATGATACGAAGCTGCCGCCTCACGCTCCGCCCTAGCAGACTCCTCCGCCGCGAGAATTAACAGCCTCTTAATCTCCTCCGCCCTCTCCGCCGACCGCCGACACTTATAACGTATCACAAATCCAATCACCGGGAAAACCACGCAAAATAAAACAACGATGAGCAGAGAATAAAACCCTAGATCCACTGTAACACGCATTTATCCAGTAAAAGTAAGAAAAAAAGTATAATCCGCCGTAATACGGCGGCGACGGTGACGATCACGGTAGGGATTAGTCGGAAACTTAACGGAATCGAAGAATCGTGTTAGATTACCAAAGAAGTGAAAGTTTGAAGATGAGAGTGAGATATGCATGTGTAGCTCGCATACACACGTGCGAATTTAAAAAGTTGAATAAGAGAGTGTTTAGAAATTAGAATTAGAATTGCGACGAAGAAGAGGGTGAAATTGAAACGAACTTTGATGAGAATTTGAAACGACACTATTGGGTTGTTCTTGCGGTTGCGTTGGGAAAGGGGGAGAGAAAAAGAAAAATTAGGTTTTTATTATTTACTTTTTAGGTTTTTAGTGATTTATTTAGTTTAACCGGTATTTTAGGATTAATGGAACGCACAGAGTAATAAATAAAATAATAAATGTTTAATTAAATGTGAATAAAGAAAGAGGGTTGGTTACGGAATTTAAGAAATTGAGGATGGAAGGAAAAGAATCTTGATTTCCCTCGAAGGAATTGTCTCATATTCGGATTACTTTGGGAGTTTAGAATCGTGTTCTGGGTCCCTTGTACACGTATCGTGAGAATTTTAAAAAATTACTGTGTCATTGATGGTTTTTGGGAATGTAATATTCTTATATTTGTTTTAAGTTTTAAAAAAATATTATAATTTTTTTTCAAAAATATTGTTTATCTATAATTCTTCTATTATTATTTTAAATATCTATTTGATCTAAATTCATTATCATGATGACAATTTTAGACATAATTTTAATCCTAATTGTGATGTATCGTTATATTAGAATCTCAATATTTAGACTATTTTCAATAATTTTATTATTCAACACATATTTTTTTATTTAATAATTCAATGGTCATTTAATTTTTACTTATTATAATAATTTTGTTTAATAAAATTTATTATCTTA
Source organism: Vicia sativa (assembly GCA_021764765.1). Lineage (NCBI taxonomy): Eukaryota > Viridiplantae > Streptophyta > Magnoliopsida > Fabales > Fabaceae > Vicia > Vicia sativa. Next base: position 185,073,314 of record CM038795.1, read on the forward strand.
TTCTACTACCTTTTACAATACACTAAAAATTTAAATAATCACAACAACTAATAAGATTTTACAAAATATGTGGTTATCAGTCCCTTCTCATTTAACATGTTGAATCTTTTCAACATCAATTAATTCACATCATTTTCAACACCTCGTTCAACACTCAATTGCAAATATTCAACTATTAAATAATTTATACATAGTCTTATATAACATAATGTTAAAATTTAGGATTAAATAGCTTTTACCCCCTGCCAAATAGGCGTGTTTTGATTTTGTCCCTTAAAAAAAATTGTTGGGCAGACCTTACCAAATAAAGATTCTCACTGTTTACCCCCTGACCACAAAATTGACCTAATACCACCAGTAGTTGTCCTACGTGTCAGTTAGCTTATTAAAAAATGGAAAAGCATTTCCACCTGGAAAATAAGGATTTACTTGAAAACCAAATTTTGACCTACCCCCCTGGAAAACACAAAGCAAGCAGACGAAGAAACATGGCAAGGGTGAAGAAAATGTAGAACACGAAGAAGAAGAAGACGACGACGCCATCAATCCAGACGACGACGGCGACGACAACACAGACGACTACTATGACGGCGACAGCGACGTAGAATAAACTCTTCTTCAGTCTTGTTTTCCATCATGGAGGGGAGTTTGTTTGCATGAATGATGGGCATATGATTTACAGGGGAGGTGTCACCACATTAGTAAGTAACCTTCATGTTGATACGTTTACTATGGATAGCGTTAGGAAGATGTTGAATGGGTGGGGTTTCAATGAAGGAACATATAGGGTCTGGACTAAGATTATTGAAATTGATTCCAACCATTTCCAGGTCAGGAAAGACGATGATTGTTACGATTTGGCTGCATTTTCTTGTGCCAATGAGGTTGAGGGTCACATTTTTGTTGAGCATGATGTAATAGATACTTCAGTGTCAGTAGTAAGTCCCAGATGTGTGAATGAAACAGTTGAGATGGATAATTGGGATGAAGATGGAGTAGAAGGGTTAGGAGATAGTGAGGATGAACGTGCCACTGGGTTGATGGATGGGTTTGAAGAGATTGACGTTATTGTACCAATTAGAGAAGCACCCTCCATGGGTGATTTCATGAGAGATTCAAAAAAAAATGGAAGATGATGAGGAATATGTAAGTGATGAGTTGGATAGCTCAGACCCTGATATGTCAGATGAGGAGAAAGTACCAGAGTTTGTAAAGTTTAAGAAGGAGCATTTTAATAAGAATTTTAAATTTCAGTGAGGTATGGAATTCAATTGTCTTGATGAGTTTCGAGCAGCAATACGTGAGTGGTCAGTATTAAATGGTAGGGAGATAAAGTTTGTGAAAAACGAGAGCTATAGGGTAAGGGTAGAATGTAGGGTCAAATGTGGCTTTTTAATACTTTGTTCAAAAGTGGGCCACAAGCACACTTATTCTATAAAAACGATAGTTGACAAACACACATGTGCTAGGGTTCTAGATAACAAATCTGCAAGCTCAAGTTGGGTGGCTAAAGTTGTGGTTAAAAAGATGCAAACATGTGGCAGTGTTAGGATTACTGACATAATTCAAGACATGAGGCAAAAAAAATCTGTTGGCATCACTGTGGCTAGGGCATGGAAGGCAAAGCTCATAGCAAAGAAGATTCTATAGGGAGATGCAGAGAAGCAGTATGCTAATTTAAGGAGGTATGCTGCTGAGTTACATAGAGTTAATCATGGGAATACTGTCAGTATTACTGTCAACAGACCAAATCCATCCATACAACCAAGGTTTGGGGCTTTTTATTTCTGTTTTGATGGTTGCAAAAAGGGATTCACTAATGGTTGCAGACCCTTTATTGGGGTAGATAGTTGTCATCTGAAAACGAATTATGGGGGTCAGCTGCTAATTGTTGTGGGTAGGGACCCTAATAACCAGTATTTTCCTTTAGCATTTGGGGTAGTTGAAATAGAAACAAAGGAGACATGGAGATGGTTTATTGACCCGTTAATGGGAGACATTGGGCTGGACAGAAGATATGTTTTTATATCTGATCAACAAAAGGTTAGTGATTTTACCTATATCTGTTTGTAGAAATTCCCTGGTATTTATGTACTTATTTGAGTTTATTTTTACAGGGACTAGTTGCTGTTTTTGAGGAGATGAATGACAGGGTAGAACATAGGTTATGCTTGAGGCATCTGTATGCAAAAAAAATTTAAAAAAATTGGTGGGAGAGCATTGATTAGAGACTTGATGATGGGGGCTGCAAAGGCAACATACTATCAAGGATGGTTGACAAAGATGAATGAGCTAAAAGAAGTTGACCCAAAGGCATGGAGTTGGCTTATGGGAGTTCCTCCCAAAAGTTGGTGTAAGCATGCTTTCAGTTTTTATCCAAAGTGTGATGTTCTTATGAATAACATTTCTGAGTCTTTCAATGCAACAATACTAGCTACTAGGGATAAACCAATTATGACCATGTCAGAATGGATTAGGAAATATTTAATGAATAGGTGCTCCACTTCTGCATTGAAACTGGAAAAATGGCCACACAAGGTGATGCCCATTCTTAGGAAAAGACTAGATAATGAGGTTGTTATGAGTGCCCATTGGCTGTCTACTTGGGCAATGAATGAACAATTTCAGGTCACACATTTGTTCAATACTCAAGAATTTATTGTTGATATTTCCAAAAGGTCATGTAGTTGTAACTTCTGGGAATTGGTTGGCATTCCTTGTAGGCATGATGTAGCAGCATTAGGTTTTAGACAACAAAACCCTGAGGATTTTGTTGACGAGTGTTATTCTAGAGAAAAGTATAAATTGTGTTATGGCTTTGCTGTTAGTCCCATTAATGGGCAGGATATGTGGCTTGAAGTAGAATCAGATGAGTTGTTGCCACCAATGTTTAAAAAAGGTCTTGGGAGGCATAGAAAGCTAAGGATTAGGGAGAGTGGTGAAGAAGGCGCAAGAAAAAGATTGCCAGGTGTGTCTTACAGATGCACAACATGTGACAAATTTGGTCACAACGCACAGTCATGTAAAAGCACCACTCAGGATCCAAATGCTCTCAAACGAAAGGTATAATATATATGTCATTTAAGTGTCTAGTTGTCAATATTTCCAGATAACTGTATTTATGTTGTGTTTTGATAGAAAAAAGCGAAGACACAACAAACTGATGCAAATGAAGATGGAGCCACCCAATCTGCTGCAACTGAAACTCATGCCACCCAGACTGCTGCAAGTCAAACTGCTGCCACCAATACTGCTGCATCTCAAAATGCTACAGCTCCAAATGCTACAGCTCAGATGGATTACTTTGATGGCATCACTGATGACATTATTTCAACCCTACCAGACATCTCCACATCTCAGGTGGCTTATGAAGAAAGCAAACCTACCAAACCTGCAAAAAAAGAGGTGAAACCATTGAGAAGGAGATCTAGTGAGAGAATCAAGATAAACTGGTTTAAAAAATCAAAACCATTCACAGGGCCTGGATCAAACAGTGACCAACTTATGTCTTTGATAGATGAAGAACAAGAAAGAGGTTCACAAAGAGCAAAGAAGAAGCTTAGAAAATAGAATGTTATCACCCTATGTATTGTCTCATGTATTGTATAATATTTTGTGACTTTATGACTTTTAGATATTTTAAATATCACCCTATGTAATATCCACAACATATTGTGAAAGGCTTATGCCCAATGCTATGTAATGCATTATTTTGTTTGTCATTATTATGCCTTCTTTATGTCAATTCGTATGCCTTCTTTATGTCAATTCTTATGCCTTTTTCCTATCAAATCTTGTGTGAATAATGCATATGTACTTATATGACATGCATAAAAGTGGTCAAAATACCATGTTTGTCATGCACCAACCTTTTGTATCGACTCATACATGATTGTATCGATGCATACACTTCTCTGAATCCATAAAAACAGTTTTTACACAGTATGAGTCAACTCATACGTATTTTGGGTCGACACACAAGATTTTGTAGGTTCTCTTGCATCGACACATACAACCATGCATCGATACATATGTCTTTTGAGTCGATACATGTCATTTTGCATCGATACATAAATACATCAGTAGTGGAACTCAGTCTTTGTATTGTTACAAATGTAACGCCCGTTTTTAATTAATATTATATTATATTAATATTTTTGAGTTACCGATTGATATCTAGTTCGCGACGAGAATATTTATATTAATCGTCATACCTATTAATATATTTGGCAACGTTTCGAGTCGGTCCTGTAAAATATTATTCGGATCCGATATTTGGTAGATTTTATTAGTGTGTTAATTTATAAGAATAGATGGGGGTGTGAGGATTAATTGATGAGAATTGGGTTTTCACCCTTGTTGCTAGTAAGGAACACATTATAAACCATTTCTCCTCATTTTCCTTCCATTCAAAAATACCAAAGCCAAACATAGAAACTTAGGCTTGCTAGTAGAAAAACAACTTATAAATCAATTTTCTTTCCCATTCTTTCCATTCTTACAAACCAAAGCAAAACTTGAGCATAGAGAGAAAAGGAGAGGGTTTTGGGGAAGAAGAAGAGGAAGAGGAAGAGCTAGAGCAAAAGCTTGAGGATGGAGTCTTGTAGACATCATGGATCATCCAAGCTTATGAGGTAAGGGGTTTGATTCTCCATCTCATATTGTTAGGTTTTGATGTTTATGTTTTGGATTTGGGGGGAAAATTGATAGGTTGATTTATGGGTTGTGTGTTTGATTGTTTGATTGAAATAGATTAGGAAAGTTGAATTAGGTGTAGGGATTATGAGGTTGATGATGATTAGAATCAATGGGAATGGTAAAAGTGAGGTTGGGAATGTTAAAAATGGAGTTTCCACGCAGGTCAATCAACACGGGCCATGTTGATTCACACGGGCGCCCGTGTTGACCTATTGTAGAGGGAAGAGTTGTTGACAGGACAATCAACACGGGCCGTGTTGATCCACACGGGTGCCCGTGTTGATGCATTGTCTTGGGCATTTTTGCACGTTCTGGTGGCTTTTCAACACGGGTCGTGTTGATGCACACGGGGGCCCGTGTTGATGCATCTGTAACCTTCAAAATTCTAATTTTTCGCACTTCTTTTGGAACCCGATTGTGTTCCGATTTTCTGATTTCGGTAAATTCGACAACGGAGTAAGTTACTCTGAATTCAACGAAAATTGACGTGCTAGCTAAGTTCAACGTGTAGAACGTAGTGGTGAGGTTAAGTTTTAGAAATTGCGAGTTTTTACGAGATGGCCCGAAATAGGCTTAATTACGGTTTAATTGAATCAGATTTCGTTTTAGTGGATTTAAGACACGTATGGACAATCCGATTGCGATGTTGACGATTAAGAGTAATGCCGATTATTAGGGATGGCTTTTGCGACAATGATAGGTGTTTGACTATTTTTCCGTATTTAGAATTTAGTGAACAAATCGATAATGAGGTGGGGTGATTAAACATAATATTTGCGATGACGTATTAGTTAGTGAATACTTGTTGATATGCGATGCGATGGTATATGTCTTTGTACATGATGATGTGATGTTTATATTGATGTATTAATAAATGCTTCCGATTTGTGAATGCATGATTTTTGATGATGATGAATTATATGTGACGTTTTGCATAATGCAAATATAATGCGATGATATATTTATCTTGATTTGGATAAATTATGGCGATGTGGACTTTATGCCAATTTTGATAAACGACGATGATGTTTTTGTGTTGTGTTGTTTATTGTCGAGTCACATACATTGCATTGGCGACGATGAGTTTTTATGCCAAGCGATGAGGCTTTTATGCCTGTTCCTATTTATGGACAAAGCGACGAGTACCACATGCATAACATAGTCGTGTCTCATGGAGTCGCTTATGTTTATGTTTGAGTTGCTTGGCGTTGGGTTTTAATTAAATTGACGATGTTAAATTGAGATGATATATGACGTTTTGTTTGGTGAGGATCTTTATGATAAACATGAAATGCTTAATGCAAATATGATGTGATGATGTTTGTGACGATGGGCTTTTATGTCAAAAGCGACGATGGGCTTTTATGCCAAAAGCGATGATGGGCTTTAGCCAATTTGTGATGATTTGTTTATGTTGCTTATGTTATTAGCATTATTTAATGTTGTTGGTTGATGTTGTTGTTTAAGACTGCTGTGTTAATTAGTGATGTATTAGCTTGTGACGATTTCGTGGTGACGAATGTTTATGTGTTGTTGTGATGATTTGTGTCGATGAGGTTAAGGCGATTAAGTGTAGATTATACACTTAGAATGACGATCAAAGTAAGTGAGATTTAGTTAGGTGTTGGAATGCACTTACTAATTTATAACGTTTATATTTCCAAAACGATATATATATTTATCATGCCTTTAATTATATGTTTTGGAGTATCTCACCCTTTACTTGTTTCGCCGTTACCTTTGTATTGGTAACGTGCAGGTTATGAAGACGGAGATTATAGCTGCTATTAGTCGAGTCGGTGTCGCTCTGATACGTAGCACTCGGGGGGAATATTTATGTTGTCTTGTTGTTGTTCTTTTGTTGTTCTTCCTTTTGTAAATAAGAATCATACTTTGTGAAAATATGATTTATTAAGGAAGTTTATTAAAGAAGATGTTTTGATGTGTTTGAATCAATTTATGTCTTCCGGCGATGCTATGTATCCGAGATTTATACTTTAAAGCAAATTGTTTAAAGCGAGTTATTTTTGAAGGTGTGATGCCTCAGTATTTAACTTATGAAAATTTTAAATTACTCTGATTGTTGCATATTAAACTTTGGGTAATATTGGGGTGTTACAACAAACGCTTTTGGGTCAATACATATTAGTCTTGCATCAATACAAACCATTTTGCATCGATTCAAAAGTGTTTGCATCGACTCATAGCCATTCCAAGCATTCGGGAAGTCATCTCAATACAGTATGCATTGATACAAAACTTCTTGCATCAATACATAAGTTGTTTGTATCGACTCATAGGATTTATGCATCGACCCATACACATGCTTACTCTCTGGAATCAATGCTTTATGCTATATGTATCGACACAAACTCACTCAGGTCGATGCATTTGTGTCTTGTATCGACTCATATGATTTATGTGTCGACTCATACACATGCTTACTCTCTGGAATCAATGCTTTATGCTATATGTATCGACACAAACTCACTCAGGTCGATGCACTTGTGTCTTGTATCGACTCGTACGATTTATGTGTCGACTCATAAGTTTGTTTTTCAACTATCTTTATTTGTTTCCATATATATAACACAGTTTGGCAGTTTTTAGACAGAGATTGTTAAAAGTGAACAACATCAAACCTATCTTGAAAAATCATATGGAATGACTTGTAAACAACATATTGTTCATTCATTCATGACAACTTTAAACAAAATCCATGACAGTTTTTACAACAAAATAACAAATTCCTAATTCTACACTTTTGTTACATAAACTTGTACACCACTGCCAACAAAATCCAACAAAACCATAAAGCCATCTTCATCTGAAAGTTCTTCTTCTACATAATGGCAATCTTCTTCTTGGTTCTTTCTAGCTTTTTTTTGTTAATTCCAACCTGACCAATGTCACATCACATTTCTTGCATTCGCCAATATCACTCTTTGTGCATTCATTCATGGCTACAGCAAGCTCATCATCCCATAAAAACAACTCACAACAATTCATACTTTGCAAACAACCAACGCATTTAATTCAATGTCAAAAAACATATATAATTCAATGGCATACATTGGATGAAATTACTTACCCCGACATTACGACACTTCCAGAACTTCCTATTTTTATTTTGCACCGTATTTGTGACCCACATCTTCATAGGGCGACGACAACCACACTGGGGAACACTTGAAATATCAAATGAATTGCTGCTTCCATGGCTGTTACTTCGATCCATGAGTCTGAGATGACGAGTTAGCAGACGACGAAATGGAAGAAGATAACAATGGCGAAATCCAACCTTTGTGTCTTCTGAAATCTAATTTGGGAACCGCGAGGAAGAAGAAGACGAATATTTTGTGTGAAAAAAAACCCTAACTTTTCCAGGGGACTAAAGCAAAATTTATAAGCTAACTGTAAAATCAGAGCCACGTGGAAATGAGCTAACTGACACGTAGGACAACTACTGGTGGTATTAGGTCAATTTTGTGGTCAGGGGGTAAACAATGAGAATCTTTATTTGGTAAGGTCTGTCCAATAATTTTTTTTTAAGGGGGACAAAATTAAAACACACCTATTTGGCAGGGGGTTGAAGCTATTTAAAATAAATAATGATAATAATATAATAATATTAAATCACCACTATTAATAATAATATTAAAATAAATCATGATAATAATATAATAATATTAAACTACCACTAATATTACTAATAATAATAATAATAATATATTTAACTAATAATAATAATAATAATAATAATAATAATAATAATAATAATAATAATAATAATATAACAACCAACTATCAAAATTATAAATAATAATATATTCAATTAACACTATTATATCTTAATATACTAATTCCCGTTTTTTATACAACAAATTCTTTAATTCTCAAAGTATAATAATACTATAAACTCATAAAGTAATTTGTTTTTAACAAATTAATAAAATAAAAACTCATAAATATAAAAAAGAGGATTTAAATTTTTAAAAAAGACGAATATTATGTAATCTTTTGATTTATAATAAGTACTTAAGATAAATTTTATAGTTTAAAATATTTTTATTCAATATAAAATTATAATAGTCTTTAATATAATATTTATTTTAGTCTTATTTTTCTCATATATTTTGTTAAGGAAGAAAAATAGACACTAATATATAAAATATAATTTTAAGTACTATGTGTACTTACATGTCCTTATAATAATAAAAAAATTAAAATACAATATAGTAACTCTATAAAATTATATTAATATTTTGATGTTTTAATTATGTTTCTAACTTTAAAGGATAATCTAACTCTAACCATAATAATATATTTTTATTTGAAGTCTTATTATCCCTTGCGTTTTTGTTAATATTAAAAAAAACTATAAAAATGATTTATAAAGTTACTCATAATTAAATTTAAATATTGAAATATTGAAAACATATTTTAACATTTTTAGTCTAAAATATTTTAATATAATATAAAATTTTAATAGTCTCTGATATACTAAATAATATTATAATAAAATTTGATATAGTAATTTTTTATCATATTTTCCGTCATACTTTTATTAAGGAAAGATTAAAAAAAATAGATTTTTCTATATACAATATAATTTTAGGTAATATAGAGATTTACAAATTTTGTAAAAAAAAACAATATAATTTTAAGAGTAATAGTATATTTTTATTTGAGTTATTATAGATATATATCTAATTTCTTTATTCCATAACTTCTTACCATTATTATTATTATTTCAGTATTTAATTAACCTTCATTAATAATACTATAAAAATACTATTTTAATAGATCCTTTGTGCAATACTTATTATTACTTATCAATTACTATTTTGACAAATAATTGGTAGACTAATCAACTTTTAAAATAATTCTTAACTTTTTCAGTTAAGAATATAAAAAGATATATTTTAATATTTTTTGGTTTGAATTATTGTAAATATATATTAATTTTTTATATTTCATAACTTCATATCATTATTAATTTTTTTTAAATTTTTATTCTTCATTAAAGACGTCATAAAAATACTATTTTAATAGGTCATTTATGCAATATTTATTATTATTTATCAGTTCTACTGATAAATAATTGATAGACTAATCAATTTTTAAAAGGGTTAAATATCTTTTATCTCTGTCATTCAAGCGTGTTTTGATTTTATCCTTTTAAGAAAAAAATTGTTCCTAAACCTTAACAAATAAAGATTTCACCTGAAAAAACCCTGATGCATTTTTTAAGCAAAGATTCTATTATTTTGCCTGGGTGGCAATCCACGTGACTTTTTTTTATGTTTAAATTTTGTTTAAAATTTAAGTGGCATTATTTTTAATTATGATTTATTTAATTTTTTTTACTTAATTTTTTTTACGTTTTTCAGATTGTTTTATTGTTTTTTTAATAGTTTTTAAAAATTAATTTTAATAAAATTAATTTTTATGAATTATCATTTTAAATTTATGAAAAAAATTACTTTTTGGCCTAAGCCCACTTTTGTTTTATGATCAACCAAACATGTTCAGTTTGTCTTCAATCCATTTTCAATTATAAATTTATATGTGTTTGGTATAAAAAGACTAATATTGTGTCCAAGGAAATCGATGTGGGACTATAAAAACATGGCCTTGTAGTTTAAACATGCATAAGCGTGTGACTGTGAAGCATGGTGAGTCTCGACATCATTTTCTTCGACCAAAACCTGCAACTATTTCTTCTATCCACCAACTTTCGTGGAATCTGTCTATCGCCGTGAAGGACACAAACACATTGATTTCTATGATGCCTTGTTTCTACAATATCTAATAACATTGTGTGTTCATACTGCCATAAATCAATCTTAAGTAACAAACAAATAAAGCACAATAAAGTATAATTGTATAAGAATTCAATGAGCATTATCAATGTTTGTACCAACTTAGTATCTCTCTTTATGGGCCCAGTAACACAACCTTAGTTACCACAACCCGTCTTCCAAATTTCTCCCTGCTAATGATAATAACATCATTGATTCACCGTGAACACTAAAACAAATCATCAAGAATTAAACCAAATCATCAATATCAAACTAATCTCAAAATAGTGACATCGAAAATTACTAAATGAAGGCGAAATTGTTGCGATGAATTGAGATGCAGGGGATTGTGTTGAAGAGCTTGCTCATTGATGATGTTATTATCAATGATTTTTAGTTGTTGTGGAATCAGTGTAATACTGATGATGGTGGTGTTGAGCTCGTGGTTGAAGCTGTAACAAATTTGAAGGTTGAGTGATGAAAATGATGGTTGAAGGCGGTACTGTGCATAGGCGGGTATGGTATATAGAAGATCGGAAGTTGGTGAGATCGGCGGAAGGAACACATTGGAACAGTGATGTTGTTCAGAGGTTTGGTCGTTGAAACGACGTGAAGGTTGGAGAGTTGGCGTGAGTAGAGGTTCAGATCGCGGAAGGAGGTTGTTTTGGAGCAGTGATGAAAGTTTGATGGAGAAATTATGAAGGTTAATTGAGGGTTGGTCGAAGGTTTTTTGTGAGATGAAGATGTTATGGAGGGCCTATATATATGAGACAACAACTATGAATACTTACATTTTATTTTCCTTTTTTTGTGCTATGGAGGGCCTAAGCCCAAAGGAAAAGAGAACTAAGCAGGAACAATTCTATAAAACAAAAAATTACTCTTGTCCTTCTTACCAGAAGGACTAACCACGTGGGAATTTCAATAAAAATAAGACTATCTATCTGCAAAGACTTCCTTCCTTAGCAAGACGACCAGCACAACTATTAGCTTCTCTGTAGATATACCACAACTTTACCTCCTCGAAAGTAGACAAAAGATCTTTAATGCGCTTGATCAAATTACTGGAATCCTCCATGTTGTTAACCTCCCCAACAATACTATCAATAACGCTCTTGGAGTCGGACTCCACCTCCACCCTCCGAATGCCACGGTCCTTAGCGAAATTGAGGCCATGAAAATGCTCTAAATCTCCGCCATAAGAGGACTTTAGATGCCAATACACCTAGAGTAAATCATTTTTGAAAAGAAAAGATTATATGTCATTTTTAGAAAGTGATATGCTTGGCCAGAAAAATAAGTGTTTTTTCACAAATCCTGAAGGCAATAACTCTCAACTCAAGCATTCATTGGATTTGATTCTTTTTCATTATGTTCTACTCTTTGGATACTTCATTTGGCTCAAAGAAAATCAAAAAATGCGCGAGGGAATTGGATTTGGCCTCAATTCAAAGTTTGAGCCAAAATCTGTTTTACATTCACCATCAGTTTGTGCATTTGCGCATGTAACTTGTTTTTAAGCCAAATTAAGCCTTGATTTCGTGACTAATTGTGATTAGAAACTTCCCAGGATTAATTAGCACATCAAAACGCAAGGAATGATTGAGTTTTGATGCACATGAAGTAACACTTTCTTCATGACCACGGGGTTGCACGATTTCGCTCCAAATTTCATCATTCACCCTCCCTTTTGATCCCATTCACTTCTCCTATAAATAAGCAAGCCACTACACTCGTTTCCTCAAGCTTTAATAGCCAGAAAACTCCTTCCAAACACTCTCTTGAACCAGATTTCTGCAACTTCGTTTTCACTCTCAAAGCCATTCCAGTTTGAAATTAACGATTCATTTTTCTTCGTTGAACCTCACTGAAGCTAACATAATAGGAGTCGTGCCTTGAAGCTTCCTAAATCGTGTTATCCAAGTCCAGTTTCAGAGCACTCTCCAATCTCCATCAAACCTTGTAAAATAAAGCATCATTACACTCTCCTCATCTCCCTGATCCTTGTGATCTTCATCATTTGTATTTTCATCAATTATTGGCTGAGAATTTCATCAAAATCTTATTCGCTATTATTTGAGTTTTTTCCAAATTTCTCTTCACTCAGTTAAAATAAATTTTTCGCGAGCATGTGGTTGAGATCGTCTTGAAGAGACGAATTCAAGGATACCACTCATGTAGCCTAATTTTACAGTTTGAGAAACGAGTATGGATGACGGTTGGAGGTTGAAGACGACCTATGTGTCTGTCTTCAACCAATGAGAGCATGACATATATTTTTTTTTTGAATTTGATCTAGTATGTGTTTCATATCGTGCGTGCGTTATAAGAGCCCTTGAATCTGATTACTTTTATTAGTTAGCATCCATCCAACGCGTGACATTATTTCTTGTTTTATTTTTTAAATTTGTAATCCGTTGTGAAAACCAATGAGGTCCATAACAAGCACAGCGTGCCATGTCCATTGAATGTGATTACTAACGCGTTTTGACTATGATCAGATGGTCCACATTTTTTTGCTTTTATTTTTATTTTCTGATTTTATATTTTAAATGTTTTAAACTTCAAAAAAATCATATAAAATTCATTTCTGGTCCAAAAATTATGAAAAAATTCACAAAAATAGTTTGAAATATTATCTTTCTGAATTTTAATTTTTCATAATTTTATTTTCAGATTCGGTATTTTTTATGATTTTTCTTTTTTATTTGATGTTTTTAATTGTTTTAAAATACTTTTTGACATTTTAAAATTCTGGAAAAATTCTAGAAGGATCCAATGGTCATTTGACAAATATTGGTGACCTCATTTTATTTTTATTTTTTATTCTACTATTTTTTTTTTTCCATTTTTGGTTTATTTCACCTTTTATTTTATTTTCTAAAAAACATTTTCTGACTTTAAAAAATTCTTAAAATTTTTGTCAACACTTCTTGACCTTTATTTGACTTTGGGTAATTTTCTTGGAATTTTATTTTAATGAAAAAAATACTATTTATGTATTTCGTCAATAAAATCCAATTAAATAACTTAATTTCAAAATTATTTTGATCTTTTTATTTGACTTTATTTTCATTTTTATTTTGGAGTCACAAATTTCTTCAACATCAATGGAATTTGGGTGTTGATAGGTCTCTTGACCAAATCCACTAAGAAAGTTGATTGATTTTGACGAAGTTAGACCGAATAAATTCATTTGATGCAAAATAAACTTGGAAATTATTTCTTCTTCTCCATCTTATTTTTCTTTTGTCCCGACTCGGAAATGTGATCAACTTTAATGCTCTAACATAAGCCCCAAAAGATGACTTGAGATTTGATCTTGGTTCAACACCTGTGGCGCTTGTTGTGTGGTCGCGTTGATTTCTAATCAAGCTTCTGACAAGTTTCCACTAACTTTGTCCATTTGAAATTCTCAAACATCTTTGATCAAGTGATGTGATAATTCAAAAACCGGTGGTATACTTGACAAAAACAATTGAAACTTGTTGTGTGGTCGGTTTGATTCTATCAAGCTTCTGACAAGTCTTCATGCGTAAGTTTCAAGATGGTCACCTTGGTGACGACTAATAATTAACAATTCGACGATATACTTGACAAGTTTCAAGATGGTCATCTTGCTAACCTTTATTAATTGCTTTTTATTTTCCGCTCTTTACTTTCCGCATTTACTTTTATGCTCTTTATTTTTATGCACCTTTAATTTTAACATTTACATTTACTTTGCTCACTTGAGCATTTACTTTTTATGTCATTTTCCTTTGCTCACTTGAGCATTTTATTTTCTTGTTATTTTGATTTGGCTCACTTGAGCTTTATTTTCCTTTTCCAAAACACTTAATAATTCAACCTAAACATTAAAAAATCTTAATTGGACTTGGTTACTATCCTTGTGCTTGGAGCTTAATCTTTGGACTTAGGATTAGGACCTCTACCTCAGCTTGGAGATTTATGTGCCCTTGCTGTTATTCTTTCTTGTTTGTTTATTATCTTTGTATACAGGTTATTCCGTTATACTGATCAAGAGTGGATTTCCTTCAAATACAGTCATTACTCTGCCCATTTTTCTCAAGACAAGAGTTCACTTAAAAGCATTGATTTATCTGAAGCTTTGTTTTTTGTCTGATTATTTGTTGTTTATGTGGTAATCCAAAGGATGGGATAAGGTATTGGCTCTTGATGTCAAGTACTAGTCTTCTCACCCGGTTAAATCTTTCTTTACCCTTACCTTTTACTTTATGCACTTAGGTTAACCTCTTCATCTCCTCCCCATTCTTTAATTTTCAAAATCTCCCCTATTTTTCAAAGGATTCTTGTTTTCAAAACTCGAGCCACTTTCGTAAAAAACTTGGACTTAGGTCCATGAATTTTCAAAACTCTTTTTTCTTAATAAACTTTCAATTCATTTAATAATACTTTGAATTTTCTTTTGTTAAGACTTAAAAGCACCTAACCTCATTCAAACTTTTTGAGTTCTTTGTGGCTTTTCTAAACTAACATTTTTCCTAAAATCAACCAACACACAACTTTTGTTTTTTAGCCGAACTACTTGGTTTTGATTTCAACATTGCACATTGTTGGTATATAGGTCTGAAACTCATTGGAAGTTCTATCAAACCAAAAATTATAAAAAATACTTCTTTTCTCCCCCACCATCCATTTTGTACATATACTCTTTTTAGCACACATATACAAATTTTCAAACAGGTTCATGCGGAATACCGTAGATGCTTTGTGTTGGAGCGGAAGTCCCATTGAAAATAAAATAACAATGGAGAAAAAATAATGACACCGAGAATTTAACGTGGTTCAGCAATTTGCCTACTCCACGGCTAGAGAGCAACAAAAGGATTTCACTATTCAAAGAGATATTACAAATTCACTAAGTGTTTCACTCACTACCCAAAACCCAATTACACCCAATTTTACTCTCACTCAATACTCTCAAAAAACACTCTAATATTCTTTCTTCACTACAAGAATACTATAACAAGAGAAGAGAGAAGAGAACTCAATGAATTTTGGTGTGTCTTAGAATGGCATAATACATGAGTATTTATAGCCAAACTTCAAGGCAAAACCATTGGCAAATACCATGGGCAAAGAAAACCATGTGCCAAAACCATGTGCAAAATCACTTATTATTTCTTTATTTCTTTTTAGCCATAATTCAATAAATCTCCACCTTGGCTAAAAAGATTATAACTTCTCTTCGTTGCTCTCCTTCAACTTTACTAGAGTCTTTGAACTCTAATCAAGTCAAACAGTGTTTGAACTTGTTTGTAGGAACAGTTTCGTCATCATGTCTGCCGGGTTGTCTGCAGTAGGTATCTTCTCAATTGCAACC
The DNA here is from genome assembly GCA_021764765.1 of Vicia sativa. Classification (NCBI taxonomy): domain Eukaryota; kingdom Viridiplantae; phylum Streptophyta; class Magnoliopsida; order Fabales; family Fabaceae; genus Vicia; species Vicia sativa. Next base: position 185,089,163 of record CM038795.1, read on the forward strand.
ATCCCTTTCTCCACGATATCTCTAATAAAGTGCATCCTAACATCAATATGTTTAGTTCTTTCATGATACATCGGATTCTTTGTCAGATGTATAGCACTTTGACTATCGCAGTAGATAGTTGTTTCTTCAAGTTGTATACCCAACTCTTCAATCAGACCTTTCTCCCACATGCCTTCTTTTACTGCTTCAGTTGCTGCGATGTACTCTGCTTCAGTTGTAGACAAAGCAACAATTGATTGCAACGTTGCTCTCCAACTAACGGTACAACCATACAGTGTAAAAGCATATCCTGTGAGTGATCTCCTTTTATCAAGATCTCCGGCATAGTCTGAGTCAACATAACCGATGATCTTTCTCCCGACATCTTTGATGTTTCCATACAATAAGCCTATATCTGTAGTACCTTTTAGGTAGCGCATTATCCACTTCACGACTTTCCGTGAACTTTACGATTTGCCATATACTGCTACCACGCTAACTGTGCAATATCGGTCTAGTGCATACCATGGCATACATGGGGCCCACGAACTAGTAAGGTCGTCGACATCTCTTTCTTTTCACTCGGTTTATGGACACAAAGTGCTGAAAGTTTGAAATGAGCCAATGGAGTAGTGACGGGTTTAGCATTTTGCATGCCAAACCGTTCAAGTACTTTCTCAATGTACTTCTTTTGCGACAGAAAAAGTGTCCCAACTTTCCTAGTTCTGTGAATCTCCATTCCTAGAATCTTCCTTGCAGCTCCTAAGTCTTTCATTTCAAACTCTAAGCTCAGTTGGGCTTTCAAGTTTTTATTTCGACATGTCTTTACATGCGATCAACGTGCAAGAGTAAGTAGATGAATGACTTATCCGCAAGCCTTTTATAGTAGACACAACTATCATGCTCACATCTACAATACCCATTTTCAAGCATGAAAGTGTCAAACCGCTTGTACCATGCGGGAGCTTGAGCCATATAAATATTTCTTCAATAGGCAAACATGATCTTCCTTTTCTTGTACTTCAAATCCCTCAGGTTGCTTCATGTATATTTGTTCCTCCAACTCACCATGTAAGAATGCTGTCTTGACATCTAGTTGCTCAAGTTCCATATCAAATTGAGCTACTATTGCAAGTAGGATACGGATAGAGCTATGTTTTACCACGGGGGAGAAGACTTCATTGAAGTCGATACCTTCTCTCTATGTAAATCCTTTAGCAACTAATCGAGCTTTGAACCTTGCTTCTTCGACTCCAGGGATTCCTTCCTTCTTCTTGAAGACCCATTTGCATCCAACAATCTTCTGAGCCTTCGGCCTTTCAACAAGAACCCAAGTTTGATTTTTATGAAGAGATTCAATTTCCTCCGTCATGGCAGTAGTCCATTGGCCTACTTCACTATTGTTGATAGCTTCTTCATATGACCGAGGTTCACTATTGTTGATATCACCAGCAATATTTAAAGCATACGACACTAGGTCAGCATAGCCATACCTCTCAGGAGGTTTTATTTGTCTTCTTTCTCTGTCTCTAGCCAACTGATACTGTTGCAATTGTGAGGTATCAGTATCATCGTCTGGATCTTGACCTTCTTCTTGATCAACTAATTTTTCTTTTGTAGGCTCCACCTCAAGCTCCACCTTCTCCGAGATATTAGGATCTTTGTCTTCACTTGTTGACCTTTTATGAGGCTTTAACATTTCAGCTTCATTAAAAGTAACATCCCTGCTAATAATACATTTTCTTTTCTCTGGCCACCATAACTTATATCCTTTCACACCGTCAGGATATCCTAGAAAAATGCATTTCAATGCTCTTGCATCAAGTTTTCCCTCTTTGATATGAACATATGCAGGGCAACCAAATATCCTCAATTTCTCATAATTTGCAGGAGAACCTGACCACATCTCTTCTGGAGTTTTAAATCCAATGGCTGTTGATGGACATCTGTTGATCAAGTAATGTATGATGAACTTCATTAAAATACTTTTGGCAATCTAGCATTTGACAACATACACTGGTTCTTTCAAGTAGAGTTCATTCATCCGTTCGCAAGTCCATTTTGTTGTGGGGTGTGCCTCACGGTATAATGTCCGCAATACCGTGATCCTTGCGAAATTCTCAAATTCTCGTTACAAAACTCTAGTTGTCGGTTCTCGACCTCTTGATCTGCCTCCCAGTTTGCTTTTCAATCAAGGTCTTCCACTGTTTGAACTTGACAAATGATTCACTCTTTTGTTTCAAAATGAAGATCCAAACCTTTCTTGAATAATCATCAATGAAGGTTAACATATATCTTCCACCACCATGAGAGGGTACTTGGGAAGGACCCCACAAGTCAGAGTGTACATAATCCAACGTGCCTTTTGTTCGATGAACTGCATTGTTGAATTTTACCCGACATTGCTTCCCAAAGACGCAATGTTCACAGAAGTCTAACTTTTCAACTTGTTGACCGCATAGCAATCCTTGCTTGCTCAACTCGACTAGACCTCTTTCACTAACATGTCCCATCCTCAAATGCCATAACTTAGTGACATCATCATCAACTACTGAGGAGACAACAATAGTACCTGTGATTGTGCTTCCTTGAAGCACGTAGAGACTATTCTCTTTATTTCCCTTCATCACCACCAGAGCACCTTTAGAGATTCGTAAAGCTCCACCTTCACCCTTGAAGCTGTAGCCTTTTTCATCTAAAGTTCCCAAGGAAATTAGATTTTTCTTCAAGTCTGGAACATGCCTTACATCTGTCAATGTTCTTATGATTCCATTGAACATCTTGATTCTAATCGAGCCAATGCCAACAACCTTACAAGGAGAATTATTTCCTAGAAGGACCTTGCCCCCATCAAAGGGTTGGTAAGTGGTAAACCAATCCTTAATGGGACACATGTGATATGAGCATCCTGAATCAAGTATCCATTCATCTTTTGAGTCACGTTCTGAGACTATAAGTGCATCTGCACTAGCATAGCCATCTGCTACAGCCGCATCTCCAGATTCATAAATCTTTTCCTTGCCTTTGCGCTCTGGACAATTCTTTCTCATATGCCCTTCCTTGTGACAATGAAAGCATTTATACTTTCCAGGTTTCACTTTGGATTTGGACTTAGATCTCCCCCTTTCACCATTTTGATTTCGCCTCTCTGTTCTTCCTCTAACAAAGAGACCTTCAGCTGAGCCTTCAGATCTTGAATCTGATACTCTTTTCTTTAGTTCTTTCGAGTGCAATGCAGCCTTGACTTCGTTCAAGGTAAGATCTTCTCGACCATACATCATGGTGTCGATGAAATGCTCGTAAGAACTTGGAAGGGAACATAATAGAAGAATTGCTTGATCTTCATCATCTATTTTAACATCGATATTCTTTAGTTCAAGAATAGCTTTGTTAAATTCGTCCAAATGATCTTTTACGGGCTTTCCTTCTTGCATTTGAAGAGTATATAATCTTTTCTTCAAATATAATCCGTTGGTGAGTGATTTTGTCATGTACAAACTTTCTAGCTTCAACCATAATGAAGAAGCTATAGTTTCATCTGACATTTCTCGTAGAACTTCATCTCCCAAGCACAGCAAAATTGTACTGTGTGCTTTATCCAGGATTTCATCCTTCTCATCTTCGGTCAAACTCGCCGGAAGCTTTCCTCTACCTTCCAAAGCTTTGCCTAAGCCTTGATGAACCAGTAGAGCCTTCATCTTCATTCTCCAAAGGTTGAAATCATTTTCTCCATTAAATTTCTCCACATCGAATTTAGCACCTGCCATAATGATCGTATACTAAAAAAATATCGTAGTCCGTGAAGGTACACCAGGTAAGTTCCCAGGAAAGAGAGGTGAGTCTTTAGCAGACAAGCTTAAATACCAAGTCTTTCCTTAGCCAAAACTTTCCTAGACATGCACTTTTCACACTATTATTTTTTTCAGTAACAAGAACAATTCTTTTCTGGTGTGGAAGATCAGACAGTGCTGCAACCACAGAGCATACTCTGAATTTTTCTTCTAGATCAAATGACTTAGCACCAGGGAGCTCAAAGAGCTCTGATACCAGTTTGTTGGAGCAGAAGTCCCATTGAAAATAAAATAACAATGGAGAAAAAATAATGACACCGAGAATTTAACGTGGTTCAGCAATTTGCCTACTCCACGGCTAGAGAGCAACAAAAGGATTTCACTATTCAAAGAGATATTACAAATTCACTAAGTGTTTCACTCACTACCCAAAACTCAATTACACCCAATTTTACTCTCACTCAATACTCTCAAAAAACACTCTAATATTCTTTCTTCACTACAAGAATACTATAACAAGAGAAGAGAGAAGAGAACTCAATGAATTTTGGTGTGTCTTAGAATGGCATAATACATGAGTATTTATAGCCAAACTTCAAGGCAAAACCATTGGCAAATACCATGGGCAAAGAAAACCATGTGCAAAATCACTTATTATTTCTTTATTTCTTTTTAGCCATAATTCAATACTTTGTGTGCCTAACACCTTCCCTTTGCATAACTATCCTTCGGTCCCAGATCTCTGATCTTTTTTATAGAATTTTATTCGCTCTTTTTCCTAGTCCTTTGGATAAAATAAAAGTGCGGTGGCGTCTCTTTTGTTATTTTTTGAGTTAAGTCAACTCAATGGCTTATACTCGCAGGTTAGTGAGGTGTTCTTGAGGCCATATGATCCGGGACCGTTTATCTTGCAAAGGAGAAATGAATATGAAGAGACAAAAGTTTGAATAATGCTATCATGGTTAGACGTAAAACGACTAGTATGTTTGGTTGAAAGCCTCCCTCCCGAAACATGGTGAAATTGAATGCAGATGGTAAGTGTAAGGAAAGGAATATAGCTAATTGTGGGGGAATGATCAGAGATGACAGAGAAGCGTGGCTAAGAGATTTTGCAAAATTGTTGGGTCAATGCAACGTTTTCATGTCAGAATTGTAGGGTGTTTTTGAAGGTCTCAAACTTACAAAGATGGTAGGACTGTAAAGGGTCCATTAATATAGTGCATGCTATTTAGAAAGAAAATTTGAGAAAGAATGAATGGTTGACTTTGATTAAACAAATTCAAAGATTAATTAAAGATCATGAGATTCTAAAAGTGGAACATGCTTTTCGAAAATCTAATAAATGTGTTGATGCATTAGCAAAATATGGGTTGCATTCTTGATTATGAGTTAATTGTTTATTAGAGGATGACATTAAAGGTGTAACTACTTTTAAGATGAATAATTTTCGATTCCACCTTTATTATCTATTTTAACAAAAAAATCTATGGCTTGAGAGTCTATTTTGGAAAGAGAAAAATGAAATTATCACAAAGATCAAACATTTAAAATCGATCAAAAGATTTGTATAACATAGATAGTGTCACTCGAAAAATGTATCACAACTAAAAGGAGTAGTTTAATACAAATACTGTGAACAGAAGCAATCAAAAGAAAGTCAAAAGAAGCAATCACATACATATAAACAGAGACTCGTCAATAATCGAAAAGCGATAGTCCACTCAAGAGATGCCAGAATCCGGAAATCTCGGCGTAGTAGTAGTTTCCGTAGACGGCAGCGAAGAGAGCATGAACGCTCTCCGCTGGGCGTTACAAAATCTCAAACTCCGATCACCTACTCCCGATTCCGCCATCGCCGCTTCTTTCATCATCTTCCATGTCCAATCTCCTCCGTCCATCGCCACCGGTCTTAATCCCGGTTCCATCCCTTTCGGTGGCCCTAGTTCAGTACATTTTCTTACTTCCGTTTTTGATTTTCATTGTTCAAACTTTTCCGTTACTGATTTATCCATTTTGTTAGGCGATCTCGAAGTTCCCGCGTTCGCTGCTGCCATTGAAGCTCACCAGAAGCGTATTACTGATTCTATACTGGATCATGCTTTGGGAATTTGTTCACAATTCAATGTATCGTAACTCTAACTCTATGCTTTCTTTTTCTTTTTTTTCCTTCTCATTTTTCTAACACACAATTAATTGATCCATAGTTTTATTTTTATTTTTATCAACGAAGTAGTAATAACCACTGTAAACTCACACACAACTGTGAATAACTATCGACTTCTTTGAGTTGAACTATAATTTGCAGATATCGATTCGGATATATAGATCTTTAGAAACTGGAATATGTATAAGGTTTTAATTGGCATGGATCATTTTAAATTTTTACACTTGCATGCATTCAATCACATCCTCACCTATTAACAATGGTTAAGGTAATTTAGAAACAAACAATGCTTTTAATAAATTTTTTGGCTTTTTCCTAATTTTTTTTTTGGAAACTAGTAACATAAGTAAAGTGACATACAAATTAGTTCATAATTAGATAAAGGAAAATGACTAACTATTTTGTTTTTTTTTCCTTCTATCTAATTTTTATTTATGTTATTTATTTGAAAATAATTTTGGTCCTCCTATTTTATGTTATACATAGCCTATAGGATTTTAGTCTCATATTTTTAATTTTACAATTTTTATCTAATATATTTAGATTTATGCAATGGGTGTCACAACCAGTTGTTTTTATGAAGTGACAAATTTCAATCTTACTTGGCAATACTATTATGTTTATGTGGCTGCCAGATCAATATATTATATATTAATACTTAATATATAACTTATTTTTGTTTTAAAATGGTTAGTTAGTCCCAAAACAATTTCAATTTAGTGCGTAAAAATTGCAATTAGGCCGAAATAATTTCATTATAGTGCCAAAAATTGGTTTAACTAACAGTTTATACACTGCTCAAGAATTTTTTTTCCATTTCATATCATTTTAGTGATTTTTTTTTTCTTTTTAAATTTTGAATGATATATTGCATTTTTTTCCTTTTCAAATACATTAGATTGTAAACCTTGTTACTTGCATCAAATCTTTATTAAACGGTTATTCTCCATTGAATTTGATTTTAACATTTGACATATAGTCACTTTTTTCAACATTTGGATTGATATGAGAATTGGTCATTTAGTGGTTTGGGAGAGGAACATATAAGTTGTTTGAGAGATGAAATTTTGGGACTTTGAATCCCCCAACTTACACTTTTTGTGCAAGTGTTCATTTCAAGTCATTGGCAGCTATATGGTACAGTAATTGCAATTGACTTTTCTTTATCTACAGCAGACTAAGGTCAGGACCCATGTTGTTGTTGGTGAACCAAAGGAGAAGATTTGTGAAACTGTACAGGATTTGCATGCTGATGTGCTTGTGATGGGGTCTAGGGCTTTTGGCCCTATTAAGAGGTACAAATTGGCTGCTGACAAGTTTTGATAATTACCAGAAAGTTACACCAGCAATTGACATGATTTATGGTATTTTTGTGCCTGATTAGGACATTATCATAATTTTTTAACCTTTATATATGATAATGCTGACAAGCGGTTAGATGCTGCGGTCCTAGAGTATGATGATACTAGGAAAGAAATTGGAATTTTCAAACTTATGATGTATTAGGAAGGAAAACCAGAGGTCACTTTTGGCTTGAGATATAATCTAAAATTTAAACTAAGTTTATTAAGCTTAGGCAATCTAACCTTGTAAGTTGGTTTTGCGGTGTTATGATAGATTCAAAATCAAAATCTAAGATGTAGTTATGTTGGTTTCTATTTTCCTTTGCAATATGTAGTTAACAGCCATAGCAGAGTGGTAACCAGAAGAGTTCCTATAAAAAGTAGAGTAGTAATTAATAACCATAGCAGGGTAGTAATTAACAGCCATTATCTTGTTTTCTTTATCCTCTTTCATTTATCTTCAGATTCCGTTTAAATTTTGGACATTAGGATAAATGCTCTAAATTTTACTTCAAATCCTGTAATTTTTCATATTATATTGTTTTAAACAATTTGAACTTTAAATATGTGTACTATATGGATTCGCCACTAATAAAGCTTTCTTTCTATTTTGATTTCAGGATGTTCCTGGGAAGTGTTAGCAACTACTGTGCCCACCATGCTCATTGTCCAGTCATTATCATCAAGGGAAAGGATGTTGTCAATAAGGGAAACTAATACACTTCTACTATGATATATTGATTTTATATGAGTACGTCTCGCCACACTTTATGTTGTCTCACTTATAATAAGAAAAACAGTATATTTTGATTCTGCCTTATATTCTTTTAGATCAACCACCTAGAATTTACCATTCTTTTATATATAAGACACTTTCTAGAAATAGATTTATTTCAAGGAATAATTTGAGTTAATAAGGATTTCTATCCAATATATAACCAATATATAGGCCCACCAACATAATCCGTAACGGCTAGGAATCACCCGAATCCGCACCGACTTTGACAAGGAAACCCTACTTTGACCTAGTGCGAGTGTGGGTTTGTGGTTTTCCCAACAATCAAAGCTGGGGGAGGGGATGGGAAAAACTGATCTCTGTCACGGGTGGGGGAGACAAAACCCTCACTGGTCCCCCTCATTTTCATACCTAATAAGAAGGTTTCTATATCTGTTTTTCTCGATAGAAAAAGTTTTCTTCTGATTTTCCTAGTTGCAATGCTATATAACTAGATTTTTTATCGGTTTTTTCATCATTTTCGTTTGATGTTTCTTTTGTGTGCTACAGAACATACATCGGAACAAATACAATACCTTAAACAACTTATGTATATCCTCATATATAGATCAAACGGGTTTCCCCCCTAAAAATGGCAAAATTGAATGCTGAATATCCAAATACTATTTAATAATTAGAGCCTAGATCGGACCATGATCCTTTTTGGATTTAGAATGATAAACCATCTTACTCCTGGGAATCGACAATCACGAGGACTAGATTAAAAGGTTTTCAACTACATGAGTCTAATTGATTATTTAGTGAAACCATAAGGATATACTAATTAATTTATCATTGCTTTTGCATCTTAGTGAAACTATTCTGTTACAGATTTTCAGCTGAACCTATCTATCACTTACAATTATCAATGTTGTGAGGTTCTGAAAAAGGTTTGGTTTCATTTGTTTGGCTTCTTTTAGGCAAGTTGCCACACTTCAGGCGGTGATTCTGCGCTTGCTCAGTTGATCATGTCAAAAGCTTTTTCATACTCCGGATTTGCATGTTTTTTGCTAGTCCTGTGCCTTAGCTAACCTTTGAAGTTTGTATTGCCAATGCTAGTCAGATCCAGTTACAAGTACAATTATTCTCCGATTGTGGATAATAGTGGTGTTATAATTATGGGTGTAAAATACTTGCAGTTAAGAGTGATTTTCACCATTGCTATTAAATATTTGGTTGTTGTCGCAACTGATTCAAAGAGAATTGTGACTACTGAAAGTTTGTATTGTTTTTGAATTTGTACAATGTGCTAAACAAATGTTCGGTTTGTTTAGCCGTTAGAATTAATATTCTTTTTTAGCATTGTTGTTTCATTAATGTTATAAAACATTGATTGAATTGTTTGTTGATGGGTCATGAAATATCTATCTTGTGACAAATGAATATTGAACAACACATGGTGAATGTGTTTGAATTAGCATATACTTGAATAGATCTATGATGGGTGGAACTATTACACTGTTATGAGAATAGTATGGTTTGACTGTTAGAGGATACGCGGCTCCTCGTGAAAGGGCACGATGAACAATCGATACTCTATGGAAAGAAAAGGTACTTCCCGTTTTCATGTAAATTATATGCTGTGTCCATTAATTTATTTCTATTCAAGTGTGTTCTTGATTAATTTATTTCTATCATTCTCATTTCTTTTTATATTATGTTGTGAATCGGATGCCTTAGAAAGAAAATATAAATTTGTTGCTCAAGGTAGGGAAAAAGAATGAAAAACACGATGAAGGATTGGTTATTAACTGCTATTCTTTCCTTTATCTTCAAAATAAGAATACAAGTATACAAGAATAACAAATAACCCTCTCACCCTAAATTAGGATTTGCAGTATGCAATGACGAGAGACTAGTATGCTATTTTTAATAAACCTAACATACTAAATTAATGAGTTTTTATCACAAATACCAATTACAAGCTAACTTAGGGTACAAGCTAACTTAACCAATTGGACATAACAAACAGACCCAATTCGATGCTATCACTCCTAGCATTCTTCGACCCAATAGAGTTCGATCCAATATCTCACAAATCTCCACCTTGGATCAAACTCTATTATCAACTAACGAGTTAGTTTTCTTCATGCAGCTTTATCAACTGCATACAGTGGAAAAACTTACAACTAGGCAATGTCTTGGTGATCATATCAGCAACATTATGATCTGTCGAAACCTTCAGCACTTGGACTTCTCCACGCTCGATTACCCCTCTGACGAAATGTAGCCTCACATCAATGTGCTTGGTTCGCTCATGATAGGCTGAATTCTTCGACAGTGTATTGCACTTTGACTATCACATTTAACGGTGATAACTTCCCTTGGATTTTCGACTCCTTAGCAAAACCTTCAAGCCACAATGCTTCTTTCACAACTTGAAGCAATATTGATGGTTGATAATGCAACAACAAGTGTTGCTTTCCAACTAATATTGTACCAAACATAGTGAAAACATATCCGAAATAGATTTTACGGAATCCAACCTGCATAATCGAGTAGACATATCCTTGATTCTTTGCTTACTATCTTCACCAAAGGCTCCACCATAAATTAAGACTCTATTCGAGACTCATTTATGTACCTTAGAATCCACTTCAATGCTTGCGGTGAGCCTTTCGAGGATTCGCCATGTACCGCTACAAGACTTCTGCATATGCTATGTCGGGTCTAGTACAAACCATAACATACATCAAAGAACCTACTACATTACCATATGGGATGTTATTCATATAAGTTCTTTCGACCTCGATCTTGGGACATTGATCAATACTCAACTTGAATTGAGGGTTTATTGAGTCACTGAGACTTGGTCGACATTCAAACTTTTCGAGAATCTTTCGTAAATATGCCTCTTGAGATAAGCATAATCTCATTGCTTTCTATCTCTTCGAATGTCAATTCCAAGAATCACGAAGCGCTCCTAGATCCTTCATTTCGAACTCCTTATTGAGTTACGCCTTCACCCTCATTACCTCTTCGACATTGTTACTTGCTATGAGAATATCATCAACATAAAGTAACAAAATAACAAATGAATTATTAGGACGAAATCAAGTAAACACGTTGGTCGAACCGACTTCGAAACTTATGCGTGTCATGAATTTGTCGAATCTCCTATTCCATCGAGGAGATTGTTTCAACCCATATAAGGATCTTTTCACTTGCACACATAATCTTCCTTTCCCTTTCGACATACCCGGTTGCCTCATCGGGATTGTTTCATCTAGATCATCATGGTCTTCACATCCATCTGTTCCATTCAAGATCGAATGTGCCACCATGGCAAGCAACATTCGAATGGACCTATGCTTCACAACAGGAGAAAACACATCATTGAAATCTATACCTTCTTTAGTGAAACCCTTGCAACCAACCTTGCCTTGTATCTTTTCGACGCCACTCCTTCGACTCCTTCCTTAACTTTGAAAATCCATTTAATGACTAACGGCACCAGCAGTTTCTTGATCAATTCCAGTGTTGTTATCATGAAGAGACTTCATCTCATCATCCATGACCTTGACTCATTATGGTCTCTTCTTCTTGAACCTCACTTGCTTGCATAAGCTTCCTTGAGGTGGTTTGATGACTCTTCGTGTCCTATCTCTTGCCAATAGATAGTCATCATCAACTTCATCGATCATTCTTCAACTTTATCTAGGATATGCATCAACATGCTCCATCTCAATAGGAATACTGACTTGCGGCTTGAAACCATTTCACTTCATTGAAAACAACATCTCGGTGATAATTCTTCGTGACGACTTAGGCACCATAGCCTATAAGCTTTGAATCCTTCATATGCATAACAGCATTTAGGTTAGGTTCTTGTCTTGTCATGCTACCAAATACTCTCGGTTGTCGAGATTTGGTGGATGTCGACCAAACTTCTTGGTGCACCACACCTTCTTTAACCCAGCACTAGTCAACATGCATCTAACTCTCTCCAAGATGGTTCGATTAAACCTTTCAGCCAAACCATTTTGTTGTGGAGTGCCTGCTGTAAGGCCCGTTTTTAATTAATATTAAAATATATTAATATTTTCGAATTACCAATCGATAATTATTTTGCGATGAGAATATTTATATTAATTAATATATCTATTAATTTATCTAGCGACGTTCTGTTCGATCCGGTAAAAATATTATTCGGATCCGATATTTTAATTTCCCGGAATTATTTTAATTGATTGAATTAATTGAATTGATGATACAATTAGTAAGTTGGGGGTGTGGGGAGCAATTGTTGAGGTTTGGGTTTTCACCCTTGGCTTACTAGTAGAAATACCATTATAAAACCTTTCTCCTCATTTTCCTTCCATTCTTACATATCAAAAACCAAACATAGAAATTGTGATGGCTAGTAAGAAAACAACTTTATAAAACCCTTTTTCCTTTGTTTTCTTCCCATTTTTCCTACACTACCAAAAATAGAAACTTGAGAAGAAGTGAGGGTTTTGAGAAGAAGATGAAGAGGAGCAAGAGAGGAACTTGAAGTTGGGTTTGTAGAATCATCAAGATCAACCAAAGCTTCCATGGTAAGGGGTTTGATTTTCCACTTCCTATAATTAGGGTTTGATACATATATTGTGAATTTGTGATGAAAAATTGGTGTTGTGGTTTGAAGTTGGGTGTTTGATTGTTTGATTCATATTTCATATAGTTAGGGTTTGTTAGTGATAGTTTGGATTTGGGAGAGATTGATAGTTGGTTTATGGGGTTTGGTTGGTTGATTATTGAAAATGTTTAGAGAAGTTGAATTTGGTATAGAGATTATGGGTGTGTTTTTAGTGTTGTAGTGTTTGGTAAATGGAAGTAGAAATAGAAATGAAATTAGAAAATGAAATGGAAATGGTGAAGAAAAACTACCTGTAAAAACTAGAAAAAAAAAATGAAAACTGTATGAAAATGGCAAAACGCAAAACGCAGGGAATGAAAAATATAAGGAAGGCTAAGTGCAAGGGGGGGAGGCGCCCACCTCCATTGTGGGACGTCCACCCCCATGGTTGAGAGGCACCCGCCTCCTGTTGGCATGGAAATGGGGACGTGCGTCCCTGTGCATGAGAAGAAAAACGAAAATTGGCAAATGCTGTTTTGCTGTAATTGGTTTTTTTTGCTGTTTGCTGCTGTCAATGAAACTTTTCCTGCATAATTCCTTTGGTTTAGGTTCTGTTTTATTTTGTAATCCCAATTTCACCTAGTAGCAATTGATACCCATAAAATATAACTAGAGCACGAGTTAACCGATTTAATTTAGAACCCGATTATGTTCCGATTTTCCGATTTCGGTAAATTCGACGACGGAGCAAGTTGCTCCGAATTCAACGAAAATTGACGTGCTAGCTAAGTTCGACGTGTAGAACATAGTGGTGAGGTTAGTTTTTTGGAAATTACGAGTTTTTACGAGACGACCCAAAATAGGCCAATTTACGGTAAAATTAAATCGGACGATGTTTTATTAGATTTAAGGTACGTATGGACAATCTGATTTCGACGTCGACGAATATGATTAATACCGGTTGTTAGGAATGGCTTTTGTGACAATTATAGGTGTTTGACTATTTTCCCGTTTTCGGAATTTAGTGAATTAATTAATAATGATGCGGTGTGAATAAACGTAAGATTTACGACGGTGTATTTATTAATGAATACTTGTTGATATGCAATGCGATGATATATTTATCTTGTTTCGGTTAAATTATGACGATGTGGGCTTTATGCCAATTTGGGTGAGCGATGATGATGTTTTTGTGTTGTGTTGTTTTATTGTCGAGCATTTCATAGCGAAGAGGGCTTTTATGCAGCGATGATGGCTTTTATGCGGCGAAGATCGGCTTTATGCCAAGTGTCCCTAATTACGGACAAAGCGATGGGTACCACATGCATAACATAGTCGTGTCTCATGGAGTCGGTTATGTTTATGTTTGAGTTGTTTGGCGTTGGGTTTTATTGATTGATGGATGATATTGAATTGCGATGATATATGTTGTGATGATGTTGTGATGATGAGCTTTATGCCAAAAGCGAAGGTGGGCTTTATGCCAAAAGCGAAGATGGACTTTAGCCAATTTGTGATGATTTGCTTATGTTGCTTATATTGCTAGCATTATTTAATGTTGTTGGTTGATGTTGTTATTTAAGACTACCGTGTTAATTAGTGATGTATTAGCTCGTGACGATTTCGTGGTGACGGAGGATTATGTGTTGTTGCGATGTTTTATGCCGATGAGGTTATGGTGATATAGTGTAGATTATACACATTAGGATGACGAGTAAAGTAAGTGAGTTTTGATTATGTGTTAGAATTACCCTTATTAATCTATACCCTTATAATTCCGAAACTATATATATATATATATATATTATCATGCCTTTAATTATATGTTTTGGTGTATCTCACCCTTTACTTGTTTCGCCGTTACCTATATATTGGTAACGTGCAAGTTATGAAGACGGAGTTTATAGCTGCTGTTAGTCGAGTCGATGTCGCTCTGATACGTAGCACTCGGGGGAAATATTATGTTGTCTTGTTGTCGATTCTTTTGTTGTTTTTCCTTTTGTATATAAGAATCATAATTTATGAAAACATGATTTTGTTAAGGAAGTTTAATAAACGAGATGTTCTATTTTTACGAATCAATTTATGTTTTTCCGACGATGCTATGTATCCGAGATTTATGCTTTAAAACAAACTGTTTAATGTGAGTTGTTTTTGAAGGTGTGACGCCTCAGTATTTACTTTACGAAATTTTAAATTACTCTGATTTTTGTATATAAAATCTTGGGTAGATTTGGGGTGTTACACCTGCAGTAGTTCTGTGCCTTGCAATACCAGAGGCAGCATAAAAGCTGTCGAATGCCTCATTGCAAAATTCAAGACCATTGTCAGTTCTCAACCTCTTGACCTTTCCGGTTTGGTTTCGACGAGTCTTCCAACCTTTGAAATTCTCAAAAGTTTCATCCTTAGTCTTCTGAATGAATACCCATAACTTTCTGGAATAGTCATCTACTATGGATAGAAAATACCTTGCTCCTGAATGTGATGGAAACCTTGCAGACCCCCAAAGATCAACATGGATGTAATCAAGGGATCCATGTGTTCTTTGTTTACCTTTGTTGAACTTCACTCTGCAAGATTTTCCAAGTACACAGGGTTCACAAAACTTCAATTTTTCGACTTTGTCTCCACCAAGCAAATTTTGTTTCCCAATTCGACGGACCCTTTCGACATGGCCTAATCTCATGTGCGGTTACATCTTCGACAAAGGTTTCGTGGATGCAACATTTGTCGAACCACTAACTTCACCACAAGGGTATACAAGCCTTGTTTCTTCGCCCTCAAGGCTTCCTTTGACCCTTCATGACTCTTAGGATACTTTTCTCTCCTTGAAAACATATCCTTTCTTGTCGAATTCGCCAAGAGAAATCAAATTTCTCTTCAAATCAGTACATACGACTTGATCAATAACCTTATTGACCCATCATGGAGTTTGAATCTCACGGATCCCACACTGCAATCTTGCAAGCTTTGTTGTTTTCGATGTCTGGATCCACCATCTTGATCACATAATTCCTCGAACAAGTCTTTGTTTGGAGTCATGTGCCAAGTGCACCGAATCCATAATCCATTCCTTGACGAGTTCTTGCTCGAAACCACAAGAACATCGGATGAGTCGAAATCATCTTGAACAATAATGCATTGCCATTATCCTTTCCTCCATGATCTTTCGGCGTTCGGGCACACTTTTTGTGTGACCCTCCTTCTACAATGATAGCATCGAATACGGATGCTTCACCTGTAAAACTGCGACTTTTACCTTTCTACTTGTCGAATTTATTATTCTTTCGCAAGAATTTTCCTTTAACGGAAACCTTCACCAACCGTCGAAGGTTTATGCTCCTTCGTTCATTCAAGTCCTTGAATACAAGGTGATTGAACCTCTTCAAAGGTCGGGACTCCTTCCATACAAGAGTTTCTTTGAAGTGGGCATGTGATCGGCAGCGCGCACAACAGTTGATCTTCATCATCGATCTTCACATCAATATTTTCAAGATCAAGAATCGACATTGAACATATCCAATTGCTCACCAACACTTTGTCTTCAATCATCTTGAATGAATACAAAGCTTGCTTTAGGTAGAGTCGATTCACCAATGATTTAGTCATGTACAAACTTTCAAGTTTCACCCATAACCCTACCGTCGTCTCCTTTGATACCGTCGAAGAACCTTATCACCAAGGCTCAACAAAATTGCTGTGGGCCTTCTCTATCATTGTCGTCTTCTTGCCGTTAACGCTTCGTTCATGGTGATTCTCCTTCAACGCTTCCAAACAACCATCTTGAACGGTAGAGCTTTCATCTTGCGCCACGGACGAAATCATTCACCCGGTGAACTTTTCAATCTCATACTTTGTTGAAGGCATCTTCTCCACGCTCACCGCACCAATTTGTTGTGAATCAGATGCCTTGGAAAAAAAATATAAATTTGTTGCTCAAGGTAGGGAAAAAGAATGAAGAACACGATGAACACAAGGATTGGTTATTAACTGCTATTCTTTCCTTTATCTTCAAAACAAGATTACAAGTATACAAGAATAACAAATAACCCTCTCACCCTAAATTAGGATTTGCAGTATGCAATGATGAGAGACTAGTACGCTATTTATAATAAACCTAACATACTAAACTAATGGGCTTTTATCACAAATACCCATTACAAGTTAACTTAGGGTACAAGCTAACTTAACCAATTGGACATAACAAACAAGCCCAATTCGATGCTATCACTCCTAGCATCCTTCGATCCAATAGAGTTCGATCCAATATCTCACATATTATTTTTTTCCATTTGTTTTATTTGAAGGAGATGAAATGGTGAAGGAGAGGATCTCGTCCGGGGCTAAACACCCATCCACATGGAGAACTGGGGTTTGAATCTTCGTTAAGAAATGTGATATGTGTTTAGATCTGGACTGGATCCTCTTCCGACTAATTCGGAGAACTAATCTCATCGCCCACTAGCAGGGGTTCAATTCAATAAAGAACAAAGTAAATGTTCATTGGTAAGTAATTGTAAGAATTGTGGTTTAAATTCTAAATCTGCTACACATTGTTCCACAGAAGAGTTCAGAGCATCAGTGAAGAGAAATTTGACATGCTTTAGTGAAGAAGAGGTAATATTCTAAAAGGAAACATCAGCATGCTACAAGTGCAGGTATGTAATAATGTTGAATATTTTATATTGCAAAAACCTAAGAGAAGTATTATATCTTACTATTTTTAGGTAGCATTATCCTTAATTTCCTTCTCATCGTCTTTCAACTAAACTGTATTCATTTTTTATTTTACTTATAGACCATAATAATTTATATTAATTTAAATTACATTGGACACAAAGTGAGTAGCTCAATTTACACATTTCAAAATAGAGATAGAAATAATACATAAAGCCAAAAAATAAAAGAAAGAAAAAACAAGAAGAAATAGAGTTGAATTCCTTGGCCTTAATTGTTTTATTTTGTTTTTTGCATTAATTAAGGCCAACCAGATCCACTCCCATTTCTCTAACTCTCTCAAGCCTTTAAACTTGGGAATTTTCGTCTCCATATTCACATCAATATCTCTCAAAAACACAAATCCAATTCAACACTATCACTCAATTGTGCAATGTTCAAAACAATAGTACTTGCATGAGCACAATGTTCATCTGTAAAAATGCATGAACTTTTTTAATAAGGTTATTATGATTATTAGGTACAGTTTGTTGAGAATCTCATGCAATAATAAATTAGTTACTTCTTCCATAAGCAATCAATTAATTAACCCCACCACTGATGAACTGCTACTCCTTCATCTCTCAACTTTCCATACAAAGCTAAACATTCCCAATAAGCCCTTCTACCTCTGGTCCCTTGTTTCAAATTCAAACCATGTGGCTTGCACTCCAAGAAAAGTTCATCCACCAACATGATAGCCTTACTCCTCATCATCTCCTCAACAACTTCGGCTTCGGCTTTCATCACCACGTACTCATCAGCTTTTACGTTCTTCGCCAACCAATCTGACATCTCAATATGAGCTGCGGTTGAACCCTCAACAACTGTCTCTATCTTATACATCTCAAAATTCTTGTTCCTTGTTGGATAATTCTTTGAAAACCAATGTGTTCCACTACCTCCATCTTTTTGTGGCAACCCTACGTCGATGAAAACTCGACGAGGGTAGTTTTCAAGGGTGTCACCCATTAAATCAGGTAAAAATTTCGTTCGCTTCGAATACACCCTTGATTTCCCAGAGGCAGCACGTGGAGGCTCGAGGAGAACATCCTCGAGTTTCTGAAGTGCTGCTTTCTTTGCCTCAGTTGCATAGCCGAATAACTTTCTCTGCGCACCAGCTTCCAAATTTGTTTCGGTAATTGGTGTAGTTGGTACCTTCTTCATTGCCATTACTACTTTCTCGAACCTTCTCATGTATGCCACCTTATAGTTTGAGGGTTTGTGAAATGTGGCGGCATTTAGAATCACCACTGCTGCAATGCCATTTACTTTTAGAGCCCTATCAATGAACTTTGATGAAGCGGGGAAGTCCGATGTGAAGATGAAATCAACAGTGTTATCGAGAATCGATTTTTGTTTGTTCACATCATTTAATGGAATGTATTCCATTTTGTATTGATCTTTGAGACTCAGAAACTGATGAAACCCTTGTTCTTGATCTCCAAGAAAAACGGTTTTGTGTTGATTTGAATTCTTGACAAGGCCTTCGTTCGCTAGGTCGTTGAAGAGGAGTGATATAAGCTGCTCCATGTTGATGGGACGATCAAATCCACTGATTTTTTCTTGTTGTGGAAGAATCTTCATGTTTGAGGTTGAATCATTAATAATACTAGGGCTTCTTGAAACAAATGATGAACTTATCAATGGCAATGAAGCCACAAACAATGCCAAAATAACCAACCGGTAAAAAATCTTCCATGTTCCTGAACTAGGGAACTTAATTATAAGATAATAGGCTCTTGGGTTGAAAGAAAATGCACTAGCATTTTTGTTTTTGTTGTAAAGAGAACCTTTTGTTACAAAGGAAGAAGCAGGTAGATCAAATCCCATGGTGTTTTAATATTAGAAAATAACAAGGCAGAAGAAGAATGTATAACAAAATCTAAAAGAGAAATGATGAAAATATTTAGTTAAATATAAAAGGGTGCGAGAGAGAAGAAGGGGTGTGGATAGAAACTAGGTAAATTTTTAGCGAGAGCAGAAACGAGCTGCAGTGTGATTACCACCAACAAGGCCAACTCGGTTATTTTTTAATGCTAACAAAAGTGATAACAACTCTTTCATGCGTTGCATCTCCATTTGGAAGTTAATCTCTTATGATAATCCAGGTCGATGATGGTGTTTGAGGGTTGATTAATTGTATAATTTAGTTTAGGAACTCGTCTCTCTCTCATTCACCTTCATCGATCAAGAGTGCAAGGAAAATGTGAGAGGGGGAGACACTTTTTTGAGAGGCTTTGTTGATGTTAATAATGATGATTAAGAATTGGAGGTTGTGATTATTTGGTTTTAGTATTTGAATTGGGAGAAGGTTACGGACTTGTTTGAGGGTAATCATATGATAGAGATTGTTTGTGAAATGGTTGGTGACACGAAAATTGTGTTATGCCATTCATTATAATTTGCTAGTCTTTTATGTCTTATGGTGTGTTTGTTTTTTTAGATTAGTTAAATTGATAAGTCTAAATTATTGCATGCGTGGAGGGTGGAATTTATCCTATTATGGGATGTGTATAGGTTGCATTTGGTTTAGGTACTTAAAGATTATGACTTGCTATTAATGGAAAACTAATGATCATGAGGGTATTGTTTGTTATTGAAATTGTATTTTTGGAATTTA
This sequence comes from Vicia sativa, assembly GCA_021764765.1. NCBI lineage: Eukaryota > Viridiplantae > Streptophyta > Magnoliopsida > Fabales > Fabaceae > Vicia > Vicia sativa. The sequence continues at coordinate 185,109,112 of CM038795.1, forward strand.
GAGAAATTAACATTCTAACTCCCAAATTATACATGACACCTCTCAAAGTTTTTTATTACATAATTATCTATTCAGACGAAATTTCTGGTACAAATGAAAATTCCAGTAAATTCTAACAAAATTTTTGGTGTATGTAAATTTTTAGTAATGTATTTGAAATTTTCGGTATTTCGAAAATTTTAAATTTACCAGGCAATACCGAAAATTTATACTCAAATTTTCGGTAGTTCATGTATTCAAGTCTTTTTAATGGTCAAAATTTTGTCGACATCTTTGGAGGGTTCAGATTGCACCGACAAATTTATGTGGTATAGAATGCATCACCATTTGTATTAATAGGGGCATATGTTATAGAGAAGCACATCTCAAAAAATGTCTCTTCTTCACTATCTAATTAATGCAAAAGTATATTACAACAGATGCATCCTTGTTGTTGAATTCAAGATTCTAGATGGCTTTGAATTTCTTGCCACCTTGAAAGAAACGAAGAATGATTTGCTGCTTGATTTCAATAGCATAAGGGTGATAAAGATTGAGTTTCGAGAGGATTGGATTGATACAAATAGGAGGGTGAAATACAACCTGATCGAGTTGAAGAATGATGAAGATGTGAAGGTCATGTGAAAATTGTTTTGCCATAAGATAATTAAAGATCTGGTCGAGTTGGATGCAGAGTGCTGAAACGTCCATAATTAATGGGTGGTGCTTAGGTTTTAATATTTAGATGTTTTTGGTTTATGTTTGTTGTACTGTTTTATGTTATACTCATCATCGATTCGAAGCATGTAATCGCCAAATTATTATGCAATAAATAAGAAGACTACATATCACAAAATGTACATATAATACAACTAAAATAAAATAGATCTACAACCTGTTTTATCTACTCTACAATCTCTTCAGCTGTCGGCTCCATAACCTGCTCGGTTGTCGGCTCAACTACGCCTCAACAACATGCACAACGTCCTCAATATGTTGCTCAACAGTCAGCTCAATCACAAACACATTTATAGGAGCAGGAGTGTGTACCTCTTCGGCGGTAAAAACTATAAGTCCTCGACGACATGGTGTGCGGAACTGCGTCTGCTGCTTAACCATCTGTTTTCAGTGAGAATCGGTCGGAGGATATTGCCTAGCCCATAACTCGGAAGTTATTGCCTCGTCATCCCGGACCTGAGCTTCTACTCTATCGGCTATCTACCTGCAACAAAACCATTTTTTCCCCGGTCCTCACTGAAACATCAAAAAAATTAGGAAAATATATACTACCATAAATTCTAAATTTTTGGTATTTTTCAAAGAAAAATGAACTAGAAATTTCGAAATTTCCAGTATCTGTTGTCAAGCTTCGGAAATTTCAAAACTTTCGATACAAAAGATAAATGTATTACCTGGATAATGTAAATACAACATGCCCACGTTTATTTTAAGTTTTTTAAAATTACTCAGATATTTTTATTCTAAGGAATAATTTTACACATTATTTTTTGTCATAATTATTCTCATGTTTAAAAGGTGGAAATCCAATATTTCTATGATGATAAACTTTAAGTAACTATAATTTATCACTCTTATTTATAAAGCTAAATTACCTCTAGGATTCTTTAAGTTATTTAATTGTAATAAATTGGTCATTTATGTTGTTTTCGTTACATGTGGATTTTTTATGTTAACTAACGCTTGCATAATTGACCTTTATGTTGCTTTATTTTGTTATATTAGTTTTATTTTAACTTCAAAAATTCATATTAAATACGTTTTGGTCCACAAATTATGAACAAAATTCGTAAAAAAAATTTTCTCGTTTTACACTTCGTGTAATTTTTCAGAGAATTTTATTTTCTATTTTACTATTTTTCTTTAATTTTTTTCTTTTCGTGTATTTTAATTAGTTTAAAAATACTTTTATGCACTAAAAAATTATGAAAATTTTATTATATGATCCAATAATGGTATCTGACCTATGCTAAATGATATATCTGTATGTTAGTGTCACTTCAACTTTTTTGAAAAGCAGATTGAGAAAAAAGTAGACGATGCAAGCGTTATTAAAATAAAGGACTCACGTGTAGCGAAAACAACATAAAAGACAAATCTATTACAATTAAATAATTTAAAGGACTATGGAGGTAATTTAACCTATTTATAATTATTTTATTTTTTATAATTTTAAATTAATTAAATAATTAAATATTATATACATTTATGAGAATTTTATCAATTTGTAATTTTTGAAAATTTCAAATGATCAATTTGTAAAATTTAAATATTATTAGGGAATTATTTGCAATGTTTAGAAAATTTTAGGAATGAATTTATAATTTTCATAAAATATAAGGACCATCTTACAAATTTTGAAAAATTAATAATATACAATTTAACATTCAAATCATGAAGCAATTTCAAATTCTTAACTTTTTAATCTCATTTGAAATTCTTTAAATTTAACTTGAAGAAAATACTTCATAAATTTATATCATTTTAAAAATTCTTCATTTTTTTATCCAAACAATAAATTTTGATCAAATCATTTTAAATTTCCTAAAAAAAAATATTTTTCCTCATTAAAATGTTTCATCCAAACACACTTTAAGGATCTTTTAAAGATTAATTACAAGATTTGGGTTTAACCTAACCCTACATATGCAATATTATTAACTTTCTTCAAAGAGAGTTCTATCGTCTATTGTGTCATTTTTATCTTGATAAATAAATGATTCTTAAAAAAATTAGAGAAATTAATCTTTGTAGTTGCATGTAGAGAAAATCTAATTAAAAAAAAAAACTGATTGATTTAAATGAGAGAAAAGAGATTATGCATTGACTGTGTAAAAAAGTTTTACATTATCAATTAATAACGACCATATATTTCATCAAGTAAGATCGAAATTTTAATTAATTGTATGATATGACAGATTGATATAATATAAATGACCGTATAATTTTTTTTTACATGCATCTCCATTAAACCCTTAAAATGAGAGTATGCAAATCTAATATAATGGAAATAGGATCCTCATGTTTTATGTGTTCTACCATCCCTCCATTTTTAAATCTAACTGTCCAAAATATATATATATATATGGATTTAAAAAATTACTTAAGAAATAATATAGAATTGGAGAAATCTTCATCATTGAAACTTGAAATCAAAACATACTTGATTTCCATTAATTCAATCTATTATATATATTAGTAAGATATTTGTGTTGTTGCACGAGTTATATCTGAATTCATATTATACTTCGCAATATCTTATTTGTCAACTTTAAAATTTGTTTTGTAGTTCATAAATATTCACACATTTTCAAACATAGATTAATAATATGCACTAACGTTTATGCATTGATCCAAGCAAAATAAAAAGGAAATATCATTTATCAACTAAAATAGTGTTTGGAAAACCTGTTTGAACACAACATTGGTAAGTATGGTGAACAATCTATAATTGTTATTCCATAAATAGATGTGTTTCACATAGATACGATTGGCATATACTCGTCAGTCTATGTCTCCAAATACCTTCATTACAATAAACAGTCTACAATTATTATCCTATAGATACATTTCACATCTACTTGTCGATCTAAGCCTTCAAAAATATTTATTACGCTAAATTGTTGGTTACATTCAATTATTTTATTTTTTTCAACTTATTAGAACCCACATTTAAAACATGTTCTGAATCGATTGAAGCATATTGAAAATTAAGTAATAAGTCCACTAACTCAACTTTCTCAGCATTTTCTAACCAGTGGAATTATTTGGTTTATAAAGTTGGCAAGTAAAAAATTTAGTAGAATGAAGAGTTTTATTTTCTCAAAGTAGACTTTCTCAATTCTATTGTGTCTTTTCAGTTGCCGATAAATGCATTAAGCATAATGTATTTTCAAGTTCGATTGAAAAAGGAAAAAATGACTATTAAAATTTGCATTTACTAGATATTCTCTTGTGTCATCTCTCTAAACATTTATGTCTTACATTCTGCTATTTACTTTACTGTTTTTACTTTCTTTTTTTTATTCTAATCTTAAACATACTAACATAATTTTCTTTTTAAGTAAGAAAACTATAAATTTAATCACGAATTTTAAATATCACATTTGCCCTCCCCACTTCTCTCTTGTGTTTGGAGTCACTTGTCAAACAAGTGGCATCAGATCATATTAAATACTAATTGTATTATGAGGAAAATGACTTCAAGCTATTCACCAAACAAACCTTTATACTTTAACGAAGAAATGCATATTTTGTAAAAAGAGAAAATGAATTTTTTTTCACAAAAATGATGGATCATGGTATTTGGAAGACAGTGGAGGAATGCCCATTTGTCCCTCCACATAAAATTGATTGTGTTGTAGTAAACAAACTTGAAAAAGTATTGGACCAAAAATGCTGAGGAAAATGTACAACATTGTATGAAAGTGAAAATTATCATCATTACCGCTCTCGTTCTCGATAAGTTTATGAGTTTCTCATTATGAGACGACAAAAGAAATAGGGAACATACTCTAAATTATCCATGAAGGAACTACTGATATAAATATGGAAAGATTGTGAACATTAACTCACGAGTGTGAACTTTTATGAATGAAACCTAAAAAGAATATTAATCAAATGCAAATACGGGTTACCTATTTTGTGAGTCATATGGGAATTTTGGGAAAAACATTTTCAAATGAGGAATTAGTAGTGAAATTTTTTTTTAATGCCTAAACTGGATTTGGAAACTTGAAGTCCCAGAGGTTTATGAATCTAGGGAATTGGAAACCATGGACACACAGTCTATTTGGTAACTTGCATGAACATGAGATGACTCTGAAAAGACTTGTTGGTGACGGAGAAGGTGGCTAGAGAAGAAGAGGAAAAGTATTGCACTTAAATATACTAACATCAAAGATATGAAATCAGAATATAAAAATTGTCTAAGTGAGACTTGAAAAAATATGAAACTCGTGTATAAAAAATTTAAAGAGTTCCTAAGAGGCGAAAAAAACAAATTTCAAATTTCTAAAAGAAAAATGAAGAAAACTACTCCCTCATTCCCCCACTTCTTCATCTCCCTCTCCATTTAAATAAAAATCATATTTTTATTTCTAATTGAATTAATTCTACAATTTCCCACAACTTTCACTAATTTCACTCATCTCTCTAATTTATTAAAAAAATCTATTTTTATCCCAAAAGTCTCAATTTCTCTTATCTTCGAATTAATTAAGTTAAAAATATAACTAAATTGTAAGATACTATTAAACTGTCATTCCTCACTTCTACACTAATTTAAATATAATAAGACTCTACCCAAAATCAATAACTTAAATAAAATAATTAAATAAGTCAAAAACATTCCAAAATTCAATTAAAATAAAATAATCAAAATCAAGATATATTATAGGCTGAGACCACAAATAGTGTGCATTGTGTAAGTATTAAGTGCACCACCTAATAGGGGTGAATTAGGTTAAATAGTATTTTTAGAGATTTTAAGCATTTTTCGAATTTCTTGTGATTTTCTAGAAAATAGTTGAATGAATAAGAAACAAAAAAAAGTAAAGTGGAGTAAAGTAAATGAACACAAAAAATTATACTAGTTCTTTTTTGGTTTATCTAGTCCTCTCACACCAAGTGAGAGATTTTTACTATTGTTAGATATTTGTACAAGTATCACACCAAAACTTCTCTTACAATCTTCTAACAACAACAAATAAGAACATCACTTTCTTGAATTTCAAACACTAACAATTATGATGGACTTTGAATCAGCTCGATTTAAAGGACTTTTCAACAAATAGAAAAACAAACTTTTCTATTTGCAATAATCTGTAGTAAGCACAACATTTTTTATACATAAAGAATCACCACACACTTGGTGAAAAATTACAGAGAAATAGATAGTGTGTAATAAGCAGATTTTACAGCAATTTTAATAATTTAACAACTTCGTTTTTTTTTTTTATATATCGACAATTTCAGTCTTCTCTTTCAATGAACAAATCAGTAAAATATAAATATTTAAGTGCTCAAGTGTTTCTCTAAACTTTTTCACATTAAAATGAAAATTATGCAGGAAAAACTTTTCTGTTAAAATGTCAAAGAGTCTTGAAAAATAGTAAAAATGTTAATGAAGAGATAATTTTAAATTTGAAAAATTGTTTCTATTTATAATGAATCATGCACCTCTTGATTTTCATAAACAAATGTTAAAAATGCTTATGAATAATTTATTAGGGGGAAATTCCGATAATAGAGCATTTACTTTGGACACACCTTTGTGAGAGACACACCACATATCCACCTAAAACCTTAAGGTGATAGGTGTATGGGTTTTCTCACTTATATATTGTTTAATCTTTCCTTTTCTAACCAATGTGGGACTTCTTCCTCACACTTGGTTCTCAACACTCCCCCTCCAGTGTGAGTCACAATGCTCCCCCTCATGTGAAAGCTCTCTTCAACATTTACTTGTACCTATGTTGGTACTCTCCAATGGAACACTAATCTGTAGATCATGCTCAAGTTTTCATGATGTCAAAACCCCTTAAAGAGTATGTGTGAGCTACAAGGCTGGCTGATAGAAGAAAAACAAAGAATCCAAAGTTAAGCTCGATGCATCGACGTAAGTGCCTTTACGATCGACGCACCTTTAAGGGCAACCCCCTGAAAGTTACGTGCCGACCCTTGGGTCGACGCATAAGAAAATGAAGTCTGGGAGCTGAAATCAAAAAGACTGCGTCGACACATCCCCCTGGTGTTGTCAACGCATCCAACATTGATGGTTCAACGCATTGGCTCTGGATGTTACGCGTCGACCCTCCCTCTTAGAGCGGTCGACACATCTGCATTATTGTAGCTTTTAATTAATTTTCTTCTTTGCCTTATTTTCATTCAATTAACACTAACACATATAAATAGATTTCATTTGTCATTTGAGATTTTTTTTAACAGGAACAGAGTGAAAAATACACATAGAGAGCACTTCATCTTCAACATTCCTTCTTCAAATTCAAATTCTCCAAAAATCAAAGCGATTGAATTCAAGATCTAAAAATTATTGATAACGTCCGAATTGAAGAATTGCTTCAGGTTTAGGTTGTGTTATGTGGGCTCTATCTTGAATAAAACCTTTAGGGTTTTGTCCTCCTAGATCCGGATTGGTGCGGAGGTTTTTGGTATTAATCTTTGCTTTGCAAGATTCAGCCGAGTGAAGCATCAAGGAGCGCTGAGTTCGTTTGATTTTATCACGGTAATCGGAGGATCTTGAAAGAAGAGTTAGGTTTGATCTTTTTCGATTGATATCAGCCGAGAGAAAGAAATTCTACAACAAATTGGTAGAGATTTCAAGTATCACTAATCGGAGGTGTACTCGAAGTGATCGAAGCTTGGTTTGGCTCAAAAAACAGATCGTGAAGAAGATAGGTCCATCATCATCAATTGAATTGTGTGAAACGTGAACTATTTCTTCACTTGTTACAATTTGCAATTTTATGAAAAACTTCTCAACTCTGAATTTTAGAGTTGGGGGAAGACGTACACCACGTGAGGACGAAAGGTGGAACTGGCTTAACAAATTCTCGTGTTCTTTTTCGGATTTACTTTTATTACTTGATTGATCAAATTTGTAAGATTCAAATTATCAAACTTGCATAAACAGAATTTGTATTGTGTCGAGCTTTAACAAATACATTCATAACTATCCGTTTGATTGTTACGTGACAATTATCGACAACACAATTTTGTTAATGCAACACTTGTAAAATTCGCTTACAAGGTGTTTGATAAATTGTCTTACCTACAAATTGCTTATTGTGCTTAATTTTGTTTCTTACCATTCGCATTGGAAGTATTTGATACTCAAGGTGATAGTTAAGACAATTAATAAAGTAAATTCAAATCGTATTGATTAAATCTAGTTTTCTCACATTTTCCGTGTGGTTCGCATATCCGATTTTCTCAATAGTGGATCGTTTAGACGATTGAAAATCCAGGAGGCTTTCGTTAGAATTTTTTTTAAATCCAGGAGGCTTTCGTTAGAACTTTTTTTAAACGCGCAAATTATAAAATCCCGATCTATTCAACCCCCCTTCTAGATCGAGCACATTGTCTAATAAGTGGTATCAAGAGCGCCTACTTATCTAGTGCTTCACAATATTAGTTTGTAGAATATGGAGAACGATCCAAAACGATCCAAAATGGGCTTATATGAGAGCTCTGGTTTTCACCGGTGAAAACTATAGCTATTGGAAAGATTGTATGCGTGTTCATATCACATTTGTTGATAGAAAGATATGGAAAGTTATCGAAAATGGTCCCATGGCAATAACCATGACCAACAAAGATAATGTTACCATACCTAAACCGAAAGCACTATGGGATGAAAATGATGAGAAAAAGTATGCTTATGATTGAAAGGATGGAAACATGCTTATAGCTGCCTTAGATGTCGATGAATACTTTTGAGTATCCCATTGTACAACAGCCAAAGCCATGTGGGATGCCCTACAAATTGCCCATGAAGGCACAAATGATGTTAAGCTTGCTAGAATCAATACTTTGACTCAAGAGTTTGATCTCTTTCACATGAAGCATAGTGAAACCATTGCCGACATGCAAAACAGATTCTCTCACATTATTAGTCGCTTACACACTCTTGGTCATGTTACTCCCAATGCAGTTGCTACTAACAAAATTTTGAGATGTCTTAATAGGGAATGGCAACCAAAAGTCACCGCTATCAAGGAAGCAAATGACCTAGCCACTCTTGACATCACATAACTATTTGGCAAGCTCCAAGAACATGAACAAGAGTTCACAAATCTCAACAAACATGAAAAGAAAGAAAGAAAGGAAAAGCAAAAAGATACGTAAAGGAAGTCTATCTCATTGAAGGCTTCAAGCCCAAAGTCTTCCACCAACAACCCATGTGTTAGTGAGTCTAGTGATGATGATGAGAGCTCGAGTGAAGATATGGGGTTGTTTGTGAGAAAATGTCACAAATATCTTTGAAATAATAAAGTGCAACACTCGGGCAAAAATCTCGTCAACTATAGGCAACAATAAAAGACATCTAAGCAAGATGATGTCAAGAAATCAAAATCAAGGGGGTCATGCTTCAATTGTGGGAAACCCGGACACTACAAGTCAGATTGTCCTCTTCTCAAAAGAGACAAAGTAAAAGACAAATTCCAAATAAGACCTAACAAAGCTAGAAGAGCTTACATTGCATGGGAAAGCGATAGTGAAGAATCTAACAAGAGTGACTCTAGCAATGAATAAGAAACAGTCAACTTTTGTCTTATGGCTCATCAAGGAAAGAATAAAAAGGTAAAACACTTTAAGTATGATCATAGTGATAAAATGTCTCTTTAGAATTACAAAAAGCATTTGACACTCTACATCATGAGGCCAGAGAAGCCTTCAAGCGAATAAACTCAAATAAGAAAATATTTTCATACGTTGAGCATAAAGTTTCCGAATCTAAAAAGGAACTTGAAGCTCTTAAGGAATCTATGATTGAGTGGGTAAAATGTGATAGAAAAGATGACAAGATGTCTTGGCATGATTGGCACGGATGTGAAACTTGACATATTTGACAAAGAGAAGTTAAAACTCTTCAAGCTAAGCTTGACAAGGCTTTACAATCCAAAATTACATATGCTATTGATAGATCAAATTTTCGAAGTAGTATGATTAATCCTTATCAAAAATACACTTATGAAATTAGAGATCAATCTAGCAAATGCAATTATCCTAACACATTAATTTGCCTATATTGTTGCAAAAAGGGGCATACCATTTGAAAATGTCGTTTTAGGAGATTTCTAGTTCCTCAAGGCATTTTCCAATGGTTGCCTAAATGCAACTCATGTACGACTCACACACAAGGATCCAATAAAAATTGGGTACCTACTTCCCTTGTTTAAATTCACAGGTGGAATGTCTTGAGACTACCGAGAGAAGATGGTTCCTCGATAGTGGGAGCTCAAGACATATGACGGGTGACATATCCTTATTCTTTGACTTTGTGGCTAAGAAGAAAGGGTTTGTTACCTATGGTGACAATAACAAGGGTGAAATATTCGATAAAGGTAGTGTAGGTAATCCCTCTTCTACTACTATCTTTGACGTCCTTTTAGTTGATGGCCTTAAACACAATCTCATTAGCATTAATCAATTGTGCGACAAAGGATACAATGTCTCTTTTTCTAAAGATTGTTGCATTATTGAACACAATGTAAATAAGGAGGATCTGTTTAAAGGATTAAGGGTTAATAATGTATACATGCTAGACTTGAATGAAGTATCCGCGAAAGGTGCCAAATGCCTAATCTCCTTAAATGAAAATTCTTGGCTTTGGCATAGACGTCTTGCTCACTTAAACTTTTATTTGTTAAATAAAGTTGTCTCAAAACATTTAGTAGTCGGATTACCTAAGGTAAAATTGTCCAAAGATAACTTATGTGATGCGTGCCAAATGGGAAAGCAAGCAAGAATCTCGTTTAAATCTAAAAACATTATTTCTACAACGAGAGCTCTTGAACTTCTCCATATGGACCTCTTTGGACCTTCCAGAATTAAAAGCTTGGGTGGAAATTATTATGGCTTTGTCATCGTTGGCGACTACTCTAGATTTTTTTGGATGCTTTTCTTAGCAAATAAGAGCGACACCTTTTCGACATTCGAAAATTTTGCCAAGATCTTCCAAAATAGGTTAAATACAAACATTATTACTATTCAAAGTGATCACAGAGGAGAATTTGAAAATGATTTGTTTGACAAGTTTTTTGCTAAGCACGAAATTGATCATAATTTTTCTTCACCACACACACCTCAATAAAATGGAGTGGTGTAACGTAAGAATCGTGTTTTAGAGGAACTAGGAAAAACTATGATCAATGAAAATCGTCTTCCTAAATAATTTTGGGTCGATGCCATTAACAAGACATGTTATGTTTTTAATAGGGTCCTAGTACGCCTTATTCTAAATAAAACTCCCTATGAACTTTTGAAAGGAAGAAATCCAAATATTTCTCATCTGTGTGTTCGGATGAAAATGCTTTGTATTAAATAATGGAAAGGAAAATCTAGGTAAATTTGACTCAAAAGCTTATGAAGGTATCTTCCCTGGACACTCTCATTCTAGTAAAGGTTATAGAGTATACAATAAAAGGTTACATATTATTGAAGAGTCTGTGCATGTTTCTTTTGATGAGTCCTATCTGAAAGTAGTCGGAAAGGGTAGTTTGTTTGATGGTGCAGGTGTATCTTCATAAAGCATACTAAAAGATTCCAAAAAAAGGACTCGGAATCTACTAATAACGAGGAAGAGTTGGATCAAGTATCTGAGGAAAGAGGGGAGGATCATCCAAGTAATAAAGATGATCTTCCTTTGGAATGAAAGACTTCTAAGGATCATCCCATCGACAACATCCTTGGAGATATATCAAAGGGAGTGACCACTCACTCTAAGATAAGTTACTTTTGTTATCATTTCGCTTTCATCTCACAAATTGAGCCTAAAAATTTTAAAGATGCCTTACTCGATGAACATTGGTTCTTATCTATGCAAGAGGAACTCAATCAGTTTAAAAGAAATGAGGTTTGGGACCTTGTCCCACCTCCACGAGATCATCGAGTCACCGATACTAAGTGGGTCTTTATGAACAAACTTGACGAAAATGGAATAATAACTCGCAACAAGGTCCGCCTTGTTGCCCAAGGGTATAATCAAGAGGAAGGCATTGATTATGAGGAAACTTATGCTCCGGTGGCCCGACTTGAGGCTATACGCCTTTTACTTGCATATGCATGCTTAGAAAATTTCAAGTTATTTCAAATGGACGTAAATAGTGCTTTTATGAACGGTTATATCAATGAGGAGGTCTATGTGTCCCAACCCCCCGGTTTTGAAATTTTTGGGAATCCTAACTATGTTTATAAACTTAAGCGTGTGTTGTACGGTCTTAAACAAGCTCATAGAGATTGGTACGAAGGTCTTAGAAAATTCTTACTAGATCAAGGATTCTCAAGAGGTAAGATTGACATAACCCTCTTTATTAAAATTCAAGAAAATCAGTCTATTCTTGTCCAAGTCTATGTAGACGATATCATTTTTGGTTCCACTAATATATCCTTGGTCAAGGAATTTTCTAAGCTTATGCAGGGAGAGTTTGAAATGAGCATGATGTGGGAGTTGAACTACTTCCTTGGACTTCAAATAAAGCAACTTTCGTGAGTCAAACGAAGTATTGTCTTGATTTGCTAAAATGCTTCGATATGGCTAACTCAAAAGAAATTGACACCCTTATGCCTACTGCTGTAAATTTAGACCATGATGAAAATGGTAAGTTGGTTGACACAAAGCAGTATAGAGGTATGATTGGTTATCTTCTTTATTTGACTGTCTCCCGTCCAGATACCATGTTTAGTGTTTGCATGTGTGCCTGGTATCAATCATACCCCAATGAATCACATTTAAAAGTCGTTAAGCGAATACTTAGGTATCTTTGTGGTACTACTAAGTATGGTCTTTGGTTCTCCAAGGGAAGTGATTGTTCCTTAGTTAGATACTCCGACTCCGATTTTTCCGGTTGCAAATCAGATAGGAAGAGAACAAGTGGTACTTGTCACTTCTTTTCAAACTCTTTTGTAAGTTGGCATAGAAAAAGTAAGTTTTTGTTGCTTTGTCAACCGCCAAAGCGGAATATGTTGCGGCCGATAATTTTTGTGCCGAAATTTTGTGGCTAAAGAAACAATTACTCGACTTCAATGCTCACCTTGGAAGCATTCCTATTTTATGTGACAATACTAGTGCCATCAATCTAACAAATAATTCGGTCCTACACTCTCGCACAAAACATATCAAAATAAGGCACCACTTCCTTCAAGATCATGTGGAGAAAGGCGATGTAGTCTTTGAGCATGTTGGTAGCAAAAATCAACTTGCTGGAATTTTTACTAAGCCTCTTGTAACTGAACCTTTCTTCCATATCCGAAGGGAACTCGACGTTCTTGATATCTCGGATCGTTTGCATCTCAATTGAGGTGCATGCTCTAAATTTTATTAATAATTATCTCTATCCACTACTCACTCTTTGCTAGTTTTTAGTAAAATGATCAGGACAAATTCTCATGGAGGTAGCATTTCTCTAACTCTTAAATGTTTTATTGACCAAGAATATGTGCTAACTTGATTTTCTACCTAACTTTTGCTTGTTTTGTGCTTATGTGCAAGTGCTGCTTATGTACTATTTATTTTCATGTGTTTGTAATTTCATGAATGCTTATTTAATGTTTTCGTACAATGTTTTACTTTGTGAATTTATTGTGTTACCGAATATTGCATCTTGTTTGACAAATGGATCTTCCTTTATATTGTGTTATATTTAATCTTGCCTCTCTCTTTTTGATGTTGTCAAAGGGGGAGAATGTGATAAATGAAGGCTCATTTCCCATATGCATAATCTCAGGGGGAGCATAGCTCGTATTCATATATTTCTCACATAGCTTATTTCTAGACTCTTGTATACCTCTGTGCGTTTTCTTATGTACATGTACTACCTTGTGTTTGTCAGTTCGGCCATCATCAAAAAGGGGGAGTATGTAGATGCATGCTCAAGTTTTCATGATGTCAAAACTCCTTTAAGAGTATGTGTCAGCTACAAGGCTGATCGATAGAAGAAAAAAAGAATCCATAATTAAGCTCGATGCGTTGACGCAAGTGCCTTTCCGGTCGACGCACGTTTAAGGGAAACCCCCTTGAAGTTACATGGCGACCCTTGAGTCGACGCATAAGAAAACGAAGTCTGGGAGCTGAAATCAAAAAGACTGCGTCGACGCATCCCCCTGGTGTCGTCGACGTATCGAACATTGATGACTCAACGCATTGGCTCTGGATGTTACGCACCGACCCTCCCTCATGGAGCGGTCGACGCATCTGCACTGTTGTAGCTTTTAATTAATTTTCTTCTTTGCCTTATTTTCATTCAATTAACACTAACATATATAAATGGATTTTGTTTGTCATTTGAGCTTCTTTTAACAAGAACCGAGTGAAAGGTACACATAGAAAGCACTTCATCTTCAACATTCCTTCTTCAAATTCAACTTCTCCAAAAATCAAAGTGGTTGAATTCAAGATCCGAGAATTATTGATAATGTCCGAATTGAAGAATTGCTTCAGATTCGGGTTGTGTTTTATGGGCTCTATCTTGAATAAAACCTTTAGGGTTTTTTCCTCCTAGATCCGGATTGGTGCGGGGTTTTTTGTAACACCCTCTTCTAATTCCCCAAATATTTCTTTCAATATATTATACAATCAGAGTAAATAGAATGCATAACAAGAGTGTGTCACATGATATTTATATCAATATTAAAATCATACATGCACATTGTTCATAATCATAACACATATTTGAATCTCTTGCTTTAGAAGAATTTATGCATTTTCACAGCGGATCATTTAATATTCACAGATACTATCAATGGTTACATCCTATACTATAATCATTGAATAAGAAAGTAATGAATCCATAATATAACCAAATCATCAGAATTCATGCATCGGCACCAATGCCACATCAACATAGTATCTCAATCATACAAATCAAAATAGATGAGAATACATAACAAATCTCATCAAAGCTGAAATCCAAATAAATCTTGTGTTACACGACCAGAGTAATGACTCAACTACCTAGTAAAGGATAAACTATCTAGACTCCTCAACTAGTCTCGTGTGAAACACCGCTATCCTCGGAACCTGCACGTTACCCATATAGAGGCAACATCATAACAGAAGAGTGAGAATTCACATCATTATCCAAAAGTATATAAATGGAAATAATATAGAAACAATATCTATTCACGGATTCTACACACTTCAAGTGATATTCCAAGATAACATGATTATACAAACATTCCAAGTATAACATATTCATATTTATTACACATAGCATAAATGTCATCCATCCAAATGATTCAATTATCCATACGATTAAACATCACAATTTCATTACACATATCGCATATTCAATAATGACTCATGTGACAACAATGAAATGTGACTCAATATGCATGTGGTACCAATCTTGGGAATATTTCGTTAACCCCACTTCCGATTCATTATCATAGAATCCAATCCACTTCCGATCCGGACAAGACCAAAAGCCTCCACTTCTTATCCCCAATGGGATCGAGCCAAATGTGAATCCAACGTTTCACCGCTACTTATCCATCATGGGTTGAGCCAATTGTGAACCCAATGTTTCACCTCTACTTATCCACACAAGGATCGAGTCAAATGTATACATGTACAACTCATCAAGACAACATATACAAATTAAGATTATTCACAAAACCTTAATTATCCAAGCATATCATCACCATTCAACTCATGTGAATTATTCATCAATTGCACATCATCATGTTCCAACAACAAAATCATTACATGTATCATATACATATCATCACATATAACCAATAACATTATGACATATCATTCCACCAATGGTATTCATAACATTCAATTAAGAATAACACACACTATATTCAAGTAATCATCCATACATTGAAATAGTATTTGAACCAATCCAAAGCACATTCAATCACAATCAGATCAATTAATCACATACATGAAAATACTACAATAAATATAATCATATAGGATTTCATGTCAAAAGATCCTAAAAATAACATTTTTCATTCCAGGTCACGCTAAGCTCGGCCTATCGCGCTAGACGCACCTCCCTGATCAAGCAAACCCAAAAGTTAGAACATTTCGCGCTAAGCGGGCTTCTCCTCGCGCTAAGCACGATCTGTGATACTGCACTTTTTCTTCTACGAACCAGCTTCTTTCTCCCAAGAAATTACCACATAAAACCCATTTCAATCAACCAAATAACATCATTAATGGGCATCCTAACATGTTTCTAGTCATGGGTCATCATTCTAAGTTGAAAAACATGATTTCCTTTCAAACCCTAACATTCAAATATTCTAGAAATTGAAATTAAACAACCTAGCATGTTACTAATCATTACCCACAACATACAATCAAACAATAACATGGATTATCCCCTTACCTTTGGAGATTCCTTTTCTAGGGTTTCCTCTTCACTTTTCCCTTTTCTCCTCTTCTCTTCTCTTCTTTCCTCTTTCTCTTCTTTCACCAAATGATAATTCTAATTATGATTTCTTTCTAACCCTTTACTAACTAGGATTTTCTTATTGGGCTTAATACTTAACACCTCTCTATTACTTCTATTTTCATAAATAGGCCCAATACTAAATAACCACTATTCTACTCATAAAACACAATTATTTAAATAACACACATATTCAAATAATTCACATTTAAATTAAAACAGTCAATTAAATTAATTATCACATAATATAGTATATAATAATAATTAATAAATAACTATAAAAATTGGGATGTTACAGTTTTTTGTACTAATCTTCGCTTTGCAAGATTCAGCCGAGTGAAGCATCAATGAGCGGTGGGTTCGCTTGATTTTGTCACGGTAATTTGAGGATCTTGAAAGAAGAGTTAGGGTTCGATCTTGTTCGATTGATATCAACTGAGAGAAAGAAATTCTACAGTAAATTGGTAGAGATTTCAAGTATCGCTAATCGAAGGTGTATTCGAAGTGATCAAAGCTTGGTTTGGCTCGAACCAAGGATCGTGAAGAAGATAGGTTCATCATCATCAATTGAATTGTGTGAAAAGGGAACTATTTCTTCACTTGTTACAATTTTCAATTTTATGAAAAAATTCTCAACTCTAAATTTTAGAGTTAGGGGCAGACGTACAACACGCGAGGACGAAAGGTGGATTTGCCTTAACAAATTATTGTGTTCTTTTTGCATTTACTTTCATTACTTGATTGATCAATTTGTAAGATTCAAATTATCAAACTTGCATAAACTGAATTTGTGTTGTGTCGAGCTTTAACAAATAAATTCGTAACTATCTGTTTGATTGTTACGTGACCATTATCGACAACACAATTTTGTTAATGCAACAGTTGTAAAATTCACTTACAAGGTGTTTGATAAATTATCTTCCCTACAAATTGCTTATTGTGCTTAATTTTGTTACTTAACATTCTCATTGGAAGTATTTGATACTCAAGGTGATAGTTAAGACGATTAATAAAGTAAATTCAAATCGTATTGATTAAAGCTAGTTTTCTCACATTTTACATACGGTTCGCATATCCGATCTTCTCAATAGTGGATCATTTAGACAATTGAAAATCTAGGAGGCTTTTGTTATAAAAAAAATTTAACACGCAAATTATAAAATCCCTATCTATTCAACCCCCCTTCTAGATCGAGCACATCGTCTAACACAATCTTCAAGATCGAACTTAATGTGATAGAGCACAAGTGCCTTTCGACTGCAGCTAGCAGAGACAAATGGATATGGAACTATCGACTTGGCCAGCTCAACTTCAGAGACATCAGATATTTAAAGAGGAAGAATATGATTTCAGGATTGGCAGAAATTGACATTCCAAATGAAGTGTGTGAAGAATGTGTGCAAGCGAAGCAACACAAGAATAGCTTCAGCAAGAATGCAGGATGCAAGACGAAGGTTGTTCTAGAAGTCATATACTATGATGTATGTGGACCAATCTAGGTGGATTTGTTTGGAGGTAATAAATACTTTGTCACGTTCATAGATGATTTCAGTCGAAAATTATGGACTTACCTGATCAAGAAGAAAAGTGAAGTGATCAATGTATTTGCCAAGTTTAAGTCTATGGTCGAAAGGCAAAGTGGTCGAAAGCTCAAAGTTGTGAGAATTGATGGTGGTGGAGAGTATGTGTCGAAAGACTTCGACACGTTATATGAAAAAAAGGATTGTACATGAGGTGGTGCTACCTTACACTCCACAACAGAATGGTACTACAAAAAGGAAGAATTGAACCATCATGAATATGGTTCGAAGTATGTTGAAAGGCAAGAATTTACCTAAAGATTTTTGGGGTGAAGCTTTGTCTACTGCAACTTATATTTTGAACAGATGTCCAACGAAGAAGCTAGAAGGGATTACTCCAGAAGAATGTTGGTCGATGTGAATCCTAGTTTGAGTCATCTGAAGGTATTTGGATCTATTGCACATAGACATGTGCCAGATCAATTGAGAAGAAAACTTGATGACAAGTTGAGTCAAATGATTCTAGTAGGATATCATTCGACGGGAGGTTACAAGCTGTTCGAACTAGTAAACAAGGAGATTGTGATCTACAGGGACGTGATCATATATGTGCTGAAAGAATGGGATTAGACTCAAAATGTTAAGAAAGACTCAGTGAGAATCTTGCTTGAAGAACCAAAAATTCAAGTCGAAAGAGAAGTTTGACAAGAGGAACCAACAATTATAGATCAACCAAGTACAAGTACAAATAGACCTCAAAGAACAAGACGCATGCCTGCAAGATTGCAAGATTGTGTGGTTACATCAGATGATGTGGTTGATAACGAAGGTGAGCTGGTACATTATGCTTTCTATGCAGATGTCGAACATGTCAATGCAGATGAAGCATTGAAAGAGTCAAAGTGGGTGAAAGCAATGAACAAAGAAGTGAAATCCACCGAAGACAACAACACTTGGTTACTTATCGAATTTCCTCAAGGCAAGAAGGAAATTGATGTCAAAGCAAGGCTAGTGGTGAAAGGATTTATCCAGAAAGAAGGAATTGGCTTCGATGAGGTTTTTTCACCAGTGGCTAGGATCGAAACAATCAGGTTGTTTGTTTGTTTAGCAAAAATAAACAATTGGCACATCTGTCAGATGGATGTGAAGTGTGCATTCCTGAATGGACTCTTAGATGAAGAATTTTATGTTAAATAACTAGTTGGGTTTGTGAAACATAACAAAGAGAGAAAGGTGTAAAGGCTTCATAAATCCATGTATGGATTGAAATAAGCTCCATGAGCTTGGAATAAGAAGATTGATAGTTTTCTAAGGGTGAAGGAATTTGTGAAGTGCACAACTGAACATGAATATATGTAAGAAGAAGCAATAGTAAATTGCTTATACTATGTCTCTATGTAGATGACTTGTTAATAACAGGTAGCTACAAGAAGGAGATCGAAGACTTCAAAGGTGATCTCAGCAAGGAATTTGAAATGTCTGATTTGGGTGATATTTCATATTTCCTTGACATCGAATTCTACAAGACTAATAGAGGTTTGATGATGCATCAAAAAAGATATACAGGAGAAATTCTCAAGAGATTTGAGATGGAAGAATGCAATTCGACTTCGACACCTATAGATCCAAGACTGCAACTGTCAAAAGAGTCATAAGAAAATAATGTCGACCCAACCCAATATAGAAGACTTATTGGATCCTTAAGATACCTTTGTCATATGAGGCCTGGTTTAGCATACAATGTGGGTATGATAAGCAGATTCATGCAGAAGCCAAAGGTATCACACCTAGCACCGGAAAAAAGGATATTAAGGTATTTGAAAGGAACTCTTGATTATGGCATTTTATTTCCAGCAGATGATAAAGGAAAATAATGCAAGATAATGGGGTACACGGATTCGAGCTAGTGTAGTGATGTTGAGGATCAAAAATCCATAGTAGGATATGTGTTTACGTTAGATGGTGCGCCAGTTGCTTAGAGTTCGAGAAAGGAACCAGTTGTGGAATTATCATCATGTGAAGTAGAATACATAGTTGCTTCTCTTTGTGTATGTCAAGCAAATTGGATGGGGAACTTGGTCGAAGAAATTACAGGTGAAGATCATGGAGCAATCACCATGAAGATCAACAGCATGTCAGCTATCAACCTGGCGAAGAACCCTATAGCTCATGGTCGAAGAAAGCATATCAAAATGAGGTTCCACTATCTTCAAAAGCAGGTAGTTTATGGGAAGATGAACTTGGAACACTGCAGAACTGCGAATCAAATTGTAAATATCATAACAAAGGGTGTGTAGGTCGAAGTGTTTCGAAGACTAAGAGCTATGATAAATGTAGATAGCTTAGGCACAATGAATTAGGTGGTGTGTTGAAAGTAATTCTTTGTGTTGAAAAGATTTGATTTAAATTAGGAGTGTGGAAACAGTTTGTTACACACATATTTGATTTTAGATTTAGATAGATTTGATTTAAATCTAAAATAGAATATATTTGATTTAGCTTTGGGAGTAAGCTAAGCTAAATCTATAAATAGAATGGGTAACCCCTATTTTTGTAATTCAATTAATTCACACTATTTTGCAGTTGCAAAGTGAATATTAAAGTTTTTCCACAGTTTGTGGACAGAGAGAAACTCTGCAAAAATAATTCTTCTTCTTCTTCTCTTATTCTTCTTTCATTAATTTTTCATTGTTATTGTGTGCTGATATCAATTTTTTTCATCAAGATTGGTAGAAATTCACCATAGGCTTTGGTGGATTTCCAATATCATCGATTCAAGGGAAGAACAATCAAGAACGATCATGGAAGAAGAATTCACGATGGCCGTGAGTTATGGGAATGCGAACTATCCAGCAAGTCTACCAATTTTGAAAGTAGATAACTATGAGAATTGGTGCAAGTAGGTGAAAGTTTTATTCCTTGTCAAGGTCTTTGGGATCTTGTAAAGGATGGAGTGGAAGAGCTTGAAGAAGACGCTTCAGAAGAAGAAAAGAAAGAACACATAGAATCGGAGAATAAGAGTTATAAAGCTATCTTTATAATTCATCAATGTCTGAGTCCAAACAACTTCAAAAAGGTTAGTGATTCCGAATATGCAAAAGAATTTTGGGAGATCCTTGAGAAATATTTTGGAGGCGTTGAAAAGGTGAAAGAGGTGAGGTTACAAACTCACAAGAGAACGTATGAATTGCTTCAGATGAAAGACAGTGAAAGCATATCTGATTTCTTCACTAGAGTTACAAACTAGTGAATCAAATCAAGACATGTGGAGAAGCATTAACAACAAGAGATGTTGTTTCCAATATTTTGATATCTTTCGCTCCTAAGTTCGACCACGTGGTGGTGTCTATAGAAGAAGGGAAAGATTTGTCGAAATTGACAAAGGAAGAGCTTCAAGGGACGCTTGAATCTCATGAACAGAGAATGAATGAAAGAGCTGCAGGAAAATTGAATAGTGATATGGCTCTACAGGCTCAATCAGCAAAAGACAAGAAAGGCAAAGGAAAGTGGTTCGACAAAGGTAGAGGTGGCTACAACAATTCGACTGGTAGAGGAAACCAAAACGAAGGAAACATGTCGAATCAGAGAAGACCATACCAAGGCAACCAAAGATGTGGTGTTGTAAATAGATGAAGAGTTGGTGGTCGAAAGCCTGACATGAGTCACATTCAATGTTACAATTGTCAGAAGTATGGTCACTATTCAAGTGATTGTCTAGAGAAGCGAAAGAATCAAGAAAGTGATGCAAAGTTTGCTAAGTATGAAGAATAAGAGATGTTAGTGATGGTCACAACAAGAGATAAAGAAAAAATCAAGGATCAATGGTACTTGGATTCAGTATGCTCATCACATATGTCTGGAAGGTAAGATTGGTTTGTTAATCTAAAGCCCTTAATGAAGAACATGGTGAAATTTGCAAATGACAACACTTTAGCAGCTGAAGGTATTGGAGATGTTATGAACATGAGGAAAGATGATAAAAGGTCAGTAATTTCAAATGTGTTATACATTACAGGCATGAAAAGTAACTTGCTTAGCATATGACAATTGATCGAAAAGAATCACAAAGTGACGGTTGAAGACAAGATGATGAGAGTCGTCGGCGCGAATGAAAGATTAATCTTAAAGGCCCCTATGTCCCAAAGTAATATGCTCTCTCCTAAAGAATTCCCCCTAACATAATTGTCATGATTATAAAAAAATTAGATGCATTGATTATGTTTTTTCTTTTAATTTGGAATAAAGGTTAATTGATTTACAATAGTGGGGTAATCAATTATCCTTGCTTTAACATTTAAAAATATGAAGAAAAGAGGATGGTTAAATTAAATCTATGAGGGTAATCAATTATCTTCCATTCATTTTCGGAATGGTTAATGGATTAACTCATTAGGTTAAAGAAAATGCAAATTTTAGTTGAACAAAAACATGATTAATGGATTAACTCATATAGGTTAATGAATTAATCTGCCTTATATTTAGAAAATTTTCTTAAGTTAAAAACTCTAAATTTTGTCATTTTGAAAATAATACATAAAGTGACTTTTAAACTTTTTCTTTGAGCAATTAAGGTCTATAATCATTGATTAGATATTATACCTTTGTCTATGATCCAATAACATTGAAATCTAAATTTTGACACAAACTTGATATTTGACTTAATCTCTTTCTTTTTTGATTTTTCTAAGAATGATAAATATATCTTCTTTACACATTTAGGTGTTACTTTGTATCTGATTGGCACTTTCATGTTTGTGGACAAAAGTGCAGGGTCAGTCCAACCTGTTTTTAGGCCTAAAATAAATTTTAACATGAAGTCTTTAAAATATATTTTAAAATAGTAACTTTGTGATTTCTAAGAGTTGAATTAAAGACCAAAAGAAAAAGAGACCTATATTTTACCAACTCAACTATGATAATATATGTGACTAATGTGTCACTATATATTTTTTATAACTAAATAAAAAAAATTGAGGTCTTTTTTGTGCTCAAACTTTTGAGGTCTAAAGTCCTAACCTAGGTTGTTTGACCCTTGGGTCGGTCCTACAAAAGTGCAACCTATGTCAATATGATCTACCTTAAATACTTCATCGACTTGGTGATGATTCACGAGTACAACTAGGGGCATTTGTTTGGTTTGTCTATACTCGAAGTTGAGTGAGGGTTGTCTTTGGAAGACAAAGTAGATAACAGGAAGTTGCACGTTGTTTAGGTATTTGTAGGTTATTCTGAGACACCCTTCAGCGTATGCTTCTCCCGCCGTCTGATATATAGATCTTGATGTGATACTTAAGGATTTTGAGAGTCATTTGGTACCAGAGGACTATCGCAAGATGTTAACTCCTATACATTGCGATTATGCAAACAGCTACATGACTTGGTTTTATAGGATGTCACACACTATCATGACATTAGACGCTCTTGGAAAACCAACTAGACCATTTAATAAATATGTACTTGAGACTAAGGATGACCATGCTTCCAATACCTTTAAATGGATTCAATGGATATTTTAAAGATGCATATCCGGATACACCCCAGAAAATAAAAGGTTCTCCCCTATAATCATTACTCCCTCCGTTCCATATTATTTGTCGCAATTGACTATTTCACACAGATTAAGAAACATTAATAAATGAAAGAAAGAATCATGACTTTATCAAATTATTCAAATTAGCATTAATTATGGGTGAGAAAATAATAAATTAAAAGTATTTATTAGAGGATACAATTGGAAAATTAAATATAAAACTGCATTGGTAATATAAAGTGACAAGTATTTTGGGACAATTTTTTTTTTTAAATGTGACATTTATTTTGGGATAGAGGAAGTAATATAAAAGTTTATAAAATATTAATAATTTTAAAATGGTGAATTATTCATATCAATAATGAAACAGTCATACCAAGAACACTTCGCATATCATACTTTTGCATTGTTTTTGTTTTTTTAGGTTAAATATGTTTTTTATCTCTATAAATATTTTAAATTTTATTTTTAGTTCCTATTAAAAAAAAGATATTTTTGATCTTACACAATTTTATTCATGCAATTTTAGTCCTTATTATTTTTTATAATTTAGAAAAGGACAAAACTTAAGTATAATTTTTTAGGTGTGGTTTTACTATTTTCCAATAAAAAAAATATAACAAGTGTATAATTTTCTCTTACACATATGTAAATTATGTTTTCACTCCTTAAATAATATTTAAATATAATTGTCAAATTTTTATTGGAAAATAGTAAAAACAACACCTAGAGAATTGTACATAAGTTTTGTCCTTTATTAAATTGTTTAATTACCTTTAAACTTTTAAATTTTTTAATAATGTTTTTCATACATGTTTAGAATACTATAAAATGTTAATTTTTTAAAATGAGATGAATCAAATATAATTTTTTTTAAAATTTCAGAAGATATAAATGAAAGTAATGAAAATCTCGGCATAGAAATTAAATTTAAAGTTTTTTTCGAAAAAATTTTTATAATGTTCTAAATGCATAATATTTTTTTAATGAACTAAAACATGTCATATTTTTTATAGGAACCAAAATCAAAATTTGGTAATTTACGGAGAGAAAAATACATATTTAATCTTGTTTTTTAATTTCCAAATAAAATTTGTAGATTTATCATATATTATTATATTTATGTATTTTAAGTTTCCTCATTATTAACACATTTTCTATCTTTTTAAACTTTTATTGTGATATTTTATTTTGAATTAGATAATATAGTTCTCTACTTATATTTTTTATATAAAAAATTAAAAAAAAAAAACTCTTTTATTGACGTACAATAATAAAACCATCATACTATTACTCATCAAGAAGCCAGAAAAAATCAGCATCAGCATATTATGTATTAAATTATTTGGCTTATGTAATGGGGACGGTTGAACTGTGCCCTATACATCCTATATTTTGGGTACATAGTTCTTTGAATATAGGCCTTTCTGTATCTCATAAACCACACAAAACATTGTTGAAGGCAATAATGCTCTGGTTGGACAAAAACAATGCTGAACAACTGCATTGGTTTCCTATTATCTGGAATTTTCTGTGCAACAAAATATATGACCTTAATCAACATTATGCCTTGCCGACCTTCCTCTTTTTAAGTATTGTTGTGAAAATTCATTCTGACTATCTGAGTAATATGGAGAATGATATGGCTGGCTGTCTGATTTTCTGGGTTTCTCTGAATATTGAAGTGAGTGATCTCGATTGCCTCTAACATTCTCAGAGATTGATGGAGAATGACAAGGCTGGCTATCTGATTTCCTCGGTTTCTCTGAATATCGAAGTGAATGATCTTCATTGCCTCTAACTTTCTCAGAGATTGTTGGAGAATGATTTTCGGATCCTCGAGGCCTACTAGGAGAGATAAGAGGTATGTAAAAATCACACCCTCGAGACTTATTGGGGGATAGAATTGGCGACTGACGTTCGTTTCCTCGAGACTTTGGGGATCGAAGTGGTATGTGAAAGTCAAATCCTCGAGACTTGTTTGGAGATGGAGGTGGTAGCTGAAGTTCGAATCCCTTTCCTTTATTCATGTTTTGGAGTTCATTTGTAAACTGACTACGGCGATCCTTCAAAAAGTTTAGTTTGGATGTCAGTCTTGTCATTGTAGAAGTAGGGGAGTTTGTTCCCTGCTGTGAAAGAATTTAACGAATAAGTTAGTTTAACTAAATAAAATTTCAATATAATAAAGGTTTTTCTGTCAAAAGCAAATGTCCAATCATTGATGAGCTGACAAAAACTTATCTGCTTTCAGGAAACACCTTAGGTTTATTGTGAGTTTAGATCAGATTTTGCAAATTTGGTTTGCTTGAACTTGATTTTCATAACCTTGCTTACTAGAAGTGATTCTTTTCTATTAACTTTTATTTAGAAAAATATTTTGTTCAAAGAACTGTTTGAATGCTGTGATGAAAATCACAGTATATGTATAGTTATTAATAAGGGTATGTTATCGTAATACTATTACTATTAACTTGAAAATGTTTTTGTCGATATAATATACACACAAGTTTTCTGTTTTTGTGGTTAGACATCAAAACCATGGTATGGATGGTTTTAATGTGAATTTGATTTTGTTCATAACCAACACCGAAATGTTCACACTAATTCAAGACCTTTTTTTTGCTTTTTAGAGTCAAATGTATCTCATGGCTTGCATATCATCATCTACCACTGTAACTACTAAAATCATGATGATGTAACAAGGATAAATATAATATGCATATAGAGTAATTAAGATTCCATTTATATTAACTAAGCAATGAAATGTTTTCTCTACAACAAAATTATTGGTGCTGATTTCACAATTTAAAGAAAACTTTTATTTTCATCTAGATTCATAATATAATCTACACCTTACCTCAACCCTTGCACCAGATTTCTTGGAACTAGGTGGATGTTTGTTTGGTAAAGGTGACTCTGGCTTTCTCTCATTCTCATTTTCTGCTCCACCAAAATGACTGTCCTGCTGTAAAATTGTAAAATACCAGATTCAAATGATAGTTCATTCCAAAGGGGGAATGCCGAATGCCTTTAATTTTGGCATCAGAATGATGATAATTAATGGATTAAAGGTAGAGATATGCTGTAAATGAACCAATTCATCATTCTTGTTCATCCAAAACTGACAACATAATCTTCAGGCATCAAACTGATTGTGATATTTGTAACTGGCAAACACTACAGCATTAATTCTCAACTGAAATATTGGATTTACCTTACTTATTGATCGATCATATTCTGAAACGGCTGCAACTTCTGTATCGGGCTTACTCTTCCTGTCAAATAGATTCCCCATGGGGAAGATAAAATTTTATCATCTATACACAAAAATATTTTATGTGCCCAAAAGACCTACAGAATTTTTTTTATGAAACTAAATTGATTGAGTCTAATATTGCTAAAGTAGGAACTAAATGGTATGCAGTGTTTCTCTCAAGTAATGATTAACATACAAATTTCTTTCATGGCCTGATATCCGCTGGGTTTCATCGCAGAAATTCGGCATGGAACCATAATTTCGTTCAAGTAGAGCCCTAAGCCGTGCCCCAAGCTCATTAACCTTCAATTCTAAGTTGGCAAGATCTGCTTCTATCAACACAAATTCCTCAAAATCTGTCTTGGTCTGTGGAAAGTGGGCAGATTATGATTTTTCTGCATAATGAAAACAAATTATGAACAATATATGAATGTGATAGACTAACCTGTTCATCAATACCAATTAATTCAGATAATGTCCCTGGAGGAAACTTAAGTCCTGCTTCAAGAGTTTCCCTAAAGCTCTTCTCCTTTAGCAACTGCTCCTGTAACTTATCAACCTGCAAGGACATGCTAGTTAACAGAATCTCAATTTACATGAGTATGGAGAAAGAGGGGCGCAGGGAGTTGGTGTGTTCTCTCATAATGAGATTACATCTCGCTCAAGAACCAGACGGCGCTCTTTCAAGGCTTCCTTTCGTGTTTCCACATAAGATTGCAGCTTTGCATTTACTTTTCCCTGCAAGAGAAACTGAAAATGGATAATTGATTCTAGCAGATTGACAAGGCTAAATTGAGAAAATCAAGTTTTAACCTCCGCTGCAATTTGGATTTGCAGTTCTGTCTTAACAGCTTCGAGCCTCTCCACTTCAGCTCTAAGTATTGTGAGAAACATAAATTAGTGGACAAAGTAAAGTGAACAAAATCAGAAGAGCTGTTTAAGTGACTGCTCCACTTCAAACGGTACTCTAACATTGGAAACATTCTGTGAGATGATATTAGACACTCCAAGATAGTTTTAGGTATCAATTACATACTCGTTTTCAATATCAATGGAGTCCATGGAAAGGTTCTTGCTTCCCTGGACATAATACAAAAAGAAGGCATCATAACTTGGACTTTATAGTTATAGAATAAAATTGGTTAAGCTGGAAATGTAAAAGTTTTAGCCAATTTAGGGGAAGTGGAAGTGACAACAACAATTGCCAAGATAAACAAAAGTCACATAATTAATCATGAGAAGATTTACTCACAGAATTTCGCCCCAAAACAGTGCGGCGCTGATGCATTGTTCCATTGGACATGGCTATACATTTGTTCATACATGAAGAAGAGCTAGGAGAATTTAATCTATTCATTGTAGTTTGGTCAGGGGATAAGCCTTCAATTATATCAGTGGCCTTAGTGGAGTCATTTGCAGAAGAAGTTTTATTTTGGCTAGTGAAATTTTCACAGGGCTTGTTGGACTCATCTGCACAAGCCCTGCTATTTTGGCTTGCAAAATCCTCACGGCTTTTGATATCTTCAGATAGAGGCAATGAGACTTCAAGTGAAATTGTTGACAACCTTTGGTCGACTGCAAGATAACCACTTACTTCTGAGGACTTTGAACTTGAATATGAAAGAATATGGTCCTATACATCATACAACATTAAATAAGTAGGGCATTCCCCTCTCTTTCTCTCCTTTAAAAAAATCTCAGTATACTTACTGCAATCAGAATAGCATGCATAGGAAAATCCAGAAAACCAAGAATCATATCAAACTGTATATTAAGTGTCAAGCTAAAAATAGTATTTTATTTTATTTTCAAACATGGAGGGTGAAATGTATAGCATTGCAACTTTATATGTCAGCACATTATTTGGATGTAAAAACACAAGATCTGTATATTAAATTTATGAACAACATCAAACTATATATAATTAAAATAGATAATTCAAGTGATTAAGGAATTTATAGAGTTTGGATTGGGAAAAACTTGTTTGACAATACAAAGGTTATAGTAAAACTAAGGTCAGTTATACTTGAGAAAAGGATGTAAGATTTAGAGTAAAACCAAAATTCCTCAATGCTAAACTACACATTTCTTCCATGAAAACTTGAGTTCTGATCCTTTTCATAAACTAAATTTAGTCCAACAGAAAGAAATGGATAATGCCCACTTACAAACTTATTTGCTATAGTTTTATTAAATTGTCATGACATAACTAAGATTCAAACCTTATCATCATATTCATCATTGACTGCCGAGTCTCCGGTCTCGTTGGTTTCACTAACAAGATCATCATCTGCATCTGCATCTACATCTGACCCCTCTATTGATTCGTGTTGTACATCATCATAATAATCATCATAGGACAAATCATCATCGGTGGCCTCCTCGCTCTCAGATTCACCTTCTGAATCCATGTACATATCAGGGCCGGGAGATGAAGAACCTTCCTGATAGAACACTGATAACTTAAAAATATGTAGAGACAATAGTATAGAGAAATACCTTCCTGATAGAACACTGATAACTTAAAAATATGTAGAGACAATAGTATAGAGAAATTTAAAATAATATACACAGGCCTACTGATAACTTAAAAATATGTAGAGACAATAGTATAGAGAAATTTAAAATAATATACACAGGCCTAACTCAAACTAGGTGTGTGGGTATGATCCGTCGATAAGAGGGACTGATACCATGTTAGAATTAAAATTTGGTCTAATTCATCCTTACAAAACCGGCTTGTAAGATGGGAGATGTCACTCTTTATAAACTATTTTTAGACTCTATCTTTAACCAATGTGGGATTTGGATATTTCCCGGTAATTTTAAAAGCAGCCCATTATGTCCTCTAACACAAAAATGAAATCAATAAATGAACTGAACGGTTCCCAAAAACTATTTAGAAAAAGCTTTCAGAAAAACAAGAAGTATGAACCAACACATGAAGATAAAACACTTAACCTCATTAATGATGTAAGAAAAGCATGCAATATGAACGCATGTGTTATAAAATGAAAGCCATGAAAAAAGAAATGTATATTATAAATACAACTACCTCAAATATGCTGTTATATTCTTCTAATAAAGTAATAACAATTGCTTGAGCATGGTTAGCTGCAGCAGCTGCTTGTAAGAGTTGAATGGAATCATCCCCACCTACATCAAAATCATTTTCAACCTCACAATCTCCAATTAGAAGGGGGCGAAGAAGTAATGGTGCCATGCATGCTGCCACAGCCGATGAGCTCATTCTGTTCTCAGCTTGTAGGGAAGCTACTGTTTGCATCATCAAGAGTATTCTGTAAAATAAAGAAATGCATATCTTACATAGTATAAAAATATAGATAGGAATAATGGAGAACAAACCTTAACCAAAGCATAAAAAATAGCCAAATGTCTAACCATAAGTTAACAACTGAAAGTTAGTCCTATTCATGGAATATACTCTACTCACAATTTATTTCTCAAGACATTGCCAACAGAATAAAATGTACGCTATAGAAAGATCGAAAAACCATAACTGATATCATTTCTGAAGATATGGTCCAGTATTCTCCAATATCTAAATCTCAATTCTTATTTCAAGTATTGTTGAGTTTCTTAACATGGTTGGGGCCATTTAATGGTAGCTGATGCTTTAGAGCTTATGGATTCAAATATCTTCAACAGGCCTGTCTCCTATGTGTTAAAATTGTAAAAATCGGTATAGCCCCTCATAAGTATGTTATAATTATATATTGATGTTAGCACATAAGATAACAAAATTAGCAATAAATGGTTAAAAATAAGTGTAACAATCAATGAGTTTTTCGGAAGAGAAAGATATCATAAAATGAAAAGTAATTAATCAAAATTACCTTTGCAACAAACGGCGGTTTGGTTCAGGAAAAGTGTCCCATATTGCTGCACGCATAGCAGGAACCCTATTCGCACGTGCAGTTCCTAATAGATGTGACAAGTTCAAATGATGAATGAAAATTAATCTTCAAAAGAAATACATAACTGTAAAGAATATAAGAGTTTTGCTTGTGTTTATCTCTTATGATGTAACTTTACACATGAGAAACTGAAAAAATGTGGACTGCATGTATTAGAATATATTCCACATGATAGAATACATGTAATGTATCACCGCATGTACACATGTATATGCCACTATGTATGCCTTGTGTTATAAAATTAGTTAGAGATTTAGCTAGTTAGCTTTGTCAGTTGTCATATTCAGTTAGAGACTTAGAGTAGTTACTGACTCACGTTAGAGGCAGTTGCTGGCTGCTTTCTACTCTGTACCCTATAAATACCGGTCTCTATATTCAGAGATCTCCGAATATCAATTACAGAATTAGATTTCTCTAAATTTAACACATTTGAATGGGTACAGTTAGATCTCAGTTATATATTACTAGACTAGGTGCATCAGTTAGTTACAACTGTAAGACAACTAAGATGGGCAGGCTTCCCAACTCAGGACCAATGGTACAAAGCAATTACTCTAATACAATAAAATATTAAAAAATTAAATAAAATATTAAAAAATTAAATTAAAAAAAAGAGAGAGAGATAAACAATACAAACAGAAACTTATCTCAGCATTCTCCTCTCAAACTCAGTGGTTGATCAAGTGAGAACCTGTCAACTGCTCTAACTCTAAGTTTGTCAAAAGCACAGGGAACTGAATTGCAGACAGAGGCATAGTGAGTGCATCAGCCTGCTGATCTTAACCTGGGACATGACACATGATAAGGTTCTTATTCAGCACCATATGTCCAGCTGCATATGCTTAGTGCGAGAGTGCAGAACACTCATGCGAGACAATTTGTACATGTTCTAAGTTCTCCATTTATTTTTCTTTCTATTAGGCAGTTAACTTAAATCATCTTCTTGACTAAGGCACATATCTTTCACTATATATTATGTTTTCTTGTAGGACAAGAGTACAGTGAGATGATTGCATCAGATGTGAGTCAAATGGCCTTTAAAATCACTCCCAACTACCCTCATATTTGCACTGCTGCAGATTCTTCCCTTCTGTTACATGAGCAATTGGGTCACCCTAGCCTTGCAAAGTTATGAAAATTGGAGCCAAGACTGTCAAAGTTATCCAATTTGTCCCGTGTTCATGTCAATTTGGTAAACACACTTGTAGTTTGTTTCCTAATCATATATCCATAGTCAAGCTAAGTCTCCTTCTCCTTTTGTTTTGGCATTGCACTCCTTGACATCGTACTACATCTTCAGGAATACTTGTTTTTACAGCCTTGATCCAGATCTTAATAAACAATTCACTAAGTTTCTCAAAGGTCTTCCTGGGTTACACTCGATGCTTAAAGGGTTATTGTACTACATGTATCTAGTCTCCGCTTTTGTTATTGTCTGAGTCTATATATTCTCTGGCCCATTTAACAAACCTTATGTCGGTCACTTTACCTGTTCCTCCAATTGTAGTTTAGTATACTCCACCGCCCATACCCAAGTTCAAAACACTTCAACGCTTATTCGTCACTTGCATATTTATCATCACATTCATCAACCATCGACACCTCTGACACCTGCACCAGTGCTTACTTCTCCTACTGATATAAATACTGTATACTCTCTAACTCCACCTGTTTTGAACCAACCTCTTGAAACTGACCTTGCTATTGCACTCAGACATGTATACTGTCCACTTGCATCCCCTTTCCTAGTTATATGACTTTGAGCTATCATTGTTTGTTCTCATCGTAATTCTCATGTCTCTCTTCCTTGTATTCTATGTCTATTCTTAAGTAAGACTACACAGGAAGAAACTTCCCTTATTGGGAAAAATTAGGCTATGCTTAAAGAAATATTTGCACTTCAGAGAAGTTGGTTTGGATAGTTCAATAACTAGAGGTAGAATGAAATTAGAGAAAACTATAAGTTAAATAATAAGAGATTTAAAGCTAAATAGTATATTGTCAGAGTTGATACAAGACAGAGAATCATGGCATTGTTTGATCTAAGCTAACGGAAAAAAGCTTGTTTGTTGTTGTGTGGTTATTTAAGTATAGCTGGTACAGCAGTAAGATCATGTACAATAAGTACTGGATAACTTTTTAATAATATTAAATGAATTAAAAACTAAAATTATACTTACGAGATGCTTCTAACAATGCCTTGCAACAAGATGTTGGGACTGGAAAAGATCGCAGTTCACGAATTACATGCTGAGTTTTTTTGAAAAAAAAGTAAGAAATTACAACTTTTATTAAACTTTTATTATATATGCTGGATGAAGGAAAGAGCCATTCAGTTCATCAAGATACCTTAACACAATCAGCAACAACATGTGCGTCCTCCTCCTCAGAAAATTCAACTTTTCCTGCAACCATAGAGCATACACGTGAACATAAGATTTGATCAGTGGCTGAGGTAAAAAATGTAGTGTCGTTTTATGAACTAGAAAAACCTTGTATCTAATTCTAGTAAGAACAAAGGGCACACTCAATTTACTATAATGATCTTGTAATATATACTTGTGAAAGAATTCTGATTATTTGCATGGAAAGTCCAGAAATATGGCAGATATGATGGACAAATGAAAATGATCTTCACCACACAATCTAATCAAAGTTGAAGCATCCCGAGGAAGATTTAGTGTACAACAACATAAAAGAAAAACAGCAGAAGGATTTTTGAGGATCAGAAGTACAAACCTTGTTCATATTCTTGCACTCGATTTTCAACATCTTCGACATCAGCAGCTTGCCGCAAGATCCCTTCTACTTTGGCTCCTGTTTTCTAGCAATAATTAGCTTCGCATGAAACACTTTACCGGTTTGTGTCATATGTAAATGATACCAAAGGGTTATAAAAAAACATATACATATTCACTATAGTGTTGTCCATGGCGGATGGCGGTCCATGGCGGAGAGCCAACATCCCGCCATACCGGCTGCTTTGCGGCGCCGTTATTGCGGATTATGGCGGAAAAACCTGCAATAGCAGCCGATATTTACCATTGCGGCGAGCCAAAAACCGCTATGTATATCCGCCATAGCGGCCATGGTGGGGAAATTGGATAACACTGATTCACTACCGGCTTCTTCCCTGCCCCTCCCCAATACAAAAAGTAGAATCCCCATATGAGACTTCTGTTGCAAGGTCATAATGAAAGTCAACCAAAGGAGAACTGGAAAACCTAAAGTTTAGAAGAAACCACTGAAAAACATTGCTTCAGGAAATACATAGTTATGCAAGTATATCAAACTTGTCTTGTGTAATGTGAGCCATGTCAACTTCATAAACAAACACATAGTTATTTCCTAAACTAATCTGCAGTAAACCTAAGTCTCCTTTGGGAAATACTCTGTCATGATCATTAATGATTATCGGCATCATACTTGGTTGTTTTTAATGAACAATAGGTTTGAATTGTTTTCCATTTTTCAGCAATTTCACGGTGAAAAAAAAAAATACAAGGAGGTCCCATTTCTACTCTGCAAAGATGAAAATTTCTATTTCAACAATTCAATGTGCCAACAAGGGTAAAATATTGTAAACAATATAAAGAATTGAGGTATAAAAAAATCCTCAACACTGCATTCAGGATAGAATGGCTCTTATGATGCTTTAAGCTGAAGCACGCGTTAAACTGGAGAGAAAAATAATTCAGTAAAAACAGTCTAATGTAGACATGCATGGGAAAGCATTGACATTTTTCCTTTTACAGTTTTGATAGATCAAAAGGATGGATTCATACTTCAAAACTCGACACAAGAAGCATGGGTTTCCATTTATATGATTGTTTTTGCGTGAACAATAACATAGAGAAAAGAAAAGAAAACCTACCATGCTCTTCTATGAACCTCAGGGCTTTTTCCAAAAAAGATGGAGTTCCATCAACTTCCTCCAAAGCAAGTAGAATTGGCCGACCAAGGACTTCATATTTTACTGCATCTCTATCCTTCACTATAGAAGAAAAGCAGAAAAATCATATGAAAGCAAAGCAAGCTATAACTTTTTCTTCTAAACATCATCATGAAAATGCATGGTTTAGGACAACATTATACTGATCGGTGTGACAGAAAAATGACAACAAATATATTGCTGAACAAGCCAATATCTACAGAGAAAACAAATAAAAAAACAGACCTAAAATATTTAAAGATAATTACCCAAGAGTGATGTACAATTTGATATGTATTACAGTACTTGAATTTCCTGTCCTGAGTAGTAGACGAAAATTAGTACTGAATTTCTTGAGATTGACTCTCAGCATCGTGAGTTTTAATTTTAATATGTACATTGTAAACCCCTTTACTATAGCGAATGAATCTGTTAATTACAACCAAGAATATTTCGTAATTTACTAATTACATTTATAAAAAAAATGCATACCTAAAGAGGGAAATTAGGGTAAAGCATATTTACATACAAGAAATAAGAGAATTTGAATTAGCAAATCATATCAGTTAGCATTTACTCTATTTATTCAACATGCTCCTATAAATAGAGGCGAATGTAGTCTGATTTAAACACATAAACCATAAATAAAATAGGGTACAAACGGAGTCCCTCTACTAAAGAGATTAAGTCAGCTATAGCCAACAAACTTTCCTAATTGACTAATAGAGTAAGAGAAAATACACACAAGGAAATAGGGAAATAAAGAAAAGGAATATTTAAATAAAAAAATTAAATGAAACTCTAAACAAAACACATGGAAATAAGGAAATAAGAAAAGTCTCAAGTCTCAGCAATAGTATTCACATCAACCATCATATCATAAAACCAATTAATATCAGATATTTATATGTACGTGTTTGTGTAAGGATGGATTCATGTATGTTCAAATAAATTGTTTAGAAGTTATAAACTGGGAAACATTCATAGAGTGCACACAAGGAGACGCAACCTTCGAAGGAAATAAACATGAATGAAGCACAAGAGTAGCAAGAGCATACACTGGTCCAAATACATATCGAGTGACTCAGCCTTTCCACTTCTAAAGATACCACTTTGCCCCGTCACAGTAGCACTTGGTGCATGTGCCAAAACATTCTCAAGTGCAGTTTTCCATTCATATAAATCTTCAGTAGTTTCAGCCTATATAGCATTAGCAAATGCAATACATCAGCAAAAGGGAAGCGTTTCATATTCACATTTCTTCCTATATTTTGCAACTCATTCTGTGTCAAAGCATTGAGAATACCAAACCCAATACATCTTACATAGCTTATTTCATTAATGATGAAATACAGTATCTTGAAGGGAATTTACTGAATATTATTTTTTGATAATCGTAATACAAAACATCCTTTACATTATAGAATAATGTCGCAAATGTTATTATTAACTAGACTATAACTATATTATACAGAGTAAATCTGCCCCGATAACATATTTATGAAAATAAAATCTTTACAAATACAGAAAACAATGCAAAAGCAAACAAGTAATACATCACAGTATATACTTTATCATCAAGGCAGGAAACAAAAACTCTTGAGAAGAGGAAGAAGCCAACATTTATAGCAAAAATAAATTTGAAATGTTCAACGGAATAAAAGTGCTGAATTTAGAGGAAAAGCAAAGCACCTTAAGTGTGAATACTCGTCCATCATGAACATCGGGAAATTGTACAGTCAAAAGTTTCTTATCTTCTTTGATAGAAACACTACAAAATTTTACAAGATACAGGTCAAGAAACTTCATATTCACATACTACTGCAGCAAGATTATGAAGACAAACAAATTGCCAATAACGAGTACTTGTTAAAAACAGGCCAACCTGCCTGAATTGTTAAGGTCAATGCCACCAAGGGTCAAGTTCACTTCATTTCCCTTCTGAGAAACAACATTCTGAAAATAGAAAAATTATTGGGAAATATACTTAGGCAAGTACAACATATCACACACTCAAAAAATCAGGCCCACGTGTTGAATCGCAGGAACATGTACTTTAATAAGGATTCTTGTGTTCAGACATTGCAAAAGAAAAATTATGAGAAAAGATATGGAGAGTCAGTAAGTGAACCTAGTTCTATATATAAAACAGAAGGGGGGAAATTATCAATCTACATAATAAAGGATAAAGCATCATACCTTAAAAATTTAAAACTAAGTTCCAAAAAATAAACAAGAAAATTGGCAGTTGGTTCATAACTATATCATGTATAATCATATTTGGACAAGTACAGCAGGATATCTATGTGAGTGAACCTATGTGTTAGTTTTATAAAAAATAAAACAGATTTGCTTGCACTGTGCAGGGGACACGGCGGACAAGAAGAACAAACCAGATGCTATAAAGAATTACTTAACTGGATCACTTCTGAAGAAAACAAGTGAAGTTTGTGTTAAAATAAACCACCTTTTCTTCCAGGATGTCCATCCGATTCCTACACCATAAAATAATACTGTGCAATAAATAATTGCTTCACAAAATGCGCCATTTTGCCAAGAGTGCAATTGTAGGGTTAGCATTTGAGTATTTTATGTAGTAGAATACGGACTGCGATTGGGGAGAATTCAAAGATTATAAGAAAAGTATTAGTTATTACTCTGGTTTAGTTACCAGTGCCAGCTGTCAGGGACAGCTGCAAGTTAGTTACACCAAACCTGTGCACTGTGCAAACTCTTTTGCAAGAGCTTTTTGTCCTGTTTCTCCTCAAGTGATTTACTGTGATAACCAATAAGTTGTACTTCTTGCTCATGTTCCTGTTCTTTATTAAAGAAAAAACACATGGAGATTGATCTCTTCTTTGTCAAAGAAAATGTGTCGGCCGAGCAACTCATAGTGACGCACATCCCTGGTCTGGTACTAATCAATGGGTTAATGTCCTTACCAACTACCAATTTGTCTCCACAGCCAAGTTCCTTCTCGTGAGTTCCAAGCTCAATATGACTGACTCTTTCACAAGTCACCCACCTTGAGCATGAAAGGGGTGTACAAGAGAAGTATCTGTTGCTACTACTACTGATTTAGTTACTAGTGCCAACTGTCAGGGACAGCTGCAAGTTAGTTAGCTTAACCTGTGCACCGTGCACAGGATTGGAGTCAGTTAGTGCTAACTTGCACATGTGTGTCGTATTAGGAATTCTATATAATATAATGATGTGATTATTTACCATCATGAATCAATGAAAACATAATATTCCAAAACAGAAATTTGTTATGAATCTTTCACAAATTAACAAGCATGAATAAGCTGAATGTTATTTCACTTAGTCTAACTGTTTACAAAAGTTACGATCTATAGACTAAAGTATGCAATTTTATTATGGCTGTTAAAGTTATGAGTTAAAAGAAAATAAACAAAAAATAAATAACAGACTTTAAAACAATGGTGTATTATTATTGTTAATAACTTAATACTGACTCAATACAAAAGACTAGGCACTAATTCCTATTTCTACGAATATATAAGACACCTAAATACTAATTGAATTGGGGGAAAAGCATGATATTAACCAAGTAATATGGAGGAAAAAATCAAAATCTTTAATGACCATAAGGGTGAATAAAAAATATTGGACCTGTTTATTTTCTTTTTCTATGTTTTAAAACATTTAAAGACTTTCTATTTTACTATAGGTACAAAACAACACTAGAGGCACCTTTACTCATAGAGCCTTTACATAGGCGTAGCCTAATAACAAAACGTGATAGTTCTTTAGAACCATGAGTAAATTAGAATAGTAAAGCATACCTTTGGAAGATATGAAAAGCGGCCCACTCTTGAAAACCTGTTAAGAAATGAAATCACAGGAATTCAAACCACAGTAAGGGAGCCACATTGACTAACTCCTTAAAAAATCTAGCTCTAAATCATCCTAAGCTTCCATCAAAGTTGCTACTTGCAACTCCCTCAAGAAGTCTGCTAGACTCATGCTTATGCACCTTAAATTACCCTAATTTATGTTCCTAATAGGTGCCTCATTTGTTCTTTACTAATAACTAGGGGCTAGATTGTCATTACGATTTGGGATTTGGTTCCGTAGAGCATAAGATACCATCACAAAATCAAAGTAAAACACTCAACCAGGTATTGTTCTATTATTTTAACAATAATATAAATCAAATTTTATATATTAAAGTCCAAATTGGAAAACAGCTAAATAGAAGGTTTAATGTGTTGTAACTTGTATGGATAAACATTTTACTTAAGCACCTACATCACAAGCACTTCACATATAAGTGTTTGTCTAAGCTATTTATATAACAAAAGATAAAAACAAGGTAAAATAGTTTTCAAATAAGCTATAGTTTATTTTCACAAATTATCCTTGAGAACTTATAGACATTGTCATAACTTGTTTCAATAAGCTATCCTAAACATTCACACGAGTGTTTATATCACATAATAAGCTCAAATAACTCAATCCAAACAAGATATACCGATGAACACAAAGCCTAACAAAGTTGATAAAGCCATTAATTTAAAAGTCATGCTTTAAGCAAATTGAATCTAACAACAACAACCAACCATCCAAGTCTTATCTCACTGAGTATGGTCGGCTACATGGATCAACCTCTGACATAATTTTACGCCAACTGAATCACACAAATATTTATCCTATTTTTACAAAGAAAAACAATTAATTACCTTATTGTGAGAAGAAAGATTTTGAGAAGGTGCATGCTGAAGCTGAGGATTAGAAGAATCACTAATCGCCTACAAAAGAAACACAATCATATAATAACATTCCTCACCAATTCACAGAATTATTCACAATTCAACATTTGAATTAACCGCAAACCCTAATTCACCAATTCCACAAATCAAAAACCATAGAAAATTACCTGATCCATTTCACCGCTTACGTTACTCACATTGGCGATCATTTCCCCTCCTACAAACACACAAACCTGCAAAAACAACAATGCAGATCAAGGATCATGATAACAGATAACAATAAACGCAGAAAACCATAACGTAACCGAAACGATGATTGATCCATTACCTTATAAAGAAACGAAGCATTCGGAGAGAAATAGAGATGAAACGGAAAGAAGAAAGTGAAAGGAAAAGAGAGTTTTGGCGTCTCTCAATCGCTTCCACTCTCTTAGATCCGAATGGAATGTGATGTGATGAGAAGTGAATGTTTTGTTTTGGCACGCAAGGAAAGGAGGGAGATGAAGGGGGACACGTCATCGGCAACACTGAAACCCGAACCCGTCGTTGATGGAGGGAAAATACGTAACAACTCTGTGTTGCTCTTTTTAGCGCTAGAAAATTAGAAATAGAAATGTTATTAAATGAAAGTTTGTATATAGCGTAGCATGAAATTGAAGTACTATCTTTTCATTTATATTTTCGCCTTCTTTCTATTTATAAGAATTTGTAATTTTTAAAATAAGATACGTGAGATAAATTAGAGATCATATCATCTATTTGTATATCTTTTGATATATCTTTGAGTTTGTCTCAATGTTGAAGACGAGAATTTGAAAGGCAAATCACACAAAAGTATCCAAACATTCAAGGAGAAAAAAATATGCATTCAAGTAGTCTTTTTTTCGTCCAATTTTATTAAAAAATATCTTGCAGAGAACAACGAGTATTTGAAATATAAACTATACAACATGTATCTAAATATTTGAAAAACAAACCGATATATATTCAATTAGTCCTTTTTTATCTGATTTTATTTAAAAAAATAGTTTCAAGAGGATGATTAGGGGTGTAATCGGTTCAGTTTGGACCAATTTTTGATTAAAAATTTGTCTGAACTGATAATATCTCTATCGGTTTGGTTTAGTTTAGTTTGGTTTGATTGATCGATTTTCAACACTTTTTCTAAATATTATATTCATCGGTGTATCATTTGCTATCATGTTTTTTTGTTATATTTTGTGTTTTTTTTAAATAATACATTTCATATAATATATTTCATACTATACTTTTCAAACAACTTACAAGTTGTTCTTCATCCATATGAAGTATTGACATAATTTTCATACGACATGAAATAAGTTCATTATCGAATATAAAATTTGGCACCTGACATGAAAAAGTTGGGAAGAGATTTGAAAGCTTAACAAATAAAGGACAACAATATAACAAAAGGTTTCAATACACATAATTAACATGTTTCACACATCAAACACACATAAAAACTATTTTGTAACAAGACTAGAAGAAAATTCGTTGAATAAGAAATATAAAAGGTAATAAAAAGAAGAAAACTAACAAAGAGAACTTGAACACAAATAAGAAAACCATAACCTATAAGAATGACGATGGCGAGAGAAATAGTGTTGGCGGACAACCATAGTAGCAGTTTGGCGAGAGTAAATTTTTATGGCTTATGGTTTCTATTTTTTATATTTGGAGTTTGATTTTGCCTACATATTTTGTTCAAAGAAAGAAAGTGTAAAAAAAGAAGGAGAAGTGTTGGCAGATATAAATTTTGGGCTTAATAATGAGCTAAATAAAAGATTAAGTGGGTATTTATAGTCATCGGTTTGGTGATTCCTAAAAACTAAAATCGAGAATCAAACCAAACCACCTCAATTTTAATTGGTTCGGTTTTTGAACCGGACCAAAAACATTCGATTTTTCTTCGATTTGATTTGGTTTGGATTGTTAATTTAATTGTTTTTTTTATTTGTTTACACCTCTAATGACGAGTAGCCGAAATGCAAGTTATACATCGTGTAGAGGTGTAGGACCGGTTTGGATTAGGTTTGACCAAATCCATATAGGACATTTCAGTTTGAGTGAGATAAATTAACACCACTCGTTACATCAATGGTCCATATACTTATTTAATCATAATTCGGTTTAATTTCATTTGGTCTATATACCAAAGCATTATTAAAACACTTTCAAAATTAATAAATCAATTGAATTTGTTTTTCAAAAATGAATTTCACAAAACTTGGATGGTATTTGTTTAAGTCGTTGGATGATAGCCCAATGGTTTAAACAAATTCAAAAGTCTTTAGGTTATTGGATGGTAGGCCAATAAGCTAAGGACACTCATTCATGCAAGATACCTAATAACGTGAACCCGGTTTTCACATCACATACTTTCTTAAAGTTTTTGGGATGATAGACAATTGGTTGAGCCCACTCACCCAGTTTCTAGTATTTGAATCATTGGATGGTAGGCCAATAAGCTAAGGACACTCATTCATGCAAGATACCTAATAACGTGAACCCGATTTTCACATCACATGCTTTCTTAAAGTTTTTGGGATGATAGACAATTGGTTGAGCCCACTCATCCAGTTTCTAGTATTTGAATCATTAGATGATAGCCTAATGTTTCGGTACTTTTTACCCACTTAAAATTAATTCAACTCACATAACTTCTTTCTTCGCTCATATGCGATCATCAAACTCTTTTCATAAAAAGAGTGTGCATTAGCCATTTCAAACATGAATACACAAGACTTAGCCTTTCATACGAGAAAACAAGTCGAGGTTCAAGCATTTGAAATGTCTAATGCACAAGTTTTCTTCTAAAATCAATACAACAAACTTAGACATTTTTAAGAGGAACTATGAAACTCTGACTTTCCCATTGCACGATGGAGTACGTAGGCACAAGATGCGATGTCTTTGGCGAGTTCAAAAACTCATAAGTAATTACCCTTATTCTTCCTCCTTTCTTAACTTAGAAGTAAGCAAATTCTTTAAACACACATAAACACACACAAACTAAATGGTTCCCATCGACTATGATGGATGTGAGGGGTGTTAATACCTTCCTCTTGCATAACCGACTCTCGAATCCATATCTTTTGGTCCCGTAGACCATCTTATCCTTCATTCATGGATTTTATCTATATTTTCCCATTCTTTAGGAATAAATAAATCCCAGTGGTGACTTCATTGTGTTAAATATAATAACGGATTTTTTTTCCAATTATTACAATAGGCAATATCATCGTCCAGAAGTAGTCGCTGATTGAGAAGACTGTGGACTAAACTTTTAATTATAAGCTTTAACTACTCGCTTCTCTTGCATAATTAAAATGTTTAAGGAAGATAATTTGTCTTCGTCTAAATCGACCAATTCATCCATCATCATATTCCAAAAATGGCTAGATGGGATTTCGTTTTGCCTTCAGATTCTCACAGATTGTAAGCATGTTTTTGTAGGAAAAATTTCATCATGTCTAAACGTTAAGAGAAAAGGTGTAGAGTTAGTGGCTTCTTTGGGTGACATTCAATATGTCCAAAGTGCTTTATCCAAAGTCTTATGTCAATTCCTTGATTTTTGGCCTATATGTTTCTTTATCAAACTTATTATGATCTTATTTGCAGCTTCGACTTGGCCATGTGTTTAGGCATAATAGGTGGTCAAAGTTAGAAGTTTGGTTCCTAATGTTAAACAAATTCAACCATCTTCTGACCAGTGAAAATTGATCCTTGGTCAATTGTTATGGTCTCAGGAAATCCAAACCTACATATGATATGACTTTGGATAAAGATGATTAGAGTATCTTGGTCAACATTAGCCAAAGGCACAACCTCGATTCTTTAGTTGAATTATGTAAAATAATATTTTTAATTACATGATGCTCTTTATCAATATTTTGAAATCTGGACCATTCTGGCCGATCGAATCGATTAGATTGTGAATCTGAGGTAGAACAATTCAATAAGGTCATCTTATCCTAGTTGCAATTGACCTAGTGAAAATTGGTGTGATTTGTTGGTTCACTAGTCAAATCAATGAACTAGTAAATTTCTTGACTCGACAAGTTGATATTTTTATGTATAATTTTTAGCTTAGTTACAATTTTGATCTCTTTACTTTCATTTTTCTTAAGTTTTGATGCTCTTGTTTCAAAATTTGATTTTATTATTATTTATAATTATGTTGACTATTTATAATATCAAATAATAAAATTAAAAAAAAATGAAATTTCATAAATTTTAAGAATCGGATGTTAAACTTTCAAAATAATTAGGATTGTAGTTTTATCAACAGCATTGCACTATGAATCTGTTTAATATTTAATTTGATCAAAGAAAAGAGAGTTATATATTTTATAATTACATTTCTCAATAATTTATTTTCATTAAATTTATTTATTTTTAATCATATAATAGAATAATATAATAAATTAAAAAATTGTTTATATATTATATTATTATTTATAATATTATAAATTAACAAAAGTTTACAAAAAAAAATCATTATAAATTAAATTAAATCTTTTAAAGATTAAATTGATCGATCGGTGAAAATTTAAATATTAAAGTAATTATTTTATTTATAAAAAACAGTATATAAGAATCCAAGAAAAAACTTACTCCATTCGTTCCTTTATAATTGTCACTTTTATGGAAAAAAAATTGTTTCAATTTAATTGTCGTTTTCAAATTTCAAAGTAGTAACTATTATAGTTTTGTCAAAATTACCCTTAACAATTTATTATGAGGGAGAAAAAGTATATTGAAATGATTAAAAGTTAAAGGTATTATAGGAAAAGAAAAATTATAATTTAAAAAGTAACAACAATGATTAGTTTTATTGGTATGTGTAAAAAGTCAAAATGTGACAATTAAAAAGAAACGAGGGAGTAGTACTCTTAGGTTAAACACATAAGCCTTTGAGTTTGTCCCGCTCTTGTTTCTGTCGTCGTCCTCAGCATCACCGCTCTATTGAACTTCTTGAAGTCGTCAATCTATACTTCTTCGTCAAACTGCAAACCATAGGTTGGTTGTTGATCTGTGTTTTTCTCTATCATATTGCTCAACATAGGTTAATATTTGTTTATTTACTTATATGAGTTTGATTGTTTTTGAGTTGCCGGACAATGTTTACAATGAAAACAAGGAGAAAATAT
This sequence comes from Vicia sativa, assembly GCA_021764765.1. Taxonomy (NCBI): domain Eukaryota; kingdom Viridiplantae; phylum Streptophyta; class Magnoliopsida; order Fabales; family Fabaceae; genus Vicia; species Vicia sativa. The sequence goes on from CM038795.1 coordinate 185,153,336, forward strand.
TATGGTAAAGACAAAATTATGTTTTACTCGATTGTCTTTTACTTCAAATTATGTCTAACTTAGAAGTGTATCAAGTTGTTCAATTATCCATCATCTCCACTAGGTCGAAGGATCTATGGAAACATATCACCGGTCTTTCTTTGAACTGTGAAAACTTTGAATCTGTAGAATATTTCACTAGTTTCGTTTCTCAATTTTTCTCTTCCCGCAATGACAAAACCTCTCTGCAAGCTCTCACTTTTGAGTGGCGCAACTTGTTTAACCCTGAGCAATTCAAAAAGATCCTAAAATACTTATTATCACATACTATCCAACAATTACATATGATTGTGGCTTGTAGTCTTGACACTTTCCACTTTGCACAAACTTTTCATATCATACTTCAACCTCCCTGATAACACGAAAATGTATCGATTATTTAAGCCAATTTATATGCTTTTTATCCTCATTTTGATTAAATAAATTATTCTTTATTCGTATTATGCCGACATTTTCTATGTTTTCAGGTTTCTACCGATTATTAGGCATGTGCGAAGAAAGTCGAGAAAAGTCGGATAAATCACACTCAAAATCCATAAAAAGAGAGTATTTATTGAAGTGTGTATGCATAATATGAAATGGGGGTGTGAATAAGCAAACACGCAGGAGACTCAAAGAAGCGAGGCCCAACCCGCATAAAGCAAGCAAGCCCAACATGTTACAACATGTAACGACCGTTACACGCAAGCCCTAAAGGTTGTGGCGGCCGTTACAAGTCACGGGTGAATCTTCCTCCTCACGCAAGACCTGTGGCGACCGTTACAAGCTGCAACTGACTCCATAGCGATCGCTACGGAGGAGATTTAGGAGGCGAGATCTTCTCCAACCACTTCGTAACCCTAGCTCTCACACGCCTATATATATGTCACTTTAGTTCACTCTCGAGACATGTTTTTTCCTCATTCCAGTACCGTTACTTTGCCAATTTTAATTTTTATTCCACATTTAGTTTCAGTTTTATTTTCCGCACTCAATTTCTTTTCACGTAACAATCTTCACATCGGAGATTGTTGCAAACTTTTGCCAATTCTAACCTTACGTTAGGACTGCGCCTTTTTACCTTTTTTTCATCGCATTTGGATTATTGAGCAATTAAAGGCGATCTCACCGACCTGTGGAAGACACTTGGAACCTGCCAAATATTCAGCCTTTTATTTTCAGGTTTATTTAATTAATTTATTTTTAGGATTATTAAATTTATTTAATTATTTATTTATTTTATGCCCGACTTATTTGAAATGCATATTTTATCTGAATCGTATGTTTATTACTGTTGCGTTATATTTGAATCATTAAATATGCTAGGCTAAATTTAGTTATCGGTATGTAGGGTCACATAGCCAACGGGGTTTAGCAACTTCACTCGACTTATTCTGTTTTAAAAAAGATTATTTTTCCGGTTTCAATTATTAGTAATTAATGCAATTGTTTTGTTACGAGAGTAAAACACAGATTAGAAGTTACGGTTAATAAAGCGAGAGTTTGAGATTCTAACTGGACATTAATAATTGAGCATCAACTTAAAATACAGTGAGAGCGCTTTTAAGTTGATTAGGTTTTATTTATTTTCAAAAACTATTTTTAAACTCTAATTGAAACAGCGAGAGCACTCACTTAGGCTTAATTATAGGATCTTAATCATTAAACACGAGAGTGTGAGAAGAGGATTTTTAAACAAGTACTTCCTACTGAAACACATTTTGATAATACAATTTAAGTCGATAAGTCGCTAAATCCCTAAGCCCGACCATTACATACTGATACTTCTATTATGAATCTAAACTAGATCTTAATCAGTTAGGTTCCCTAAAAGTAAACATCATTTATATTACTAGCCTTAGATTTACGTAGTAACCTAAGATAGCGGTAGATCAACATTTAGTCCCATAGAGCCCTCGCTCCCCTAACACAAACAGATCTCTCCAAAAAATCTATTACTCTAATCAGCAGCATCTACATCAACTTCATCATGTGAGTCCCCGAGCAGTGATCCTATCAATTTCATCGCGTGAGTCCTCGAGCAGTGATCCTATCAACTTCATCACGTGAGTCCCCGAGCATTGATCCTATCAACTTTATCACGTGAGTCCCCGAGCAGTGATCCTATCAACTTCATCACGTGAGTCCATGAGAAGTGATTATCTACCTCTACTTCATCACGTGATTCCCCGAGCAGTGATCCTATCAACTTTATCACGTGAGTCCCCGAGCAGTGATTATCTACCTCTACTTTATCAAGTGAGTCCCCGAGCACTGATCCTATAAACTCCATCACGTGAGTCCCCGAGCAGTGATCCTATCAATTTCATCACGTGAGTCCCTGAGCAGTGATCCTATCAAACTTATCTACTTTCTCAAGTTATCACGTTACATTGGTCCCCGAGCAATAACCAATTATCAATCAGCTTATTATGTCAGTCTCTGAGCAATAATAGGTTATTTAGTATCACATCATTCCCCAACAAGGTTTATACACAAAGATATTCATCCCCAGCGGAGTATCTCTCAATGATTATCATTCCTCGACAGTAGCAATATCCAGACTCGAAACTTGGTCAGATAGTGCATCAGAGGAATTCACATCTCTCTTATTCCCCAGTCAGGGTCTACAACAACTACATCCCCAAGCAGAAATCAAAAATCCTCAGCAGAACATTCCTATCTTCTTCAAGATGGATATGTTTTGAAATACCATGACATCTACATTCATACATTATTTGTAAAAAAATCATAACATGTGCATATCTCCTTCATGAGCATTGTCATTATCTTACATGCATCATAATATGCATATAATTAACCATATCCTTTCAAGCTAAATTTCCCAACAGGTGAGAGTTATTTTCCAGATGGAAGGTCAAAAGATTAATACCCGAAACAAGACGGGAAAGCTATTTGAACGACCATGCAAGTTATCAACAGACAGCAAGATATAGATTAATACCCGAAACAAGACGGGGAAGCTATCTACATCTTGACGAATTATTCATTTTAGAAATATCCAAGACAAAGGTTTATTCTGATTCTTATCATACCATCTATCTAGATGGCATCTTTAAGCCCATCTCCAACTACACGCCGAAATCTCGACATCTTCAGAATGCTGCATATATGGTTAAAATCAAGACATATCAGTCATCTTCATTCAAAGACAAGCACAAAGTCTAACATACAACTCACTATCCAGCATCCACTTCTCCAAATGGAATCTATAAGCCCGTTCCAGCGCATCGTCAACTGACGATCTCATTCCATACACAGGCGAGTGCAAATTTTCAAGTGTACTCGAGTGTTCAATCATCTTCTACCTTCAGGTCATGAAAGGCAAGCATACCAATCTAACCCTTTAGGTACAAGAATATTGAACATGGGCAACTGTTATACCCCAAAATTTTCCCTCCTATTTCTCAAGACAATCCACATCTCCATACTCAAGAATTTTTCAAAGGGCGACCAGATGAACCCTCTCCTATGCAATTAACCCACAACTAGGGTTTTGCTTCTCTCAATAAAAAATCAAGTTCTAATACCTAAAGTGGTCACCATACCTCCTCACATTTCTCAAGGTATCACCATGTCAAGTTTCAAGCCTCATAGCTCAAGTTTGCTCAGTCAATTGCTTGGATGGTTGAAAATCAATTGTATTGGACAAAAAGTCAATTGTGGTCAACATACTGTAAAACTTCATAATTTTTGGTCAACATCAATATTTTGAAGACATATTCATCATATGATCAAGGGTTGACCATGAATCATCAAGAAAACTCAAGATTTGATCAAAAGTCAAAGTTTCAAAGTTAGGGTTTTTGAACCAAAAGTCAATAGAACTTTGACCAGACATAACTTTCACATACTTTATCAGAAATTTTTCCACCAAAGCTCATTTTGAAGAGAATTCAATTATCTACAACTTTATGTATCAAAAGCTTTGGCAAAAAATGCTTCATTTGAGAGTTATGGATCAAAACATTAGAGGTCCTTCTAAAAGTCAACAAAAAGTCATCTTTTTCCAAAGAAGTGTATATGAACATGGAAACTTCAATGAAGATGAAACAAAAAGGAGTGTTTAGAGGACATCTCGAGCTTTCTAAAAAGTCAAAGAACACTTAAAAATGTTGAAAATTGAGCAATATACAAGTTGTGCAAGTTTAACATTTTTAAGGAGGTGCATGAAGAGAAATACTTAGCAAATGCAAATATTTTCCAAATGGGCCTAAGTTTTCATGATCCAAACTTAATCTTGACATTATCCATGGCCTGAAAACTCAAGTGCACACCCATATTGTATTTATTTGATTTATTTTTGAATTTAATTATTTAAATTCAATTTTAATAAAATAAAATGCAAAGGTTAAAGTTAAGAAGAGTTGGGCTTGATTTCTACTTGTCTTGAGGTCCAAGACAACCCATGCTAGCTGGAAATTCTGTGCACCGTGCATTAATACAAGATTGAGCCAAATATAGAAGAATTTGATAAAATATTTCAATCAAATATTTTGCATTCAAGTTGATATATTTTTCATTCAAGTTTTGACCTAACTTCTGGCCCTATATATACATAGCACATTCAGACATCAAAGAGGACGAGTTTGGCAGCCAGAAAAACTAGGGTTCTTGTTCAAGTTCTCAAGAGAAAGTTACACCATCGAAACCCTAGTTCCAGCCATCCTCAAGCAATTCCAAGCACTCCATCATGCTCCTGAGGTAACATAGGGTAAGTATGGATCAAAATCCATGACCAAAACATCCTGAATTGCATGCATCATAAAGCTCCGATTACATGTTTTTTTCTTAAATTCGTATTTATGTTTTTATGATGTTTTTATCTAAACTAACCATGCTAATCGTTTCCTGAGGTTTATTAGAGCAGGTTTGGGCCATCATTACAAGCTTTTCATGGCCAAATCGTGATTTTCCATAATTAGGACATAAAACTGTTAAGCTTCGTATTTCTATTTACAAGCAGTTTCAGGCCAAGATAACACCACCATCGAACTCGTAGCATCCTAATTATTCGATCTAGACTATTTGTTTTCATTTTTTGATGGATTATTGCAGGTTTTAGAAAATCCTTCATCGGAGAAGAAGGTTGAAACCACCATCCATGGTGGTCAAGGGTTTTCAGAGGGAAACTTTGACTCTCGCGTGGAAAAACCTTGCCTTTTGATTTGTCCATTCAAACCCCCTGGGGTCCACACATGTTTTAATATGATCCTCTGATAATATGATCCTCTGATGCTATGAACCTCTGATAAACTTTATACTCTGACCTGTGTATTGTTTTTCAACATATGTTCTGACTTAGGTGGTAGAATAAAACACTACACCGTATTGAGCAAAAGATGAACTTAGAAGTTCTAGGAAAGAACTTCTGGAACACAACCTCTGACAGAAGCATACAAGTACAACTTTTGATAGAAGTAACTTCTGATGGAAGTATCTTCTGTTAGAATCATGCAAGCACAACTTCTGACATAAGTAACTTCTGATAGAAGCATGCAAGCGCAACTTCTGGGGCTCGATCCCTGCTGACCCTTTTTTCTCATTTTTCTAACTTTTCTTATTTCTTTATTTTTCCTATTTTCCTTAATTTAACTTAATTTTCTTTTCAAAATTAATTAAAACCTTTTCAAAAATCACAAAAAAATAATTTATTTTCTGGTAATTAGGGTTACTAACCTAAAACCTTTTTTTTACTAATTTCCAAAACATTTTCACTAACATATTTCCTATTATTCTGATTACTTATTTGCTATTCTGCATTTACAATTCTAGAAAAAGATGTATAGGTCGCACAGTTTTTACTCTGTAATAGCGTAGATTTACATTTCTGCCTTTACTTTCTGCACTCTTATTATGTATCTGCCCCAAAGCCATGTAATAGCGTAGGATTTACATTTTCGCACTTTACATTCTGCACTTTACTTTCTGCACATATTAACTACTAGTTAATTAGGGTTTACATGCTAAAGACTAAAATCAACCCTAGGTCACTTCTAATCTCAAAATAAATATCTGAATACAACACACTCTTCACACTTGCACACCCCTTAGGGTATCCTCTTTTGTTGCCTTTACGAATAACATGGTCATGTCCCTCGAACGTAGGAATGCCATTAGCAAATATGCCTACGAATAATATCATCATAATCCCTTCGATATAAAGATCATAGTCCCTCGATGACCCTCGATGTTGCCTACGAATACATGATCTCGTCCCTCGATTATTGCCTACAAAAAGTGATGATCGTCCCTACGAATTGCTAAAGGTATCCTTACATGTTGCCTCCTATGACCATACGATGACCCTTCGATTGTCCCTTCACATCCAAACGAAAAAGTTACCTGCCAACTAATGGTATGGATAGCCTTATTATAAAGGAAAAGGAAAAATAACATGGAAACGACCATTCTGAGTATGTAATAAGACTTTGTTGCTTGCTCTAATCAAAACACTTTTTTACACCTCACACTTTTCAAAAACTTTTTAAATACTTTGTATACATTCCAGCGTGAATCATTACAAAGTTAAACATCTTTCAAACCAACATTTCCAAACACTTCGTATACATTCCAACGAGATTCATTACGAAGTCAAAGCGAAATGCATTTTTTTAAACATTTTCAAACTACACAAACATAGAAAGCAAATTTTCAAAGTGAACTAAGCAACTAAGAGCCCGTAGATAACTACGGATGGAAAGGGTGCTAATACCTTCCCTTTTCATAACTGCCTCCCGTACTCAGAATATAACGAAGGTATTTTCTTGTTCTTTTCACCTTCCCTTTATTGGATAAAAGAAAAGTCGGTGGCGACTCTTGCTATCCACAATATTTGCGATAAAAAGCAAAACAAACAAGTCAGTTCTCCCACCGTGTTACAGACTGCATAAGTGGTACTTGCTTCCTTGAAATCTTTATTTGTCCACTTCCCATTTGTAATTGGACATATCCTTTTGAATCTTGAATATTTAATACTTTTTCTCCTAACTATGTTGTTATCCTCACTTTCATTGTCACTTTGAAGATCCTCACTTTCATTATCACTTCTTTTAAACTCTTCTTTGTTTTCTTCTCATTTTTCTTTACCTTTTTTGCCTTTCACCTCTTGGTCGTCATCTACAATGTCATAGTCAATTAGGTTACCCTTTTCCTCATCCAAGTTAGTATCATACTCATCATCAAATACTACCTTAATTTAATTATCATAATTGAAGTTATTATCATCATAACTAATATCATCATCAACCTAAACAACCTCACCAACCTACTAATCCTTGGTCCATTATCATCAGTTCCCGTCGCATTAACATCAGTATCATTCGACTATGTTTCCTTCAACATCTCCTCATGCACAACTTCAATCTCTTCTACTATATTATTAAGGGGTATCTCCTCAAGCATAACTTCGGTCTCTTCAACATAATCAGGTGGTGACAATGTGTATTGAATAAAGACATCAACACTAAGATTAACCCTATAAAGATTAGCAATCTTTAAGGCACCTATGTCATCAACCAACCAAATCATCTCAACAAAAATATTCATATAATATATCTTATCTATGTCCATTTGACCTAGTTTTTTAATAGCACCTAACAACTCAAAATAGCTCCACTTATCAGAATGAACTCTCAAATATGTAATCTCACCCCTTAAAAAATTCATCCATTTCAGACTATGCCCTAAATAGAAGCGAAGAACAAATACTTCAAAAAGATGAATTTCAAAATACCCTAACTACAAAAATTATAAAGTTGCAGTTACTTACCTTTACTAAGCAGTGTTGTCTTCGCTTTATGGTTGAAGAATTGATTATGCCTTTGCTTCGCTCGCAACAACTTCACCTTCGAAATACAACAATGATTGTGTTAGAGTTTCCATGAAGAAACACCAATGACTTATGCATTTCTCTTTTCATCCCTTTTCTATATAAGACTTCAAATATTATATTCCAAATAACAACAAAATAAAACACATGTGTGCCACATATACACTTCCATTAACTTTGACTATCAGGACCGACATAAATGATAAACATGAATGTTTTAAAACAATTAAGGGTTAATACCTATTTTCTCCCCTGCCATATAGGGCTCTTTTGGAAAAAAAACTGCACAAAAAAAACTTGCATGGATTCCCTCAACTTTTTGAAAAAGTTTTTTTTTTAAACCTAGATCAGGCCACATCACTAAAAGTGATATTGTGGCAGCGTTTTTTATTTATTTTAATTCAAAAGAAATTCCACATGTGTACAGGGGCTGCTGGAAAGACGAAATTTCCCTCATGAAAAACCTAGTGAATTTAACCTAGTTTTTCCATCGTGTTCCTCAATCATCAACCAAGTTCTTCTCTTTCCCTAGTTATTTTTCTTCTTCAAAAATTACTTCTCATTCCCGTTTCTTCTTTGAAACCCTAATTATAGTTCATCTCTTTCTCGTTTCTTCTTCGAATCCCTAAAAAACGAGTTTCCCAATTTGTTCTAATTCCATCATTTCTTCAAACGGAAAAATAACTCCAAAATGCGGTCATAATATGTCCATGAAGATGTTTGTTTCAAAATTGGTTGCAAATCCTGGCAGAAAGTACTGAAAGTGTAAGTTTTGGGGTAAGGAAGATGATTGTAACTTATTCCATTGGGACAATGAGCTTTTCGTCGAAAGAGAAACAACATACTTGGACGGAGAAGTCGTAGAGTTGATGAGTAAAATGGAGAAAGATTTTACTAAGAAGATGGAAGATATGAAGAAAAAGGTTGACTACTTAAGGAAGGAGATGAATTTTGTGATTGTTGTAGTTGTTGCTACATGCCTTTTCTTTCTTCTTGGTTCATGTAACAGATAAGTTCATAGTGTTTAATGGATCATAATACAGATATGTAGATACTATTTTAATGGATCTTGTAATTTTTGTTTGTTGTACAATTGTAATGTTTTTTTGTTGAATGAATGAAGATATTGTGTTTGTTTTAAAAAGATTAGCATGTCTGGACAATTGTAATGCTTTTTTGTTGAATGAATGAATTTATTGTGTTTGTTTTAAAAAGATTAGCATGTCTGGACATATTGTGTTTTGTTGAATGAATGAAGTTATTGTGTTTGTACAATTGTATTGTGATATATAATAAGGTTATTGGGTTTTATTGAAAGTAAACTAATTGTAGACTGTCATATAAAATATATGTTTGTTGTAGACTGTCATGTGTTTGATTAGGCATTCTGTGTAAACCTTGTGCATAACAGTTTAGAACATGATAAATAAATATTATGTGCTTACAATAGTTTTGAACATTAGGCATTCTGATTAGGCATGTATTTCATAAACATTATAAATAAACCTTGATCATAACATATCACAACAGTTTTGAACAACATTACAACCAAACTTAGAAGTCATAAAAGTTGGCCTGGCAAAACAAGTTACAAAATGGCACATTATGTGCTTACAAAATGGTAGATAATATTATATCAGCTAGTATCATAACAGAGTCAATCTCCTTAACAAAATTTGACACATTATGTGCTTAACAAAATGACAGCTAAGGGACAAACAAACTACTGAGTCATTCTCCTTCTAATGTCCACCCATTTTTCTGATGCATCATCAAACACCAAAGGTGCATCTGAAGTTGAACCAGGCCCACCAATTCTTTTTGAATTCCTAACCATTTTCAACCTCTCGCTGCACCTTATTTTCATCTTTTGATTAGGCTTCTTAGCAGGACCTTTTTCTTAGCAGTATTTTTTACAGCTGATGCAGGTAGTGTAGTTTGCACAGTTGATGCAGTTTGCTCAGCTTTATCAGTTGATGCAAGAGGTGTAGTTTGCACAACTGGGGCAGTTTGTTCAGGTTGACCAGTTTGCTGAGTTTGCTCAGGTGTTGGATTAATAACTTGTGATGTTCTTCAAAGGCATTCAACATGTCATCAAGCAACACATCTAACTTAGGGTCTGCCATTTTATGGGCACTTCCTGTAACACCCGGAAAATCATTTAATTATTTAAATGAATTATTAAGGAATTATTAGTTGGAATTTAGTTGAAGAAGAAATTAAGTGAATAATCAATTTAGTCGGAGAATTATTATTATTAGTATGAATTAATTAATTAAAATATTTAGTGAGTTTTATTATAATGTGAGAATTAGAGTGAGAAGTATTATTTAATTGGTCAAATAGAATATATGGTAGAATAATATTTGGATTATTAAAAGAGTGGAATAATTAATTTAATTAATAATAGAGTATGATATAAAGGAGTATTTAAATGAAGGAAATAATAGGAATAAGGTTTGTACGTGAGAAAAGAAAACAAATTGAAGAAGGTGGAGGCACAAGGGCTAGGAGGATACCGGAAGTGCACAATCGGAACCGAAAAATAGGAATTCGATCGGAGTTATAACCACCGTCTAATTTAAGGTAAGGGGTGGGGTTCTAACTTTCTAAACGGGATTATGATAAATCGTATGTGGGGATGAATTATACGAAATTATCTATGTTTGTGTAGACCGTATGTGAATTAAATGATTAAATTGTATATAATAATATTGCTGGTGTTAATCGGAGGGTAAGAATGGTTGGATCGGAGGATGGAGGCGGGGGCCTCAAAGAGTGGAGGCGGGGGCCTCAGAGTTTGGAGGCAGGGGACTCAGAAAGTGGAGGCGGGGGCCTCAGAGTTCATTTTCTACATACACACACACAAATATATATATATATATATATATATATATATATATACACTAAATGGCTTTAGATTTTATGTTTAGATATATACAGTAAGTGGTGGTATATGCATTCATATGTAAAATTGGTTCCTAAGCCAGTACAAATAGTCACGTTATATGTCCCTATGGTGGAAGAGGAAACTATGAGTATATGTATTAATTAATAGTTTGGGATTTAGAAATAAATATATTTGAATCAATTAATTAATTAAAGGTAGTATATATAACCGGTACATACAATATAGTTAGTCCTATTTAATCTAAGTAGTATATAATAGTTTAGTTATATTTAATTAAATTAGTACATTAGCAGTAGCAAGTTTAATAATTGGTTCTAGTTAAATCACAAAGTAGTGTACTTGTAGCAGTGTACTTTGGAAGTAGATTCAACAACAAAATACAAAGTAGGTACATAATTGTTAGTAACATGTTTAGAATTAATCTATTAGTATAATGAAAATTGATAGAAACAGTATAAGTAATTAGTAGCAATAGCAGTACAAAAAATAGTGTCGATTTCGCCGAACTAGCCGAAATAAGCGGTAAAATTAATTGTCCAGAATTTAATGAAAATTGGCAGCATGATAAATAATTAATATTGAAAACATGGCTGATAGTGAGTTAGCAGATTCATAATAATTAATAGTAATAATAGGATTTAAAGTAGTATCGAATTAACCGAGTTAGCGATTAAGGCGGTATAATAGTTGTCAGGAATTAATTGAAAATGGTCGGAATGATTTGTATATTTTAGTAGATAATTATGATTGTTTATTTTGTTGAATTTGTGTGAAGGTATTGTGTCGTTGAGTGTGTTTGCGAATAATTAACGATGAATGTGTTGTTGTATGTTGAATTATGTGAAGTTGCAGGGTGATTTCAGTGACGATAATTACCTCTGATTATTGGTAATAACATTGAGATAGGCGTATGCCTTGTGAAGTGAATTTATGTTGTTATTTGTATGTTGTAGCATCGCATTTCATTTTGCATTTGTGAAGGCCTGTATTGGCGGATTAGCGAAGAAGGCTTATGTCTTGTGCCTCTGATAACTGACAATTTAGTGAAGGGAGTTTACTCCACCGGTACCACATGCATGTGCATTGTATGAGTCTCATTTGAAGTCATGTCGTTGTTAATTGCGAAGTAATTACATGTTGTTGCTAACGAATGAAGTGTGTTGTGTTGTTGACTTGGGAATTATTTGTGACGTGTTAGTTGTGTTGTGATAATTTTATATGATTTAATCCTAATATATTATTTATCATACACCTGTTTATATTGGTAGATATCTCACCCTTTCTTTTGTTGGTCGTTACCTTTATATTGGTAACGTGCAGGTAACGAGGAGTAAAGCATTTAGTAGCTTTTGGCGTCGTCGCTCTGATACGTAGCACTCGAGGGGAATAAACGCATATTTGATTTTATATTGTTTTCCGTTGCATTATTGAAGTTAATACTTTGAGAATTGTTCCTTGAATTAAGTTGTTTTGAAAGATGCTATTTTCCCTTTGGAGTTTTGAAAATATTATAAATCCGTTGCGTAGCTTTTGAATAAATATGAAGTATTTTTGATGAATAAATAATTACTATAAATTCTTGGAATTAAATGTGTTATGTATCCATTATGACGTGCTTTTACGATGACGGTTTTGAATGATGAATGTGATGCCTCATTTGTTGTAATTTCCGCACTCTGATTTTATTAAATAAATGTTGGATAGAAATGGGGTGTTACACTTCCAGCATTTAACTCAAGTTCTCCTCCAGTTGGTGCAACAGATGGAGAGGGTTTGCTCCTTGGTGTCTTTCTCTACACAAATTACAAGTACATTTAAGAACACTTTTATAGGAATAAATCATAAGTATTGATAAGAAGTATTTATTATTACCTTTCTCTTCAATCCATTGGGATCTTGTTCATTGCTCTTACACTTTCTTAAGTCATGGCCAAATTTGTCACACTTTATGCATCTATAAGTTACACCAATCCTCCTCATCCTTGATCCACTTTCATCTTGCTCTCTAAACCTTAATTTCTTAGGTCTGTCAGGTCCCTTCTTATATTGAGGTGGTAACATATTCTCAACATCCACAGTATGCCACATGTCCATACCATTGATTGGACTGACATTGTTTTCGTAACATGTTTTGTAGGTCTCTCTCATGTAACAAGGATCAACAAATGTCTCAGGGTTCAAATTCTGAAATTGCATTGCAGACAGAGCATGTCTACAAGGTATTCCCACAAGGTCCCAAAATCCACACGTACAACTTTTTTTTTCAAAAATCAAAAACAAAATGGAGCCCATTATATGGATGATGCACTTGCCATAACTCACCCATACTCCATGTTGGCAGCCATTCTCCACTCATCAGAGTTTCCTTATCTAATCTTTTCCTAGGATTAGGCATAAAATTGTGTTTCCATTTGTCAAGCTTAACTAGACTATTGACAATCCTACTCATTAAATAGTTCCTAATCCACTCTACCATTGTAAGGATTGGTTTATCCCTAGCTTGTAAAATTGTACTATTAAATGATTCACTCAAGTTATTCATGAGCACATCACACTTAGGGTAAAAGCTAAAGGAATGCTTACACCATAACTCTGTAGGCACTCCCATCAACCAATCCCATGCCTTCTTATCCAGTACTCTGAGCTTATTCATACTTTTCTCCCAGGCCTGAAAGTATGTAGCTTTGGCAGCCTCTATCAATAGGTCCCTTATTGCAGCTCCACCACCAAATTTCTTCTTGAAATTGGCATATAAATGTCAGAGGCAAATTCTTGTTCAATTTGCTCAAACATTTCTTCAAAGACACTTACAAGACCCTGAAAACCATAAACACACAGACAAAAGAACAATTTAACCCATAAACACAAACACACAACATAAAAATGAAAACATAAAAGTTAGCTTTTGTTGATCTAATATAAAGACATACTTTCTTTCAACCCCAATGACTTCCATAAGTAACTACATAAACCATTTCCAACTATCCTTTATTTCAGTCTCTACTACACCAAATGTCAAAGGATAATATTGGTCATTTGGATCCCTTACCACTGCAACTAGTAACTGCCCCCATACTGTGTCTTAAGGTGACACCACCCACTCCAATAAAGGGTCTACATGCCTTAGTAAACCCTTTCTTACAACCATCAAAGCATAAATAAAATCTCCCAAATCTTGGTGGTAGGGTTGACACTGGTCTCTTAGTGTTAATCTTTATTGTATTCCCAACACAGTGTTTCTTCAACTCAGCTGCATAACTCCATAGCTTGTTAAATTGTTCCTTTGCATTTCCTTCAATAATATCCTCTGCCATGGATCTAGATCTCCAAGTCTTCCCTTTGGTTATGCCAACTGAGTATTTCTGCCTTAGTTCATACATAATTTCAGAAACTTTAACTTTTCCCCGTGACTTTCTCTTTTCCACAACAAGCTTAGATATCCACTTGGCATTGGTAGTTTTGTTATTTAATACTCTTGCACATGTGTGTGTTCCCACCCAAGTTTTTATTTGGTAGGTGTGTCTATCACCCACTTTACTACACAAAGCTAAAAAACCACATTTGCCCTTGCACTCTACCATAACCCTATAACTCTCATTCTTAACAAATGTTATCTCTCTTCCATTTAAAACTGACCACTCTCTAATTGCATCTTTAAATTCAGACAGAGATTTGAATTCCATACCTAATTTGAACTGAAAGTCCTTGTTGAACAGCTCACCTCTGAACTTCTCGTACTTTGACTTGGGTTGTTTGTCATCTTTATCACTTTCATCGGGATTTGAGTTATCCAGTTCCTCACTATCATAGTCCACCTTTCTACTTCCAAAATTAGTTCCGTTCCTCTGTGAACTAGATCCCAACACACTTTTAGGAACCAAAACATTCACTTTGGACCCCTTGTAAACAAATTTCATCTTTTTGGGATCCTTGGATCCCATAACCTTGTATTTCATAGACTTACCATTTACCTCAACTTTATTTCCACTAACTGGTAATTCAACTTGCACTTCCTCAAATTGTTCCTCTTCTACTTCACATGCCCTTTCTTCTTCACTGTCATCAAAGATTATGCCTCCATCATAATCATCATCAGCGATATCATCTTCACTGAAGTCACTAGTGTTGTCAAAATCAGGATTCAACACCTTGGTCATCATGACTTGAACGCCATGTTCTACCCATATATGGCCATCAACATTAGAAGACATGATGTGATTAAAATTTCCCCAGCTTGTGCATCATCAACAAAGTGGGTAAAGACTTCGTCCACATTTAGAATCTTCCTCCAAAGCCTAAATCCATCGTAACCCCAATCTTTAACCAAGCTAACAACTTCAAAAAAACTCCACTTATTAGAGTCTTGCCCTTGTACCATGGTTTCACTCCCTCCCTTATAAAACGTGTGATTGTCTTGCACAAAGTTTCCCCCATGGTGAAATATGACTGAAAAGACCCTCATTTCTGCAAATACAAAGATTCCAAGAACTGGTAGTCGTTACGAGAGATGGACGAACAAACGAAGACCAAGAACTAGATTGTGACTTCAAACAGTTAGGGTTTAAAATGAGAATGATGAATGCCTTTGTTAAATTCACTAGCTTTTAATGAAGACTAAAGGGCAATTTCGTCTTTTCAGCAATCCCTGTACACATGTGGCATTTCTTTTGAATTAAACTAAATAAAAAAACGTTGTCACAACATCATTTTTAGTGATATGGCCTGACAAAGGTTTAAAAACAAATTTTTTCAAAAAGTGATAACGAGAAATCGTATCATATATTTGCTATGAAATTAGCCCGTTTTAACATCGCACTGATCCATTTAACTCCCGAATATTCCGAGTTTTCATGTCTTTTTGCAGGTACTACATATCTCAGGTCAAATTAGCAGAGAAGATCAAATAAACAAAGTCAACATGCAAGATCAGAAAGAAAAGAATCAATCTGCCAAAATCTGCTGATTTTGCTGCTATGACGGTCGTCACATACGTGCCACGGTCGTAATGCATAGTCAAGCCGTGTTACGCTCGTCACCTTCCTGTAACGACCGTAACACGCTAATTCTCAAAGAAGGGTCATCACACACCCTCCGCGACCGTAACACGCTTATATTCAACTTATGCAGAACGTGGAGACGTGGGCAAAGCGTAACGGAAGAGTCTTCACTTGTTCCTGAATTCTCTCAACCTCAAACACCCACCTTTCGTTTTCTTCTCACCAATTCAAATCAAGCCACGATAAAATAAAAAGCTACAACTGCCAAACTCCTTCCTCTATAAATACCTGGAGTTCAAAGGAAGAAACACAGAGTTTTATTTTCAATTTGCCTTGCGGAAGCTCTGCCGAAATCAAACCTCTTTTTCCAGTTTTTACAACTTGTTCTTGCATTTTAATTTCCTTTGTTTCTGTACTGCCCAATAGCAATTTCAAACATTAGGAAATTGTTATTTTTAGTTAGGATTTATTTAAGCCACAGACCTTGTTTATTATTCCGATTCCGAAGTTCCGAATTTCCGACTTGTGGAAGGAGGACGTGAGGAGCATTATTGTATTTCAGGTTTTTACTGCATTTAATTTCAAGCACAATTTAATTATTTATTATAAGTTTTCATTATTTATTCAAAATGCATGCTTTACTATTTTTTAATTATGTTTCATGTGTGTTCGATTTAGTAACTATGGCTAGCTAAATTTCCTGTGTCGATGTGTAGTAGTAATGACAGTAGGCACTTAGATTCTGGTTATATTTCCTTAATCAACTTAAATTCCTTAATCAACTTAAATTCTGGTTATAACTTTTTGTAATTAAAAATAAATTCTTTTTGTTACGAAAGTAAGAACTTTTTGTAATTAAAAATAAACCTTTTTGTTACGAAAGTAAGAAAAGTAGAATAGGTTAGGATCGAGACCACGAAAGTGTGAGGTTTTAACCGGATAGCTAAAGTTAGGCATTCGATTTAAATACAGCGAGAGCGCTTTAAAACGAATTAGATTTAATTAAGTTTTCAAAGAATATTTTCTAAACACTTATGGGCTAGCGAGAGCAGGCATAGGGCTTTAGGATATAATCCGAGATAAGACCACAAAAGTGTGAGTTGAGGGTTTTTAAATTGATAATCTCTACAGAACAATTAAGTTAACCATCTTTATACGCTTAGGTTCGATTAAATCCGTTTAGGTCCACTCTATTACATACCGACCGCTTTATTATTATTTCTTTAAACCAATTAGTTTTACTTTCCCTTACCTCCCAAAAACCAAACGTGACATTATCCGCCTTAGCTAAATTAGCATACTTTTATAGCACTAGAGTGATTACGAAGTCCCTGTGGGTTCAACATCTTTTTATTACTACCGCGATAGACTGTGTGTAATACAGTGAACTGACCTTTTAGTTTTTTGTATCGCAAATGTGCGGATAGCAAGAGTCGCCACCGACTTTTATTTTTATCCAATTAAGGGAAGGTAAAAGTACAGAAAAAGACCTTCGTTTAGATTCTTAGTAAGGGAGAAGGTTATGAAAAGGGAAGGTATTAGCACCCCTTTCCATCCGTAGTTATCTACGGGCTCTTAGTTGCTCTTAGATCCCTTTAAAATTGTGCTTTCTGTGTGTTTGACAAAAATGTTTTGAAAAGGCATTTCACTTTGACTTTGTAATTATTCATGTAGGAATGTATACAAAGTGTTTGGAAATGTTTTGTTTTGAAAAGAGTTTGAACTTTGACAAAAAGTGTGAGGTGTGAAAAGCATTTGATTTGAGCAAGCAACTAAAAGTCTTATTACCTACTCAGAATTGGTCGTTTTCGTGTTATTTTACGTTCCTTTAGAATAGCGCTATCCATACCATTAGTTGGTAGGTAACCTTATTCGTTGGATGTAAACGGGACATTCGAAGGGACATCGGATGGTCATAGAAGGCAACTTGTAGGAAGTATCCTAGCACATTCGAAGGGACTATCATCATTTTTCGTAGGCGACAATCGAGGGTCAAGATCATATATTTGGAGGCGACATCGTGGGTCTTATGATCTTTGTATTGAAGGGACTATGATGATTTGTTTGGAAGGCAACGGTGCTAGGATACCTCTACGTTCGAGGGACATGACCATTTTGAATTCGCAAAGGCAACGAGAGAGAATTACCCTAAGGGGTGCATGTGTGAAAAAGTGTGTTGATTTCAGGTATTTTATCTTGAAGATCAGAATGAGCTATGTTCGTTATTATCTTGCCATACACGCCTAGTTACTAGCAATTTATAGGGTGCGGAAATTAAAATGCGGAATGTAAAGATGCGGAAAGGTAAATTCTACGCTATTACAAGGCTTTGGGGCAGATACATAATTTAAAATGAAGAAATTAAAGTCCTAATTTAAACTATTACATCCCATAGACAGTTACATTATTGGAAAAATAAAATGATAAAGAAAAATCGTCTGAATCGGATCAACCTGTAAAAGAACGAGAAATCGGAAAATACGAGATGAATCGAACAGGAGAAAAAATGTTAGAAAAATACAAATTTTAAAATAAGAAAAATATGCCATGCTGGAAATAATATAAATATGTTAAAATAAATTTTTGGGAATTTTTGGATGTATTTTAATAATTAAAAATGAATTAAAAGTGATTTAAATGCAAAATTATGAATAAAAATAAATATGCATGCAAAATTATATTTTTTAATTTATTAAATTAAATAAAGATTTTATGAAAATAATGTAAGAAGAAAAATAATTTTTGATGGTTTTTTAATGTAGAAATAAAATTATGAAAAGAAACTAAAATAATGCAAAATATTAAATAATATAGAAAATATGAAAAATAGAAAATAGTGCAAGTTTGTAAAAAAGGAATGCAAAACCGGTCCTGGCATGGTTCGAACTGGTGTCCCTTGAGAGCATCTCAAACAGTTTGCGCCTTAACCAACTGAGCTAGAGCGTCCACGTGTTTAAGAAACGGAACGAATTGCTTTTAAACGAAACTGCTTTATGGGAATTCTAATTCACGCGCGAAGAACATCATCTTCTTCGTTTAAATTTCTGGGAAGTTTGTGTCGGCCAAACTCGACGCTAAGGCCCCTGCAAACATCAAAAAGCCAGCACAAGCAATATAAATGAAATCTAAAAGCATGGTTCGATTCGAAATTCCATTCTGAACACGATGGTGGTGTCCTTTTTGTCCAATTTATCCTATTTAGAGAGTCCCTAATTCGAACCAGAAAACCCTAAACATGGCAGATCTCGATTCAGGCCATAAAAATGCAATCGATTGTCCAGATAGCTTGCAAACTTCAAACTAAACACAAATCAAACATCAAAACATGTTAAAAATACATGATAAACAGAATTCGATTTTTGAAAATATATGAACAAACCAAATTCGGATTTCACGATTCTTGATGCTTTTTGGCAATGTAAAGGTCTGGAATGCTTCCAGGGATGTCAAGGAATGTGTTTGATTCCTCAAAAACGTTTGAAACAAGCTGGACCGATGGCTGCTAGTTGCTTCAAGTGCACGGTTTTTTGAGTTCTAGGTTAGGGTTCTTGAGCCAATTTTTTTCCTCTTTTCTTGATAGGTATGCATCATACATTTATACTTGATGGATTTGGAATGGTTTTGGGAGAGAATCAATCAACATTCAATGCAAATCAAATTTGATTTTTGTACAAAATCAAATTTTCAAAATTTGATTAATTTTCAATCCAATCTTGCCATATTGATCCAATTTTGAAATTTGCTGGCCTTTGTGAGTTGCTTGGATCTCAAGGAAGGAATAAAAATCAATTTTGCAATTAATTTTGATTTTATACTTTATTTTTAAATTTAATTTGTATTTAAATGAATAAATTTCAAATTAAATAGAAAAATAAAATAAAAATTCGTGGCATTGGGCTTGGATATTCCTAATTGTATGAGGAATAAGTTTGGATGAAGAAAAAGCAAGCCCATTTGCAAAAAATTTGATTTTTAGAAGTATCTCTCTTTGTGCACTCCTTCAAAATTTCCCAACTTGTGAATGGTGTATCTTGCTCATTTTTCCATATTTTTGAGTGTTCTTGGACTTTTTGAAAATCTCTAAGAGTCCTCTAACCAACCTTTTTGGTCTCATCTCAATTGGAGTTTCCATGCTCAATATATCTTCAAAACAAAATATTGACTTTTTGTTGACTTTGAAAATGACCTATAATGTTTTGAGCCATACCTCTCAAATGAAGCATTTTTTGGACATTCTTGTGAGACATGAAGTTGTAGAGAATTGAATTTCCTTCAAAACAAGAGGTGATGGAAAAATTTCTGAGGAAGTATGAAGAAGTTATGATCAGTCAAAGTTCAGTTGACTTTTCATCTAGAAACCCTAATTTAGAAAGTTTGACTTTTGAGCAAATCTTGAGTTTTCTTGATGAATCATGATCAACCCTTGATCAAATGATGAATTTAACTTCAAAATGAGGATGTTGACCAAAAATTATGAAGTTTGACTGTATGTTGACCACAGTTGACTTTTTGTCCAATACAACTGATTTTCAACCATCTAAGCAATTGTCTGAGCAATCTTGACTTGTAAGGCTTGAATCTTGTCATAGAGAATATTTGAAGCATATGAGGAGGCATGAAGACCATTGGAGATGTTGGGAGTCCATCTTGACCTGAGAATTGCCAAACCCTAGTTTGGGTTGATTGTCTAGGAGAGAGTTTGTCTGATCAACTCTTGAGGAATCCTTGAGTATGGATGTATGAAATATCTTGAGAGGATGGAGGGAAAATTTTGGGGTATGACAGCTGCCCCCTGTTCAATCTTCTTGTACTGGAAGGGTTAGATTGACACGCCTGTCTTTCGTGACCTGAAGGTAGAAGATGATTGAACACTCGAATACACTTGAAAATTTGCACTCGCTGTTGGTGGATGATGCGGGAATGGGCTTACAGATGCCATTTGGAGAAGCTGGATACTTCGCTGGGGGATGAGTCGTACGCTAGACTCGAGAATGTCGATAGGAGAATTGACGGGGATGGGCTTAGGATGCCATCTGGAAAGATCTATGCTGGGGAGTGAGCCGTACGCTAGGCTCTGTAGACGTTTCTGGAAGGAGCACGGAGATGGGCTTAAGATGCCATCCGGAGGGAGTCGTATGTTAGACTTCGTGCTCATTTTTGAATGAAGTTATTGGTTTGTATTGATTTTTAACCAAATATGCAGATTCGAAAGTGGAGAAATGTTGACAAGTAGTCGGAGATGGGCTTAAGATGCCATCCAAGGCAACTGAGTCGTACGCCAGACTCTGTAGTTGCGGTTGATAATAAGAAGGGATTCATAATAGATCTTCGTGCTGATTACTCTGAGGGGAATTAGTAGTTGGCAAAATGTGGATAGCTTCCTGTTGTGCATCGGTGTTGATCCATTGCATTATCGGAGGATAACCGGGCGGTCTTCGAGATAGTTTTCCGTCGGTTGGGCTTAATCTGGACCATCGTCGGAGGACAACCGGTGATCTTTCGATAGTTTTCCGTCGGTTCGGGCTTAATCTGGACCCGTTGGAGGACAACCGGCGGTCTTCGATAGTTTTCCGTCGGTTCGGGGCTTAATCTCGGACTGTTTGCGTCGAAGTGACTTTCACCTGTTTTGGAAAAAACAAGAGAAACTTTGATAGAATATTCGTTAGTCTTATGCATGGTATGATGCATGACAATGTATACGAATGACATATGCATGAATTATGACTTTATGAGTAATGTATGAATGATAGATGTTGTGGTATTTCAAAACATATCCATCTTGAAGAAGATGCGGATGTTCTGTTTGAGGATTTCTGACTTCTGCTTGGGGATTCGGGTAGGTGAGAACCCCGCTTTTGAAGGAGAATAAAGATATCCTGGATTCCTCCGATGCACTATCTGACCAAGTCTTGGGCCTAGATATTGTTGAGGAAGGTAGAGATTTGAGAAGCTCGTTGTTGGAGATCTCATACATAGACCCTGCTGAGGAGAGTCTGGGAGGAAATTTGTTGGGGATCTTGCATGTAGATCTTGTTGGGAGGAATTAGGAGGCGCTCTACTGGGGATACTGAGTGTGGATCTCACTGGGGAGCATTTGATGGTTACTGGGAGACCGGGTTGGGGTCTGTTGGAATCTCTGACCGGGGAATAGGAGATGTAGATTTTCTCCGGTGTACTATCTGACCAAGTCTCGAGTCTGGATACCGCTGCTGGAGAAAAGGGGAATTGTTGAGAGACATCCGCTGGGGATAAACATCTTAGTCGGGGATGAAGTGTTACTACTCGGAGACTGATGTAACATTTCTCAGTTGAGTGGAATCAGTGCTCGTGGATTAACATATACTCCGCTGGGGGAGGTTTAGTGAGTGACACCTCTGCGGGGATTATGTTCTGCGGGGGAATGCTTTTGGTGACCTTCGTCGTCATCTCAATTCCTAGAGCCTGTAGTAACTACTTTTGTATGCCCGCTTTTCGTATGTTTGTGATTAGATTCTTATTGTCAAGTGCGTATAGTCATTCAAAACAAACGTTGGACTTATTGCAAACGACAACAACAAAAATTGTAAAGAGAAAGAAGCTTGCGTTTATTTGAAAGGTGGTGTATGGCCAAGTAGTTTGTACATAAGAAAGGAATAAAGCTATGCGGAAACAATCTCGTTAAGTTCCAACTATGCTAGTACTCATATATTTCGACTATCTCATCTCCTTGTTGTCAGTAGAAAGTGAGTAGGCTGATCTTCGCCATTTGAATCTTGAATGCTGATAGTAGTCTAGAAGCAGGTGATCTGGAAGAGACATAGTCGTACGCTTAAATCCCTAACTTTTGCCTAGACCTCCCTTTCGGTTTTCACCGGGATACCCTTTTTGCCCAAGCCGCCTTTTCGGTTTTCGACTTCGGTGTACATGTTTTGTATATATCCTTAACTTTTGCCCGAACCCTTTGGTTCGCCAGATGCCCTATTTTTGCCTAGGTTCGCCGACCTAGCGGGTCTCGTTATGCGTAGTATTTTTTTACTATGTCTGCGTTCACAGGGTGTGGGAAGTCTTCACCATCCATGGTGCTAAGTATCATAGCTCCGTCGGAAAACACTGAAGTGCGATAACCATGAAGAGCAAATGGTAACATCTCATGCCAATCTTTGTAAGTCACTGTCATCTTCTGTATAATCTTCTTAATGTTCTTGTTGGCGGCTTCCACTGCGTCATTCATCTTAGGCCGATAAGGAGAAGAGTTGTGATGCTTGATCTTGAACTGCGTGCAGAGTTCGGTGATCATCTTATTGTTGAGATTGAAGCCATTATCTGTGATAATCCTTTCAGGAGTGGCATATCGACAGATAAGATTATGTTTGATGAATCGAGTCACAACATTCTTAGTAACAGATGCGTACGAGGCTGCCTCTATCCACTTGGTGAAATAGTCAATTGCCACAAGGATGAAACGATGTCCATTGGAAGTTGTGCGCTTGATTTCCCCGATCATGTCAATGCCCCACATTCCAAAAGGCCAAGGAGAAGTCAAAACATTCAGAGGTACTGGAGGTACGTGTACTTTGTCCGCATAAATCTGGCATTTGTGACAAGATCGAGCGTAGCGGTGACAATCAGCTTCCATGGTGGACCAATAGTAACCTGTTCTCAAAATCTTCTTAGCCATGGTGTGTCCACTGGAGTGGGTACCAAATGCGTCTTTGTGTAATTCTTCCATGATACATATTGCTGTTTTCTGATCTACACAGCGGAGTAAGCACAGGTCGTGGTTGCGCTTGTATAAGATGTCGTTGCTAAGGAAGAATTTGGATGCGAACCTTCTCAAAAACTTCTTATCATTGACAGATGCCCCTGCGGGATATTCCTGAGTCTCAAGATACCTCTTCACGTCATAGTACCAAGGTTTCTCTTCTGTATCAAGCTCACAACAATATGCTGGTTCGTCAAACTTCTCGATGATGATCTGGGGAGCCTTGTTGTCCCATCTGACCTTGAACATAGACGACATAGTAGCCAATGCGTCTGCCAACTGATTCTCTTCTCGTGGAATATGATTGAAAGTGATCTCTTCAAAGTAGGGGATCAAACTCAGAACATGCTCTCGATACAGAATGAGATTCGGATGCTTCGTATCCCACTCGCCTTAATCGGTGATCACTAAAGCGAGTCTCCATACACTTGTAAGAACTTGATTCTTAAGTCAATAGAAGCTTTAATACCCATGATGCATGCTTCGTATTCGGCCATGTTGTTCGTGCAACTGAAACATAATCTGGCGGTGAAAGGCGTGTGTCCGTCTGTAGGGGATGTAATGATGGCGCCAATGCCATTGCCAAGTCCATTTGAGGCTCCACCGAAGACCATGGTCCATCGGGATCCTTGTTCGGGTCCTTCGTCCGGGCCTGGTTCTTCAATCAGAACTAGTAAAACATCTTCATCGAAATTGAACCGCATAGGCGATAGTCATCTACGGCTTGGTGAGCCAAATGATCGGCTACCACACTTCCTTTGATCGCTTTTTGAGAAGTGTACTGGATGTCATACTCGGTCAGGATCATTTGCCATCTTGCTATTCTTCCTGAGAGAGCTGGTTTCTCAAATATGTATTTTATCGGATCCATCTTGGAAATCAATAAGGTAGTGTGAGTCAACATATCTTGTCTTAGTCGGCGAGCCCAGTTAAAGCGTTGCAAGTTTTCTCGGTTGTGAGTATCTTGTTTCACAGTCGGTAAACTTTTTGCTAAGGTAGTATATTGCATGCTCTTTTCGACCAGACTCGTCATGTTGCCCCAACACACATCCCATTGAATTCTCTAACACTGTTAGGTACATGATAAGAGGTCTTCCTTCGGCGGGCGGCATCAGGATGGGAGGATTTTGTAGGTACTCCTTGATCTTGTCAAAGGCGATCTGGCAATCGTCGTTCCACTCTACCACTTGATCTTTCTTAAGTAACTTGAAGATTGGCTCACAAGTAGCAGTTAAGTGTGCAATGAATCTGGCAATGTAGTTCAATCGGCCCAAGAAACCTCTGACTTCCTTCTCGGTACGGGGAGCTGGCATCTCTTGAATAGCTTTAACCTTGGCGGGATCAACTTCAATACCTTTACTACTGACAACAAACCCTAGGAGTTTTCCGGATCTGACTCCAAAAGTGCACTTATTGGGATTAAGTCTCAGTCTGTACTTCTTCAACCTGTCAAATAGTTTCTGCAGATGACCAAGATGTTCTTCTTCAGTCTGTGATCGAGCTATCATGTCGTCGACGAGACCTCTATCCGTGATGAATCATGTCATGAAATAATGTCACCATAGCCGATAAGTGGCGCGTTCTTCATCCGAACGGCATAACCTTGTAGCAAAAAGTGCCCCACGTAACAAAAGTAGTCTTTCCATGTCTTGAGCCATTTTGATCTAATTGTAAGGAGAAACCATCCATGAAGGAGAAAACCTTATCTGAGCGGTGTTGTCAACCGTAACATCAATATGAGGAAGTGGGAAATCGTCTTTCGGACTCGCTTTGTTCAGATCTCTGTAATCCACACACATTCGAACTTTGCCGTCCTTCTTAGGTATGGGTACCACGTTTGCCACCCACTGTGGATAGGAAGTAACAACTAAGAAACCGACATCGAACTGTTTCATAACGGCTTTTCTCGACATCTCGGGACACATGCGCGAACCTTCATTTCCGGAGAAAACCCTCTTTGTCGGCAATCGGTGTACCACAATATCGATGTCCAAACCCGGCATGTCTTCGTATGACCAAGCAAAAACCTCAATGTAGTCTCGTAGCATCTGAACCAACCTTTCTTTAACACTGTTCTCAAGACCCTCTCCTATCTTGATCTCTTTTCTGTCTTCGTCAGTACCCAAATTCACAACCTCAACTTGCTCTTCGTGTGGCTGTATAACTCGCTCTTCTTGCTGTGATCGGCAAGTTCTCCTGGCACTTCACAGTCTTCCTCACTTTCGTCTTCGGCTTGGTAGATCGGAATATAGAAGTCATATTTAGCAATAGCATAGTGTTGCACCCCAAAATTTTCCCTCATATCTCGATTTTATCTGGCTTAGGCTTCACATTCATCTGCATGCACGTCCATTAAGTCATTAACATTAAACAGACATTCATCCATTGCATATGCATCATTTCGTCGTATTTAAATTGACCAAAAGTTAGTTTAAATCGATATTTGCATCGTTTTATAGTTATAAAATACCCGATATTTCACTTCATTCATTTTTATCTTCTTACCTGTTTATTGTATCGTTTTAAGTTGATTATATGTCGATGATATCAATATTTCGATTTTAAAAACAGACTGCTAAAAGCAATTCGACACTGTGCGGAAAATTAGCGGAAAAATATTTCAAACTTTTTCCTCTAACTCACTGCTTTATGAATCTACGTTTCACGTAGATCATGAAAATGTGATCTCTCTAATTTTTCGATACATTTCGAAGTTTTGTTTTTAACCGTAAGTGTTTTAAAATCAGGTATTTTTTATTATCGTTTTATTTCAATTTTAATTATGTCGATAATTTTTCTTTAATTTTTGAAACCCGTAGTTTATTTTAATATGCTCATTTAATTTTTTCGGATAATTATTGTCCAAACTTTTGTCATTTTTGACAATTTTAAGTGTCTAATTTTTATCTCTAAAAATTAAAACAAAAATATGTTTGAGTAGATTATTTTTTATCTTTTAGGCTTTGAGGCCCATTTTATCAAAAGGGGTATTTTAGGCATTATCAAAAATTGCTAAACCTAATTCTATGTGTATATATATGTCATGTTATGATTGGCAAGGGGGGAGGAGTAAAAATGGAACATTGGGAGGCCACATTAAAAAAACAAACGAAAAATGTAAGAGAATGAGGCGGAGGCAAGCAGAGGAGAAGATCCGAAATCTCTTCTTCATTTTCCAGAACACTAACCCGTTAACACCCTGCTTCTTTCCAAAACAACACCCCCCAACCGTGTCATCTTCTTCATACACCCAGACCTCCATCACCTCTCCTTAGCCCCAAAACCGCATCCCTGTCAATACTCCCTAACCCACCGTAAACTTTATTCTTCCAACAACCTCCAACATCATCCACCTCCGTTTTCGCCCTTCATCACCACCCTCACCGTAATACTTCCTCTCCATAGCTCCTTCAACAACCAACAACACTTCAATCTTCCTCTGTTTCTCCTTCTCACCGTCTCATTCTATTTACCCTCACAGAGCCACCGTGCCCTCACTGCTACGAAACCCCCCTATTTCCTTCCGCTGACAGCTTCAAACTCCATCATCCTCACGAACCCAGCCGCTACCATCTCAAAAACTTCCGTATTTCCTTCAACAACTTCACCAGACTCAAAACCCTCTACCTTGAAAACAACCACCTTTCTGGTTCCTGTTCGATGTTTCCAACAATGTCTTAAACGGTTTCCCCCTGTTTCTTCCATTCACTCCACACTCCTCTCCGTCTCGCCTCTGTTTCGCGCTCTACACCGTAACCAACCTCCAAATCGCCGCATCTCACTGTGTTCCATTCTTCACCACTGCCGTTCCTCACAGCCTCCAGTCACCGTCCCTCTGTTCACTCATAGCCGCTGACCTTCATAACCACCTCTCACCGTGTCACACCCACCGCTTTCCGCCGTAAAACCCCAGCCGCATGCTCCCTGCTAACACAGCAAACGATGAAGCCCAGCTGCTGAAGGGGTTTTCACTGACTTGGTTAAGAAAAGGGGATTTCGATTCGAAGTTCAGAATCTGTTCTGCTGAGCTATTCATACATGCCATCAGCATTTTTGTCAGCAACCTGCCTCAGTCTGCTACTATTCCATCGAACTTTCAGGAACAGAATCAACGCCAATAGCAGTAGCAACAAATGCAGAACTAGCAACTGCAATTTCCGCTATTTCTCCGCGAAGACACTTTTTTGTAAGCTTATGTTTTATCTCAGTTTGATAGTTGTTTGATTATTGCATTTTTGAATAAGTTGTTATGATGTTTGTGCTGAAGTAGTGACAAATTTGTTGATGTTATTCCGCTTGTTTTGGAGGGAATGGTTAATTTGGTTTGAATTCCATGTGTTGATCCCACTTGGTTTGACTGATTTCTGATGAGTACTGAAAGTTTTGGTGCTAACTTTAAACTGATTGTGTTTTTGCGAGCAATTCTTAGCCGTCTTGATAAGTTTAGTTGATATTTTGACATGGCTATTTTGTCGTTCAGTTCCCAAATTAGTTATGATATTTTGTGCTAGTTTCGATGAAGGTTGTATGATAATACCGCGTTAATCGCGTGTAAATCTAACCGAGAAACTATAGGGTAGCTTTGTAGCCATTTTTTTCTTGAGGCGAATTCAATACGAATGTGGATTTTGACACAAATTTTGTTGCTACTAAAGTTCAAACCTAGAATGATAACGTCACTTTGTCGATTTTAAAGATGAGCAATGGTGATAATTGCTAGTTTTGATGATGGTTTAATGTCTATTTCCGCGCTTATCCACGTGAGATATAACCGAGGAACTATGGGCAACCGATTGTTTCTATCTTTGCAATGTTCATTTTATTCAAAAGGAACTTTGATAAAATTTAAGTATTGAATTCAAGGTTAATCAAAGATGACATCGCTTTGTTTGATTTTTATTGGTTGTGATGGTCAATGGTTGTAAAGTTCCAATGAGGGTGACGATGATGCCATGTTTATTCATGTGTAACTCAAACCGAGGGACCTTGGGGCAGCGTGTGTTTTTATGTGAATGTGAACGATAATGTTGATTTACACTGTTTTTATTGCTATCCTCAATTGAAGTCCAAAACCGCATTAGTTGTGTTTGAAATTCGAATGCTAGCATCACTTTGTTGATGTTAATTGTGGGTAAAGATTGATTTCTAATTTCGATGACGGTTTAATGATGAGGCCGCGTTTGTTCGCGTGTACATCCAAACCGAGGAATCTTGAGGGCAATATATGGTTTCCTTTGTGTGGAGTTGAACAAAAATTGTTTCTTATTGGGTAGTATTTATGTATGTTCATTGCTGCCCGGGTTTAGGTTTAAAGGGTTAAAATTCGTTTTGAATCTATCTTTTCATGCTTCAATATGAACCTTTGCTTCGTGTTGCGTTTATGGTTTGAAAAGCATTTTTCTCGAGTTCATTTGATTGAATACAACTAGAACATAATGCTGATTTGTACGGGAACATTGAATATTAACTTGCTTTTCTTGTTTCTTTCTTGAAAATATTTCATTTGTTCATGTACATTCATATTAGTTGCATTCCGACTTTTTGCACTTTATAAATACCAACTTGTTCACTATTTGCATGGTTTAAATTATAATATTGCTTGTCTCTTCATTTGTTCATATACATGATGCAATTTTCATTCGATTTTTTTAAATCTTTGTTTACTAATCATGTCTTAATTTATTGTCATTTCATTTCGATTTTATCCCACACTAATATGCTACTAACATGTTTGTTACTTGTGAAGGCATTCAAGAGTAGTTCAAACATCATTTCATCATAGAATATATATATCTTTCTCCATTTACATTTTTTATTATAATTATTTTACTACTCCAATATAATACTTAGTTATGTATTTTTAGTATTGTAAATATAATTATATAGTATATCTATTTTATATTTATTATTGTAAATACAATTATACTACTTTTATTTATATATTTTATTTGGTTCATTTTGTAAATCAAATCATATTGTAATTATTATTCTTGTGTTATGATTTCGAATTCGGAATTTAATTCAACCTTCGAATGATTTTGAATGCAAATATATCTATTCTTCGCATAGTTTTTGTTTGTATTTTGAGTGATGTAGGGATCTTCATTTGGTATCCATCCGATGCATCAAGCCTTATCCGATCTTGAAGACTACTCGGAGCTCAATTCTTTCAACGCATAAAAGCTATTTATTTATTCAAATTAATTCGATTTGGTTGTATATATCCTTGTTCATGAACATGTACCTCCACTTTCGCATAGATTGTAATTCCTTGTGTGTTCTAATTACCATTTAATTATGCGTTTATCATATTAGAACACATAGCCTCCTCTTGGGCTCCTCATCAATGAACAGGTAAACATACACAATGCACACTTGCACACATTTATAGTTTGGTCCCTGGGCTTTTCTACAGCGACAACTATTCGATCGATTGTTCCAATCGGTCGTTTAGAATACTAGTGTCACGCTAGTCCCACTTTTAGGAGCATACATAAAGCCACTTTGTATGGGCTCACTTGTTTTCCTAATCAAATTATTCTATCCACAACCAAACCCTTAAAACACTTTCATATTAAATTAATTAATTGAATTTGTTTTCAAAAATGAATTTCTATAAAACAAAAAACATAGTGCTATGGTATTTAATTAAATTGTTAGAGGTTCGCCCGACGATTTAATTAAAATGTAAAGTATTTGGGTCATTAGAGGGTAACCCAATGACTTAAATACTTTATTCCATAACACTTAATAAAAGTGAACTTTGTTTCACCTCACTCTTTTCATAATAAAGATTTTGGATGAGTGATGATCGGTTGACCTCAATCACCAATCTCGAGTATCGAATCGTTAGAGGATATCCCAACATTTTGGTACTTGTCATCTACAATTAAAATCAATTCAACCCATTTAAATCCTTTTTCGCTCATATGCGATTATCAAAATCAAAAACATTTTCTTCTAAAATCAATACAAACAATCCAAGACATTTTCAACAAGAACTACGGAGTTTTGACTTTCCCATTGCACGAGGGAATACGTAGGCACGCGGTTTCGAAACCGTGTCAAACTCAAAATAATAATAAACAAACGCCCCTTTTTATTCATGACTTAGAAATTAGCGATTACACACACAAACACATTTTGAACTAAATGGGTCCCATCGAGTACGATGGACGTAAGAGGTGCTAATACCTTCCCCTTGCGTAACCGACTCCCGAATCCATCCTTTTTGGTCTTGTAGACCGCCTTATCCGATTTTTGTGGGTTTTATCTATATTTTCCCGTTCTCTTTCTAGAATAAATAAAATTAGGTGGCGATTTCATTGTTTTTGAAAATTCATTTAAATGATTTTTGAAAATCGAGTTGCTTCACATAGCTGTTATTAACGAGATTCGGAGTGATTCTGCAGTGTATCACATGGGTGTGTGTAAGAAACACATAGCTTTTTGAAGGGGTGATAAAGTAAAAGAAAGAAAACACAATTGAATGCAAAAGTCCAACGAATTTATTGAATGAAAATACGCAAACGACAGATAATAACCCTCGCAAACGAGCCATGATGCCCCGGGTAAGGCACTAGGCTTTCAAAGTTTATTGTTCAAACATAAAGAAATACGAAAAGCAAAACAAAAACAAGAGCAATTACTCCTGACTAAAGAAGATTGGTATGACGTCTTCAGCCTTCCAATTGCTGAGCCCAAGATCTGGAGTTGAGAAGATCCACTTGCTGATGTCGAAGCCGTTGTCGTCGTCTTCTATAGCATGGATTCCACTCTGACTGATGCGGAAAGGAAGTTGGCGCACGTTCGCGGCGTATCATCTTGACCCTTGATGGTGAAGCCTAAACCGTCTTGTCGATTTGAAAGGAAGATCGGCTGTCCCCAAATAGTACTACCTTCTTCAACAGCAGCTTGAGCATCTTTCAGCGAGGCCATCCTAGGCGGAGCTTTAGCAACCTCAGTAGCGACAGGAGAGTCAACAGGCATGACTCTAGGCATTGTTTCAAAAGCTTGACAGGAAGTCTCAAAGAATTCACCCTCCACCTCGAGGTATCGGAATGATTGTAGATGACTGACCATATACTCTTCTTCACCACATATTGTGACAACCTTCCCTTTACCGGGACTTGACCGATGTAAGGTAGGTAATGCCCCATGTATCCAAGGCGCCCAAGTAGGCAAGTAAGTGGACGAATGTCCATGACAAAGAATGTGGAGTCAAAAGTGGAACCGACTTTGATGTGAGCTCTGAGTCTTGTTCGCTTAGAACCATCAAAAGCTCTCACAATTATGTCACGGGTCTTAGAACCAACCCTTCGACATCAAGTCGATCAAAAGCGATCTTCGTAAGATATTGAGCGTAAGTGTCAACCAAAACATGAGACAATGTAACGCCCTTGCATTCCACAGAGATGTGAAGGCCTTGTTGTGTTTCTTTCCGGAAGGAGTCAAATCAGCATCAGAGAAGCCTAGGCCGTTGTTGGCAGCCAGGCTAGCAATACAAACTTCAAACTGGTCGGTGGTAGTGTCTTGAGGTGCGAGCGTTCTTGAAACTTCACCAAGGCATTAGCATGAGCCTCGGAGCACAAGAGCAGAGCAAGCATGGAAATTTTGGACGGAGTTTGTCCCAACTGTTCCACAACATTGTAGTCACTCTTCTTGATAATCTTCAGAATTTCCTCCATTTCTTGTTTGGAGGTATCTTCAGCAACTTCCTTTGGCACTTCTGGTTGAGCAAGATGAGTCACTGGTTCTTGGGGAACTGATGGAATAGCTGGAATGCGAGCTAGAGTCGCAGCGTCTTTTGGAGGAGAGATTTCTGGAGAGAAAACCCTTCCGGTTCTGGTCACCTTACTTGATCCGGTGATGTTGTCGATGTCAGGAATGGTAGCTTCAACTGTAAGATCTTCAATGGTCAGAGGGTCTTGCTTGACACCATGATAGTAGACATCAGCTCCATAATTCCAAGGGATAGCCTTGTCAGAGGAATATGGAACTGGCCTTGGAGAAGTAATGATGAGGGGTGCCACTCTAGGCACAGGATCAGTAGAGGAAATCCTTATTGTGTTAACATCAGCATAATCTTCTGGGAAATCGTCACCCCATCCGGTCGCCTTAACATCTTCAATAGGAATCTTGTAGCTCTCAGGAACAGTGTACTTCACCATGTAATCATACTTTCCACTTGGCTGCCCCAAGGTATCCCACACAAATGGTACAGTTTCATTCGCATTGTCAATCTTCAACTTAGACATTTCTTCACACGCTTCGCATGTGGTTTCGAAATAGTATTTGCGGTTATCCATCATGCGGACACGTCTTCTCAACCAAGCACAACCATCGTGCGGATGGGCACCAACGACAATTCTCGGCATCTGGATTGACACCGCTTGCAACAAATTCTTCTTAACAATCATCGGAGGAATGGTCAAGTCATCTATGTTGAAAACATAAGTATCGCCACCAACAAAGATTGGAACTCTTGTCATGGTTAGGCATAGGCGCGTTGATCACATTGAGTCTCAACGGAGGATCAAACTCAATCTGCTTAGCTTCAATCATATCTTGAATCTTGTTCTTTAGAGCCCAACAATCATCAGTACTATGTCCTGGGCTATTGGAATGGTAAGCACACTTAGCATTAGGATTATATCTCGAGAGGAAGTGTTGACATTCGAGGAGGATCCTCAAGGTAATCACTCGCTTTCAACATGTGTTGCAAGGCTTGCGACAATGGCATGTTGATCTTCAGAAAGCATCTTGTGGCGTTGCGCTGCGTTGTCGTTGAGGTTGTCTGATGTAGGATTCGAGATCACAACCCCCCACAGATTGAGCACGGTCGGTTTTGGCTCGGCTTTTCTGATCATACACAGCATTAGTTTCTTTCTTACCACCAAAAGATCTCTTCGCAGCATTTGAAGATGTCTCTACTTGAATCTTCCCACTCTTGATACCAGCTTCA
The DNA here is from genome assembly GCA_021764765.1 of Vicia sativa. Lineage (NCBI taxonomy): Eukaryota > Viridiplantae > Streptophyta > Magnoliopsida > Fabales > Fabaceae > Vicia > Vicia sativa. Next base: position 185,186,819 of record CM038795.1, read on the forward strand.
ATACGCTTGCCTGTAAGTATCAGCTTGGTGAATCCGGTTGAAGAGTTTCCAATCAGATGATTGAAGAATGGGCCTGTCAGTGTTCCCATGAACATATCAACCAACTCCCTATTGGACAAGGGTGGTTGAACTCTGCCTGCTAAATCTCTCCACTTCTGAGCATACTCCTTGAACTTCTCGTCACGACCCATAGACATGCTTTGTAGTTGCATGCGAGTGGGTGTCAATTCAAGATTGTACTCATCATGCAGAAAGCATCGCTAAGTCACTCCAAGTACGGATACGGTCATTCTCTAGCTGATAATACCATTCCAACTGGGTTTCGGACAAACTCTCTTGAAAATAGTGCATCCACAACTTTCTGTCATCAGTGTGGGGACTGATCTTCTGGACATAAGACTTCAAATGCAGCTTAGGGCAAGACATGCCATCATACTTAGCAAAAGTTGGAACTTTGAACTTGGGAGGAATCACAACACCAGGGACAAGACTCAGATCATCGAAATTCAGCCCGGACATTTTCAGGTTTTCCACATCATTCAGACGGTCTTCAAGTGGCTTGTACTTGTCATCCTCATCAGAGTATTGGCCACCATCATAGTTCTTCTCAAGCTCCGGCTGACTGCCTTCACCATCACCCTTGTTACTTTGCTCATCTTCCTTCTTGCCACTTCCTTCAGAGAGCTCAATTCGACTAACCACCCTAGGACCTCCTTTGTAGCGTCTGCCCATGTTGAGAAGACCAACAACCTTCTTCTTTCTGTTGATGAGCTTCTTGAGATCTTCTTGGCCTTGGACCAAACTGGTAAACATCTCTGGCCGAGCATTCGAGCACAAGATCCTTGACGGACTGTTCAAGTGCCATTTCTGCTAAAATAAATATTGAGCAAATGAGAAAACCAATCTTCTATGTACCTGTGATGCAATGCAATGTTTTCAAGAACCTTAGAGACTTAAATTTGTTAAACAAGCAATGAACAAACATTTATTAGTACTCTTTTTATTCTCTTTTTTTTTTTTAAGTACAAGAGATAGTTCCAAACAGATAAAAGAAAACATATAAATCCTAAAGCTCTAAGTCTCCCATGGGCGCTTCCTCTTGGTGCCAATGTAGGCGTTGATGTTTCGCTCCTCGTGAAGTAGCTTTGTCAACTCTAGCACTTTCTTCTCACTTGCATAACACTGAGCTTCAAAGGTATCCCTCTCTTCCTTGAGTTGAATCCAGGATCTCTTCAAGTCTTCAAAATCAGTAGGCATGTCGGGATAGAGAACGGTATAGGGTACGTCACCTATAGCAACAGGTTCCATAATTACTGGTAAAACAGGCGTGAATGACATCATGAGGTGTTGAGCTCGAGCTCGCACCCATTTGAGGTAAGGTTCCCAAGGAATGGAGTTCTGGTGCCCCAAAGTCTTGGTATCAGTCTTCTTTACCATGCCCCAGGCGTGTATGAACCTTCGTCGATAATTCTGGAGATCGTGATTGTAGTCGAACACAATATCTTGGAGAAGCATATCATGCGGACCATCTCTTCGAGCAAAACCAAACTGACGTAGAGCTAGAGAAGGGTTGTAAGTAATACCTCCCCTTATACCAAGTAGTGGTACATTAGGGAATTCTCCACAACACTCAATGAATGTGAAATCCTTTTGAGAGAAAAGACTTCAACAGATATCGGAATGAGAGAGTGACATTAGTCTTTGAGACCACTTCATCCTTTGTTCATTCTTCAATGCTGATGGAGGAAGGTGCGAAATAAACCACCTTGAAAGTAACGGTATGCAACACATGAGAGTTCCTTGTCTCTTAGTAGTACGAGTATGGAGAGAATGTAGGATATCTCCAAGTAAAGTAGGCACAGGATTGCGGGTAAGGAACAACTTGATGGCGTTGACATCTATGAATTGATCCGAGTTAGGGAATAGAACCAAACCATAGATTAGCAAGACCACAATGTCTTCGAATGCATGGAAACTCATAACTTTGAGGAATTCTCGGGCTTTCTTAATTAGGAACTTGGCAAGTAAACCCTTAACTCCACTTCTAGTTTCCCAATTGGCTTCAATGTCTGAGCGCTTAAGATGTAAGGCTGATGCAATGTCTTCGTACCTAGGAACCTTTTCTAGACCAGTGAATGGCATTTGATCAAGAATAGGTATCCCAAGTAGCTTAGAGAACTCTTCCAAGGTAGGAACCAACTTATAATCTGGGAATGTAAAGCAATGGTGTTTCGGATCAAAGAACTTAAATAGGACATGCATCATATCTTCTTCAAAACCGGAGATAACCAAATCAAGTAGATAACCATGTCTTTTGATGAACTGAGCATGGTCGGGAATTTCTGAAACCAATTCTTTGAGCTGAGAAGGTATACCCATAAAGTTGATTCGAATAGTCTTTCTAGAAGCCATAATACCCTACAAAACAAAGCAAAGATAAATCCCTAGGTCCTTGAAATAGTGAGAAATGATATGCAATGCAAATGATGTCATGATGTGATGTTTAGCACACACAAACAATTCACACATTGAGCCTAGGGTTAAGGCTTGCGTGAGGTATAGGTGATTACCCTACCAAAAGTTTGGGTTGGTTCATCCTATCCTATAATAGTAACCGGGTTCTAGGAATCTCACATCATTGATCTTTCTCGTAGGCACTTATTTCAATACGACTACCAAGTGGTCGACCGAAAATGTCCCAAAAGTCTGATCTTAATGAGCGTAGCATCGAGTATCAGCCAACCTCGGTCTGCACCAAAGTCGGCCATCTCACTACCTTCTAATGGCCAAGATGGGTCAATTAAGGTTCTAAAAGTTTAGTTAGCGCTTGATGACACCACGCAGAAGCCAAATACTATCCTCAACTTGGGAATGAAGAGTATCGGGACAACCAAAGTGTCACGCTAACGTAGCCATCATGTTGACCGTTTTGATATACGTCTAACGGTCGCGACGATTTATTGCTACTTACCTAAAAGGAAACCCGGATCCGGGTGTAGGATCCCCCACAAATATGATACCAAAGCAACCCTTAAAGATAAAGCATACAAGTCAAACAAAAAGCAGTAAAAATGATCTAGAAATCCCTAAGGCAATTCTCTCTTTAGGGTGTTTCCCCGGCAGAGTCGCCAGTTCTGTGATACGGTGAACTGACTTTTTAGTTTTTTGTATCGCAAATGTGCGGATAGCAAGAGTCGCCACCGACTTTTATTTTTATCCAATTAAGGGAAGGTAAAAGTACAGAAAAAGGCCTTCGTTTAGATTCTGAGTAAGGGAGAAGGTTATGAAAAGGAAAGGTATTAGCACCCCTTTCCATCCGTAGTTATCTATGGGCTCTTAGTTGCTCTTAGATCACTTTAAAATTGTGTTTTCTGTGTGTTTGACAAAAATGTTTTGAAAAGGCATTTCGCTTTGACTTAGTAATGATTCATGTAGGAATGTATACAAAGTGTTTGGAAATGTTTTGTTTTGAAAAGAGTTTGAACTTTGACAAAAAGTGTGAGGTGTGAAAAGCATTTGATTTGAGCAAGCAATTAAAAGTCTTATTACCTACTCAGAATTGGTCGTTTTTGTGTTATTTTACGTTCCTTTAGAATAGCGCTATCCATACCATTAGTTGGTAGGTAACCTTATTCGTTGGATGTAAACGGGACATTCGAAGGGACATCGGATGGTCATAGAAGGCAACTTGTAGGAAGTATCCTAGCACATTCGAAGGGACTATCATCATTTTTCGTAGGCGACAATCGAGGGTCAAGATCATGTATTCGGAGGCGACATCGTGGGTCTTATGATCTTTGTATCGAAGGGACTATGATGATTTGTTTGGAAGGCAACGGTGCTAGGATACCTCTACGTTCGAGGGACATGACCATTTGAATTCGCAAAGGCAACGAGAGAGAATTACCCTAAGGGTGCATGTGAAAAAGTGTGTTGATTTCAGTATTTTATCTTGAAGATCGAATGAGCTATGTTCGTTATTATCTTGCCATACACGCCTAGTTACTAGCAATTTATAGGGTGCGGAAATTAAAATGCGGAATGTAAAGATGCGGAAAGGTAAATCCTACGCTATTACAAGGCTTTGGGGAAGATACATAATTTAAAATGCGGAAAATAAAGTCCTAATTTAAACTATTACATCCCATAGACAGTTACATTATTGGAAAAATAAAATGATAAAGAAAAATCGTCTAAATCGGATTAACCTGTAAAAGAACGAGAAATCGAAAAATACGAGATGAATCGAACAGGAGAAAAAATGTTAGAAAAAAACAAATTTTAAAATAAGAAAAATATGCCATGCTGGAAATAATATAAATATGTTAAAATAAATTTTTGGGAATTTTTGGATGTATTTTAATAATTAAAAATGAATTAAAAGTGATTTAAATGCAGAATTATGAATAAAAATAAATATGCATGCAAAATTATATTTTTTAATTTATTAAGTTAAATAAAGATTTTATGAAAATAATGTAAGAAGAAATAATTTTTGATGGTTTTTTAATGCAGAAATAAAATTATGAAAAGAAACTAAAATAATGCAAAATATTAAATAATATAGAAAATATGAAAAATAGAAAATAGTGCAAGTTTGTAAAAAAGGAATGCAAAACCGGTCCTGGCATGGTTCGAACTGGTGTCCCTTGAGAGCATCTCCAACAGTTTGCGCCTTAACCAACTGAGCTAGAGCGTCCACGTGTTTAAGAAACGGAACGAATTGCTTTTAAACGAAACTGCTTTCTGGGAATTCAAATTCACGCGCGAAGAACATCATCTTCTTCGTTTGAATTTCTGGGAAGTTTGCGTCGGCCAAACTCGACGCTAAGGCCCCTGCAAACATCAAAAAGCCAGCACAAGCAATATAAATGAAATCTAAAAGCATGGTTCGATTCGAAATTCCATTCTGAACACGATGGTGGTGTCCTTTTTGTCCAATTTATCCTATTTAGAGAGTCCCTAATTCGAACTAGAAAACCCTAAACATGACAGATCTCGATTCAGGCCATAAAAATGCAATTCGATTGTCCAGATAGCTTGCAAACTTCAAACTAAACACAAATCAAATATCAAAACATGTTAAAAATGCATGATAAACAGAATTCGATTTTTGAAAATATATGAACAAACCAAATTCGGATTTCACGATTCTTGATGCTTTTTGGCAATGTAAAGGTCTGGAATGCTTCCAGGGATGTCAAGGAATGTGTTTGAATCCTCAAAAACGTTTGAAACAAGCTGGATCGATGGCTGCTAGTTGCTTCAAGTGCACGGTTTTTTGAGTTCTAGGTTAGGGTTCTTGAGCCAATTTTTTTCCTCTTTTCTTGATAGGTATGCATCATACATTTATACTGGATGGATTTGGAATGGTTTTGGGAGAGAATCAATCAACATTCAATGCAAATCAAATTTGATTTTTGTACAAAATCAAATTTTCAAAATTTGATTAATTTTCAATCCAATCTTGCCATATTGATCCAATTTTGAAATTTGCTGGCCTTTGTGAGTTGCTTGGATCTCAAGGAAGGAATAAAAATCAATTTTGCAATTAATTTTGATTTTATACTTTATTTTTAAATTTAATTTGTATTTAAATGAATAAATTTCAAATTAAATAGAAAAATAAAATAAAAATTCGTGGCATTGGGCTTGGATATTCCTAATTGTATGAGGAATAAGTTTGGATGAAGAAAAAGCAAGCCCATTTGCAAAAAATTTGATTTTTAGAAGTATCTCTCTTTGTGCACTCCTTCAAAATTTCCCAACTTGTGAATGGTGTATCTTGCTCATTTTTCCATATTTTTGAGTGTTCTTGGACTTTTTGAAAATCTCTAAGAGTCCTCTAACCAACCTTTTTGGTCTCATCTCAATTGGAGTTTCCATGCTCAATATATCTTCAAAACAAAATATTGACTTTTTGTTGACTTTGAAAATGACCTATAATGTTTTGAGCCATACCTCTCAAATGAAGCATTTTTTGGACATTCTTGTGAGACATGAAGTTGTAGAGAATTGAATTTCCTTCAAAACAAGAGGTGATGGAAAAATTTCTGAGGAAGTATGAAGAAGTTATGATCAGTCAAAGTTCAGTTGACTTTTCATCTAGAAACCCTAATTTAGAAAGTTTGACTTTTGAGCAAATCTTGAGTTTTCTTGATGAATCATGATCAACCCTTGATCAAATGATGAATTTAACTTCAAAATGAGGATGTTGACCAAAAATTATGAAGTTTGACTGTATGTTGACCACAGTTGACTTTTTGTCCAATACAACTGATTTTCAACCATCTGAGCAATTGTCTGAGCAATCTTGACTTGTAAGGCTTGAATCTTGTCATAGAGAATATTTGAAGCATATGAGGAGGCATGAAGACCATTGGAGATGTTGGGAGTCCATCTTGACCTGAGAATTGCCAAACCCTAGTTTGGGTTGATTGTCTAGGAGGAGAGAGTTTGTCTGATCAACTCTTGAGGAATCCTTGAGTATGGATGTATGAAATATCTTGAGAGGATGGAGGGCAAATTTTGGGGTATGACACTGTGCACTTGCAGTTAAGATACCGTTAGACACATTAGGTCGATCGCACATCAAGTTTTTGGCGCCGTTGCCGGGGACTTTGATCTAGTCACTAGTGTACTCATAAAGTAGCATTGTCTAGACTAAGGCAACTTTTTATTTTCCCCTCTGTTGTATGCCAAATACTCGCTCCCGAACTGGTCCTTTGCATATACAAATAAACGATATCGAGCGTTATCTCAGATTAAGAAGACGAATTCAAGAATACTGCAAACTCAACAATCTTCCTCCGACTATACTCCCTGATATTCCTGAGTTAGTTGACGAATTGAAGAATATGGCTGATGCACCACCTCCACCTCGTCCTCTTAAGGATTATGCGGTTCTTTCTCAAGCGGAGCCTCACAACAGTATTGTTGCTCCTGCTATCGCTCGAAACGATTTTGAGTTAAAACCTTCGCTTCTTTCCGCCGTTCAGCAGAACCAATTTTCTGGATCTCCTACTAACGACCCAAACCTCCATCAGTGTTTGTGCAGTACGCAGACACTGTAAAAGCGAATGGTGTAAACCCCGAGGCGATACGATTGCGCCTATTTCCTTTTTCTTTAAGATACAGAGCTCGCGTATGGCTCTAATATCTTCCTTCAAACTCAATCACTACATGGGATGAGTTGAAGAAGGTCTTCTTGGCTAGATATTTCCCACCAAGCAAAACTGCTATGCTCAGAGCTAACATCAATGGTTTCCGACAAAAAGATAACGAATCACTATTCGAAGCTTGGGAACGCTATAAGGATATGACTAGACTCTATCCTCATCATGGTTTAGAAGAATGACTGATCATTTACACGTTTTATAACGGTCTCTTGTACAACACAAGATTGACTATAGACGCTACTACTGGTGGCGCACTAATGGATAAACCATATGCCGATGCAAACCAACTTATCGAAAGCATGGCTCAAAACCATTATCAATGGGGAAGCGAGAGAGCTAATGTAGAAAAATCTCAAACAAAAGGTGGCATGGTCGAAGTGAATAGCCTGGATCAAGTCAACGCTAAAGTGGAAGCTCTCACCCAAAAGCTAGAGAATCTTACCACCACTCCCGCAGCTATTGTAGCCCAAACTTGCGATTTATGTGGTCTTCAATCACATCTTGCCCCAGAATGCCCACTTTTAACAGGAGTTCCAACTGAATAAGCGAACTACGTATAGGGAAACCCTTACAGTAATACCTATAACCCTGGTTGGAAGAATCATCCAAACTTTTCGTACAAAAGCAACAATGCGTTATATGCACCTGGACAAGCTCCCGCCACACCACCTGGTTATCCGAAAGCTATCCCAAATCATCCTAATAATGGAACTAATACATCCAACATTCCTAGGAAATCTAATCTCGAAATCATGATAGAACACTTCATTGCTTCTCAATCTTAGACTAATAAAGATGTTCTAAATCAGAATTTACATACTAATGAGCAGATTAAGCAATTATCTAGTAAGGTCGACGCTTTAGCTACCCATAACAAGATGCTTGAAACTCAAATTTCACAGGTAGCCCAACAACAAGCACCTACTGCTGCCCCAGCTGGAATTTTCCCTGGTTAACCACAACCAAACCCAAAAGGACACGCTAATGTTGTGATACTAATAAGTGGAAAAGAACTTGACGGACCTGTTGATCCAAGACTAGAAAATCCAGCGATGTACCAAAAGCAGAACAAGCCAAGTGAAAATGAGAATGAACCAAAAGAAAAGGAAAGCGAGAAACAAGAGGCAGTGGAAAAAGAGAAACCTTATGTGCCTCCACCACCTTATAAACCACCGATTCCGTACCCTCAGAGATTAACCAATTCCAAAACGATGGGTCAGTTCAAGAAATTTATTGAACTTCTGAAACAACTGAATATCACAATACCATTTACAGAAGCTATCACCCAGATGCCCTCGTACGCTAAATTTCTTAAGGAAATCCTATCTAACAAGAAAAAGATAGAAGACAATGGAACAATTACACTTACCGCTGAGTGTAGCGTTATTATTCAAAACAACATGCCCCCTAAGTTAAAAGATCCAGGTAGTTTCTCTATACCTTGTAACATTGGAAAGTTCGTCATAGACAAAGCTCTCTGCGACTTGGGAGCAAGTATCAGTTTTATGCCCCTATCTATTTGCAAAAAGCTGGAGATGGGAGAACTTAGACCTACGAAGATGTCCGTTCAATTAGCCGGCCGATCAGTTAAATACCCTGTAGGTATACTGGAGAATGTTCCAGTTAGAATAGGTCAATTTTATATCCCGACCGATTTCATAATCATGGACATTACCGAAGATTCAGTTACCCCTATCATATTAGGAAGACCCTTCCTAACCACAAGTTGGAGCTATAATTGACGTAAAGAAGGGCAGACTAACATTCGAAGTTGGAGAGGAAAAAGTGGAATTCATCCTTACTCAATTCTTACAAGCACCAGCCATGAACGACACATGTTATCTAATCGACGTTATAGACGAGTGCGTAAGAGAGATGGAAGCGGAACAAACCATATACTCTGAAATAATGAAAATCCAAACCCCTCTGATATTCGAAGACGACAATTGGCGTAAACCATATCAAGATGATAGTCTAAGCGAAAGTCTAGCACTCACACCTGATCATATGCCATGTCCGAAGAAACCTGGTTTAGAATTAAAAACTTTACCTAGAAACCTATGATACGAATTCCTAGATACCGAACGTACTCGACTTGTTATAGTCAACTCCAGTTTAGGAACGCTCGAAACTCAGAAGCTGTTAGACGTCCTAAGGAAGTAGGTTATAACATATCCGATTTAAAAGGAATATGCCCTTCAATTTGTATGCACCGTATTATGCTAGAAGAAGATTGCAAAACCTCTCGAGAACCTCAAAGAAGAATTAATCCAATCCTTAGCACTGTAGTCAGAGATGAAATTAAAAAGCTATTGGAAGCTGGAATCACATACCCAATCTCCGACAGTAAATGGGTTAGCCCAGTACATGTCGTACCGAAGAAAGGAGGTGTCACTGTTGTGAAGAATGCAAAAGGCGAATCGACAACACAAAGAGTGGTTAATGGACATAGAGTGTGCATTGATTATAGAAAACTTAATAAAGCTACTCGAAAATACCATTTTCCTCTACATTTCATAGATCAAATGTTAGAACAATTAGCCAAACATTCCTACTTCTGCTATCTAGATGGTTATTCCGGATTTTTCCAAATTCCTATTCACCCTAACGATCAAGAGAAGACTACATTCACGTGTCCCTATGGAACATTCGTATACAAACGAATGCCCTTCGGATTGTACAACGCCCCCGCAACCTTTCAACGATGTATGATATCGATCTTCGCAGATTTCATCGATAACATCATGGAAGTGTTTATGGACGATTTCTCTGTATGCGGACAAAGTTTTGAAGGATGTTTATCTAATCTAGAAAATGTTTTAGAAAGATGCGTGAAAGTAAACCTCGTGCTTAACTGGGAAAAATGTCATTTCATGGTTAGAGAAGGAATCGTGCTAAGACATGTCATTTCCAATAAAGGAATTGGAGTTGATAAAGCTAAGATAGAGGTAATTAAGGAACTCCAACCACCTAAGACCGTTCGAGAAATACGAATTTTTCTAGGAAACGCCGATTTATCAAAGATTTTTCGAAGATTACGAAACCACTTACCGGTCTATTAATGAAGGATGCTGAGTTCATATTCGATGACGATTGTTTTAAAGCTTTTGAAACTCTTAAATCAGCACTTATCTCCGCACCAATCATGCAACCACCCGATTGGAGGTTACCTTTTGAAATCATGTGAGATGCAAGTGACTACGCTGTAGGCGGAGTTCATGGACAAAGGAAGGACAAGAAACTTCACGCAATTTACTATGCCAGTAGAACGCTAGACTCAGCTCAGATGAACTATGCCACAACTGAGAAAGAGCTGTTAGCAGTGGTCTTTGCGCTTGACAAATTCCGTTCTTACCTCGTAGGAGCAAAAATAATCATTTATACAGACCACGCTGCTATCAGATGTCTACTAACCAAGAAGGATGCAAAACCTAGACTCCTCATATGGATCTTACTTTTGCAAGAGTTCGATCTAGAGATCAAGGATAAGAAAGGAACCGAAAACGTCGTAGCAGACCATTTATCAAGATTATAAGGTATAAAACCCGAACAAGTGCCAATTAACGACGATTTTCCGTATGAACATCTGATAGCGCAAATGATAAGCGATCTAGCTCAATTGGACTTAAATAAACTAGAAGCTAAGGAAGTCATGGAAGCGATCAATATGACCATGGGACTGCCATGGTATGCTGACATAGTCAATTATTTGGCTGCAGAGGCGCGCTCCCACCGGACTTAACCTACCAACAGAAAAAGAAATTCTTCCACGATCTCAAATATTACTATTGGGATGAACCACTTTTATTTAAAAGAGGACCGGACGAAATTTTCCGCCGATGCATACCTAAAGAAGAGATAGAAGATGTTATTTCTCACTGTCATTCATCTCCCTATGACGGACATGCTAGCACTTCTAAAACCTGTGCCAAGATTCTACAACCCGGCCTATTCTGGTCTAATCTATGGAAGGATGTCCACATCGCTGTTAAAAACTGTGATCGATGTCAACGCATCGGTAATATCTCAAGACACGGTGAAATGCCTCAAAAAGGAATATTAGAAGTGGAAGTCTTTGATGTTTGGGGAATTGATTTCATGGGACCTTTCCCATCTTCTTTTGGAAATAAGTATATACTCGTAGCAGTTGACTATGATTCAAAATGGATTGAGGCTATAGCCTCTCCTACAAATGACACACGAGTAATTAAGCTCTTTAAAAATACAATCTTCCCAAGATTTGGTGTACCTAGACTTGTCATTAGTGACGGTGGCTCTCATTTCATTTCAAAGATATTCGACAAATTACTATCTAAGTATGGAGTCAAGCACCGCGTAGCAACACCATATCATCCACAAACTAGTGGACAGGTCGAAGTTTCAAACAGAGAAATTAAACAAATCTTAGAGAAAACCGTTGCCATATCTAGGAAAGATTGGTCATCTAAGCTTAACGAAGCTTTATGGGCTTATAGGACAGCCTACAAGACTCCTATAGGAACTACACCCTTCAAGCTTGTGTACGGAAAATCCTGTCATCTCCCGGTAGAATTAGAGCACAAGGCATATTGGGCAATCAAAACGCTCAATATAAACTACACTACTGCTGGAGAGAAACAAATCCTCGATTTAAATGAACTAGAAGAATTGAGATTAGACGCTTCTGAGAACGCTAAGATATACAAGGAAAGAACCAAAAGGTGGCACGATAAGCGTTTATCCCGGAAAGAATTTAGTGTGGGAGACGTCGTACTCCTATTCAACTCTAGACTTAGGCTTTTCCCTGGAAAACTAAAATCTAGATGGTCTGGTCCTTTCGAAGTTACAAAAGTGTTCCCTAGTGGAGCAATAGAAATTAAGGATAGGAATAGTGCCCCGTTCATAGTGAACGGACAACGTTTAAAACAATATCATCATATTGAGAATAAAGATTACGCGAATAGTCTAAAACTTGTAGAACTGCCCGCTATTCCCCCTTAATGATCTTTCACTAGGCACTTCGTCAGGCTTATGACGTTAAAAACAGCGCTTAGTAAGAGGCAACCCACCTATTTCTTTTCGTTTCTGTTTAATATTTTCTTTTTCGTTTCAGTTTTATTTCTTCTACAGCTTTATTTTCTTTTTCAAACTTTTATAAAACTGCTGCTGATTTCAAAACAATTTTACTTGCCACAGGATTTCTGAAAAGTCTTTTTCTATCTTACTTTCTCCTCTGATTTGTTTCCCCATTTAACCTTTCCTATGGAACCTCCACAAAACTTTATGGAAACCACTTTTAGAGGAAGAAACCAAAGAAGAAGATTTGAAGCTTTGTCTCAAAAGGACATCAGTTTGACTTTGTATCATGATGAACCAACTATGGACGCTTTAGGTATAAGGGATAATGTCCTTTATCTGTTTAACCAATTAGGATGGGAGAAATCCCACATTAAGTCTAGGTTTATCACTTACCGAGAGCTTACCCTTGAATTTTTGAGTTCCCTAGTTTATATACCTGAGCACGGTGTCGGAGCCAGAAAAGGAATCATAGCCTTCAGACTTTTCGGTATTGAGTTCACTTATAACCATAGGGATTTAGTTGACTTACTGGGATTCCCTAGCGGACCTTTTGCTTTTACCACCACTCAGGTGGATTTAATGGATTTCGAGCTGGACTACTTTTGGGGTTCCTTAACCGGAAACTATCACCCTGAGCTGGATAACATGGATAACAATGAGATACACAACCCCACTATCCGCTATTTCCATAAGATTCTAGCCCATACGATATTTGGAAAGGAACAAAACCAAACTGCTGTATCCAAGGATGAACCAAGGCCGACCCGTTAATGTTGTCCCATTCCTGATGAAAACCTTTTCTTGCATTAGTGAGGACCCTAATGAACCTGTCATTGTGGGAGGTCTAGTTACCATGATTGCAAATGCCCTCAGACTTAGATACCAATTGCATAACTGTGCACCCTACGGGTTGATTCGGCCTATGAATATTGACTTCTATTTCGACCTCCGGATAATAAGAAATCTAGGTCCTGCACCTTTTGAATACCTGATAAGGAATGAAGTTGTCACTCTATTTACCCTTCCCAACCATACTAAAGTAAGTGTCCACAACCGAGATAACTGGCTTTATGAACTAAATCCTCCTGACCATCCTTCGACACCAGAAACACCACAGTCTTACTTTGTTGCTGATGACATAATGTCTGATGAAAGCGATCCTGAAACCCCTCCTGGTTACCATGACTTCAACAATGTAGCAGAGAATGCTGAAGCCCCTGAAATAACCAAAGGAGAGTACACTGAAAACTTGAACGCAATTTTAACCACTCTAGATGCTTATAAGACTGACATTGATGGAATCAAGGATGAATTGAAGAGTATGCGTCTGGATATCATTGGCTTGACCGACATTACTGTGGAGCAATTTTATAACATAAATGCGACTTTAGAAGATTTAAAAGCAAAAATTGGATGAAGTAGCAGTAGTTAGTTTTAGTACTTTTCCATTTTGTTTTTTGTTTCTAGGTAGTTTCCCTTCCTGCAAAATTTTTATTTCCGTTTTTCACAATTTTACTTCCTGTCAAAGAACCAGTATTCCATTTAATATAAATTCCATTGTTTGTTTTCAATTGCAAGTTACATTCAGTACAATTTATTATACTGTATTTTGTTTTCATTTATTCGGATTGCTAGACGATTTGGTAATTGGAGTGTGTACTTAATGGACTACTATCATGTTAAATTATACTGCTGTTGGTATATCTGATATATTGTTGGTTTTCAATTTGTTTCATTCTGAGCAAGTGTCATTCTGATATAATTTTTGGACATTTTGTAGCTGTAACGGTCGTCGCATGCCCCTTCCACTCGTAACACGCATTTGATATTCGCATCTGCATTACGGCCGTGCGTTATAATAGGTTTTCTCAATTCTAGAAAATGCTTCTTCTTCTTCTCCAAACTTTCCCTCTTCTTCTCCCACGACCGTCCAACCATCCCACTACCACCATTAATCTCCACTCACTCCACTTAACTTCCCATAACCCCACTCACCTTCAAACTTCCCTCAATTTTTCCCTCCACTATATATTCCTCACAGTCCTTCGTATCTCTCTCATTCCAACCAACACCCCATTCTCATTCAAGCACTTGCATGCAATGGCAAACAACAACCAACAAATCCCCAACATCACCCTTCGTGAAGGTGACCAAGGAGAAACCCAGAGGATCAAGTTCCAGAAGTTTCAACGTCGGGGTCTCCAACCTACTCGGTACGTCGACATTGACTGCTTGAGGGATTTGGGATTGCTTGAAGGCGTCCAACATCTTCTCCAAAACGTCAACCTTTGGACTTTGTGCAGCCAACCTTAGCCCATTTATGAAACTCTCACTTTGGATTTTATGAGTTCATTTTGTTACATCACTCCGAACGGTCCAACCAACCAACTCTCTGGTGTGGCAAAGTTTCGGATGTTTGACACTGAGTACGAGTTTACGCAAACTGAGATTGCACGACTACTCGATTTCAGTACCGACGAAGGTGTCCACCTTCGTGTGCCAGACAACTTCGATGAGGAAGCTTTCAACTCGTGGCACAGCTTGACAAATAACCGTGCCAACTCTTATGATCACCTCAACGCCACCCACATCCATAATCCTGCAATCCGCTACTTTCATCGCATCCTCTACAACACTATCTTTGCAAGAGATAGCAATCACAAGCTCAACTCTAAGGAGCTCTTTTTCATGCATTGTGCATTCATCGGCCAAAAGATTAATGTCGCTCCATTCCTCTTAGCCCACATTCATTCCATCTGCACTAGAGGCGACAAACTTTTCTATTTCGGAGGGATTGTCACTTCTCTTGCTTTGGCTTTGAACCATGGTGCCACCCTCGCTCATTTACCTTCCAGGGCACCGACTTTGCTTACCTTGGACCACTGCAAGTCTGCCCACCTCATCCACTAGCGTGACGACGGCAAATTCCACCCGGTGATACGGAACATCATTTATCCTAACATTCTTTTGCCTTGCAGGGAACGCATTGACCCGCAAAACTGAGCCAATTGGCTTTTTGACCTTGCAGCCCCCGAGGGCCATATTCCTATTCACGATGAACCGCCTGCTGCTCCCGCGGACGAGATGCAAGAAGAGTTGGATCGAGCTGCACCAATCCCTGACATCCCGGAGTCTTCCTCCGCTCCACCTCCTCTCACTCTTGAAGACATTCTCTGAGCCATTCATCAGCAAAATCAAATGAATGTTGCAGTTGAAATGAGACATCAGGAGCAATATGACAACTTGTTTGCACAAAACGCTCAAATTCTGAGTGGTCAGCGCAACATGAACGAGAAGCTGGATGAGATCTGTCGAGTGAGCTTACGGATGGATGTCGGTTCCTTGGTCCATGAGCCGATTCCAAAGCCACGCCCACCAGAAGATCCTGCACCCGAAGTCGAGGACGTGTTCATTAGTAGTTTTTATTTCTTCCTTCTTTTGCATTTTGTTATTTTTTTTATGTATTTGGATTTTCCCCCGCTATTATATCATAACATTGAGATAATGTCTGATATAGTGTGGGAAAGGTACCGCATTTCCATTAAAACGAGTAATTTCCATTTTCTATGCTTAATGATATTTCGTTGTTTAAATTTCTCCCCGCTTTATTCAGCCATACCAAAAATTTTCGCTTTACTTTCGCATAGCCGTTATTACCTACCTTAACGAAATCCTAGTTAGGAAGCCGAGAACGATTCAACAAGAATGATACGGTTATGACATCTTTGACTCCCTACTTACGCAATCCGTTTCAATAACTGTTATACCAATATCTTGCGTTTTAGTTCTAAAGTAACCCCTAGTAGTTTATACTAGCAGTCGACACCGTCTAAACACAAACCACGTGGAGAGCCGATGAATATAAGTGTTTGATGCCTTATCATTGATTTATCCTTCTTATCTCGCTGCTTAAAAAGAAAAAAAAGAATTTGCACCAAAGTACATGGTAGCATACAAGAAATGAATAGATAATGAAGGAAATCCATTGTTGGTTGGTTCAGAGGTATTTGGTTATGAACTTGGTAGGGCGTGCTACGGCTCGATCCCCCACAACCTCCAATTCGGATAAATATGCGTAGGGTTGCCACATTCGTGTACTAGACCTCGTGCTTAAAAGGATCAAAGTCACTGACCGGCTACTCCACTACGTGCATGCTAAGACAATGAGCTTAATGTGATTGCGCTAGAAAGAAACCGGGTGAAATAGGTACAAGAAACTTTAGGTTGAATTATAACAAAACAATTGAACGGTTTGTTTAAAACGGAAAGTCCACGACTAGCTTATTGCTTGTGTCATTAGCGTATCGTTAGTGTTTTACTTAATTATCGGCTGAACTAGCGTTTGATTTTTTGTGATTATTTTGAAAACAAAAGGTATACTAGGCGTATGCGTCTGATAAAAACTTGTCAGACTTTTTCTAAATGCTTATTTGCTCGAGGACAAACAAAGGTTTAAGTATGGGGGAATTTGATAACGAGATATCGTATCATATATTTGCTATGAAATTAGCCCGTTTTAACATCGCACTGATCCATTTAACTCCCGAATATTCCAAGTTTTCATGTCTTTTTGCAGGTACTACATATCTCAGGTCAAATTAGCAGAGAAGATCAAATAAACAAAGTCAACATGCAAGATCAGAAGGAAAAGTATCAATCTGCCAAAATCTGCTGATTTTGCTGCTATGACGGTCGTCACATACGTGCCACGGTCGTAATGCATAGTCAAGCCGTGTTACGCTCGTCACCTTCCTGTAACGACCGTAACACGCTAATTCTCAAAGAAGGACCGTCACACACCCTCCATGACCGTAACACGCTTATATTCAACTTATGCAGAATGTGGAGACGTGGGCAAAGCGTAACGGAAGAGTCTTCACTTATTCCTGAATTCTCTCAACCTCAAACACCCACCTTCCGTTTTCTTCTCACCAATTAAAATCAAGCCACGATGAAAAAAAAAGCTACAACTGTCAAACTCCTTCCTCTATAAATACCAGGAGTTCAAAGGAAGAAACACAAAGTTTTATTTTCAATTTGCCTTGCGGAAGCTCTGCCGAAATCAAACCTCTTTTTCCAGTTTTTACAACTTGTTCTTGCATTTTAATTTCCTTTGTTTCTGTATTGCCCAATAGCAATTTCCAACATTAGGAAATTGTTATTTTTAGTTAGGATTTATTTAAGCCACATACCTTGTTTATTATTCCGATTCCGAAGTTCCGAATTTCCAACTTGTGGAAGGAGGACGTGAGGAGCATTATTGTATTTCAGGTTTTTACTGCATTTAATTTCAAGCACAGTTTAATTATTTATTATAAGTTTTCATTATTTATTCAAAATGCATGCTTTACTATTTTTTAATTATGTTTCCTGTGTGTTCGATTTAGTAACTATGGCTAGCTAAATTTCCTGTGTCAGTGTGTAGTAGTAATGACAGTAGGCACTTAATTATTCCTAAGCTAAAACCTTAATCAACTTAAATTCTGGTTATAACTTTTTGTAATTAAAAATAAACCTTTTTGTTACGAAAGTAAGAAAAGTAGAATAGGTTAGGATCGAGACCACGAAAGTGTGAGGTTTTAACCGGATAGCTAAAGTTAGACATTCGATTTAAATACAGGGAGAGTGCTTTAAAACGAATTAGATTTAATTAAGTTTTCAAAGAATATTTTCTAAACACTTATGGGCTAGCGAGGAAGCGAGCATAGGGCTTAGGGAGTATAATCGAGATAAGACCACGAAAGTGTGAGTTGAGGGTTTTTAAACTGATAATCTCTATAGAACAATTAAGTTAACCATCTTTATACGCTTAGGTTCGATTAAATCTGCTTAGGTCCACTCTATTATATACCGACCGCTTTATTATTATTTCTTTAAACCAATTAGTTTTACTTTCCCTTACCTCCCAAAAACCAAACGTGACGTTATCCGCCTTAGCTAAATTAGCATACTTTTATAGCACTAGAGTGATTACGAAGTTCCTGTGGGTTCGACATCTTTTTAATACTACCGCGATAGACTGTGCATTTGCAGTTAAAATACCGTTAGACACATTAGATCGATCACACATCAAAAAATTGAGGGAATCTATGCAATTTTTTTTTGCAGAGAATTTTTCAAAAGAACCCTATGACAGGAGAATAATATATATTAACCCAACAATTAAAGAACCCATTTAAAAAATTTTAAACTCCAAAACTAGAATGGACCTAAAATAAACTTAAGAGACTAAAATAATATTTTTGCCTTGAACTTATCGTAAAAATGAAAATAAACAAATTAAAAAACATAACCTAGAGGCGTCTATATAGATGAAAACGACCGCCTAGCATTGGAAACTTAAGATTTTACAGGATTGGCCGCTCCTGCCAGCCACCTTCTCTCTGTTTTCTTTCCATTCCATTCCACCACTCAAACGCAAACACAAACCAAAACCAAAACCCTCACGCGACGACAACAACATTCTTATTATTCATAACTAAACATTAATTAACATGCACGTGTTATTATTATTGAGTTATTCTTCTTTCTTTTCACCTCATTCACCATTAATAAACTAATAATTAAACAAAAAAACAAAACAATATTCCTTTTTCTTTTCCTCATATTCTTCTAGGGTTCCCAAACCCCAAATTTTCAATTCTCTCCGAACCGGAACGATAATGGAAGCTATTCTCTCCGATCCTGAACCGGTTCGGGTCAAGAGAAAAACCCTTCAAACCGTTTTGGAACAGTGTCAGCGAGCCCTTGAACTCATCAACAACGCTTCCGATCAAGTTTCCGATCATGACGCCGACGCTTCCGATTCTAACGATGATAATCTCCCTTCTACACCTCCCGATCCAGAAGCCGATCAGGTAACTATATCCTTTCCCTTTTTCGATTTTTCTTCTGTTCTAGTTTATGAATTACTTGAAGTTAGTGGATTCAAACCTATTTACTAGAACCAAAACAGCTTATTTCCAGCTTATAGCATAAGTGCTTAATGAAATAAGCGCTTATGAATAAGCTTGCATGCTGTTTTTTATAATTATATATAAAATACATTTAATATTAATATTACATTTTTAAAATGTTTATTTTTGTGCAGTTGTGTGACATGCTCAAATCGAGACTTGAGTGTCCTGATTTCCTCGACAAGTTAGAGTGTGCACAGGCGTCGGTTTATCAGAACACAGCTGGTCTGTGTTTAAGGTTTTTTTTCTCTTTTCTTTTTTGTTTGGGTTTTTAGGATTTTAATGAGAATTGGGTTGCTTGGATTGTTGTTGCAGAAGAAGGAAGTTCTTGGGATTTGGTAAGTGAAAATGATCTTTGGGATGGTGTTGACTCTGATGAAGATGATTATGTTCTCGTTAGACAAGATGATATAGTGGATGGAATTGCTTGCTTTATGGCTGCTTATTTGTTGTCCCTTAAGAAAACTAAGGTATGTATTGTTCTCTGCATATTCTTTTGTTATGCTCTTGTGTCGGAGACTCTGCGTGATACTTCGGAATTTAATGTGGTATATGGTAGATTTATGCTATAGTCTGAATTGCTGCAATGATTAGACTGACACGGAAATCTAAATGTATGATCATCAGTTGAGGTTCTTTACTTTAGTATTAGCATGATTGCGAAAACTCGCACGATTTTACACTAATGCTACCCTTGACCAACTAAGATTGCATGCAAAATCGTGTCTAAGTGGGATTGTAAGGAAGATTGCTGAATTCTGTCTATCTCAATTCTCTAAAGCAATCCCAAAAATGGTGATTGTCTACGCGACCACACAATTGAGCTAGAAAGGAGACAATTGTATCCTCCTTCTAACAATCATTGATTCATTCCTATTGAATGATGTGTTTCTTGCTATTTTTTTCTTCCAATGAAAAAATTGGTTCTGACGAAGAGAAGAGTGTCTTGAGCTTTTTTCGCAGTATTTTGGGTTTGAAGTTTTTGGAGGTGTGAAACTGAAGCATGAGGAATATGTGTGGCTACTTCTTTTCTTTCGTACTTTATGTTAAAACAAGTCATATTTTATTATGCTTCTTCTTTTTCATAATGGGAAATATATTGTATTTGATGCATATGTTTTATCGTAAATTTCTAATTGATCGCTTTTTTTTCCTGCAGGATTTGACTCCAAATCAACTTCAGGATGGTGAGTTTGATGGCTTCCCTCCTGATATGACATCTTTTTCTTGACCTACATTTTTATCCATCTGATATTTTGTGCCCTACTTTAAAGTTCAGACATTTATTGTTAGTTAGATAGAAGATTGGGAATAAATTTCTGAAACATCATTTTGCCATGTTTTTACCAGCACTCAGCAAAACATTTTCGGTGAAAAAGAAAAAGGGAAAGCTTCGAAAGGCCTGGGATGGGAGCAAAGTTATTTATAATGTCGCTTCATGGGGGGCTACAGCCATCGGGTAAGTGACTGACTCACCTCCTATTCTCTTCGAATACTTGGATCAATGCTATATGGCTGAATTCTGTGTTAAGTGTCGGAATTGGTTTTTTCCTCTCTTAAGTTAACAATTTCATTGTTGACAGGATATATCAGAATCCTGTTATTCTAAGGGCTGCAACTAAAGCATTCTGGACTTCTTGTCAAGTGATATCAAAGCTAATCTGATTTGGCAATGCAGCTTGGAGAAACATTGTGATATAGTTATTTAACTGTTGTACTTTGCTTTGCTTGCTGCGACAATTCAGTTTGATGTACAGTTCAATTTGTTTGCACTACAGATCAATTGATCTTAATGTAGTTCGATTCTATTTCCATCTTGTAAATATCTCTATTCAAATGCTCCGAGTGCAAATAAGATTCACTATTTAAAGCCCTGAAACATAACCTATCTTAATGTTGTTCAATTCAATCTGATTTCGATATTGTAAATATCTCTCTATTCAAATGCCCCGAGTGCAAATAAGATTCACTATTTCAAGCCCTGAAACATAACTGATCTTCACGTAGTTCGATTTGATTTGATTTTGATCTTGTAAGTATCTCTATCCAAATGCTCCTAGTGCAAATAAGATTCACTATTTCAAGCTCTGAAACATAACCTGCATTGTTGGCTTATTTTAAATCTACCGTCTTTATTAAATTTTAACTGGTGTGTTTGGATGAAGCATTTTAATGAGGAAAAATAATTCTTTGAATGAATTTAAAATGATTTGATCGTGTTTGGATGAAGCATTTTAATGAGGAAAAATAATTTTTTGAATGAATTTAAAATGATTTGGTCAAAATTCATTGTTTGGATAAAAAACTCTAAAATTTTCAAAAAACAGTAAATAAGTCCCTAAATAATTTTTAAAATTTACCAATTGGTCCCTTAAAATTTTTAAAAATTGCAAATTGATCCTTATTTTTCATATTTTAAATTTGGTCCAAAAGTTTAAAATTTTATGAAAATAACCTTAAATTTAACAATAAATCATTTTAGTACTCCATCCAAAAAAAAGTTTAAAATTGAAATTGAATCATTTGAACTATTTAAAATTTGAAATTCCTCAAAAATTCTTAATTACCTCATTTCAAACTATGGAGCAATCTCAAACTCTTTACTTCTTCGTGTCATTTGAAATTTTTTAAATTGGACTTAATAAAATGCTTTATGAATTTACATCATTTTAACAATTCTCCATATTTTTTATCCAAATAATAGATTTTGATCAAATCATTTTAAATCCTCTCAAAAAATTACTTTCCATCGTTAAAATACTTCATCCAAACATACTCTTAATTCTCAACAATATATTGCAAGTCACCTATGCTTATTTTAAATTCTCAACAATATATTGCAAGTCACCTATGCTTATTTTAAATCCATATAGTCTTTATTAAATTTTAGCTATCTTTTAGTTCTCCACGATATAGTGCAGGTTGCAAGAGTATAACTGATAACAAGAAATCATATCATATAATTGCTATGTTTTTAGCCCGTTTTCACATTGCATTAATCCATTTAACTCCCGATTTTTTTTGAGTTTTTATGTCTTTTCACAGGTATTACATGTCTCAAGTCAAATAAGCAGAAAAAGACCATACGAACAAAGTCAACATGAAAAACCAGAAGAAGGGAACAATGCTGCAAAATTCTGCAGTTTTTGATGCTGTGACGCTCGTCACACACCTGCCACGCTCGTAACGCCCTGTTAAGCCATGTTACGCCCGTCACCTTGTTGTTACGACCGTAACACGCTAATACTTGAAGAAAGCTCGTCACACACCACTGGCGACCGTAACACACTAAATGTAATCTCTCAAGCACAACAACACCCACCATCCCGATTTCTCTCATCAGTTCAAATGCAAGGCCCACGATAAAAATCTGCAACTGCCAATTTCCTCATCTATAAATACCAGAAGCTTCGATGAAGAGAAGGCAGAGTTTATAATTAGAAATTTTTTGCGGAAGCTATGCCGAGTTTACGAACCAATATCCAGTTTTCAATTTTGTTGTTGCTTTTGTTTTTACTTCCTTTACCATTTAATAGCCATTTCCAACATTAGGAAATTGCTATTTTAGTTAGGATTTATTTTAGCCTTAGACTTTGTTTCCAATTTCGATTCCGAAAGTTCCAATCTTGCCGACTTGTGGAAGAGGGAGCGCGAGGAATAGTATTGTTATTCAGGTTTTTAATTGCATTTAAATTTAAGTACAATTTATTTATGTTAAGTTTCTGTTATTTATTTACGATGAATACTCTAATGTTTTCCAACTATACTTTCTGCATACTTGTTTCAATTACCATGTCTAGCTAGATTTCCAGAGTCGGTATGTAATAACAGTAACCGAAAGAATTAAATTGTTCATAAGCTAAAATCCTAATTAACTTAATTTTCGATTGTGACTTTTTGTAATTAAAATCAATCTTTTTCTTACGAAAGTAAGAAAAGTAGAATAGGTTAGGATCGAGACCACGAGAGTGTGAGGTTTTAACCGGATAGCTAAAGTTAGACATTCGATTTAAATACAGCGAAAGTGCTTTAAAACGAATTAGATTTTATTAAGTTTTCAAAGAATATTTTCTAAACACTTAAGGGCTAGCGAGAGCAGGCATAGGGCTTTAAGAGTATAATCCGAGATAAGACCACGAGAGTGTGAGTTAGAGTTTTTAAACTGATAATCTCTACAGAACATTTAAGTTAACCATCTTTATACGCTTAGGTTCGATTAAATCCGTTTAGGTTAACTATATTACATACCGACCGCTTTATTATTATTTCTTTAATTCGATTAGTTTTTCTCTACCCTAACTTCCAAAAAATCAAACGTGACATTATCCGTCGCACATCAATAACCTATATTAAAAAAAATATTTTTAGTTCTCCAAATAATATTTTAAAAATGTAAATAGAGCCTAAAAATAAATAGTATTTTAGAGAGAAATTAAACCTAATCTTGTGATTTTGTTAAAACTAAACATATTTAATCCTAAAATTTGATGTCATTTTTATTAGATTAATATTAAAGTATTGTATTGAATTAACTTTTTTTCCAAAAATATTTTCGAAGAGTGTAAAAAGTGAAAGTTCAAAAATCATAAATACGGTTATTAAGAAATTGATAAGTTTAGTCGTTAATTAGAATATACACCAAAAACATGACAATAATACTCCAGATGAATCATAAATAACTATGATGCATGGTATGAACAATAAACCATCAGAATAAATGAGAAGTTGAGCAAAATTTTGATTGCACTTCTTACCAAAAAAAGGTAAAGATTAGATTAATAAAATGCAAGAAGCTAGTAAAACTATATATTCCTACCAATGTAATTTAAAAAATGAACTATTTCCCATTTGTCATTAAGTAAAAATCATATGAATATTGGAGTTCCTTACTCCTGCTACAAAACTGGTATCTTCATCTTCATCATATTATTTACATGTATTAATTGGCCTAATAGTAAAAACTGTTGTCCTTGTGATTAGGTGCATCTTTACATAGCATAGAACGAACTTCCATGATGCATCTAGGTGCCTCCATGTCTTTCTCTTGTATTGCATTTCCTAGAAGCTGCTGCATCTGTGATGCAAATGTATCATCCAAAACCTACACACATGCATACATTCCAGTTAGAATCCATAAAATCCGGATGCCGAGCGCATTACGAGAGTCGAGAGGTTGTTACTTACAGAAACAGCCACCCTTGAACCCTTGTACCATGATCTATTCTCTTTTCGGTTCTCCAAGAAACTCAATATTTCCTGTTACATAGAGGAATATTACATGAGCAAATTTTCCATAAAAATTTTAAAATCTAAAGATGCTATAGAGATAGAGAAATCCAAGACGATGGTGAAGTTATACCTGCCCCATTCGATCCCAATAACCTCGACAGATCGATATGAAAACATGAATCTCGCAGACACTGTGAATGTGACTTATGGTACTTGCTAACTGCTCTTTCAGTGGCTGCATTCTACCTTTTAAATCAGACTCTACCACAGTTTCCTTGGATTCTTGAAGAATCTTCTTTAACTTGGTAGCATTCTGTAACTTCGACTGAAACACAATCAAAAGATACATATCAGCGCAATTTGACAACACTTTGTACTAAAACGTGTATCGCGGAACAATATTTTTTTTCTTCAAATTCGGCTAATAACAACAATAAATTTGATTTGAAAAAGCTACTAACATTCTCGACGAGTTTCTCCACAATAGCCTGCAGGTAGTTTCTGAATTTTGCTCTCAGCATCACTGTCACTTCGCTGAGTCGCTCACCAGGTGCTGTATTTCCAGCATTTGGCAAGCAAGAACCCCATGATTTGAACTGTGATTCAATCCTAGGACGTAAGGTGTCAAGCATTCTCTTCAAAGAATTCAAAAGAATTCCAACCTGACAAAAGGTAACATAAGTTTAATTGCTCGAACAAAGTCTTATCGAAAAGATTTTATCCCTGAAATTCAGCTCACCTCATCAGGAACCACATATGCGCATGTAGAACGTTTTGCAAGTTTCTGGACATATTTCAGCCCAAATTTCTTCGGAGTCATGCTTTCTTTAAGAGGAGCTAATACATCCGCATATTGTTTATCTAAAGCTTCCACAATGGCTTTTTCAATATCAGCTATTGCCTGTTATAGTTTTTTTTCATTAGTTAAAATAAACTAAATTACAATGACAGCAAGAAAATAGAATTTTGGCATCAGCTAAGATTCATGAGAAAGAAAAATCAGGATGAGGAAACAGGAAAGTGATGATAAGATTCGACATACATTTTCTAAAACCATTATATATTCCGGCCAACGGCAAATGATGACCTCGTAGTCGGTCAATGTCTCTTTCAGCCGCTCATACATGTCATCGACAAAGGGAGTAGTAGAATGCTGTGTTCTAACTCCAGACCACTTCACCTACAAAAACAAAGCATTTAAACATCCTTGTCAATACAAGACAATTTTATTAATCATGTGCGTGCTTCATAAGGTTCTTTTAACACACAGATCAACAGAGGGTATCATGAAAAAAAAGTCGCAATAATGAAGAGAAAAAGTGTACCTTGTCTAATTTGCATGACTCGAGCAAAGATTGACGTTTATCTTGGATCCAAACAAGAATATACAAATGGAACAGCTCTTTTGCGTCAACTCCACCTTTGATCGGACTGAGAAGGAAATAAAGTATGACGTTAACGAAAGGGATTCATTGTTTGACTACATGACTAGAGCTATGCTCCTAGTCAAATGCTAACACAAGTATAGATCACTTACTTAATATTCCAGGCTGAGAGATCTCTTTGGAAATCTGACGTGGCAATTAGAAGTTCAGCTACGGGCGATGATGGGCCTGTCGGTGGACAAGATATGAGGAATGCTCGTAATCTGTTGCAAAGCTCTGTGCTGTATATGGAAGCAGAAAGATTTGGCAGGTCTACAAAGCTGTAAAGTGATTCAAAGGATGATTCCTATTAGTCAAGTTTCAAACACAGTAACTACACCAAGAAAAATATGTTATCACATGCACATACAAATTCTAGATGACAAATATTGTTAATGTGACAAACATGCAATAAATAAGCCAAATTCAAGATGAGAAGCGTGAGCATGCAAAATAAATACAAGATAGTTTGAGAAATGAATGATACCTGGGAAGTATATTTTGGTTATGAATTTGGATATCAGTATAGATTTCATTCCTAAGATTAGTGCAGAGAGTTTTCATCTTCTGGTAAGCAATGGTAATAGTCATGTGATCCATCAAACAACCTTCGTTGTTCTGTGTAATATATTCATCTGTATCAGAAAGTAGTCTTCTAGCCCTCTTTTTTGCCGCGACCTGAGGATATATTGATTGTCAATTAAACTGAAACGTGTATTCAATTAGCAATTGTTATAATCATCATCAAAAACTCGAATTTCTCCAACCTGGAAATAATGACAGAAAGCAGTTTGGGCCTCGGGAGATAGGATATCGTGAAGAAGCTTGTAAAGTTTAACAGCAGGTTCCAAGGCAGGTGCTGCATGATCAGATGCTGGTCTGAAAACCTCGATGATACCAGATAAACATGATTCATCAAGTGACTTGTAATTCTCAAAAGTAAGCGAGAGTATCTGTTCAATTTCTTCCTTGTTTTCTCCTAATAGTCGATTCTGATAAGTTGACCAAATTGAGCCGTATTAGATAAGGCAAAAAAAAGTCAATCTATTTGAAAGTAAGTAAATGCAATTAAAATTAGTCTATTGACTAGGATATAGTTGTTCTTACAAAAAAAACTTCGAAAAAATTACAAAAATAGAGGACATTAATCAATCTTAAGTAACATTAGAGGAATCTTTGGATTGACTTATTTGAGATTATTTGCCAGCATAAATACACCTATGAGACTGTTTGGGAGATTATTTGAAAACAAATGTTCGTAAGTTGTTTTCTGATTATTTCCATAAAATCTATGAGATAGCTTATGAAAATAGCTTATATGAAACCAGGTTGACTTTATTTTTGTAACAGAAATAGATTATACATAAGCTCTTATACAATAAGAGCTTAATTAAACCATTTATCCAAACAGAGCAAATATCAATCTAATAAAAGAGATGCCGACGATACCTCCTGATGGCTCAAAGTCTTGCTATTTCCCTTCATGATAACAGGTGTCAGCAAGTTATATACCAAGTTAAGGCAGTCTTCTGTTGGTGTAGCTACATCCATTACATACGATAGGTATCTATTCAAGTAGAAGAAGTGCAGAATATTATGAGTATATGAATAATGCAATAATTTAGAAAAACTGTAGAAAATTGCACATCAACTTCTCATTACCTCAGCTTGGTATATATCTCAGATACGCCATAATATGACGCAAACTCTGTCAAGAGCCACTTCCATGGACCATCTAACAATAAGTTCCTTTGTTGGAAGCCTTGGACTTTCATCGCAACTTCTAAAACTAAGTCGTACGCAACTGTCTCTGCTACAGAACCACACTGTGATCACAAGAGACAAAATGTAATGAGAAATATTCAATTTTGAAACTCATTGGTATAACAGAAAACAAGTTAATGTTCTTGGAAACTAACCTTAAGATGACTATTGTCATCTGCACTTGTAGTGTAATTTATAGAAAGTTGTATCTTGCCAACAAGCTCATGGTCTGGCTCACGGTAAATAGGCCACCAGCGTACT
Organism: Vicia sativa; assembly: GCA_021764765.1. NCBI lineage: Eukaryota > Viridiplantae > Streptophyta > Magnoliopsida > Fabales > Fabaceae > Vicia > Vicia sativa. Next base: position 185,214,689 of record CM038795.1, read on the forward strand.
TTGTCCGCCTGTTTTCAGATTGAACGTGAATTATTATATCATAATGTTCAACACTTGTGACATGAACTAATAACTTTCTGAAAAATAAGTTCGACAAAATATTACCGGATTATCAGTTATAGCAGCCACTTGGACAAGAACACGACCAAAATGTTTTCCCTTAGAATCTTGAACTTCTATAAGTAAATCATCTCCAAGACTATCTGGAAAACTGTAAAGGTAGGCAAGAATATGTTCAACCACCATAGTTGTGAACGTAGAAAAAGACAAAAAAGAAGGAAAAAAAACTTACAACATATGGGTTTCACCAGATCCAGGATGCAACTTAATGGCATCTTCTTCAACTAAGCTTTTCAGTCTTAAAGAACACGAGAATGTCTCTGATGATAAGCACACAGAAAATTAAATTGAATGAAATAAGATGAAGTTAAAGCCAAAATAAGTGAAAAATTATAATACCATAGGTACATTTAGAACCTAGGCACTTTAGATGATCCAAATCTCATTTTCACATACCTTGTACAACATCATAGGATGATGAATTGCTCCGTAAAGTAGTTACACCAACTTTCAAGAGTCCAGAGACTTGCTGTATATAGCGAGTGCTCGCATGCACATATGCCAAGCTTTTGTGTGTGAAGGAGCCATTAGCAGGCAAATGTGGTACAAAGCGAACTTTCCTAAGAGCGTGCCAACCAGAAGATATTTTTGACTGTAAATGTGAGAATTGGTGTCGCACCAACTCCATTTTAATTTTATCTGACACTATGGATGACATGCTACAGCCAGTAGGAGGGTCGACACCCCTTTTGACTTTACGTACTGAAAAGTGAAGAATGTCTCAAAAGACTCACTATGGAGATGTTAAATAATTTGAATAGTAAACATTAACAATAACACGAGATTATACCTTGCACCTTCATCTTGCCAATAAGTATTTTTGGTTTAGGTACAACACCCTCGCTGGAAAGCTCGGCATTGCATTTCACCAATAATTCCTCTTCGGGTTGAAGTAGCACTTGTCGCAATCTACGTATTAAAAATTATGAATTACATCAGCACTTGAAGGAGAAGAGAGTAGCGATGGAAGAGTCTAGAGTCTAACTCACCCAAATGAATCCCTTAGTAGTGAACATTCATTTTCCAAGAACATAGGAGCTTCCATACATTGCATTGCCCAAGCATGAAGGCAAAGACGTGCGCAAGCATCGTATGCAATTACTGCTTGCCATGGTCCAAGAGCACTGAAATGAATTTACGTAGTTATATATTGTATTACCGTAATTATATATTACCATGCGTAAGGAGAAAAATATTCAACATGAACAAGAAGTCTAAATATTGATACCTTGCATGAAATGTTGGTAGGCGTGGTTGTGGGTTAGAAGATGCAGCACCCTCAGAACCAGTAGCAGTTCTGTGAAAACACGTCAAGATTAAGATGATATCAAATTAAGTGTTTCAACTCACGGTAAGTTAGGCAGAATCATGATACGCCACCGTTTTATTGCAACAGGTTCAAACAAGATCATGGTGCCAACACAATTCTTAAAACTCCCCGCGATTCCAACTATGCACTGAATTAAAACTACTATACATTTGTATATGCTGTATGGTTACAATGTCATGTATGTTTAATGAAGATTAAGAAAGCAGTGTTGAGAGGCATGCAATTACAAATTCAATCAAATATACTAACCTAACAAATTGTTCCGAGCTTGCATCTCTACTGTGCTCAAACTTATCCCTGGTTACAGATTTCAAGGTACTTGATTCTGCTTTATTTGGAGTACTACGAGGCGTAGAAGTTGAAATTTGCTCATCAGTTGGTCTTATCTCTTGAGTAGAACCACAAAATGGGGGTGCACTTGGAATGTCTTCGTCGTCAGATAATCTTCCATTCTGAAAATCACCATAGCACAAATCACAAAAAGTTAGGCTAATCTCAGTGGGCCAAAGACAGTGACACTTAACAATTTGAGAAAGTGGAATATTTGAATGTAAACCACGTGTGTTGGTGTTATGTTGATGTTGAAAGCGCATTCAATTGGAAGTGGAGGTGCTACTTAGTATGTATTCACCAAGGGAATGCAGTAGCAAGCACCGTAGCATCGGCACCTCGGAAAAAAGGTGTATGTGTCCGAAACCGACACTTCTGATTATGTTTAATTAATTCATTTTTTCAAATTATTACCGGTGTGGTGTCCATGTATCTGTGTTGGTGTCATTTTGCGGTGTCCGTGCTTCATAGCAAGTGCATAAAAACTAAATAAAGAAAATTTTATAACAATATTGCACCTTTTCTGCAGAACTTTGTTGATTCATCCTTGAAGGTACACTGGAAGCATACCCAGCTGACATATAAGCCCTACTTTTCGGAAGAGTGCCATTGACACTTCCTACTTGTGTGGAAGAGAATTCTGAGCTGCCCGCCGAATCCGACGATTCATCCTCGGTGAAACCATTCTGCCTTACATTAGAAGCAGGTCTAATCATCGGATCCCTCGCCAATCCCTGTCGTCCTGCCAGTGTTTCTCGAGATGAACTAACATCAGAAAACGTGTAATCACTCGCATATCGAGATCGTGGCATCTGGGAACCATTCCCGTGTCTCTTATCAGCACCATTGGGGATTCTACTGTCTTGTGGTGATGAATCCAAAGAATACTTGCCACCGTAAACATCCTCGTCCGAATCAACACTAAAGTCCATATCAGTATTCGAACCACTGTCGAACCTCTCCGTTGCTGACACGTTAAATGCATTTGCAGGAAGATGACCACTTCTAAATTTTGCTGGCGGTGGTAATCCAAACCCTCGTCCTCCACCACTCATCATTCCATTAATCGGATCGTTTCGAGATCTCATTGTCGAGTTTGAGAATGGAACCTCCTTCTAATCAAACACCAAATACAAAAAAACCATAAGAAAAAAAAAATGAAATTAGAATTTCATAAACCTCGACATGATCTCAAATGTAGTGTTCTCCGAATTCAATTTCCTTATAACAATCATCATCAACAGCAAAGAAAATAACACACAAAAATAGTAACAACCTAGAAATATAAAAACCATTACTTCACAAATCACTAACAAAACAAAAGAAAAATGTCAACTTTATTAGAACTAAAGTGAATTACGAGAAACCCATAATGCTAAAACCCAAATTAACAAAGCTGGACAAAGCTAAAAAGTGAAAAGAACAGTAATGGTGAAGATTACCTCTCTGACCCATCGAAGTGCATTTTTGTCAAGTCCTTCAGTAAACATCTTACCCTAAACAAATCTGAGAGAACCCAGCTTTCAATGTAGCAATTGGGTAGGTCTTAAACATAAAAAATGAAGCTTTTTTGCAGAGAAAATGAACAAAAATGGCAGTGTTAATGTGAATAAAAAATAAGGGTTTTTGAGTAGTAAAAGAAAATAGAAAAAGAGAATCAGAAACGGAAAATGAGTGTGAGATTTGGGAAGAGAGAGAAAATAAAAAGGGTTTGGTTTGCTTAATCAAAAAGCTTCCTTTGTTAATGAGCTTAACTCAGAAATTAAAGAAGGAGAAAAAAAAAACACAAAAATTGAAAACACACTCTCTCTCTACTACTGATGTTTTGTCTTCTTTGTTTGATGGTTTTTTATTACTTCTTGTTCTTTTATGATGATTTTCATTAAATGCTAATTTTGGGCCGTTTTTATTTTTTGTTTAGGTTTCTTTTTTTTCAACAAAAAATACTTTTTTTTCTCTTTTGTTTACTCACATGTAGAGTGTGCACTTTAACTTCAACTCGTTTTTAATAGAGAAAAAAAATCAATTTATTCTAAAATCAACTTTTATCATTATAAATTTAAAGATACTCTGAATTATATTTCAAGATTTATCATGATATTTAGAGATGGTGATATTGCTTAGCATATTTTAATTATATTTTATAATATATTCTTTACTTAGTTAAAACAGTTAATTTCTATAAAAAAATGAAATATTTAACACAAGATATAGAAATTTAATATTATAAAAAATAAATTCTTCAATTAAAATAAATTGATCTAATAAGCTCAAAAGTGATTTTTATGACATGAAGCTTGTTCTTTTTCATTTAAATTTTCGTTTAATGTCTATGAAATAAAAAAGTTTGGTTTTGACTAGGAATGAAGTAAATGAAAATGAAACTCCAATATTCACGAAAAGCATGAATTCACGAATGAGTTAATATTGAACCTTCAATCATGATTTGATAATTCAATAGAATATATATTATAATTTTATTTTATACTAATTTTAAATCTCAAACTTAAATTTATACTATCTAATATTAATTAAAAGATCATTAATTTTCTGAACGTGTGATTGTTACTTTTAATTTTATATTAGTATTTATTTTTTATTTATGTAGTAAAGAGTCATTAGTTTTCTGAACGTGTGATTGTTACTTTTAATTTTATATTAGTATTTATTTTTTATTTATGTAGTAAGGAGTCATTAGTTTTCTGAACGTGTGATTGTTACTTTTAATTTTATATTAGTATTTATTTTTTATTTATGTAGTAAGGAGCACAGAAGAACTGCCGGTAGAATAGATGGAGGGTTTATGGAAGAATAGGAACGATATGGTTTGAAATAATGAGAAAGAAGAAGCATTAAAACTTGGTCGGGTTGCTTTTCACAAGTGATAAGATTGGTTCTTAACCCATAGTAGTTATAACAATGAGGGTGATTGCATTGTTTATTTTCATTGGACATTACCTTCGAGTGGGTGGTTGAAGTCTAACGTAGACGCGAAATTTAATCATCGAGTTGGGTCAACTAATTGAGGTTGGTGCTTTTGGAACCACTTGGTAATTTGTTTCTGCGGGAAAATCATTGGATCTTGGCTCCCCTACCGTCACTAAAACAGAGGCCTTAGCTCTTAAGGAAATAATTCTGAGAGCTATTTATTTAAAGCTCTCCCTCGTTGTGTTCGAGAGTGATTCTCAGATGGTAATTCATGCTCTTCAATCTAATCTTGGCGACAATTCTGAGTTTAGCCTTATTATTAATTGTATTAAGTTTTTGTTATTAGATGTTCCAACTTCGGTAAAGTATGTTAAATGTCGAGTGAATATAGTTGCCAATTTCTTATCTAAGACGGTCAATTCTTATTCTAGACACATTATTTTTTATGAGATTTCTCCTTGTACTTTATATACGTTGATTAATGAGAAAAATTAACTTTGATTATATATATATATATATATATATATATATATATATATATATATATATATATATATATATATATATATTATTTTTATTAAAAAAACGTCGTTAATTTTAAATACACTAGTATAAGAGTGAGACTAAAAATATTTAAATTTAAAATAAAAGAACTAAAAATATTTAAATTAAAAATAGAATGATTAATTTCTTGAATTAAATAAAATAAAGGGAAAAATATAATTAAACTTTAAAAAATAATTAAATTTTATGAGTAAATAATATATTTGCTTGAGATTTTCATTAGAACGAAGACTTTAGTAGCCTTGAGTCATACTTAAACACTCTTTTTCTTTTTATAATTTGAACTGTTTTTATGTTTTTCTTAGTATAACACTCTCTCTCTCTCTAATATAATTAGAGTTTAATATAGTGAATTTTTAATGTAAAAAAAATTACATAAACATTTAATTTAAATATTTTAAAACTTCAAATATAATTTAATATTTTATACGGTTGTCATTAGTTTACAGTGTAAAAAATTTATATTTTTAGTGTATCATCTCTTATCTATAAGATAAAAATAAAAATAAAAAATATTTTTACATTATCAATCAATAATATGTAAAACGTCAAATTATACTATAAATTTTAAAATATTTTAATTAGATATGTTTGTGTAATCTTTTTGCAGTATCATTAAATTCAAAAATATTTTATAATAAAATATTATATATGATGAATAATATAATTTTGTCTAATTAAATGTTTAATATTATATTTAATAAAATTTGAGTAGAAAGGGTTAGAATTAACCCGAATCTGATTAAATGATTCAATGGATTGGATATTGGTCATGAAAAAAATTAATCATGATGTATATATTAATCAAATTAATCCACATCTTAAAGAGATTTGATTTAATTCATATGCATGCAATCAAATGAAAACGGACTTGAATTAAACTAAAAGTCTACTGTATATCATAAACAAATTTGATTTGATCCATATCATGCATTTAAATCAAATCATAACGTCTATTTTATAAATTAACACATTCTTATTTAATGTTTGAACTTGAAGAGCGCATTGATAAAAAAAATGAATTTATAACTCATCGTAGAAAAATGGATTTATAACATAATATTTCTTTTTATAATACTTAAAATGGATATTTTTGCAATAATAATAATAATAGAAGGTTGCGATGATTATGATAAAAATGAATACGAGCGCAAAAGAAAAACTAAACCTACTTTTCCTATTATTTATTTGTTGTTGTTTATTTATAAAGGTCAATAAAGCTTTAAATCACAAAACCTCGTTTAGTAAATACTTTACTTGCGAATTCATTATTTTTAAGTCTTTTATTGAGTGACTGTTGTTTTGTTTTCTTACTTAATGTTATTATTTGATAAGGATGGAAGATTTATTGTGTTTGGAAACTACATTTTCACTGTGGAAAATGCATTGGAACACGAAAAATAGACCGTCAAAACGTGGAAAGAAATGTTTTGAACAATAGATTGAAGAATTTCTTTTCTCTAATTAATTTATAATAAAAAAATTCTGAAATATATGTATATGGAAAAAATTCGAATTATTTAATCAGAAAATTAAATAAATATTTTTCTGAAAATCAATTCCAAATGTTTTTTATTTTTAAATTCAAAATAATATAATTTGTTTTTATGAAAAAGAAAAAACTCTTTAGAAATCATTTCTAAAACATTAAAGTTAAATCCAATTAGAAAATGCCTTATAACTTATACAAATTAAAAGTTCTATTTGTTTACATCACCGTTCAAATAGGAGAAGAAATTAGACCCTAATTTTAAAATTATTCTTGACCACTCTATTTATTTAATCACCGACTAAATTGAAGAAAATTTCCTACACATCCGAAAATAAATCGCATGTAGTTATAGTAATAACATAACAAATGACCAAGTAACCAAAGTGGGATGATTAATTTATTTTATTTATTTATTTCAATTTATTGTTTATATTCAATTTAAACAAAAGAACAAAAATTGAATTGAAATTCAAACGTTGTAGTAGTGGGGACACTTTATGTTTTTTTTTTCCTACAATTTTCTAGTTTGTGTGTAAGCTTCTAATTAGGCAAAAGAGTCTCCGCTAGTAGCAGCACAAGCACATGATGGTGGGTCACACACTTCACACATACTCTTTTTCATTTAATATAAATATAATATGGTTATGTTTTTTAGTGATATTGAAAGGTGGGGAAGAATCTGTATGGAAGCTTTGAAGGAATTTGGCGTGACACAACACAACGTGAATGAATGTGTTAATGCTTCATGTTGACGGCTATAAAGTTATTATGAAGTGGAAATTTGTTGTGATTGTGAAGTGACTTTAATTTGAATATATTTAAATGTTGGCATTATGACGATAAACTAAGCATACTTATGTGTTTGACGCTCCCATGAACCTTCATAAACCAACTTAATACTAATAGTTTTAGTTATTGAGTTAACGTTAGAAAAATTAGCATATTTTATCTCAGTTTTTAGTGCTAGAGTTTACATTTTCAAGGATGCAGAAGAAGTTTTGAAGAAGATAAAATGAAAGAATTGAGAAAGAAAAAGAATGTAATAGAAGTTTTTCAATATTAATTGTGAAAGTTGGATTACATGAACAAGTTTTAGTATAATCTCAAATGTAAATTACATTCAAATACAAATGAAATTAAACCAAAACATAAATTCAAATACAAATGAAATTAAACCGAAATATAAATGTTACATCATGCTTAATTCATATTTATCTAATTAAAATCAACAACATCGATTTTATCTCTTAAATTAATAAAGCGTTCAGTCTTGATAGTCTTGGTCAGCATACGTGCAAGTTATTTTCGAGTGTTACAATGAACAACTTCAAACACTTCATTTAAACTTGATTTCGCAGAAAATGATACTTAGTATTTATATGATTGCTTCTCCCATGTAGCACTAGGTTCTTGGCAAGGTTTATTATTAACTTATTATCAACCATCAGCTTGACTAGTTTACTCACCTTGAATTTCAGTTCCAGCAGCAAATTCATCAGCCAAACAACTTGACAAGTTGTCAAAGCATCAATTGTGTATTCAGCTTCATAAGTTGATAATACAATCACGAGTTGCTTCTTAGAACACCAAAAAATAAGAGCACCTAGATACTCAAACATGTAACCTGTAATGCTTATTCAATCAACTTTGTCTCCACACCAGTCAAAGCCTGAATAACATGTCAGCTCAGAGTCATCTTACACTCCATATGGAAACAAAATTCCATACTTCATAGTCCCATTTACATACTTGAGTATTTTGACTGCAACTTGATAATGTGACCAATTTGGTTTACTTTTAAACCTACTCATCATTCAAACCACACAACATATGTTAGGTATGGTATTGCACAAATATCTTAGAGAGTCAACCAACCGTTAGAAGGTTGTAACATCTACTTTCTTACCATCTGGATCAGCGTCCAATTTATGGTTTGTTTATGCATGTGTGATTGCAGACTTACAATCCATCAGTTCGAATCTCTTCAACAACTCAAGTTCATATTTCAGTTGATGAACAATGTTTCCCTTCTCAAAGCGTAAAATTGGCATCCCTAGAAAATATATCATATTTTCAAGGTGAATCATATCAAAAGCATTCATCATAACCTTTTTGAACTTGTTTATCTCAAAACTACAACTCTCTATTAGCATTATGTCATCTACATAAAGACACGTCATATTCATATTGACATCAGAAGTATGCTTCACATATAAACCATACTCCATTTCACATTTTTTGAATCCTCGATGCTTGAAAAATGAATCAATTTCGAGATTCTAAGCTTTTGGAGTCTGTTTAAGTCCATGCAAAGTTTTATGCAGCTTGTACACCATCCCTTCTTTGGTCTTTATCACAAATTCAAGAGGTTGTAACACATAAATTTCTTCTTACAATGGACCATTTTTAAATACTGACTTCACATCTGAATATATTAGAGGCCAATTCCTATTTGCAGCTATAACAATCACCAGTTTGAATCTTTCATGTCTAGCTACATAAGAAAACACTTCAAAGTAGTCTAAACCAAATTTTTGTAGAAATCCGCTAGCTACTAAACTTGCTTTATGCTTGGAAATTGACTCATATGACTTCAACTTTATCTTGAAAACTCATCTCACACTGATGGTTTTCTTGTTCTTTTTTAGAACAGTCAATTCACATGTCTTGTTTCTTTTGATTGCCTCAAGTTCTTCCTTCATGGCATTTATCCACATCTTCTTCTCGAGAGCATAACCAATGTTGTCTAGTTCAACATCCACAATCATGGCACACTATATGACTTCACCTTCATATTCAATCTCAATGTCGTGTAGCAACTCAAAATCTACAAGTCTTATTGGTATCTGTCTAATTTTCTATAGCCTATAGAACTGCGCAAGTTCACCTTTTGAGCCAAATTCACCTTCAGAAGCTCCACCTTCAGAGGCAGGATTGCCTTTAGAGGCTAGATCACCTTCAGAGACTGGATCACCTTTAAAATCTTCTTCAAACTCATAATCACTTTCAGACTCAAAATCTTCTTTAGATTTATAGACTTCTTCAGAGGCAGATTCTTCTTCATAGGAAGAATTAAATTCTAGTGTTGGCACTACACTAGAGTTAGATTGAGACTTGTTCCATTCCCATATTCTTATTATTATTTTGCTATCATATCTTTGTTGACAATAACTTTATTGGTGATTGGGTAATAAAGCTTATAGGCACCTGTAAAGTGATAACCTATAAGTAACATTACATTGCTTCTATCCTCCAATTTCCTTCTAGTAGCATCTGGAACATATTTTGTAACAAAAAAACCAAACACCTCTAGATAGCTCTCATTTTGTTTTTCATGCATATTCCACATGATTTTTCTGGTGCCATTATCTTAGGAAATCCAAGTACCAGATTATTTGATCTTAGATGTCATAAGCTTTGGAAGTTTAGATACCCCAATCTCTTATACCACAACTTACTATCTTTTACAACACTTATTATATTAAGGCATTGCGTGCTTTTTGTTTCAACATTCACCTTGAATATCATGTTTCTTCCCAATTCATACTGCATAGTCAGGTTTTGATCATAGTCATACAACTTCAAGAGATAGTTCTTTTTGGTTACTGAAAAACCTTTTTCAATCAGGTCACCAACACTCATCAGATTGCTCTTCATGCCATGAACATACCATACATCCTTAACTAAAGCAACTTTTCCATTATGCAACTTCACTCTTACATTTCACATTCCTTCAGCATCCATATACCATTAGTCTACCATGTTTTCACCTTCATTCTCAGACGCCATAATAATACATGTTCATCATCTAAATTTCCTTTAGCTATATTAGCTTCTTCAAACTTTTTTTCTTTGTTTGACCAACAGTCAGAGGCAAAGTGGCCAAATCTATTACAGTTGTAGCATTAAACTTTTCTCTTATCAAACTTCTCTTTTCCCTTCTAAACATTCTTCTGTTTCTTTTCTTCAGAAGAACAATGTTATAACTTTTGAACATTACTTTTCTTGTTCTCTAGCCATGGTTGCTTCTCGTTCTTCGTAAAAAAAAAAAGCCTTCAAAACCTATTCAGACTCCTTTTTAGAGTTTCTTTTAGTCAGACGCAACTCTTGTGCCTCTAAACTACCCTAAAGTTCTTCAATTCTCATGGTGCTAGTGTATTTAGAATGTTATATGGCTACAACTATATAATCAAACCGAGGAGTAAGAGATCTGAGTACCTTTTCAATGATTACTTGTTCAGAGAGAGTTTCTCCATAAACCTTCATCTCATTCATGATTAGAGACATTATGGAGATGTAATATGGTACCTTCTTATTGTCTTTCATCTGAGATTCTCATATTGCTTGCATATGGGCTGCAACATCACCTTCTTCACTGAGGCGTCGTCTCCATAACACCGTAATAGTGTATCCCATGCCGCCTTATCCATTGTAGCATCAACAATCTTCTTAAACACACTTGTATCTACATTGTGATGGATATATAATAATGCCTTCTAATCCTTCTTCCTTGTTTCACGTTTCTTTGCGCTTTCATCACATCTACTCCAACTGTCTTGTAATCGTCATTGATGAGATCAAGAACATCTTGAGCGCCAAATAACACATGCATCTAAATTGACCAATGATTCTGATTCATTACGTAGAATACTGTAAGTTTTGTGTTCAAACTACCATTTTTGTTGTTCATCGTCGATCTTGTGCAAATCACTCAATTCTCACCAACACTCTGTTAGACGAAGGCAACTTATCTAGAGGGGAGGTGAATATATCCCTAGTTAAAAAATTCTTTTGAAAAAAGGATTTAATACGTTTGTTAACTATGAACAATGGAAAATAATCCTGGATAAAAAAATCATCTTATTTGAACCGTTATCAGAACACCCGAATATGCGTAAAACCAATATGAGATGTAATGAAAATGATAAGACATTAGGCTAATATATTTTCACAACTGCATGTTTGAATAAACCACACTATAGCAATCAATTTCTAATGAAATAATTGACAAGAATAAACTAAGGCAATTTATCGAACACCTGGTATGCAATCGATTCAAAATAGATTTGTATATAGTTTTGTTGATATGTAAATCCAATTACAATCACAAAGATTGTAGTCAACTCAACAAAATTGTTTGTAATATTAAACAACAAGTTTATCTCAATGTATCGATGACACCATCGAAGTTTTCACAATTTGCTATTAAACGTAAAATTGAGAGTAAGACAGAAATAGATAGACATAAGGATTTGTTTAGGAAATTCCCTAATTGGTCTCGCTATGGGTACATTTGTCCACAATTTCATTCGGAATTAAGATAATAAAAAATAACCTTTACAAAATGTTGATTACAAGTGAATTCAATACTTTCAATTTAATCATATGTCTCACGTTACTCCTTTGCAAGAACTCCCTTCTTCGAAGACTTCACTTGACTTAATCCAAACTACAAATGTATCATGATCCAATATTTACTAAAGTGATCCTCCGATTCCTTCAATAAATAAATAAATGTCTCTTATTTTATTTCTCCTAACCTCATAATAAATAAATCTAACTTGATTTTGTCTTTATATTTTTGCAATAAGTTGTTGAAGTGCTTCCTCTTATTTTAATTGATTACATTCAACATATTTTGATAAATTCTAAATATTATAATATATATGATATTTTGTTTTTAAGGTTTCACATTCAACTTTAAAATATTGTAACTTTCATCTAAAATGAGACATGTGTTTTTCAAAAATATTTAATTTAAAAAATGTTCTGTGAAACTTGATTAATAATTCATAAAAATAATATTTAATTCAAATCTATAAATATTAGAGAATGTCTTATTATTTTCTATCCTCTCTTGAGACAATTATTCGTGACTACTAGAGTGAGTACTTACCATTAGAATTATATAATGCATCAAAATCATCACATGTTTCTCTGAGACATTTCATTCTTACTTTGTATCAATTTCTTATGGATTTCTTTCTTTTTTTTAAAAATTGCAAATTTTGATTTTACAATTGCCGGATCTTTCCAATTCTAATAGATGGTATATTTTTTTGGAGAATTTTTCTTTCCAACCTCCACCTGTACCTCGCACTTCCAATTTGTATTTTTATGAAAAGACAATTTTGTCTAAGTCTATTTCATTGGTAAAATTTACGGTACATTTGAAAAAATTTGGACGATACTGAAAATTTGAGATCTATTAGAATTTTCACGAAAACAAGTAAGTTTTATAGTAGATTTGCTAAAAATTCCGATATCTCATAACTTCCGGTATCGCATACCGAAAATTTCAAAATATCTCATATTTTCGCCCTGAAATTTCAAAATCTCCAATATTTTTATTTGAAGCTGATACCGGGAATTTTGAAAATTCTGGTACGCCTAAAATACCAGAAATGTTGAAATTTTCGGTATTTTCTATTTTCCCCCCAAAATACTAAGTTTTTAATGATTTTTAACTTTGCTTGCAGTGAGAACGAGAGGCAGAAACAGTTCTATTTTCGGTCGGACTACTGATCGAGCAAATGTTGTGGCTCGAGCAGTAGATGAGGCACAGGATGATCGACGTTATTCGACCGATTCTCACCGGAAACTGTTGACTGAGCAGACCGCGACGAGGTTTCGTACACCTTGTCGACGGATTGTCAGACCTTCTACGGCAGTTGTGGATCCTTTTGTTCTTACGGTGGTTCAGGAGTCGGTTGCTGAGGAAGGATTCCGGAGATGGTGCAGAGCCTGTGTAGGAGCAGGTGCCTGAGGTGGTTTTGGAGGTGGTGCAGGAGCCGATTCAAGAGTCGGTGCAGGAGCAAGGTCAGGTGCCGGTCCAGGAGGGCGTGGATGTGGTGTCTCGTGCTGATGCAAACACCACGACTATTGCATCTACTGAACCATCAGTGTGTATTGATGGTGGTTTCCCTGGAGGACCTTCTAACAGGTCCTTTTTGACGGGATTTGCTGACCATGTCGCTTACAGGATATGGCATGCGAGGTAAGTATTATTGGTTTGGTTTAACGCTTAATTTTTATTTGTATTACATTATTTGATGTATACTAATTTGTTGTAATTGTGTTGTTTTATTTTAGGAGCGTCCTACTTTGAAGGTCGTTTCTCATGGGTCGAAGTTGAAGAACTTCCCCGAGACTCCGATGTCTGAGCATGTGAGGAGGATAATTAAGGAGTTCAGACTGAAGGACTTTGCTGGGTGCTCATTGACAATGTTGGACGCCCCCTGTTATCAACTTTTGTTGAGACGTAGCACCAAAAGACATCTTCATTCCATCTTTCATTTGGGGAGGTGAAGGTCACTTTGGATGATGTGGATGCTCTATTTCACCTACTGATAGCTGGTACGTTTTTCACACCAGTTCATAGGGATCTAGCGACAACAGTGTGCATGGTTGTCAATGCGTTGGAGGTGGATGAGGTGGAGGTTCTACAGGAGTTTGGCGAGACTCGGGGATTTCACCTCTGTATGTCTTGGTTGAGGACTACGTATAAGGCACTGGTGGAGGCACGTAGGTTTCAGGCTTCTGCTAGGGCGTACATGCTACATCTGGTGGCATGTACTCTCTTTGCAGACAAGTCTGAAGTGCACATTAATGTCTGTTACCTGTATCTATTCAGTGCCCTTGACGATCCATCTTGGGCTTGGGGAGTGGCGGCTTTAATGATGTTGTACACGACACTTGATGTTGCTTCCCGTCCTGATACCAGACAGCTTGATGGTTACCTTACCTTGTTACAGGTATATTATAATTTATTAAATGACTTTTTTTTTTTTTTTATAATTATTAGGTTTTCATATAATAATTTATTTATCCTTATTTATGCAGTGTTGGATATACGAGCATTTCCCTCACATTTGTGACCTGAAGATCCAGCGAGTGGTGGCTAGAGATCCATGTGCGAAGAGGTGGAAGGCCAGACAGATCCATCCTGGAGGTGTGATTGAGTACAAGAGGAGGTTGGATGCTTTGATCCTGGACGATGTCATCTAGACACCGTACACGGCTCATCGCCCTCACAATCCTTTTGAGGTATCTACTTTATATTCAGGGCATGTCGGGTGGGAGGGTTATGTGGCTAGACACTTGCCTAAGCGGTGTCTACGCTAGTATGGTTATGTCCAGGGCATCCCACGGCCGATACCATGCTCCCCATATGGTGGCATTGATTGTTGGTTTCAGAGTCACATCCTCACCTCCCCCGTGAGATCATGGATGCAGCCGTCAGGGTTCAGGAGCCCGGGCAGTGCAAGGATGGATACCTGGAGTGGTTCCTTAGTGTGTCACACCCTCGGGTCACACCACCACTCCAGGATATGATGTCCCAGGGCCTTCAAGTACCAGAGATTCTTCCGATCCACCACCACCACCACCATCTCCACCTCTAGCAGCTGACCAGGAAACCCACCTACAACTCATTGTAGTTACATTAAATAACATCATCGGGTTGGTGAACCCCGATTGTGAGGTTTATCATGGGTTAGCTAGGTTGGCCGACATTTCCCGTGGAGGGCCTATGTAAATTTTTATTTGTATTATTGTATTATTAGGTGTATGTTGTGACAAACAGACTTTACTTTATTGCATAATATTTTTTAGCTAGTACTTCTTCTTTCGATTACATACAGAAAACAAAAAAAAACACAAATAAGAAACTCGAATAAGTTAAGAAACATCAGATGACAAACAAAAAAAATAAGCAGTACTCTAATACATGAAAACCTAGGAACTATCGGATTCAGATTCATCTGGACGCTTTAGACACTTCATTATATCGTCAACAGATCTTCAGATCTTCGCGTCCAACTCAATCGGACCTTTGGTTATCCTACGACGAAATGATTTCCACCTGACCTTCACATCTTCATCATTATTCAGGTCGATTAGGTTTTATTTCACCCAACCATATGTATCAATGTAATCCTCCTGAAACTCGATCTATGTCAACCTTTTATTCTCAGAATCAGGCAGCAAATCGTTCAACGTTTCCTTCAAGGCAACAAAGGACTCAGATCCATCTGGGAACTTGAATTCAACGGCAGGTTTGTGGCCTTTGTAATACACTTCTACCTTAATAAAATATTGAGAAAGAGGCATGTTGTTGAGATGTCATACCTAATAACCCTAAAAGGCCTATTTATACAAATTGTTATGCATTCTAGACCACACACAAGTTTTTGTGCAATTTGGACCCTTCAAAAGTGTCGGCAAAATCTCAACCGTTGGAAAAATAAGTTAAGGATAAATCAAATATATTTTAGTTTATATTTATATTAAATTCCAGAGTATATTATTTTATTTGATCTAACATGGTACAATAATTATACTACTATTGTTATCAAATAATCTTTTTAAAAGGAATATGTAGAGTGAAAGAAATTTTTTTATTTCATGATAAATTTCTGTTAAGTAGGGGAAATATATTACTTTCATTAGCTGATAAGCTAAATTGTCACGTCCTAACTAATTTAAAATTCAAAATATAGTAGGGGCAGTTGTTGTAACACCCGTAATTAATTAAAATAATTTAATTCAATATTATGGAGTATTTCCGATTAATTCGTAATTAAGTCGAAATCGTGGGTGAAACGTTAAGTTAATGGTCAGGTGAAAATTAGTCAGAAGAAAAATATTATTAGAATTTAATTATTATTTTAAGAATTAATAAATTAAATAAGGTTGAATTATTTAGAAGGGTGAATTAGCATTTTAAGGGTATTAGTTAATAGACTCAATTTAAGTGAGTGACCCATTATTATTAACCTAAGTAGCATAAGAAGTATAGAAAATAAAAGAAAAGAAATAAGTGGCAGTAAGAAGAAAAGAAAAAGTCACGAACAGAGAGGAGAAAAAGGGAAAGAAGAGAGAATAGGATTTGCTAGCAGTATCAATTGGGTGTCAAAGATTGGCGTTTTTCTGGTCGATTTTTTGAGCTCCCTTCGATTCAAAGGTAAGGGGTGGGGTTCGATTACTATAATCAATTGTATGATAGTTTTATGTGGGGTTTAGGGTTATATAAAATTGTTGTAAAACCTGTATTTTCGCGATGAATTTGTAATTCTGTGATAGTGCTATTAATATTGCTATACTGTGTGATTATATGTTTCCTGTGTAAAATTTCGTGGTGAAAATAGATTGTATTCTGGAAAATAAATTATTTTGGGGTGATTCTATATGTACTTGGTACTGGAAAGAAAAATAAATGCAGAAAAAAAAGAAAACGATGAAGGAGGCAAGCAGGTGAGGGGACGAACGTCCCAATTTTTGAAGGAATCGTGGGGCCCACCGGGACAAGGAAGGCGGACGCCCCAGCATGGGGTGGGCGCCTCATATTTCCTTTCTTTTAATCTTGCAGCCACGTGGTAGAAGTGGGGTTAGGCATGGTTATCTTGTTTGGAAATTAAGAAAAAAGAACAGTAAGACCTTAAATATTTTATGTAGAATAATAGAATATTATAGATATTGATAAGCATAATTGGTTGGAGTGGTTTGTATCATGCAACATGTAGAAGTAGTGTAGTAGAACAAATAATCATAGTAGAAATCCCAATAGCAGGATAAGGAAAATACGAACAGATAGGAAAAATAACAGTATAGTAGAATGAGTTTTAACCGGTAATGAAAACTAGTACAGTGGAGTAAATTAAAAATGCAGGAAAATAAATTGTAGTGGTTGAATAAAATTAATAGAATTTATGTAATTAAGTAGTACTACTGCAGGAGGTAAAATAGTGCAAAAAATTAGACAGTTAGTCAAATTAAGCGGTAAAATTAGTTACTCGGAATTGGACGAAAATTTGCAGGGCAGTTCGTGTGTACAGGTAGTTAAATAAAATTGTTTCGTTTTGTTGAATTTCGCGTCGATTGCTGGATTTGCAGGTACTGTCGGAACAAGTTGTTTTGTCCCCGAATTGGACAATCTTTTGGATTATAGGCTTAAATGGCCAAAGTCGAAAGTGGAAGTTGATTGTGTTAATTATAAGTTATGTTGTTGTTGATGTTGTTAATTGTTGTTGAAGTTGAAGTTGATTGTGTTAATTATAAGTTGTGTTGTTGATGATGTTGTTAATTGTTGTTGAAGTTGAAGTTGATTGTGTTAATTATAAGTTGAATGTTGTTGATGTTGTTGAAGTTGAAGTTGATTGTGTTAATTATAAGTTGCATTGTTGTTGATGTTGTTAATTGTTGTTGAAGTCGAAGTTGATCGTGTTGATTAAGTTGATGCAGTTAATGCATGATTAAGTTGCTGTTGTTTTAAGTTGTTGTTGAAGCCGTGGTCGTTGTATCATACATAGCATTTGCATTATTAAGTTGGCCTGGATTGACAATCTTTATGTTGGAGCTATGCTCACCAATTTGGCCTGGATTGACACAAGTTGAAAGTTAAAGGCTTATGCCTTGTTGAATGCCTCGATAACCTGGCATAATTTTAAGTTGGGAGTTTACTCCAAATGGATCCACATGCATTGCATAGTCGAGTCTCATTTGAATTGCATTATGAAGTTCTGTTGGCTATTACGTTGTTTTGTTGAACATTGTGTTGTGGTTGTTGAAGCAGTGATTATCGTATGATTCTCTATCTAATATATTAATTATCATACTTTTGCTTATATTTTTCGATATCTCACCCTTTTCTTTTGTTTCGCCGTTACCTTTATACTAGTAACGTGCAAGTATCCCAGTCGAAGATTTAGTTGCTGTTAGTTCGAGTTGGGTAGTCGCTCTGATATGTAACACTCGGGGATGAATGTTAGTTGCTTAGTTGGTTTGGATTTGTTGTTGAATAACCATGTTGGTACATGAAAAGTAATTGTTGATGTTAAAACGGTTTTAAAGTTGTTATAACTTCCAAATGGAATAATGTAGTTCCGCTTATTAGTATTAATAAAGTTAAATTCATATTGTTTAAGTTCATCCGAACTTATGTGTTATGTATCTGTGATAGCATGTTATTGTTAAGTTGAATTGTAATACTCCAATTGGTTGTTGAAAAGAATTTTGTAACTCTGATTTTCTTAATAATTACCGGGGTAGAATTGAGGTGTTATAGTTGTCCCCAATTGTTATGCTTTAGATTCGTGTCTGACTATAATAGTGACCATACTTCTGAAAATTGTAACACTAAATGTGCCTCTTGTCGAGATTTTGACCACCTACTCGTCCTCTACCTCCAACACCATTTCTTTGTTTGCTTTGGAATTGAGGTCTTTTCTGATTCGACATAATTTCTTCTCGTTGGTTTCCTTTACTAGACAAATTGTTGTAGCCATGTCTACCTTTGTTGAACCATTTTCATTTGCCTTCTTTTTTTGTTGAGTGTGTCTGCAAAGCCATATCACTCTTCAGTTTGCTTGCTTATCTTCCAGCCATAATTTGTTCATGAGATTCAAACGTCCCTTGAAGTTCTTCCTTCAACAAAGTTGACATGTCCTTCGACTTTTCTATGGAAACTACCACATGGTCGAACTTTGGAGCCAACGATCTCAAGATCTTTGAAACAACAACTCTTGTGGTTAACGTCTCTCCAAAAATCTTGATTTGATTCACTAGTTTCGTAATCCTAGTGAAGAAATCAGATATGCTTTCACTATCTTTCATCTAAATCAATTCATACGTTCTTTTATGAGTTTGTAACCTCACCTCTTTCACCTTCTCAGCGTCTCCAAACGATTTCTTGAGAATCTCCCAAGTTTTTTTTGCAGATTCTACATCACAAACCTTTTTAAAATTGTCTGGATTAACACATTGGTGAATTATAAAGAGAGCTTTTATAATTCTTCTTATTCAGTTCTTTGTATTCTGCCTCTTCTTCTTATTCTAAAGCGTCTTCATCAAATTGTTCTAATCCATATTTCACAAGATCCAAAAAACCTTGAAAACAAAATATAAGCTTCATCTATTTGCGCAAATTCTCATAGTTGTCACCTTTCAAAATGGGAAGATTTGATGGAAATTTTTCATTTGCATTATTCAACGCCATTAATTTTCTTCTTCTTTCATTGATCGCTAAATTAGAGCTCTTGATACAAGATGTTGAAAATATACTAAAACCTATGACGAATTTCTATCAATTTTGATGAACAAGATTGTTATTAATCACACAATGATGATGAAAAGAAAAGATAATTTAAAAAAGAAAAGAGTTTAGGGTTTCTGCATAGTTTCTCTCTGTCCACAAATTGTGAAAAACTTTACTCACTTGCAACTGCAAATTCTATGAATACTCAATCTGTTTTGGTTACAAAAATAAAGGTTGCTCACTCTATTTATAATCGAGCTTGCTTTCTTCCTAAGCTAAAAAAGTCCAAAACTATAAAAAACTCAAAATATATATTTTTGACATAAATCAAATCTTATCTATTTTAGACCTAAATAAAATATGTGTGTAGCAATCTGCTTACATCACTTTGATACAACTCAACACAATCTTTAGACTAAATCGACACACACTAGATGATTCGATACTTCCTTGTCTCCGTCAAACAAACAGTTTGGACACAATAAATTATACTTTCAACAAATTAATCAACCCATAACACTTATAACAAGGAACATCAAAGTGTATAAAATTATACTCTCAAAAAATTGTTAAGCCTTTTAATCATGATAAAAAATAAGCAATTATGTGTCTTTAGTTTTGCAATTTCATCCTAATCAACAAAACAACTACGTTATAGTGTGATAAAAGTGTGAATATGCCTTTATGTGTGTTTTGTGTTAGAAAGGCGGAATCAAAAGATCACATTTTTCATATCTCGTGAATTTGTGTTTGATATTTGGTATAATATGCAATGAAAGTGACATTGTCGTTGAGTATTATTATACTTTTATATTTCTTTCTGTTTGTTCGGGATAGGAGGAGGGTTATATCCAATTTAACTTTAGTTGGATATTTTGTCGTGTGGCTCATTGTGTAACGATTTAATCTTCTTTGATAATTTGATACAAATATTCTTTATTTATGAAAGTTGTTTATTACAAAATCGAGTGATTCTTCTCATATCATCCCAAATAAGAAGATAGCCTAATCTTATGTTTCGCTCGTTAGAGTTTAAGGTGCGTGGCTTTGATGTTTGAATCTGATAGATTACTTTTGATAGGTCTTGTAATTCTACACTGATTTGATCATGGTTCTCTCTTATTCAATAATTTTGGATGGTCATAATTATATTTTAGGTAAACTTGTTTTTTAAAATATTTTTTTTACTCTGTTAGTTTAATTTTTTTTTCAACCTCTAATTTTTGTGTTGTTAAGAAAATTGAACCAAAAAAAATCCAAGATTTAAATTACAAAGCACTCATGAGTTAAAAAAAAGTGACAATAGATTAGAACAAAAATGATTAGCCAGAAAATAGAAATAAAAGATGATGATTAATTTCAAAATAATAATAAAATTACAACAACAAACCTAGCACATAAAGAATGACAGAATGAAGGAGCATAAATAAAATCAGTTAAATTAGGAATGAGTGGTGATATGCATGGTGTGTGCTGTGTGCCACACCTTAACATCCATTAAGCATAAAGTAGGGTATGAAAATGAAAGAGAGAAATTTGGTGTTGGAATGAAGAAATATGAACGCGTTTTAATTTCCTTGACAGCTAGGAAACAACAGTGTTCAAAATTCAAATTCAAGACAACAAGTTCACGTGATAAAAAGGACAAGAAAACGAGGATAAAATATTCAAAGACAAAACAACTAGAATAAATAATTGAAAACGATTGCACCGACCCAAATGTTACCGTTTTTTTCACGATTCAAACGTACAGTATGTAACAGTGAATTGTGAATTGGTGGCTACTTATTTGTATCCAACCAATTGTATGGTGTAAACGTAAATCCGTCCCAAATTAAAAGTGATTATAGCAAAAATATTTATCCCAAATTATAAATTATTGTAGCAAAAGTATTTGTCATAAATTATAAATTATTTTAGAATTCTAATATATTATTAATAATTTTTTATTTAATATATTCTCTATTATTTATTATTTTTTTCTTTTTTTATTTTTTATTTTATTTTTTAATATAATTATTGAAGAACATATTTGTAAAGTCATATAATATTATATTTTTTTTAAAATAATAATTAAATTTTTTAATTTTTATGAAATGACTAAAATATTATATAATTTGTGACAGAGGAAGTAGAAATAAATTGTTTCACGTTATAGTATATACAACTAAGGTATCTCAGAGAATTTATTTGGAATATTCTTTAAAATAGTTTACAAAAATTGCTTTTGATCGCATAGTTACCAAATTGAGCATTAATTTGTATATTTTCATCGAACAAAAAATAAAATAACCAAAATATTAAAAATCAAATGTAATAGTTAAATGTATTTATTTTGATTTTTTTAAATTAAAAATCAAGATTAACATGTAAATATGAAATTAGATTTTTCTTTAATTTAAAATAATTATTTAAATACATATTAAAAGTTTATACATATAAATATATGAGTTATGTAACACTCTAATTTTCATTAAATTATTTTAATTAATTAATTTATGACTTTGTATAATTTATTTAATTAGTAGTAGTATTTATTAAATAAACCAATAGTATTTAGCCAATTGCAAACTTCTCTCAGCAATAACATCCACATATACGTGACGCACAACAACAATCCATCTTCCTGAACCCTAGACTACCATCTTCTTTTGGTTTCGTGATAGCATCCCAGTGCACAACATGGTAGCTCCTTAAGTTCTCATCATCGCCCCACACAAACCTTTGTTGAATCTTATGAATTTCATCAATGCAAGAATTTGGAATATGGGTTGCCATCATAGTGTATATTGGCATGGATTGAAGCACATCTTGGAAATAGTTATTCTACCATCCAAGGACAAATGATTACCTTTCCAAGAGGAAATATTTTCTTGAATTTGATCGATAAGGAATTTGTAGTATTCCTTCCTTGGACATCTACCATGAAGAGGAACACCTAATTATTTTCCAAGAGAATTAGTTTCCCCATAACCAGACATATGTTCCAATTTCATACATGTATCTCTTTTCACGTTCTTTGAGAAATAAATTCTAGTTTTCTCCTTACTCAGCTTGTCATAAGCTTTGGCAAGATCAACTTTTATCGCAAAATAGCCTTTTATACCTTTAGCTTTATTCATGCAATGCACTAGTTCCCGCGCCACAATGATATTCTCACGAATATTCCTCCCTGGTACAAAACCAGTTTGGAACGGTGATACCAACTTAGGAATAACTTTTTTGAGTCTCTCAACAATCACCTTACTAACTACCTTATAAATTGAGTTACATGAGGAGATTGGATGAAACTGGTGGACATACTTTGGGTTAACCACCTTTGGAATGAGGCAAATATTTGTTTTATTAACCATAGACAATTTACTTGGCTTATCCCAAACAGTCTTAGCAAACTCGCAGATCTTCGCACCTATTTTCTTCTACGACTTCTGATAAAATGTTGCTGGGTAGCCATCCGGACCTGGAGCTTTCCAAGGGTTCATTTTAAGTATGGAACTCTTAATTTCACCATAAAAAATGTCCATGCATGAATTCACTTTGCTTTCAGAATTGAGCTCTGGGTAAGAGTACTTAGTTTGACACTAATCCCGACTTATGCTATTTATGGAGAAAAGCTTCTTATAGTACTGAGTAAACATTTCAACAATTTTGGATTGGTCATCAATCCACTCACTCTCATCATTTATTATCATCATAACTTTATTTTGGTGCCTTCGATGGATAGTCTTGAGATGGTAGTATTTCGCATTTCTATCTCCGCCCGACAACCATCTGGCCTTAGACCTTTGAAAGCAAATCAATTTTTCTTTTTTTAGCAGATTTCCCAGCTCTTTTTGAAGGTTTTGTTCAAGAATAACTAACCATTTTCTCCTCTTCTAGCCTGCAACACCTTTTGAATACCATTAACTCTCCTCAAAATTTATTCTTTTGGTGAATAACAACATGTAAAGAATGAAACTTCTACTTGTAAATGCTTTTTTTTTTTACACTTTGAAGGTTTTCCACAATGTACATATTAGGATCCCCGACTATCATTAAGCATATCACCAAATGTTTCCTCAGTGATCCATGGACTTTTAAAGCTAGAATTGTGTTTTTGAGTTCGAGTTTAGCTCCTTCTGGGAAGATTAAAATTGGATATTGGTTCAAGAAATCAAGCCTAGAATGCACCTTTACCATTCTATCAGAAAACATAGCTTGCCACCGCATATTGCACAATGCTCGATCAAGCCTTTCATAGATACGTTGGAACTCTCCATGTAAACTTAGTACCTATCAGTCCCATATGATATCTGTATATTATCTTTAAAGACACTGCATTTGCGATTTGAAGCTGGAACTCCTCATTTATTCTCATGCACATAGGAATATAGGATATGTCGTTAAAGTTACCCACAATCATCCACGCCCCATTTATATTAGCTTGGATTAATTTCATATCTTTTCAAAGAACTTTCCTATTCTCACTATTAGGGCCCTCCTTTAGAATTTTAAATAATTAAAGTAATACTAGTTGTAGTTGGTTTATTTAATTAAAATAAGATATAGGAAGAGTCGGGCTATATTTGAGAATAAAAGAAATATAAGGGAGAAAAGAGTAAAATACTAGTAAGTGAGGAGAGATTTAAAATTTTAAGAGATTAAATAACCTAAGTATAAACGGTTAAGTATAATCTAGTTTAGAGAACTCTAATTCCGATCAATTGAGGCAAAGAAAGACAAGAGGGAGACTAGAGGTTGAAGGAAGAACACATTCAAAATCAGTTTCGATTCAGATTTTCTTGCTAGAAATTAAGGTAAATGAGGAGAATTACTTCTCTAATGGGTTTATGCTTGAGGATAAAATGAGTTGTCCTTAACCTCCAATAGGATTGTTGGATTTATAAATAAATTATGTAATTTGATTATGAATTATTGGTGGTAAAATTTGTGTACCATTATATGTGAAAAATTGTTTATGTTTGTTTTGAAACTCTTCCATTGTTGTGTTGAAAAAGCTATGAAAATATAACATGAAAACCTTGAAAAGTGATGATTTTGTTTATGCAAATATATGCTATATTGTGAATTTGTTGTTTTAATCATTGGATAATTGTAGTATGTGGAATTCTGAGATTGAGCGTTTATATGGAATCAAAATTGGAGGTCCGGAAGGCTTCCAATGGTGAAAAAAATAAGTTTTTTGGTTGTTTTTCGAGCCTATAACCGGTTAACCACTGAGTATAATTGGTTACTACTATTTTAGGTGGCAAATTGCATAATTGAAAAGCTAACACATAGTACTATCTCTTGGTGATGCCCTAAGAGGTTAAATGTATATTTATGGGCATGAATAAATTGTTTTCCCTTAAGGTGAAATATTATGTGATCGATTGAATTGGCGAGTAAGTGTTGTTTGAGTAATGTTTAACCTTTATCTATATTTTTTTGGGTCGAGGTATAATTGATGTTTGGTGATGCTTCATTGAAAACTGATTATCAATAATGAATTAATTATTATATGGTTAATCGATGATGTGTGCTTGTATGTAGATTGTATGTATAATGTGAGTGGTGAAAAATTTGGTGATGTTGCACTGTTGAATATGTGCATATTATATTTGTTGTGTTAATATGGCCTCATTGGTGATGTACACGGTCAGGAGAGTAACCAATTGTACATATGAATATCTGCATGTTCTTGTTGAAAATCATGCATCATGGTGTCTGAACTTCAATTCATTTTGGTGAGCGTTGATCTTATGGTGAGGATCAGGTGCGAGTAACTAATTCCATTGAGGTATTAGTGAAATGTTGCTATATGGTGATTAGTATCATTTTTGGTGTGCTTTGGTACCAATAGAGAATATGATCCTATGATGGAGATCAGAGAGCGAGATGGACTTGTGTTGTCCATAAATGTTACCACGTGTATATAAGTCGAGTTGTTGTCATGAGTCACATTGCATAAATGAGTTATATTCCTGATTGTGATTGTGTATGATGTTGAGTTAGGTGTGATAATATGATTATGTGATTGATGTGGAACATACGTAGATGTTTGTATTCTACCTTGCAACTTATACCATTTTATTTATTGAAGTGAATTCTCACCCCCATTAGGTTTAATGTTGTCCATCATGGGCATCTTGTAGATAACCAGGATTAGAAGTTATTATCGTGAGTTGCAGATAGTTAGTTGGTGTTATTTTCATTTAGTTCGCTATTATTCTTGAAGTTATGCTCTAATTATGTAACATTAGGGCTAAGAACGTTTGTTTTTGCTTATTGTGACTTGTGGAAGTTTAATAACATGTTTGTTGAAGTTTTGATTTAATGATGTTTTCGCTGCAATGAGCCTAATGGTACACAAATTTTATCACCAACAATTCATGATTCCCATGGTAAATCAGTTTCGGTTGAGATTCTGTGTAGCTTGTCGGTTTGAGTTTGATTCCCGTGATATTGATGACGAGGTTGAGATGATGAAGATTGAGTTTCGACCTCCCTCTAAAATTTCATTTCTATGGCTTCAAATTTTTGGGTTTTGGTTTATTTATTAAAGCAAAGTCTCCTTTCAATCCCTCCATCGGTGTGCGCTTGTGTATTACTTTCGTCCTCCTGTGATATCCATTGTTCAATTTTATTTTGTTCATATGAATTTGGTGTAGGTTACCTCATATTTGTTATGGTATACCTTAGTTTTTAAATTATAGGATGGAAAAGTTGACTCTAAAAGTAGGCCAATCTAATGGCCATGCTTGGGTACATCATAGACATTTGATTTAGATCAGAGGGCTGGTATTTTTGTGGACCATTGGAAGCTCTAGGTTGAGTATTTAGTAAATTTGGATTGTATTTGTTTGTTGAACCCATGTCCCTTTTCTAGTACAACCTTGCTTCCTAAATTGCACCCCTTGTTTAGGTTTTATTTTTATTTTTGTTTGCATATTTTATTTAGTGTTTATTTTTCTTTGTTAATTTTAATAAGCTACCTATTTTTCTTTGTCTCCTTGCTCTTTCATTTATTACTTAGTTATCTTTTTTTATAATCTACTTAGTTATCTTGCTTAATTTCTTGTTTACATTTTTGTTTTGTTTTGACTTTTATTTTTAGAACCTCTCATCTTTAAATCGTATTAAACTTCCAAGAATGTAATTGTTTCTTGTACATGTATTATACAATGTCATTCACCTTTTATATGGTCTTATTTTCTATTTACAATTGAAAATTGACGTGTTCTGACTATTTATGCAGTCATTTAGTGATATGCTTAATTGTAGTCAATTTGCAGGAACAATGGCATATAGACTTCCTCTAGTTGTCAGTGACAAAAGTTTATGGATGAAGTGCGCTGGTAATTTGCCTTTCAATCCCTCCATCGGCGAGCATGTGTGTTACTTTCCTCAAGGAGATGCTGACAATGCTAGAAAATCAGAAGACAATGGACTTATACGCCGCATAAAAGAAAAATATCACCCATTCTAATTATGTCAAATTTTATCATTAAACTTTCTTGCATGTGAGGAATTTGAAGAACTATTTACAAGCATACTGTTGAAACCCCTCAAGGAAGACGAGTATCCTGATCTACCTTAATTTTTTGAAAGGGAAGAAGTAGTTTACGAAAATGCTTACAAAAAATGACATAAGCAGAGGTTTGTATTTACAAATATGGAGCTCAGGTCTAAACAGAGTTTTTCCGTCTTATGAACCTCAGTGTGATCAACCTGAACCACAACCAGAAATATAATCTGATCAACCAAACCACAACCACAACCAAAGTTTGATCAACCAAAACCAACTAAACCAAAGTTAGAGACGTCTAAGGATATACTCCTAGTTGATTTTGATAACCGAGTTTGGGAAGTTAAACATATGGTTCAGAAGGGCAAGGAAAAAGAGGACTTTAAGCTTGGATCTAGTTGGAGTAAACTTGTTGTTGACAAGAAATTAACTTAGGGAGATACTGTAATTTTCAAAAAGAATACCAACTTCAAAAAAATATTTGTTGGCTTCCAAAGGAAGGCTAACCCTTCTGCCAAGAAATATACAAATATCGTAAAAGTTTGTCATATGGAATAGTTCATTTTATTCTCCGCACAAAGTGCACATGCTGGAGAGAAATTTTCAATATTATATTTTCCTCACTGGATTGAGTTCCTAGTCCACCCGACAAGTTGGTTCGACTCCAAGTCTAAGCTCTCTATTCCTATGAGAGTTACAAAATCTATTCTGCAAGGTACTGACCTTAATCTTGTAGGAAGTGCTTTGCTAGAGCTGAGATCAAATGTTGTAAATTGGGTTGAATCAAAGGTTGTGATTTTTTTTGTGTTATATTATTTTTTATTCCCTATTTTACCTTCTTTCTGGCACTAGATTATTAAATTCATTTGCCTTTTTCTGTTCCTAAAGCTTATTGAGTGGATTTTTGTTCCTTGATATTAATGACTTTTCTGTTTTAGGTTCATTGGGACCATCAAGCAAGCTCATCAATGCTTAACCATTGGGAGATACAACCCTTCACAAATCCAATTTTGGGTAGATTCAAGCCGCCTCTTTGCCCTTGCAAATCTTACAAATTCAAACCTGAGAGCTCCAACCCCCCGAAAGCTCTACCTGCAACAACGGAAGCTTCAATTGCAACAACAAAAGCTTCATTCAACATTGAAGAGATTTCCATCACTGAAGCGGAGCACAACCTCTTTCCTAGATAGACAAGCTACAAATATATTGAGCAAATGACTGAACATAGTATTTCTGTTGGTTTTTTTTTATAAAAGATTAAATGTTGAGTACTTACTAATATGACTATGGTTTTAGTATATGATATTGGTTCTTTGTAAATGATATTGGTTCTTTGTAAACGATATTGGTTCCATAGAATTTTTAGAGGATTAATTGTTGGGTGCAAGCTTAAGTTTACCTATTGAAATCCAATTTTAAATTGTGTGTAGTGGTTTTCTTCTAATATACATATACATATTATATTTTCACAATACCTTTTGTGATTTTTTTGAAATATTGTGTTTTCTGAATTTTTGGAAAATTTGAGTTTTTACTTGATATTTAGTGAAATTTCATTAGATTTTTCGAAGAGGGGTCTGAGTTTTTATCGATTAGTAGCCAATTTGATTAGTTCTTCACTACTCTCAACAAGTAGATTATAGAAACCCTGGAATTTGAACCCCTTGAGCTCAAACCTTAAAGGTTCCATAGTGCATATATAAAGCACTGGCTCGGTGCAAATATAACAGTAATGTAACATAACTTAGAGATATTTTATTGTTACAAAAAACTTAAGAGATAAAATATCATTATCATGGAAAATATATACCTGTGAACAAATCCATTAGTGTATTAAAGGACTCATAGGTGTACATGATCCATACATTTTAAATGAAACAAATACCGATAAAAACTAAGGCTTTGGGGTGTATACATAGTTGAAATCTCAAACCCTACACTGATGCTTTTGCTTGCCATCTTGTTTGATTAATAGAGTTATAAGATATATTCTCAATCCAATAGAATCATTGTTTGAATCAAATAATCAAAATTGTAAGATTAATAATTTAAAATCAGATACTAATTGAAAAATTAGGTCAATACAAAAATAGAAGGCAAGCGGGCAACAAGCTGCGCCGCTACTCCCTTTTGGATCGCAAAACCAATCCTCTTAAAAGCTACATCCATAGATCTAGGAGATGCAACATTTCTATTCATAAGCCTTTGAACTCACTGTAAAAGATCAACAGTGGAACATCCCGATTTTTAATAGCTAATTATTAATTATTATTATATATTATATTATGTGATAATTAATTTAATTGGGTGATTTAAATGAAAATTGAATTATTTGAATATGTGTGTTATTTAAATAAATGTGTGTTACAAACAACTCCTGGTGCTAGAAAACCAAAAGTGTCAAAGGTAAATGGTATAAAAACATGTTAATTTTCAGAACATGCTTTCCCATATTTGGCCACTTTACTAGAAGCGGATTTAAGAGTTGCTTGTCCCACAGTAAAACCACAATCCCTCAAATCCACCAGTGGAGAAACTCTTGTCAAGTCCACACAAACATATTTCCCTCCTACTCATATGTACATCAAAACATTTGATGGCCTAAGTGTCTATCTCCCCTCAAGTGGCTCAGTCAAAAAATTCACAAGCGCATCTTTCTTCACAGATACTCAACACGTCAGAATATATCAAACAAGACATCCATGTCATACCCCAAATTTGTCCTACATGTTTACTTTTATCTAATTTAGACTTTGCATCATTTTCACTAGGTCATTTGCATATCATTCCTTCATTCAATAAAATAGTAGTTCAAGCCATCAATGGTTGTGCCAATCAGGATTTCACTTTTGGATTTGAGTTTCCTAGATCAATAAGATTGACGCTCCAGTTCTTCTTTGTCTATTGGAGTGTGAATTAGGGTTTGATTCGTCATTGTGGATTTCTTGTTTTAAATCATCATTTTTTTCTTTTTCTTTTTATAAACAAAAATCATAAAAAATATATTTAGCATTATGTTATTTTATTTGTAATTTTTATTTAAAAGACTACATTACAGTTTTGGTCCTCCTATTTTATTTGATTTACGAAATTAACCCCTACTTTAAATTCAAACAATTTTGGTTCCCCTATTTTAAATTCAAACAGTTTTAGCCCCACTCTCATATTTTTTCTTAGAAAATCGATGAGATTTTTTGTTTTTTAACTTATATTTTTATCTAAAAAGTTCAATAACAGGTTTATATATGATGATTTGTCATATTTTACAAGTAATTTGTCGTTTAAAAAGTAAAAATATTGTTAATTTTAAGTGCAAAATTATGAGAGGGGGATCAAAATTGTTTAAATCTAAAATAGGGGGACCAAAATTGTTTAAATTTAAAATAGGGGGACCGATTTCATGAATTAGAGAAAATAGAGAAATTTTTTATTTAGTTTCATTTAGATTTACATTTTTTGCATCCTCTTAATTCAAAAAATATTCAAAAATAATAATTTATTTTCATTTTAATAGTGAAAGCTTTTGTCTAGCCAACATGATTTTATGTTAATTCTTGATTTTAATTGTAACTAGTGTGATCTTCACACGGGTACTCGTTTCACCCTTCTTATTTTGTTCAATATTGATATTATTGCAGAAATAAATATAATTAAAATATATATAATTATATTTTTTGTTGGTTTTAAAAAATGAAAAATGGTTTAATTTATAGTAATTTATTTATATATTAAAAAAAGCTAGGTAAAATAATTTTTTTTGTTAAGTTAGGTGTATAAATATAAAATTGAGGCTTAAACAACTAAGTTAATAAAATTTCCTTAATAATATATATATAATTTTATTTTGAAATTATTGTAAAAAAATATTTAAATCAATATTAAAGTTGTTATATTACTTTGATTAGTAAGTTAATGTTTCTGTCAATATTCAATATTTTTATCAATAATTTTATGTTCCCGTTAATATTTAATATTTTGATCAGTAATTTAATATTTTCGTTAATATTCAACATTTTGATCAGTAAATTCATGTTCTCGTTAAAATTTAATATTTTGAAATGATCAGATTCATCGTGTTGTGACTAGTACAAGTCTTTTGATGCGATGAACTGGTGTAACTCACCAAGGATATGGTAGTGTAACCTGGCTAGGGGCATTAACGTACTTCTGGTTTCCTCATATATGGATACGAGTCTGCATATTGGTTTGTATTTTGACTATGTGTTTGTTTTTACTTCATTGGTTAGTTATCGTGCTACCAATGGTGGTGTACCTTATTGTGTACTTGCACTCGGCTGTGAGAAAAACTCAGATTCTCGGTGAGTCCGTTTGATGCATGTACCATGTAGAATTGAGTGAACCCCTAAGATATGAAGACTCATTGAGATTTAGTAATCTCACTCTATTTTAATTATTATTTTTCCAAGTTGTTCGCGAGACAGGACAAAGACAATGGTAAGATGGATTAATACATTATTTTTAATTTTGTTTTCTTTAATTGTACAAAAAAAATATAAAGTGTCGTTTATAAAAATATTTGTAACATCAATACACTTTTCAAATTATAAAAATATTTGTATCAATAGTAGAGGTTTTTTTAGTTTATAAAAATATTTGTAACAACAATACACTTTATCCCAATTATAAATAGATTTGTATCAACGATACATTTTTTTTTTCATTTATACAATTTTTTATCAACATTAAACTTTTACCGCTAACAAAAATATTTGTTTCAACAATACTCTATTTTTATTTTATAAAAATATTTATATTTTTTACTATATTTTTCACATTTATAAAAATATTTGTGTTAACAATACATTTTTTCCTGTTTATAAATATATTTGCATCAATAATAGAAAATTTTACATTTATAAAAATATTTTTATCAACACTATATATTTTTTGTTTTATAAAAATATTTATATTAATAATATACCTTTTTTTTCATTTATAAAAATATTTATATAAACAATATGTTTTATTGTGTGACACCCCAAATTAATTCAAGTATTAAATAATTAGGAATTTAATTATTAATTTAATTAAAGGCTTAATTAATAATATTTTTGGATTAAATGGATTAATTATTTAATTAATTAAAAGGAAGGTTGAGGGTGTAAGGTTGAATTGGAGGTGTGTGGAGTAAAAAGCTCTACTAAATCCTAATTTAGTTATTTCTATTATTTGGCAAATAATAGGGAATAAATAAAGGAATAGAGGAAAAAGTGGGAAGAAGGAAAATAAGGGTTTTCATTCTACGTGAAGTTGGAAAAGAGAAGAGAAAGAGGAGAAAAAGCTAATTCGTCGGAAATTCGAAGATTCATCGCGAGGTAAGGGGGGATTGAATATGATTTTTATGTCTTATGGGTTTTGATGATCAATAGAACGAATCGAATCGTTAGGAATCTCGAATTAGGATATTTGAATATGCCCTAATGTTATAATCCGACGTAAAACCGTAATTGGGTCTGTTATGAACAATTAATTTATGTATAATGAATACAGGTTAATTAGAAAACAAGTTTGGTGATTAATTAGATGTAATATTGCAGTAAATAATCATGTTTTATGATAGCATGAGGTTTGGTGATGATTGAATGTGATAAGAATTCGTAACAGTAGAGAAAACTGAGTTTTTGGTGAAAATCTAACAGTATGGGTCGACACAAACACTTATGCATCGATACAAGTTGTGGAAATTTGGAAAAACAGAGAGTTGGAAAAGCCATGCATCGACTCATAGAGTCATGCATCGATTCATAAGTTTGAAAACAAGGGCATGTATCGATGCAAAAGGATTATGGATCGATGCAAGAGAGTTATGCATCGACACATAATGTGTATGTGTCGACACATACTGAAGAATTTTTGAAAAATGCAGAAAATTAAATGTTATGCATCGATGCATAACTATTTGAGGTCGATGCAAGTTGAATTGAGGTCGATGCATAGCATTATGCATCGATGCATACTGTATTGGAATGTACAAAAAAATTCTGAAAACGATTTTTATCATAACTTTTTAACCGTAACTCCGATTTAGGCATAGTTGGTATCATTGGAAAGCTTAGGACGAGTACTATCTAATAATAATATTTTCAAAACCAGTAATTGAGACCTGAAAGAATTAATATAGTTTCCGTAGTACAAATACGTTGTAAATTCATGATTATCCGTTGCCTGGAAAAACTGTATGTTAATCCTATGTATTGAGATTGATGTTATGTTCATGATTTCACTGTTGGCATGTGTTATTGTTGCTGTATTTGATCATGGATGGAATAATGTTGTATGTTCATACTGTGTATTTGAATTGTTGCATGCTTCTGATGTGCATGCACAAGCATTGTTTATGGTTCATTCCCATTGTGTGGAATTGAGCTTGCAGGGCCAATAACCTTATCTAATGTACAGAGGTAGTGAGGCTAGATTCTTGACCCGGTGATGTATGGGCGAATCATTGGATCGATGCTGTTTCCGAAGTGTAAGCGGAACAGGGTGTGAACTCAGTTCACGATTTGGTACCATATGCATTAAGTCTGCATTGCATATGTATTTGGAATATGTTAGGATGATTTCCAGTGTTCCAATTGCATCTATTTGCTGCTGTATGTATAAATGAATGTGTGAATTGTGTTTGTGAGATTGTATGTTATTGCAATTAATAAGGGTGAATAATGAATTGATTGTTTTATTGTTCTTGAGAAATGTATAATGCATCTTAATTTTGATGAAATCTCACCCTTACTTTAATGATTTCAGATTCGAAGTGATTAACTGCTTTGGCAATTGGTGAGGACAACTTTTAGAGTTGTGCTACGTAGTTATTCCGCGTGTCAGTGTCATGCTCTAGTAGTTGTAACACTGGGGAACGATTGACTGGATTTTATGAACTTAAAACTGGCTGTTTTGGTTATGTTTTGGTTATGTTTTGGTTATGTCTTAGTTATATTTTGGTTTATGTTTTGGAACAATCATTGATTTGTACCATTCCGGAGTTTATGTTATTTTCGCTGCTTAAACATAATTCATTGGTTGTATTTCATACGTTCTTCAGTTAAAAAGGCATGATTACTATTTTTGGGTTATTTAAATTAATTAAATTGTGACGCCTCTCGTTTTGTGTTTAAAACTCTGATTAAATTATATAAATCGCGGGTAAATTAGAAGGGGTGTTACATATTGCATGTTAATAAATATTTGTTTAATTATACATATTTCTCGTTTTTAATATTTGATGAATAAAAAGTTGTAAGTTCCTTAAGTTTGAGGATTGACTTAATTTTTGTAAAACAAATAATAGCAGCAACAATGTAATGCACAATAGGATATAACATAACAGATACAACAAAAGTCCTATTGGAAAGTCAAGACATGTTGTGCTGAACTCATTCAACATCTGAAACAACATGTCAAAGAAGATGTCCTAACATGAAACATTGGACATGATGTCTGCTAAACTAAATAATGAGATTTGGTTCTAATTTAATTATCTAGAATATATGGAGAATATTATGCATAATATATATAACATATTTACAGGCATATTTAAAGGTCTAAAAGATTCAAGGAGACTCAATATGAAATCAAGGAGAACGTTTAGGAAACTAAATGTTGAAGGTCTTTCTTGTATTAGAAGTTTTCTGCAATTTGTTACGGCTGATGTGTTGCTGTTTGAAGGTCCAAAATCCAGTTGGGAAGAGGTTGTAAATTAAGGCTTTGTAACCTAGTTTTAGTAGCGAGCCAAATTTAGTAAGGATGTAATCATTAGGGCTATATGTAGTGAACCACCTGGTTTGTGGGATGATCGCCATGTTCCTCGAAACCCGTAGGTGAGAGGCAACATGTATTATTCTTGGAGGAAACTATGAAGCAACTCCAATGTGTGTTCTAATTTAGAAGCAAATTGCTTTAAGTCTTAGGTAGTTTTGATAGAAGTGAGTCTTCCGTCTTTTGCTATTGTTAATGTTTTATCATTGTGAGTGATTGAGGGGGAGTGAGAGGGGTTCTCATATCTAAGAAGTTCTTAGGTAGAAATTGCATTGGGTAGTGATTAAGTGAGGAGTTGTAAACAGGGTAGTTTAACTTCGAATTAATACTACTGATAGTGGATTTCATCCCTGGCTTGGAAGCCTCCATATGTAGGTGTGTTGCACCAAACTGGGTAAACAATCCTGTTGTGGTATTTATGTTTCCTGCACTGTTTTACCTTGCATGTATGTTTAATGTCATATTAGATGTCTCGACATATTTATACGACATCTGATTCTGTTATGCCAGAATTTCAATTTGTATCATAGCAGGCATCATGTCCTGTTCCTGGATGAGATATATTGGGGATACTTTCTAATTATGTGCAAGGTAGAAGGTTTGTACTGAAGAATTTTTTGAACAAGGATGGCTCATATGACTGTTTCTGTGGTGCCTGGAAGTGGAGGATAGACCATTTGTAACAGATTGAGATACGATCATGTTTGAAGATGTACGAATTGATAGTTGGAAGTAGGCTCATGTGCTTTTACTTTACTAGTTTGATTTATTTTCGAACAATAAATGAACTGGTGTCATTTGTTTTGTGAATTTTATTTATTAAATTGACTAAGCCATGCCTGAAGGATGTTAATGAGTTTTCTAAATTATTTTCTGTTGCATTTATATCTGATGAAAAACTCCTGGTGCTTCCTTGAAGTGAGGCCTTGGTAACAAAGAGCCGGCTATGTGTAGATCTTGGGTTATTTTCAAAATTTAACCAAAGCACCTGATGTGATTGTGCAAAGGTTATTATGGTACGACTAAATATTGTTGAAGAACTAGCAAGTTGTGTTCCACTGCATGGTATCTGTTATAAACCTGATTGACGTAATTTTTATGTCTATATGTTGTTATCTGCTCAGCATATGCATTTTACTTTGAAGAAACATGTATTTGAAAGTGGTGTTATAATCAAGGAATGTATTATGTCTTAAGCAAGCCATTGTGACTTTAAAATCCAAGTCAACCCTTTGTGTTCCAAATGAAGAGGATTGATGTC
The DNA here is from genome assembly GCA_021764765.1 of Vicia sativa. NCBI lineage: Eukaryota > Viridiplantae > Streptophyta > Magnoliopsida > Fabales > Fabaceae > Vicia > Vicia sativa. The sequence goes on from CM038795.1 coordinate 185,251,030, forward strand.
CTATTAAATATTTAGACATGATGTAGGTCCCCATTACATGACAGATGCTCTAGGCGCTAAACAAATGTGTAATGGTCACATATGTTTGGAACCTACTCCTGGCTTGGAAGAGGAGGCATCTAGAGGATTATGTGGTCACTTGCTGAATGAAGCTAGTAGGAATGAGTTGAGTTGCAGCGTTTAATGGTAATCTGTATATTTGTGCAAATTTACCTACTTCAGGTGTATTCCCTAGTACCCCCTGCAAGAGTTGTGGTGGACTTCCTTGAGTAGTGGAAGCCTATATATTGTAGGGTGATGTCAAAATTGATGTTGAAGCATCATTTCAGTTCATTGACTCTTCATCAAATGAAGACTATGTTAATTTTTCCAGGTTGAAGTGTAGAGTCACTGATCAAATATTGTATGATCTGTGATTTGGATATCTAGTGTTGCTCAACCAATCATGAGAAAGTGGACTTAACTACTATATATCCACTTAAGAGGAAATTGTGAAGAAACTGTTATGATGATAAAGATATGCGTATAACTGACTGCAAATACTTTGTCGGGAGCTGAGTAGTTGAAAGACGTGTTTATGCATAACTCCGTGCTAAATCTCATGATTTAAAGTGTGTTAATCTTCACAAGTGCATAATATGTGGTAGCCTCACCTATTATAAAGACACGGGCCTCTGATGAATATGTGTATACAAATGATGGCAAATATCTTGACGGGAGCTGGATATTTGTTGGATTAATGTGTGCGAGTCTACATTTTGAACTCCGTGATTTAGTTAATATGGAGAAGATGATGTTGTATATGATAGTGTAACATTATAGTTGTTGAAGATACCATATGCTATTAGAATAAAGTTGAAGCTCAAGACAAAGTATCTCTGGTAGTATGGATTGGAATGTACAAATTTTAATCTTGATGATGGTGGCATGTGGATGAAAGGGAGTATCAGACAGGGTGATCTAATCAATCTGCTTGTTGTCAATATGGTTTCTTCTATAACACCCCTTCTAAATTACCCCGCGAGTTAATAATTAAATCAGAGTTAACATAAACGAAAGGGCATTACAATTTGTTAAAAACAGAAAATCTCATTCACAATGTCATGCTTCACTGAAGAACTTTCTTAAAAATAACCAAAACCAATAATATGTTCTACACAACGGAAAATAACATAAAAATCCGGAATGAATTCAACTCATAATTATTCCAACATAAATCAAAAGAAAACAAAGTTCAAAACTATAATTCCAAAACAATCGTTCCCCAGTGTTACAACTACCAGAGCATGACACTGACACGCGGATAAACTAAATAGCACAGCTCAAAGCTATCCTCACCAGCTCCTAAGCGGCTAACACTTCAATTTGAAATCATCAAAGTAAGGGTGAGATTTCATCAAAAATTAAAATGCATTATACGTTTCTAAAACAATAAAACAGTTTAATACATTATTTCACCCTCATTAGCATAATCAGATGGCAGTACACAAATTACAATTCACACATATTAATATGCACAATAACAACAACAATGAAATTATAACACTGGAAACCATCCTATCATGTTATAACTCCATATGCAATGTAGACTCAATGCATGTGGTACCAAACGTGAACTAAATTCAAACTCTGTTCCATTTACACCCCGGAAACAACGTTAATCAACGATTCACCCATACACCACTGGGAGACGAATCTAGCCTCACCACCACTAAACCACTAGGTACAGGTATTGGCTCTGCAGGTCCAATTCCACACAATGAGAATTGACCACCACCAGAATGCATATGCATGTACATTAAAAGCATGCAACATTCAAATAACGGAATATGATCACAACATCATTCCATACATAGTTAACACCATCAAATAACACAGTATAATCATTCATATACATTATCAATCACAACACGTGGTATTAACAACTATCAAGTATTTACAACGTCAACGACGAACAGCCACGAATAACAACGAATTCCTCATATGGAAAGTCATATTAATCCAACAAGATTTACTTACTAGGTTTTTAAAATGCTTTTATAGAATAGTACATACTTCCAGCTTTCCAATAGTTCCAACTACGACTAAATCAGAGTTACGGTCGCGAAGATACGGCCAAAACAATTTTCAAAAGTATTTGTTCATTTCTTTCCAGCTTGGGTCGATACATAAGTCTGTGTATCAATACAAAACCAGCTTGTGTCGACACAAGCTTCATATGAGTCGACTCACACGTTCCGCAAAATTCCATTTTTCTGTTTTTCTTCAGTATGAGTCGACACAAGCTTCTTTTGTATCGATACAAAACTATCTTGTGTCGATACATAGCTCTCTTGTGTCGATGAAAAACTCTCAAAAATGCCCCATGAGTCGATACAAGGCTGTATGTGTCGACGCAAGCAATTTTCCAGCTTCTGTTTTCTTAAATCAACGCAGGTTGTATCGACACATAACCTCTTGGGTTGACTCATACTGCGTATTTTCACCCAAAAACTTGGTTTTTCCACTGTTATGCAATTCCAATTGATACCATTCATCACCAACAACCACAGTACAACAGAAGCAGTAAATATTATGTATTTTCACATCCAATTAACAATAGAATTACACTCCCTAATTAATCCACAAATCAACCTACATACAATAACCATTCCTATGAATTCTAATTGGGGTTTTTACATCGGATCATATCGTTAGGGCATAATCTAGAAAATCCTAAATCGGGATTCCTAACGTATTATTCAATCATATTGATTATCAAAACCTACAAGGCATATTAATCAGACAAAATTACTCCTTACCTTGCGATGATTCTTCGAATTCCGACGCTTTGGCTTTTCTCATCTTTCTCTTCTCTTCTTCAATGTACGTACATTGAAAACTCTAATTCCTTCTCTTTCTCTTTTCCTTTATTTATTCCTTTTATTATTCCAAATAATAATAAATAAAATAATTAGAATAATTAGAGTATTTTACTCTTCACACCCTCCAATTCAACCTCACACCCCAACACTTCCATTTATTTAATTGATTAATTAAATCCAATAATTCAAAAATACCAATAATTAAACTTCTAATTAAATTAATAATTAAAATTCTAATTATTTAATAATTGTATTATTTGAGGTGTCACATCTTCTACTACAAGTGACAGAATGTGGCAATCTGGATCTTGTATAGCAAGCAAACTAAGGACACTTGCTTTGAAATATGTGAGAAATTCCAAATCAAGAGTGCTTATAGTATTGTGAGGACTTTATCAAATGTGTCCTTATTATGTGTATCTCAGAAAGTTGAAGTTAAGATGGTCAATAGGGATGTTCATGCAGATATGTGAATTAGTTGGTATATACCAAGAAGAACTTGAAGTTTTGCGTGCACTTCTGACTTGCGCACATATAAGTATGATCATCAGAAGCATAGTTTATCCTTGATATGGGGAGTCAAGTGAATATCTATGAATTAATGCTGAATTAGAACAACTATGATGGATCTTGGATGTGGTTTACGCATGGGAAGAGTGGGATACAAGGAAAAACTGCTTGTTCTTATCTGCGTTTATGTGAAACTGGTAAGAAGAAGCTAGTTTGTACTATTATAATCCAAAAGAAAGTATGAGTTATCTGCAAGAACCTATCCCTTCCTGCAGTGTATGATGAAGCCTAAAGCATGATAAGTGTGAAGAATAAAGTTGTCAGTCTTACCTAGTGTAAGTAGGTAATCCTATCTGATTAACTAATAAGTACTTTGACGGGAGACTAAGTATTTATTAGAGCTTCGCATGAATATGGATTATAAATACTTTGACGGAAGCTAAGTGCTTGTCTGATGTCTGTTTGCAATTCTAACTTCTGAACAACCTATCTAAGAATATAGTGAGAGCTTAATTCTTCTGAGTAGTGCCTTTAAGATCAGTAGAGACATTGTGTGCATGATTTCATGCTTATGGATAAACTCTCTACTCTTATTCAAACTCCACACTCATCAATGGTTGTTCTGTCCATTGTGTTAAATGAAGAGGTGTTGAAGAAGTAGTATGCTCAAACAATGCGTAAATACTGACTTGGTTTAGAAACTTCACTAAGTATTAAACAATCACTAGTGAATGGTTTCCACAGAAGAATAATTAATCTACAAGGTCATTAAAAGGGAAAATCTTCTGATCGAATAGTCTGACTTATTTAGCAAATTCAGACTATAGTATCATGACACTTCCGTCAATCAAAAGTCATGAAAATGTGTGAATACTTAAGGATATAAATCAAAATGTCCTTGAAAAGTTTATCACTCTAAAGGAGTTATGTGAATATCTGTGGATTGCTGCTGCAATGGCTCAAATATTATTAATCCAAAATATTGTTCTCCATTTCTGAAGGCATGTGGAAGGAGTGATTCTCATGCAACCTTCTATGATATTGTGGAGTTATCTAATTAGTGGGAGAAAAGGTGTTGATCATATAATACAAGGAAACAATGTCTGGCTGAGTGTCAGAACATTATTCAGGACATATCATTGCATGGTAAACAAGGATGAAGTGATCGATGCATACATTGGGCTGAGTCTCCTTGGCAGAAACAGTCAAAAGCTATTAAAGGAATTCAAAGCTAGTTTGGACGGTGCACCCTGATTTATAAAACCGTTTCTCATCCGTAATTACCAATGCTTTGACCAACAAAATTTAAGAAAATCGTTATTTTCTAAGAAGATGGTATGTTATTTATAGAGTTCACCTATACCCTCTAGTCACAAGTGAGTATTATGTACATTCATCGTCACCATGAGTTTGTTAGAGTTTGGGCAAATTGTGCCTGGATTTGGTTTTGTGAGGGCTTCCTTTGCCAAATTTTGGCTTCAAAGGGGGAGAAAGGTTATGTGAGAGCATATATGCAGAAAATTGTGAGAAAATATATGCAAATACTGTTCAAACATGGTAAATCGAAATGCTCTATCATGTTCCTATTTGGAATCCCTTTTGTGACTTGTGATCTGAGTTATGAACACAATTGTGACCGGTGTTCTGAGTTACCAAAGGAAGTTTCAGGATACCTCTTAAGTTTCCTCTTAAGCTACTTGAGGGGTATTTTATCTCACTTAAGGGGTAGTTTATCTCTCATTGTCCTCTTTTTCCACCACTTGTGACAAGAATTGGTTCTTGCCTTAAGGGGTAATGGAAGCTATCTTCTTCCTCGTGTGCACCAATTCAATTCTGGATTATCCTGCATGTTTGGTGTTGGTTCAATGGAGAAGAATAATGCTACAAAGAATATGTCGAACAAAATGTTAAGACATTGTTGTTGCGCCGCTGATGAAGTTTTTGCTCGTCTCCAACTGAAGATTGTGCAGAAGACCCTGGATGTTACTGCTTTGAAGAAGTTTTATTTGTTGTTGACGTTTTGTTGTAATTTTTAGGTTGTAATTTTTATTTATTTGTTTTAGCCAAAATTTGCCAAAGGGGGAGATTGTAAGTTCCTTAAGTTTGAGAATTGGCTTAATTTTTGTAAAACAAATAATAGCAGCAACGATGTAATGCACAATAGGATATAACATAACAGGCACAACAAAAGTTCTATTGGAAAGTCAAGACATGCTATGTTGAACTCATTCAATATCTGGAACAACATGTCGAAGAAGATGTCCTAACATGAAACATTCGACATCATGCCTGCTGAACTAAATAATGAGATTTGGTTCTGATTTAATTATTCAGAATATGTGGAGAATATTATGCATAATATATAGAACATATTTACAGGCATATTTAAAGGACTAAAAGATTCAAGGATACTCAATTTGAAATCAAGGAGAACGTTTAGGAAACTAAATGTTGAAGACCTTTCTTGTAGCAGAAATTTTTTGCAGTTTGTTACCGCTGATGCGTTGTTGTTTGAAGATCCAAAATCCAGTTGGGAAGAGGTTATAAATTAAGGCTTTGTAACCTAGTCTTAGTAGCTAGCCAAATTTAGTAAGGATGTAATCATTAGGGCTAGATGTAGTGAACCACCCAGTTTGTGGGATGGTCACCATGTTCTCAAAAACCCGTAGGTGAGAGGCAGCATGTATTGTTCTTAGAGGAAGTTGTGAAGGAACTCCAATGTGTGTTTTAAGTTAGAAGCAAATTGCTTTAAGTCTTATGTAGTTTTGATATAAGTGAGTCTTTTGTCTTTTGTTATTGTTTTATCACTGTGAGTGATTGAGGGGGAGTGAGAGAGGTTCTCATATCTAATAAGTTCTTATGTAAAAATTGTATTGGATAGTGATTAAGTGAGGAGTTGTAAATGGTGTAGTTTAACTTTGAATTAATAATGCTGATAGTGGATTTCATCTCTCGCTTGGAAACCTCCAGATGTAGGTGTGTTGCACCGAACTGGGTAAACAATTCTGCTTTGTTATTTATGTTTCCTGCACTGTTTTACCTTGCCTGTATGTTTAATGTCAGATCAAATGTCTTGACATCTTTATATCACATCTGAGTCTGCTATGCTAGAATTTCAAAAATATTTGGTTAGTAAAAACTATTATTCAATACATGTTTGAAACTTTAGATAAATTAACTAAAGATTCATTATTTAAATTATTGAGTTAATAATATTTTTCAATGTTTTATCAATAACACCATTTAAATAATAATCACTAAGAATATGCAACTTGATTTTTTGTAAACAGAAAATATTAAAATTGATAATAAAATATTTAGTGTATTAATATTTCAATGTTTTTTTTTTAAATATTTGAATCAATAATTCTATTCTTGTTGTGTCATAACGTATGCTGGAAAAATGAAGTGGTATAATCAGATGAATTAGCCAAAGAGTATGCTGGAAAAATGAAGTGCTACAAGGTCAACACAGATGAATCTCCAAACACTGCAACAACGTATGGCATCAGAAGCATATCAACTGTTCTGTTTTTCAAGAATGGAGAGAAAAGACAGTGTAGATTTTTTCAGTTCATCTTTTGAATTGCTTTGGAGTTGGGTTAGTTGCTTCAACAACAGTGGGATCTAGCGCGGCTTATGGTTTACAATATATGAAAAGATCTGCAGTTGTATTGAAGTCGACATAGTTGAAGTTTAGTTGGAGTGCTGATTTGAACATTGTACTTTTAGCAGCCAAATAAAAGTATAGTTATGATTATCACCTTAATTAAGGAAAAGATAGAAGAAAAAGTTACATTTATTGTCTGGTTCCTTCAATGCACTAAACATGTGCGGATCCGAGAATTTTGAGTAGTGATGGTATCATACAAATAACCAATAAGGAGCAAGGGACCAAACAACTACGGTATTAATTGTACTACTATATTTTTGGTTGGCCATTTAGAAAAATATGTAGGGTGCGATTTATAATTAAGCGGTGTCAGGATTATAATATTAGATTTGGATCTGGCCCAATATTATTGTGGCCCATACTTCTGGGCAAAATGTTTATAAAATTAGGGTTTTGTTTACTGCACATTCTTCTCAATATCGCGCCAGGGCAATTCGTTTTCGGATTCTAACAAAAATCTTTTCATCGATTTATTCTGCCTATTGATTTCCGATGCTTTCTTTTATTTTGTAAATCTGTAAAATCTGTAAAACCTGAGGCTATGATGAACAACAACATTTCTCGAATCTGATAAATACCAAAGCAACTAGGTTGCTGTTTGATGACAGTGTTTGTGCGTGTCTGAGCCTCTTACCGATTATATTCTGGTTTTTCAACTTAATCCCAAGAAATTGTTTAATTTCTAAACTTTTTTAATGATGGTTTCTCATGTTAAAAAAATGCGAAACTGAATGATGCCTCTTTTTTATGTGCAGTTGCTTTGCTTCATAATCATGATAAAGTGTTTGCCACAGGGTTCCCGGGGATCCATAACTTCATTTTCTGATTTTACGGTATTGTTTATTTTCTGGTTTTGTTCATTGTATATTTATTTGAGTTGGGTATCTTTGTTTTAGTGTTTAGGTTAATGTTTGAAGTGAAGGATTTGTATTTCAAGGAAATTGAATGTAGCCTTTTAGTTGTTATGTGGTTCTAGGTTTTGTTTGAAATGGTTTAATTGTGTTTCTCTATAGGCAAAAACAAATGCTAGACTGTTTTAGAGGGCTGATTAAAAAAATTATGACATAATGTTTGTAAGTTGTTTTCAACTTAAGCTCTATAGCTCAACTTATCATAAACATTTAAGTTGTTGTTTATCCAATGAGAGACTCAGTAGATGTCATACAAGGATCGTAGCATACTGTTTCTCTTTTGATTGGCAGGTTTTTGATGGGCATAATTTTTTTTAAACAGCAAAGTGAATATATTATGTCTTAAAGATCATGATACACATTCCAGACTTGCACATATTTTTAGATTATATATTACAACAGCATTGCATAATTTCTTCCATTATTGAGAATTACATGGTTTTTGTGATCGTGATAGTTGATATCTTCCTGTAAATAAAGTCTACCAATAAATATTTAACAAAAATATTTATCTACAATTGGGTATGATACAAAATTCTTGATAATTCTTGGTTTCTAGGATACAAATTTTTTTACTCTATTTTAAAAATAACACCTAATATTAATTGAAATAAATTATATGAAAAATACAACTTTCACCTGTTTTTCATATCTTAATGATCATTTTAATTAAATGTTTTTGATTTTTATTTATGGTCCTTCGTCCTTCTATTTTTAATATTTTTAATAAGTATGAAAAGTTAGTGTTTTGGTTAATTTGTATACATATTTGTTAATTAAAAAACAAAGAATCACATATTTGTATACACATTTGTTAATTTGTATACATATTTTTTATGAATAAAAAAAAGAATCATTCTTTTTATATTTTATATGTATTTAACTATCTCTATAAATTATGTATACAGTTGATAACAAACACATTTTATAATAAATTATAATCTTATTATATCCTTATTTATAAATTATAAATAGTTCTAAAATATATATTTTTTACTTAGAAAAAGACTAGTTTGGCTATATACTGGAGTTAGTGGAAGAAAGGTACATTCGTATGTATATCCCATTGACGATGCATTTCCATATTTGTAAAACTGATAAGGAATGTTTTTGAACTCCACACATGAGCATGGAAAGTAAAAATAACTACTAAAGCGTGATAACCTAGTCCACAATGATGAGGAGTCTTTTCATAATCCATCCCATATGCAGACCACCTAAATAAATAATGAAATAAGTTTAAGACGAAAGCGTGATAACCTGTGATGAGGAGTTTAAGAAGTAAAGAAGTAAAAAATATTTAGACTTGACATCCTAACCTGGTCCAAAGTGATGAGGAGTTTTCTCATAAGTTTAAGAAGTAAAGAAGTAAAAAATATTTAGACTTGACATCCTTGACCACCCCCAAGATTGTAGTAGTGTTAGTAGTGTTGAACAAGCGGAAAAATTATTAGCATCCTTTAAAGTGCATCTACACAAATTTTTGTATAAATGCGCTAAAACTGCAAATCCCCAACTGTACTTATGTATTCTACTAAAATCAGATAATAATGGTAAGCAAATTAGTGTTAGAAAATAAAAAACAAGCAAAAAGTAATAATAAATAAATTCTAATTTTTTGAAGAATTTCCTCGAGGATAGAATTTTCATCTAATATAAATGCCTCGTATATGTCCTCAACCAAGTAATTTTTATGGACTGATCCCTTCTTGATGATGCTTGCATTTCAACACCCAACAGTTGTTGGACTATGTTGTAGTCCACATTTGTTCGCCCATTGACCGTCTGTCCGTCAATGCGTAAACCTAACAACATATGAACGTCTTCTAGGGTGACGGTGGCTTCACCGGTTGGAAGATGAAAAGTGTGTGTTTCCGGCCTCCATCTTTCGCACAGTGCTAGAATAAACTTTCTATCAACGCCATACGACGTTATGTTGCACACGTATCCAAATTCGGCTTGGATTAAATATGGACGAATAAATTCGTCTATACGGACAAAAGCATGAGTACGAGGCTTGAACTTCTTTTCATTCTACAAAATAACATAGGAAAAAATAGATAACATTAGAATATGGTTAGGAAAAAATCAAGAATTTGCATACAAGATATTTAACTATACTTACATATGCGATTATGTTTTCCCCCGTTCCTCTATGTCGGTCTCCAAGAGTTAACAAAGACATTATGTGTATAAGTTGAAGAGAAAGATTGGAACAAGAGTGATGTGTGTAGGTGCATGGTTATATTGTGTAGAATATAAAGATAGTTGGATGGTATTTATAGAGAAATATATCACGGTAAAGATAGGAAAAAAATTAAATGTAATTAAGAGATGGTTGGGAAAATTATGGTGGTGTAAGAATATGGTGGAAAGTTAAAATTGTTGCATGCATGCTCTCTTGTACGTGGAATCTTGCATGCATGTGGCATTAAAAGCGCCCACCCTTCTGATGGGCGGTCATGTTGCTTTTGGACTGACTCCCTCACTTCTAATTGGCGGCAGTGTGCTTTTTTATTCTGACACCCTCACTTCTAATGGGTGGCAGTGTTACTTTTATCTCTGCCACGCATATAAAAAATAAAGGCACCCGTCCATCACATGGGAGGTTGTTTAGTGTGAGAATCTAGGGCTTTGACTGTATAGAAGACCATAAAATTTGTATCATTTAAATGGAGCTCTCAATGCATGCAATTTTTTCACTCAAATACAAACACAATTCTACACAATTGTCTTAAACACAAGCACAAACAAATTAACAATGTCTCAAACACCTCGCTATGTGATTGATGCTCATTACAATGGAAAAATCCCCGTCTCCGATGATGTAGGCATCATATTCAAAAATACCGATGTTTGTCAGTTCGTATTACGTAGAAATTCTAAGTTTGAATATCTAAAGGAGATGATTCAAACAAGGATGCAATTTAGAGATGTCTTACAAATTATATATCGAAATGCTGTTCATTTCGATGATAATAATGTGAAATATGTTCCGTTGAAAGTCTGAGACGATGATGATGTGGAAACAATGTTTTACAACCATGAATTGTCCGGGTTATATGCAATTGATTTATACATCAAATTCCAAATCAACAACCTACTGTAGCTGAACCAGTCTCCATAATTCCAAACGAAGATGTTGGTGACAATGACGAAGAAGAAGAAGAGTCCGAGGCGCAAGTTAAGGAAATGTTTGCGACCTTATTTGAAGAAGATGGTGTCGATGCAGATGCGGACAATATAAATGAACAACAAATTCCAATTGATAATGTGTATTGTCCACCTACCCATATGACCACTTTGGGAACTAGTGGTGATGATTCATCATTTGAGTGGCCCCACAATCCTCGTCTTCCTCTAGAGGATGAGATAGCTGTTGGTAACCAGTTCAGAACCAAATTTGACTGTATGCTTGTTATATCCAAGTATCACATGAAGCACGTTGTAGATTTCAAGGTATCCGTTTCTGAAAGATAGTTGCTGAACAAGTGTGTGGGGGCTTGTTGCGGCGGTATAAGCGGCAAGCAAAGAGTTGATATTATTTTTACCGGGTGATATATACCGGTTAGGTTATATCGTATCGTGTCCACAGAGATTGGTTATTGATTCGTCGTTCGACAATTCTCATTAATGAGTTTGAGATTAAAAGAAATGAAAATAAAAGACAAAAAGTAAATGAACAAAAGTATAAAGGATGAGCGACTTGTCCGGAGCGAATGTAAACTACCCGTCACAGACTTAAATCTACCACCCATGTCATACTCCGCCTACGATACTCGTCTGTGTCATCACATACCTCTCACAATCTAAGCTATTCCTAACCCAAATTGAGAATCCTCCTAAATCATCTCAATATCCATCCCTGGCATACCTCGACAACAAAGGAATCAACTGCGTCACCTCCATACCCATTCCTGGCATACTTCACCGACGCAGAGGCATTAAGTTCGGATACTCTATAGTGAATGTTAGCTCTAAACCTATCTCTAGCATTCAGAAACTAACAGATAATCATCCTAGGTAAGAATCTAAGCAATCTATCCCTAGCAAAGCTCAAATCCCTAACATAAAGTAAAAACCTAAGATAATCACCGACACAAATTCGTAAAGTAAACTTTATACAAGCCAAAGGCGATAAATATACAAGAGTTATGAGTAGAAATACATACAAACCCAACAAAAGAGATTACAAAGAGAAGAAGATGAACCACAAATCTACATTGGTTGTCAAGCCAATCGAAGAGGGATTCGACTCCGGATCATCAAAATGCAAGCTCCAACGTTGTTTTCTAAGCTAATCTACCAAAGAAATGAAGGTGATGGCGTTGGGACTCAAAAATACCCAACCCATAACCTAAAAATGTGTTTTGAGCCCTTTTAAAGAATTACGATGTCGGCGCGCTCGGTAGCTATTCGCGCGATCCGCTATTTCACATTTTATTTTGCCGTATCTTGAGAACCGTAACTCGGAATTGCGCCCGGTTTGAAGCGTTGGAAAGCTTATTCAATGCTCTATCCAACCATGAAGAAATATCAAGCTTTATTGATGATTTTTATTCTTTGAATTTGAGCTTTATTTGATGATCAAGATGCTCAAATGTGCATTTGAAGCCGTGTCTTCGACACTTTATTACTCAATGCTCCAATTATGAATGAATACCTATAATAGAGATGAAAAACTATCAAATGATACAATATTTACACAAAAACTCAATTATTCTATTATGTACACATTTATACAAAAAGCGGGGGATTTATTCGAAGAATATCAACAAAAGAACGGATAAGTGCCACAAAATGTATATACAAAATAACTACATTTTGACACTTATCAGTGCTCCATGACTCCTATCTCCCATAGCTCGCTCCTTTTCCTATACGATGCCACCAGACGAAATTTGCAACCACTTCGCTTACAACGGATGTGATATCTCTTCGTGTCAGATTTTTGGGCCTGAAGCCCCAATAAATTTCTGAGCCCAGACAGATTTCTATGTACCACGTAATATTCGCTTTCAAATCCCTTTTGAATGTTTTGTTTTGTTTTCTTACTTTTTAATGTAATAATTTAGTTTTCATTAATTAATTTTTTTAATTCATTCATTTATTTAATTTAATTGATTTTATTAATTATTTTTATTAAATAATTTAAATTAACTTAATTAATTTGTTAGCTAATCATTTTATTTTTTAGTTACATTTTCTTACGAATAGTGTTCTTCCTTCTTTTAAATTCTCTTATTGATTATTTTGTCATTATTATTTTGTTATTGGCTAGTGATATTCCTCCTGAGATATACATTGGTCTAGTTTGTGATTATTTCGATCTAAATCCATGAGAAATGATTAATTTGTTGACTTCATCTCATCAAGTATCTTATTTTATTGCGCGAATCCCTTCATACATATTTAATTTTTGTTAATTTTAAGTTAGATCTTCTAAAAATTCAGTTTTAAACTTATACTCTTTTAGGCCAAAACCTTGACATTAAGTCGTCCCATTTTCAAAATCTCATCCCCATACTTATTTAGCAAACAATAACTTTAGACAAAATAAACAGACAATTTAAAAGGTTCTTATAGGATACTACATATACACAGAGTGATAGCACCTTCCCTTTGTATAACAAATTCCTAAATATTAGATATTGTCAAATGCATTGTATTTATCTTTACTTTAGTATTACTCTTACTTTGCATATTTATGTGTTTTTACATTTTTCCCTTTTCCCCTTTTTCCTTAGAAATAACAAAACGCGGTGGCGACTCTTGCTTATTTGCGAGTCAAGTTAATTAATAGTTTAATCTCTGATTTTCACTGCTACACATAGGTATTGTGAAAATATAATATGCATCTGTATATTAGAAGACAACCATTTGCACACAATTTAAAATTGGATTTCAACAGGTAAACTTAAGCATGCACCCAACAATCAATCCTCTAAAAATTCTACCGAACCAATATCTTGTACTAAAACCATAGTCATATTAGTAAGTACTCATCATTTAATCTTTTATAAAAAAAACAACAAGAATACTATGTCATGTCATTTGCTCAATTTGTTTGCTCAGTGTTGGATTCATTTCCAATGTTAGATGGAGCTTCAGTTGTTGCAGCTAAAGCTTTCGTTGTTGCAGCAGGAGCTTTCGATGGTTGGAGCTCCCAGGTTTGGATTTGAAAGATTGTGAGGGCGAAAAGGTGGCTTGAATTTTCCTGAAATTGGATATGTGAATGATGGTATCTCTAAATGGTTAAGCATTGATGAGCTTTCTTGATTGTTCCAATGAACCTAAAACAAAAAATGTCAATAATATCAAGCAATAGAAATCCATTCAGTAAGCTTCAGGAATAGAAAAACACAAATGAATTTAATAAGTTAGTGCCAGAAAGAAGATAAAACAGGGAATAAAAAAGAACATAACACAAAAAAAAAATCACAACTTTTGATTCCACCTAATTAACAACATTTTTATCTCAGCTCTAGCAAAACAAGTCCTACAAGATTAAGGTGATTACCTTGCAGATTAGATTTCTTAACTATCATAAAATAACTAGAACCAAATATCGGGTGGACTAGGAACTCAATCCAATGAGGAAAATATAATATTGTAAATTCATCTCCAAAATGTGCATTTTGTGCAGAGAATGAAACGAACTCTTCCATATGATAGCCTTCTACGATATAGGTATATTTCTTGGTGGAATGGTTATCCTTCCTTCGGAAGCCAACATATATTTTTTTGGAGTTGGTATTCTATTTAAAAATTACACTATCGCCTGCATCAATTTCTTGTCAACAACAAATTTATTTCAACCAGATCTTAGCTTAAAGTCGTCCTTGCCCTTGCCCTTCTGCACCATATGTTTAACTTCCCGAATTTGGTTATCAAAATCAAATTTTCACACGTATCTAACTTTTGTTTAGCTAGTTTTGGTTGATCAGACTATGGTTGTGGTTGTTTTTTTGGTTGATTAGATTGTGGTTGTGGTTAATCACATTGTGGTTCATAGGAAGAAAAAAATTTGTTTAGACTCGAGCTCCATATCGTTAAATACAAACCTATGCTTATGTCATTGTTAGTAAGCGTTTTCATAAGCAAACCATCTACTTCTTCTTCCCTTTTAAAAAACTCCTTGAGGAATTTTAAGAAGTATTTGCAAGTATACAATTGAAACCCCTCAGAGAAGATGAGTATTCTGATGTACCTGAATATTTTGAAAGGGAAGAAGAAGTAAATGGTTTGTTTATGAAAACGCTTACAAACACCAACATAAGCAGAGGATTGTATTTTTCGATATAGAGTTCGGGTCCAAATGAAGTCTTTTCGTGCTATGAACCAATCAACCTGAATAATCATAGTCTGATCAACCACAACCACAGTCTGATCAACGTCTAAGGACATACTTTTAGTTAATTTCAATAACCAAGTTTAAAAAGTTAAACATATGGTTTAGAAGGGAAAGGACGACCTTAAGCTTAGATCTGGTTTGAGTCAATTTGTTGCTGACAAGAAATTGACTTAGGGTGATACTGTAATTTTAAAAAAAAAATATCAACTCCAAAGAATATATGTTGGCTTCCAAACAAGAAATTGACTCAGGGTTATACTTTATTTTCCTCACTGGATTGAGTTACTAGTCCACCCGATAATTTGGTTCGACTCCAAGTTTATGCTCTCTAGTGGCCTTAATATTGTAGGTGGTGCTTTGCTAGAGCTGGGATCAAATGTTGTTAATTGGACTGAATCAAACATTGTGATTTTTTGTGTTATGTTCTTTTTTTATGCTGTTTTACCTTCTTTTTGGCAGTAGCTTATTAAATTTATTTGCCTTTTCTGTTGCTGAAGCTTATTGAATGGATTTTTGTTCCTTGATATTAATTACTTTTCTTTCTGTTTTAGATTCATTGGGACCATCAAGCAAGATCATCAATGCTCAACCATTGGGAGATACAACCTTTCGCAGATCCAATTCCGGGAAGCACTGGGAGATCCAACCCCCCGAAAGCTTCTCCACCTACAACACCGAAAACTTCAGATGCAACAACGGAAGCTTCAGCTACAACACCAGAAGCTCCATCCAACACTCCACCACTGAAGAGGAGCACAACCTCTTTCATAGCTAGACAAGCTACAAACATATTGAGCAAATGACAGGATATAGTATTTTTGTTGGTTAATTTTTAAGAAAAGATTAAATGTTATGTACTTACTAATATGACTATGGTTTTAGTACAAGATATTGGTTCTTAATAAATGATATTGGTTTAGTAGAATATTTAGAGAATTGTTGGGTGCAAGCTTAATTTACTTAGTGAAATCCAATTTTAAATTATGTGCAATAGTTGTCTTCTAATATACAGATGCATATTATATTTTCATAATACCTTTTGTGATTTTATTTTAAATATTGGGTTTTTTGAATGTTTGGAAAATTTAAGTTTTTATTGGATATTTAGAGAAATTTCATTAGTTTTTCCCAAGAGGGATCTGAGTTTTTTCTAGATAGTAGCCAAATTGATTAGTTCTTCATTCCTCTCTTTTGTACCCTAATTTTTTACCTAAGATCCTACTTCATATGCATCATTGCATCTCTAATAAAATACAAAAAAAAAAAAAATAGTTGCGTGTTTTCTCATTGTGTGAAGCAGGCTGAATCAGAAAATTTCATCAGCGCATGTCTTGAACAAATTAGGGTTTTGACTGAAGAAAAGTGAATAATTGACTTATGCCTCAGTGCATGACTTAATGGCTTGAGGGTGATTGAAGGATGGTTCCAAGAACTCAAGTGCAACATCTTGACCTAATTACATGGCTTAAGACATTAGATACACTGATTGCTTTTAAAAAACTGGATTGACTGATGAAAAGTCAATTGTCCCACCAAAAGTCAAACTTGGACTTTTTGGTTAACTTTGAACTTCAAAAGTGAATAATCATCAAAGCATTCCTATTTGTCAAACATTGATCATCGAGAATCAAGAAAATCAGAAAAGTCAACAAAAGTCAAAATGGAGGATTTTCCAACACCTAAAAAAATTTAAGTATTTTGGTGCTTTATACTTGATATGAAAATCAACAAAAGTCAACTTTGAACTTCAAAAGTGAATAATCATCAAAGCATTCTCAATTGACCACTTGATCTGATCCTACCACCCGAGTCTGATCTTCTGATTATTGTTCAAAAAGGTATACATTTAACACGAAATTCTTCTCTATATTATATTGATTGATGTTATCACCATCTTTCCTCGTTGCATTATACTTGCTTGTATTCTTTGTCTTATGTTTATATTCCTAAAACTCCAAGTGAAGTGTTATCTCACCCTGAGTGGAGGCAAGCAATAATTGATGATATGTGTATTTTTCAAAGTATTGGTACATGGGAAATGGTTCCTCTCCCCCTAGGAAATCTTTGGTAGGTTGTTGCTTATTTTATACAATGAAAGTTGCTCCAAATGGTAAGCTCAAATTTGTTGATTGGATTATAGTGATACTTTCTCTCACGTGGCCAAGATGGCATCAGTTCGACTTGTTCTTGTCATTGCAGCCATTCGACATAGGCATTTTCATCAACTTGACATCAAAAATACATTTTTACATGGTGATCTTGAAGAGAAAGTATATATGGAGCAACACCATGGGTTTGTTGCTCAGGGAGAGTCATCGAGTATAGTTTGAAAGCTACACAAAACAAGTATCTTTGTGGTCTTAAGCAGTCTCCGAGAGCTTGGTTTGGCAGATTCAACATTGTAGTACAACTGTTTGGTATGATTGGTAGTGAAGTTGATCATTTTGTATTTTATCGTCACTCAGTCCAAGGATGTATTTATCTTATTGTGTATGTAGATGATATTGTCATAACTGATAGGGATCAATAGAGAATACTTCAATTGAAACAATATCTCTCGAATCAATTTCAAACAAAAAATTCCGCTATTTTTTGGGTATTAAGGTAACTCAATCTAAAGATGGTTTGGTAATTTCTCATCGAAAATGTATTATGGGTATTTTGGAAGAAACATGTTTGTTGAACGTTAAACCAACTAATACTCTTGTAAATCCAAATGTCAAACTTCTACTCAATTAGGGGGAGCCTCTATCTGACTAAGGATGTATAAGAGATTGATTGAAAAATTAAATTATCTCACAGTCACTCGTCCAGACATTTCTTTTGCAGTTAGTGTGGTAAGACTCTTCTTAATTACTCCTTTCCAAAAATAAATGGAAAATGTTGTTCGGATTTTGAGATACATTAAATGTGCTCAAGAAAAAGGCCTCTTGTATGAAGATAAAGAACATACTTAGATAGTTGGATACTCTAATGTTGATTGCATGGGATTATTGATAGACGGTCCACCTTTGGAAAAGTAAGAAACAAAATATAGTTGCAAGGTCAAGCGTCGAGACAGAGTATAGAACTATTGCAATGGCAACATGTGAACGCATTTTAAAACAATTTCTTAAAGAACTTCAAATTGAATAAGCAAGACCAACGACACTTGTTTGTGATAATCAAGCTACAATACACATTTTGCTTCAAATCCAGACTTCCATAAGGGGATCAAACATATTGACATTGACGACCACTTTGTCATAAAAAAGATTGAATCAAATGAGATCATCACAAACTTCGTCAACTCTAATGATCAATTGTCAAATGTGTTTACAAAATTTGTACGAAGTCCCAAAACTAGTTATATATGTGACAAACTTGGCGCATTCAACTTTTATGCTCAAACTTGAGAGGGGGTATTGATATTTGTAAATATAGTGTTAAAAATTTGTATATAAAGTAGACTCACACCGATTATATTATATAGGGTTAAATATATTTTTTATCCCATTAAATATCGCAAACTTCATTTTTAGTTCCTCTGAAATTTTCCTTTAAAGAATGGTCCTCCTAAAAATTTAAAATTTAACTTTTGGTCCCTTATGACAAAATCGTAGCTAAAATAGTCTATAATTTCATCGATAAATAAAAATCGTTGCATTCTTTGTAAAAACCATCACTAAATTACAGGAGACTAAAAGTTAAATTTTAAATTTTTATGAGGATCATTCTTTTTAATTCTATTATATAATTGTTCTAGACTGGGTCAGTACTTGGCCATCGTTGAACAAGCTCAGTCCAGTGTTTGTCATGACCCAAAGGACTACAATCTATCATAATCTGATAGGAACTTCCTCACGTGCACATTAGGACAACGTGGACAACCGTCAAATAACCGTCATCCTGTTCTCCGAGAATAACGGATCCAACTTCCTTACTATTTCAGAACAATGGACCAAGGAAGAGGCCACATGTTGGACTCCATATTAGCGTAAACCTTGGCAGTCTTCATTATTATGCCCAACCATCCAGGCCAATACGCATATCTTGGCCTAGCGTTGGGGGCTATATATACCTTCTCACTTGAGGGTCAGATATTCATTCTTTCTCTTACTAAAAAGTTTATTCAAATGTCTCTTACTCTCTTGTATCCTAACAATAATTTTAACCAAATGTACTTCCAAAAATAAACTTTGGGTAATCAACAATCAAACAAATTTATACACAATTAATATTACTTGATTCAAATTTGTTTTTGAAAATGACCAAAAAATTCCACAAAAGTTGGCCAGCTTATTACATACTTCTCTGATTCTCCATTTGGTTATATGGTCTAATTTACTAACATTATTCCTTTTCAGATAACCAAATTCTACCACTTTTGGAAAAACTTGTCTGCAAAAAATAAATCATTTTTCATTGAAGATGAAGAGATCCAAAATAATTTATTCCCAAACTGGCTTCCTCTGTTTTGATGCGTATTTTGAACAGTGTATAACATTACGAAATGTGGATTTCATCAGTCTAACTCATTCAAACAGATCATCGACATTACACTCTCCGAGAAAAACTTTGACGCTCCTTGGAGAACCACAGTTACCTTCAGCAATTAGTGCTCTGTCGTTGGCAGCCATATGAGCAACAATCTTGTAAATTACTTCAATCTGTACAGAAAGATTAAATAAGTTACCAAAAATCTATCTGACACTTCTTAATAATTTGATTAAATAACAGTTGTAAAAATTAATATAGGAGAGCAGTTAGGTAAATGTTGTACATCTTCTGGAGCATGGCAACGTTCAGCTACTTCTTCAATTGTCAATGGCTCAACAGGCTCCTTGCAGCTGAAAATAAAAAACAAGCGGATTGCAATTAGTGGCGAACCTAAACCGGACAGTATCTTTAAAAAGAATACCTAACTATAGCAAATTTGTTCAATCTCTCCTCTCAAACTAATATTCTCTCCCATTTGTTATTTACAAGTAGGTACCTCCACTTATTAATCCCATATTCATAACTAACAGATCCAAAAACCTACCATCCACCTGAGAAGTTGCCTTGTCCTCAAGGCAGAAAGAAGAAACTAATCAAAACAGCCGTCCTCATCTTCTTTTGTTGCTTCCATGGCATACTTGGACCTCTACATGATGGCCCATTCGGTAATAGGTTTATTTGTCAACCACTGGCCCTCAAATACTGCTTTCTTTTGTCAAAGGATAGGGAGTTTTCAGTAACTGGATTTACCTGCCTTACTAAGTACTTAAAAATTGTTACATGGCAGGAGTATCGTGTTAATCAGATCACCCATGCAAATCCCTCGAGAGTAACACGTTGTGATTGACGCCTATGGTTATCTTCGTCCAATCTGTTCAGGTTTCCCCCAAAGTCTCCAACTACTCCCCATTCCGAAGATAAGGTTGAAGTCCCCAATTACAGAACACAAACATCCACAAAAAGATTTGTTCGGAAACTTGTATCAGCAAATGATTACATTTTCCTTGAGGAAGACACTCATTCCGTAACCAACTTCAAACTCCTTGATTTTAGTGATGGGTAATCTTAAGAGACCACTAGTTTGGCAGTATTGCAGTTATGCCTAGCTGCAACTCTCAACTATCAGCTCAACTACAAATGAGGAGTGGGATTAGGTATCCTCATAGGCATCTCTCTACCTATATTAGCAAGACCTCTTGATCCATTGGAGAAATCTCAACAATAACTGCAAACATCTACAGCATTAACTCTCTATAATGCTAACTAGGTTCGCATGCGGTGAATTCTCCTTCTAGTTACCTTACCTCTCAATGAAAGCACCAACAGATAGCGAAAAACTCCTAGCTAACAAAGGGACTTTTTATTATTGACGAGTAGAAGAAAATGCAGAAGTACAAGCAAAGGTAGCCAGCCAGCCAACCAGATACATGAATATAAAATGCGCTTGATAATTTCATATATTTCTAGCAGACCCAGAGAAGCCTGATAGTTTCAAACACCATACCTTGCCTCATTTAGCACTGCCAACACACGCTTCTGAAGTGCTAAAACTTCTCCTGCTGCTTTTTTACCAGCTTCCACACCTAATTATCAGATTCAAAAGTAGTTACATAACAATGGAATATAGGCAGTTATACAATTCATTTTGCATCACTCAAGCTTCAAAACCAACTTAAAATCTAACAATCCAAGTTAAATAAGATCCTGAGAGTAAAAAAAGAACTAAAGAGAAAATATGTTTACCAGGCTGGTGATACGCGTTTATGTTGACAAGTGAGGCATATATCCCAACTGCTCGTTCGTACAGTGCAACAAGGGCACCAACTGATCTAGGTGTCACTTCTTGCACGGTGACTGTGATGGATTCACGGTCATTAGAATACAAAGCTGACCTTGTTCCCTGTGGAAACTTCAATTTTTAGGACTATACAAACATAACACTAACCACGGCAATCATTTTTCTAAAGAATAATCAAATTTGATGAGAAAACATGTTTGATTAATGTCAGACCTGTAGCATACCAAACAGGTAGTCACCACAGGTAACACCCGGTTCAAGCTCCCAATCATGACCAGGTGGTCTATCACGTAGCACCTCAATGAATGTGGCAAAGAAATTGTGTACGCCTTCCCTCAGTTGCTGAATATAGCTGTTCTTGGATCAAAAGTTTAACAAATTTGTTAAAACCAAAAATTATATCAACTAAACTTAAAAATGGAATATAACAACTCACGCATGTTGATCTGTGCTTCCTTTATTTCCATAGACACTAATTCCTTGATTAACCTGTGGAATAAAAATTTCAGATTTGGATAAAACATTCATGACAGTTTGAAATGTTTAAAAGTTAAAAAGTATTAGTAGCTGTGAGATAGCATGTAGCATCATGAAACATCCACCATCGTATGATGCAGATACAAACTAGACCCATTATCAACATGTTAATTAAAAGCTAATGATATCCTGCTTATAATGCAGGAAGGTGAACTTGAAGAATCCATATTAAGACAATAACAACCAGTTAGAAAACTGTAGGCTACAAAGCTCCATTCAGCTGTATCTTGATATAAGGCAATTGTAAGCTGGTTAAAAAATTAAAAGAAAATCTAGCAATTCATCCAAAATGCAGGACAAGTATACATATAATGAGGGTGAGATATGCTAAATGTGCCACACATACCCGATTACCATCCAAGTCATATTCCTTGCCTAGAGATTCCATGACTAGTTGCTGCAAGTATCTACTAAATAATAACAGGCTGTCCTTATACGGGAGGATAACCATATCCTTAGGAATAGAAAGAAGGAAAAGAACACAATTAGCAATAGTAACAAAACAGAGGACAGTTACATAAAACAGAAGACAGCGACATGAAATAGAAGCAGTTACTAATGATCCATAAACTATATAATTCGTACCTTGGATCCTACACCATCTGTAGCCCAATACCAACATAAAGCCAGCAAAGCTGCAGGATTATTCTTTATCTGCATAAAATTGTATATTAACAGGAAATCCGTAGGGATTTTTCCCTTGTGATCAAGAAGATTCAAATTTATGCAGACAAATTTGTGAAAAGTAAAAAGCTTAAAACAGAATTGTAACACGCAACTGATTATATCTTGATTGATTATCACTGTTGAGGATATTAACTATCGTGAGTTGATATTTATTTGTTATTAATATTAGAGCCCAGGTGCATTTAGCAATTATGTAATTCCTGGTTGTAGATTTTATTAGAGCTTGGGCAAGTAACGAAGTTGTTATTAAGCTTTCTTTTAATATTCGAGTAAGCCTCCTGATTCCAAACCTTAAGGCTTTGTTTGCGAGTTTGGAGGGGCAGGGAGAGGAGGCCTTTAAAAAATAAGAAAGATTGAGTGAAAAGAATAGAAAGATTTTAGTTGGGAGGGTTTTGGAGGGTTAGCTTTTATTTATAACATCAAAAACCCCTAAATTGGGGAACTCAAAATTTGTATTGAAGGAGGGTTTTAGAGGGCTTACATAAATTTTCCAAATATCTTTGATGTTGTTGTAGTATTCTGAAAATTAAAAATATAGTAATGATAAATATTCTTTTATTATTCTATATAAAATCATTTTTTTCAAAAAATGTCAATAGCACCTTCATTGGGTGGGATAATTTTGGGCTGCCTTCATTTCTGCCTATAGCACCTTCATTATGCTAGATATGAGGGGGGTTCTAAGTCCACAATGCCAAGAGATATCACCCCAGTGGTGCTTATAAGGCTTCGAGAGACCTTCAAGTTGATCATGTGGGGTTGTGTTAGTCCTTAAGCCCAAAGTCTAAGGCAATGTTAGAATCTATCGCAGATCTATTGGTGGCCCACCCGCATTGGCCATAGCCTGGGTGTGATAGTGTTGGCAAGTTGCTTAATTATGATTTGAAGTCTAAACACACAAAAATATGAACACTGTACTATTTACTTCAATTTGTTGAGCTTAAAGCTCTTACAATGGTGGATGAAACAGAAAAACTAATTTCCTTACTCATTTCCTTCCCCTTCCTTTTATAACAGAATATTCACTAAAACTTAGGGACTATATTAACTAATTATTATTCCCTTAGCTTCAACAACTTTCTAGAAGCTGTAAGTGTATGAGGTGTGTGACTTGAGCCCAATGATTAAGTCATCAAATTCATTGGGCCCATGGTGTCATATCATGATATACCCTTAGCTGCCTCAATTGTGGCAACACGTGGCTGTACTCACTGTAGCTTTCAGCATCTTCACTGAGTTGGATGTGCGAGGGTATATTTAGTCCCGCATTCACTAGATATATGGTCTAACCGTCTAAGTAGTGTTTATAGGGATTGAGCAATCCTAATCTTACAAGCAAATTTTGTAAGGGTGTGGTGGGCCTTAAGCCCAAATTCTATGATATTCTGTTCCTAGTTCTTGTAGGGGTGTGTGTTGTAGCTTAACTTATTAGAGAGGCCTATTTAAACAACTGTAGATCTTTTTTTGGATTTATGGTCAATCCAATTTATAAGATTTTGCCATGAAACCTTCTCGATTGTGATGTTTCAAAATCTAGGTCTGATGTGTAGGTTTTTTTCTTGTTTTTGCTACCTATCTTATTTTCTATAATTCATATGCATTTATTTGGCAGAAACGTCAATAATTTTTTTTTTAAAAGAGACACATTAATTAATACATCCCATGAAATTCCAGACACCAATCAGAGGTAATGTGCACCACCAAATAGCCACAAATTGAACCCAAATCTACATTATTGTTTCCAAATTCCTATGAGTAACCAATCCAACATAAACTACTAACCATTAACCAACCATTCGCCTCCTTACTTTGACCAATAAAATCCTATCAAATCTTGAGCACCTACATTGCTTGCAAATTCTTACCAGTAACCCACCCACCACAAACCCTAAACTATCCTAACTTCAACCAATAAAACACTAGAATTCTCAGCAGCAATCTTTTGCTTTTTTATCAGTGAAGCTAAACCAGTAGAAAATATATTTAAGTTAACTTTGCAGTCACGGCGAGGGAAAAGTGGAAACTACTAAGACTAGCAAAAAATGACAAGAATCTAGTCATAAGTAACATGATTTGGTATATACTCTGTATGTGCTATAGTCATGTAATTAGCACATGGAGCGTCAACAACACTTAAACATGGACACAGAAAATCTTTAGGAAAAAATGCTCCTTTTAGTAGAGCTCTTTGCATACTTGCATTTGTCATACACCATCAAATATGAACAGCAGTCAAGGTAACCATCGAATATTAAAACATTGGCAGGAAAAAGATGCATACCACGGTACTCCTATTTGCCTCATCCATAAGTGATGCACCAAGAAGCATTTCTCGAATATCAATGGTCTGAATCAAGAAACATTACAATTCAACACAAAAAATCAAAGTAGGAAATAACTTAATTTACATTAAAGACCAATCACCTGCAGAGCTGCTGGAAGCAGGCCGACTGCAGACATTTCAGATGTTCTACCTCCCACCCAATCAAACATGGGAAATCTAGCTAACCATCCCTCAATTCTGGCAGTATTATCCAACAAAGAATTTTCTTGTGTTATAGCAACACCCTGCATTATACCATGAATTAACAGATTATCATAAGTAGATAAACTGACCAGTGATCACAGATGTGCTAGTGATATAGGGCCCTATCATTGAGAAATTTATGATAGTGCATACAAAAAAAAGTTACTAGTAAGTAATAACTGAAAAGTAACGATAAATGAATACTCAACACCAAGTTCGTATTATATTAATATGGAAGTTAGTTATTCACAATTCAAAGACTTAACTACACTCATCACCTAAACAGTGAAAAAGAAACTCTAAACAGCTCAAGAAGTTCAATTGTCTTAAGACAAAGTACGAAAATATTTGAAAATAGGAGTTGTACAGTGATCCAATAACTGCCTTAAGACAAATATATTATCAATCAATTATAGTTAATAAGAAATCCTCAAGAAAATTAAAACCTGAGATTAAACCTGTTTTGGGAAATTCAATCCCGCTTCACGAAAGGCCTTCTGTACTTCTAATAAGCCATTTCTAGTCTCAGGGGTACCTCCACTCTGAAGATAAATAAAAATTTTCAATTCAGTAACATGTCAACATAACATCATACTTTTAATTGTCCATTAAGATAAGTAGCATGGATTAAGAAATACAATTTATGCTCTTGTTTTTCTTAAAGTCATATTTAAACATTCTATTATACCCTTTCATCATGGATTTTTCAATGGTGAAATAATTAATTACTTGAGAATTATTATGTGTGGAAAAGGGTATAATAGAGAATATTGTAATTAATGCTATATTAACCTTCTAAGAGATCAGGATAAATAGGATCACTTATTTCTCTCTTTTCAAATGGATAGACAAAAAGAATGGTAGAAGTAATAGAAAAAGTATAATCTCAATGCAGACCTTTGAAATCACGATTACAAGTGTCGAAGCTAGCTCAGGGCCGAGTTGTGCAATCTGATGATCAATGCCAGCAGGATCTGTGTTGTCAATAAATCGTATCTGACAAAAGTCCAGAGCATTATGTGAGGCCCCAAGAAAAACTTACTTCCATACTAAATATTCAATAACACAGGTTGCCCTTGCACATATACTTTGTAACTAACCAAATACAATAATTGCAAGGACGTTAGCTGAGTAATAGAAATTTTGGACCCTACCTTTCTTCCGTCAAAACAAGACTAGCCCAAATTATCAAAGCAATTTACCAAAACAATAAAACAAAAATGCCAAACCAGAGCTTTTTTCATGAAAATATATCATTTCAAGAGTTTATACGTAGTTTGTTTAAACTTATGAAACAGAAAAAAAAATTAGAATATGAAAATAAATCAGATTTAGTTATTTTGAGAAATGAGAAACTATTTTGAGTAGCATGTAAAAAAAGATGGAAAATTACGACTATCTAAAATATTTAAAAAATTGAAGTGTTTTAAGTGACTGAAACTACGTCTACAAAAGATCTAATAGATAGATAAATCATGTTTAAACGCAACCCAGTCATTATCTTTTTCAAAACATAAACAAACACACAATTCCCGACAAAACAATAGAAGGAAAATTAAACTCCATTACTGACAAACTATGAGCACGGACAGCTCTAGGATCCATATCACAGTGTCAGACACATGTTGGAATATTCAAACAACAGTCTCTTTTTTTTTCTTTGTTTTGACACTCGTTGAATTGGTGTCTAACACCCATAAGAGATTCATACAGCGTGCGTCAGACAACTCAGATAACAACAATAACAACCAAGCATTATCCCACTAAGTGGAATCGGCTACATGGATCAACTTTCGCCATTATGTTCTATCTAAGACCATTCTTCTATCCAAATCGTTAATCCCATACATATGTCCCAAAAAATATTATTTATATCTTTGCTTAGACACACCTCATACAATCTTTAGACATGTCTGCAGTGATTTAAAAGGTGAGGGCAATAATAACCCGGGAGTTAAAGACATTAAATTTGATTAGAACATTTTTATTTTTTTCTATAGATAGTAGATAGATAAAGGTCAAATACTTCGATATCTTGTTTTATATTTTTCTTCATGTAATAAGATTGCTCAGATTAGATCATTTATAAATAATATTACAAATTTATTTAATTACCCGTGTCACTGTCATATGTTTTTTACATTAAACATTAGCTATGTAGGAGTATGTGCTTCATACAGTCTCTTCAATATTTGGAAGATCACTCACCAACCTCGAATTCAGACTCACAAAAACAACAACACTATTGAATAGCAACGCCTTACCTTGAGTGGAGGATTATCAGGAGCAAGTGCCTCTGCAACAAACTGTGGTCCAAGTGCAGAACCTCCAATCCCAACAGAAAGTATCTGAGTAAACCTTCCCTCAGGCGAAGCAGGCGGCTTAATCTACCAAAAACCAAACCACAATCACATCAACAAATCCATACACACACAGAAACAAACAAAAAGTGAGTCACATCACATCATAAATGACTAACAATTCCGCTTATAGAGTCAACAAAAACACTAAACGACACGATCCATTGACTAACCTTACCAGAGACGACATCATCAGCAAATCCACAAATAGCATCAAGCGTCTTATCAATCTGCGACTTCAGAAACGAATTCGGCGCGCGATTCGAATCCCTAAGCCAATAATGCCCAACCATACGCCCTTCATCCGGATTCGCAATCGCCCCCTTCTCAAGCTTCTCCATAGCTTCAAGCGCGTCCAGCAACCGCGGCTCCATTTCCTCAACAAACTCATCGGTGAATCCAACCCGGCTCACATCAAGATACAGTCCGATTTCCTTGTGTTGGTAAAGCCAGTCAACGTATCGCCGCCATAGCGCGCGGGGATCCTTCTCGAGACGGTGGCTTGTTGATTGAACGGCGGAGATATTCGTCGGAGCCTCGCGTGCGACGGAGCGGGTTTGGGTTTGGGTGAGGTTAGGTCTGGTTTGGTAAAACGGAAGATGCGAATGCGAATGCGAACGCGAACGACGTCGTATTGAGTTTGGAAATGCGTTTTGGTTATTTTGAAAATTGAGTGTAGGGGAAGATGAGTAAATGCTTGAAATCGAAGCCATGAGATTGGAGAATTGAAAATGAAAACGAAAGGAATGTTAAGAGATTAAGATTTGAGCAATTATATATATTTTTGTGAATGAAATAATGGAGTGTGTGCTTGAGCTGAGTTAAATTATTAAGTTGAGTTTGTTGAAATGTGTTTTGGGGTGTGATTGGTGGAGGAGGGTTGGTGTTGTGTGACTTAGTTTTATTGTTGTTTTGAGGGCGATGATATTGAAGAAGAGTGCATTGGGTTATGATTGGTTGGTTGAATTGAAAAACAATGTGTGTGTTGTCTTTTATTAAAGTGGGTTGAATTTTTTATTTTACTTACTTGCCCTCGAATATTCGCTAGAGAAAAGTTGCCAAGTATACTTTATTTATAGATGTTATTTTAAGGAAAAATTTACATCCAGTGATTTCTTCCTCACTTCTAGAAAAATTAAAAATACCTCTGAGTTTTAGAGGTGCATTTACGATCGCAGATGAATGCGTGATTAGATTCATATTGGTTGACTATTTTTATTTTATTATACGTCTATTTACATCACATTTTCAGTGATTCACTTTAAGTGAATTTTGTGTGTCTGTATATAGAGGAACATAATATCATTTTGTCTAACTAATCTTATAGATTAGATACAAAAAAATGAATGTAGTTGTGAACTAAATCAATTTTATGAGCTTATAATCCTTCTTTATAAAGAAATAATATAGATACCAATTACTTTTGCATGTGCTTTTACTTTAAGGATTGTTATGTTCTTGATATTCTGTCAGGTATTTGTCTTATTTTCCTCTTATATGTTCTTTCTCTCTTTTTCAAATGTTAAAATCCTCAAAAGATATGGAATATCATGGATCATGAATTTAGCAAGTGTAACAGCAAGAGCCTTCAACGTTCTCGGCACTGTCATTTCACGATCTTCTCTATCCTCTCACTAGTAGAGTTTTTATCTTCCGTTATCATTAATGTTAAATGATGGTTTTCAATATTTAATGACAATGATGGTTTTCAGCAGATTGTTTTTGAAAACCATCATTATCATTAAATGCTGAAAACCATCATTCATGAATTTAAGCATTTAACATCAGAATTCTTAAGTTGTTTGAAAACTTATGGTTTCTAAATCATTCAATGAAGTTAAAAATTTGAAAACTTATGGTTTGTCAAATCATTTAACGAAGTTAAAAATTGAGACTTGTATAATATTGATAAGGAATTTGGATCAATGCGAAGGTCTTTGTAATGGTACAAGATTGACAGTATCTAGACTTGCAAATCATGTCATCGAAGTCAAGATTATATCAAGTACCCATATTGAAAATAGTATTTACATCTCCAAAATGTATTTATCTCCTACTGAATCACCTTAGTCATTCAAACTTATTCGAAGATAATTTTCCATTATAGTTTCATTTGTCATGACCATTAAAACTATGTACAATGGTTTTATCATTCAACACCGTACTTTTCACTTTTTATCATCCACATCATCTTCTTTTTCTTCCACCTAATAATTCAATACCTATTCAATTTTTATTCACTACAATAGTTTTGTTTAATAAAATTCAACACCTTATTCCACCACCACTCACAACACACTAAAAATCTAAGTAACCACAACAACCAATAAGATTTTGCAAAGTATTGTATATGGCCCCCACTTCCTCTCATTCAACATGTTGAATCTTTTCAACACCAATTAATCCACATCATTTTCAACACCTCATTCAACACTCTATTGCAATCATTCAACTATTGAATAATTTATTCAGCACATCTATTGTACATAGTCTAAACAAATCTCAAGGTCAATCATTAAATGTTATTGATTTATATTTGTTTAAAGATGTCTTTAACCACAGTCAATTATACGTGACAATGTCAAGAGCAAAAATGAATTGAAAATCTTAATTCATGACAAAGACAAGCAATCGTTCAAACAATTAATATTGTCTTTAAAGAAATTTTTCAAATATTGTCTAGATATTTATAAATCTCATTCTTTTTACTTATTTCATTTTGTTAAACTTACAAAGTATTAACTCATATTCTTTTTCTAAATATTGATATACTGCACTTATCTAATTTTGACATTCTTCTTTATTTATATTACATTAGGTGTCTTTCTATTTTGATAATAAATTTTTGTATTGTTGGTGACTGAGTTTCTATACTATTCATGTTCTAGTTAGGAATGGTTTGACATGAAAGACCAAAAATTTAAAATTAAAATTTTTGGAACAATATTTTTTTAAAAAATTATTTTAAAATAAATAAAAATTAAATATTCATTTATATTTATATTTTGGTGACATCTAAGGTGATGCATGATTAAATGGCTTAGATTGATTGAAAATAAAAGTGAGAGTAGGTAAGCAATTTTGCACACAATTGCATCTTCTCCCTTTCATCTTTAACTTGCAGAACATAATGGTTGAAAATAAAAAAATATTGACTAATTATCAAATATAAAATGACAATAGAATGGATATTTAAACCGTAGTAATAGAGTGAATTTTTTTTTGAATAACCATGTTTTTCAAAAAAAATTCAAAAATAACCATGTTTTTCAAAAAAAATCCAAAAATAACCATGTTTTAAAAATATTTACGTAAATGGTCAATTTTCAAGCATTTTTACACTATATCGCCACTTGAAAGGGCGACTTCCTTTAATTTAAGGACCAAGTCACCACTTGGAGTGGCGACTTCCTTTAAAAAAAATTTTTTAGATTTTTGCTCTATAAATAGCAGTGCAACCCATACCCTAATCCCTGCACCAGGTTTATCAATTTCTCCATATATTTATGGTTATGGCATCCCCTAGACCTCCATCATGGCAGCGAAGCTCATCAAAACGACCTGATCCTGAACCAGTTATTTTAAGAAGGGATGGGCATGTTATTTTCTCTCCTATCAAACCCCCCTTACAGATGAAATTTTGGAACATCTATTCCTTGGAGCAACTGAAAAGAGAGCTCATGTCTTGGTTAGAGGGGGAATATAAACCTGGTGAAGTCATCATAAGGATTCAAAGTCTTAAAACAAAGACCTCACTTGAAACCGGAGAAATGGTACGTTGGTGGGATGAAGTTGAAAACAACATTGATGTCATCCAAATGATGCATGGATTAGATGACATAGTGTTAATTGTTGTAATTTCGTAGACTTTAAAGGTTGTTTGTATTGTCGTTTTAGTATTTGTGTTGTTGTATTTTAGTCTTGTTGTTGTTTAATTATTGTAGGCGTTTGTGTTGTCGTTGTTCTTATATTTGGAATTAAAAAGTAAAAGTTGTTTTCATTGATGAAAAAAATTACAAATACTTGTGAATCTAAAATCTGTGTAGTGGAACTAGAGCCACGGTGTGGGCACTTCTTTTTATTATGCCAGACCTGACGACATACACTACACTTCCTCTGCATTTTATCAGTGGTGTCCATTTCGTTTATGATGCGCTTGTTGTTTGGTCGACCTTTTTTATTGTGCAGCATCAAATCGTTGTGCCAAACAATTTCCCCGTCATACTCTGACCAATATGCCTCCATTGCTACCACTGGAAAGTTGTTGTTGTATACATTGAGCAATGTTTCAATCTTGTATATAGGAGATACTAGTGAGAATGCATCAAAGTGGGAATGTGAGCATGCTGCAATGACATATGAGCAAGGTATACGGTAGGCTTGAAATTGGTCGCAGTCGCACCAACGGTCGGGTATTAGGACCCGATACTCTTGCCTTGCCAGCCCCTGGTTGTGGTCAATTGTTTCTTTGACACTAAAAGTGTGGCCATGGCGGTCGAATTCTATAACCCGGTAGCTGCTGGCTTTGGCAGATTCCTGCTGCAGAAATTTCATGCACATATCGTTGTACACTTGTTGTGTTTGTAACACTGCATTCCAACGTTTACCTCTTGTTGCGAATAATGTTGCCATCCGAAAATGTGTTGCATTCACCATAGCGGTTATAGGTAGGTTTCACAGGCCCTTGAAGACGTTGTTCATTGATTTCACAAGATTTGTTGTCATGTGGCCCCACCTCACCCCATTGTCATACGATCTAGTCCACTTCTCTCTGTCAAGATTATCAATCCACCTCCCTGCATCTAGATTTGTATCAAATATTTCATGGTAGTAGTAGTGGAATCCTGGTTGGTTTAATGCATACCCCGCGTCCATGAGCTTGATCTTCAAAAATTTATCTTCGATCTCCCGCAAATTTTTTTGAGCAATATGCCTAACGCAGTAAACATGCGTTGATTGGGGGTCATGCCAACCATTTTCTGGGTTGTTGTATGCACTTATAATGGAAGCGTGCCTGTCAGAAATCAAATAGAGTCCAGGTTGTGGAGCCACATAAGCTCGAAGATTTTTTAGAAATAAACTCCAAGCAGCAGTTGTTTCCCCTTCCACCAGAGCAAAGGCTATGGGGAAAATGTTACTATTTCCATCTTGTGCAACCGCCATCAGTAACGTCCCCTTGTATTTGTCGTACAACCAAGTTTCGTCAATCTGAATAATCGGTTTGCAAAAAGAAAATCCGATGATGCAAGGACGAAATGCCCAGAAAAGTTTATGGAATATTCCATTACCTTCGAGAGGGGTTCCGTCTAGGGATTGTGCCGGCAAGGTCTCCATTATAACAACTGTCCCAGGTGAATATAATTTTAGTGCAGCCAAGTATCGCAGAAGTTGTTTGTATGATTCCTTCCAGTTACCGTAGACCACTTCAATAGCATTGGTTTTTGCTAGCCAAGCCTTTATGTAAGACAATTTATATTTGAACACAGAAACACAATGAGAGATAATTGTCTTGACCTTAAGTGACGGGTCAGCTTCTATGAGTGGTAAAATGTTGTGACATATCATATCATGGCTAAGTTTGTTATGATCTTGCGCCATGTTTGTGTTAACACAAGTGTGGGCTTGACTAATGGACCCTATCACCCAGACATTATGTTTTTTCTTAAATGATGCCAATAGGTTGTAATCACACTCTGGGTTTTTGCACAAAATGACGTACCTTTCTGGATTTGACCGATCAGCTTTGAAATCAACCCAGTTTGATAAGTGCCAATTTTTTTTATTGCTAGCATGCAATCTTCCTTCGTACGAAACTTGTCACCTATTTTTAACTCCTCTTCGGACCTCATATAGGGGTTGTAGAACATGTCTGACAAAGGCACATCCTCGCCCAAGTTAAGGGTTGTGAAGTGGGCAGGTAGTGAGTAGCGTTGCACCTCAGGTATTTGCATGTGCTCTTCATCTTCAGAATCACGTTTAACTAATTCATCAACCACGTCTTATTCATCATCAACCACGTATTCTTCAACTTGATTTTCTGGATCTTGTTCGTCATCAACAACGTGATCAATAACCTGCGACTGCATGTTCTGAGACTGCATGTTCTGGGACTGCATGTCCTAGGACGGTTGGAATTGTTCCAGCATAATGTACAACTCAATATAATCGTAACCAGAATACTCGTGGTTACGAAACATGTTTTGTACCTCAATATGATTCTGGATATAAGACTGATAAAACTTGACTGAGTTATTATCAGTAAAATGGGGATGTTGGTAGAAAATATGGGCTACAGGTTGTCTAAGTTTAGACTCAATTTTTTTTCAAATACGAAAAACCAGCCTTTCTATTTAGACAAAATCTAGTGGAATCAATGTTTCTAAATAGAAATCTGGCTTGATCACATTCGTAAATTTCACCATTTGTGTGAGCATTGATTTTGTATTGTGTTGAGGATGCCATGATATGTGAGTATTAAGGATTGATTTTTGGATAGTAGAAGTGTGAATAAATGTGAGTAGTAGTGTGAATGAATTACAACGAAACTTGGCTGCATAAATAGCAAGAACATGATCATTTGATGCATGAAAAAACAAACGGAAATAAGACATGACAACACACTACTGCATGCATGTGAGAAACATTGACAAGACAATAGCATGCCTCTAACACTAGCCTAGTTAGTACAATATTGTCAATTATCATTGCATGTATGCATATTGTCAAATGTAATATCCTAATAATTAATAGACTAGTGTACACTAATTAAAATTCACCACTATGTTTGAAGAATCTCTCATGCACGCCTCTCTCTCACACACGCCTTCCCAAGTATGATAAATTATACCTTCTTAATATTTGAATTACACTAATATACAATAACATACAATTTAAAACACTAATTACAATTAGTACACTAAATTAGTACATTAATTACAATTGGAATTAGTAATATTTAATAGACTAATGTACACTAATTAAATTTAGTACATCCTAGAACATATTGTCAAATATCATTGAATGCATGCATGTAAGAGACATTGACAAGACAATACAACTTAGTCTATCTATAAGACATAGTGCTAGGCTATAGTTATGCATGTCACTATGTTTGAAGAATCTCTCATGCATGCCTCTCTCTCACGCACGCCTTCCCAAGTATGATCAGTTATACCTTCTTAATATTTGAATTACACTAATATACAATAACATACAATTTAACACACTAATTACAATTAGTACACTAAATTAGTACACTAATTACAATTGGAATTAGTAATATTTAATAGACTAATGTACACTAATTAAATTTAGTACATCCTATAACATATTGTCAAATATCATTGAATGCATGCATGTAAGAGACATTGACAAGACAATACAACTTAGCCTGTCTATAAGACATAGTTCTAGGCTATAGTTATGCATGCCACTATGTTTGAAGACTCTCTCATGCATGCCTCTCTCTCACGCACGCCTTCCCAAGTATGATCAATTATACCTTCTTAATCTTTAAATTACACTAATATACAATAACATACAATTTAACACACTAATTACAATTGGAATTAGTAATATTTAATAGACTAACGTACACTAATTAAATTTAATACATCCTAGAATATATTGTCAAATATAATTGAATGCATGCATGTAAGAGACATTGACAAGAGAATACAACTTATCCTATCTATAAGACATAGTGCTAGGCTATAGTTATGCATGCATACCACTACAAGATTCCCTCACTCATAAGGCTGAATTATTCAGATTTTATAGAACAAATGCAAATCGCCACTTGGAGTGGCGACAACACTCCTTTTTTGAACTATGTCGCCATTGTGAGTGGCGACTTGCTGCCACCTCACAATTACTCCAATGCATGCAAGGGTTTGGTAGAGTCTATAAATACTCTTCATTAGTGAAATATTTCCATCATTCACGCACACTCTTCATTAGTGAAGTAAGCATCTTTTGCAGAGAGAATATCTTACTTTTATAATTTCAGTCATGTCTCTTCCTACCATGGGTGAATCCCACCGAGGAACTAGGAGGAATGTTGCCGCATTTGTAAGTTTTTCTTCTAATTTTATATTAATTCATTTGTTTTTCATAATTTATTTTAATTATTGTCTATATTATTTTTATAGGATGTCAAAAATTTTAGGGTTCGTACACATCCTATTGAATCTCCCGACCCATGAATTGTCCCTTTAGTTGAGCGTGTCGGCTTCGGAAATGTGATGCATATCGTAAATGCATCTATTGATACGAAGTACATACTTGCTTTGTGTGAACATTGGAGACCGGAGACTCACACATTTCATCTACCAACTGGTGAATGTACCGTCACACTTGAGGACGTGTACATGTTGTTGGGTCTCCCAATTCATGGTAAGCCAATGAATGGAGATATGCAGCAATCTAACGATCTTTGTCTGCAAATGTTAGGTGTAGATCTCGTCGAGGGAACGGAAGGTGCAAAAGGTAGGGGTCAAGGTATTAAACTATCGGCCCTTAAATTTTGTTATGACTCTCTTATTTTGAATGAGTATTCATCTGAGCAAGAAAAAATAAAAACAAGAATATATATTATGTTATTATTTGGAAACATGCTATTTCCCGAAGGCACAGGAAATATCATCAACTTTATGTACTTGTCTTTGCTTGGGGACATAGATAGCATTGGGAAGTATAGTTGGGGTTTCGCGGTATTAGTGTACCTTTACAGCTCGTTGTGTAAAAATGCTGAAAAGGATCATGTACATTTTACGGATGTTCATTTTTACTCAAAGCCTGAGCATTCTAGAGACTTCCGAGGATAGCCCCCAAGAACCCGCACGTCTACTTCTTCCCTTACGCGACTAAGTAAGTTTTTGAATAATATTATTTATTATTTTTTTGTGTTTAGGTTCATATTTATTCCTTAAAATACGATAAATAATATTTTTCATCATTTTTTGTGTTTAGGTTCAGTGCAACTGGAATGGATTATAGTGGAACTCCAAAAAACAATGTAATCCTATATCGTCAACTCTTGGATCGTCTACGAGCAGAAGATGTATTAACACTAAACTATTCTTCTTCGAACTTAAAGTTTAATTTTATTATAAAGTATCCTCTCTAAATAATATTATTTATCTTTTCCTTTGCAGTTTGTTTGGAGACCATATTTGGGATTGAAACATGTACCCAACCCCGCTGATGCAGCTGTTTGGACAGCAAAAACGCCTATCATATGATTCACCACTGTGGAGATGCACCACAGTGACCGTGTGAAATTACAATCAGAATGCATCAAGAAACCTCATGCCCCCCGATGTGTTTGGATCCCTGGCATCTTAAAAAAGTCAGCCACCAATGGTATCAAGAGAATTGGAAGGCTTACGCCCCGGGTTCCGTAGAATGTGGAAAGAGCGTGCCCATTATATCCTCGACTTCCCGGTTGCACCCAACGAAATGAAATCGACACCGGAATATGTGGCTTGGTACAGATCATATACCAATCCAAAAATGATTGTGTCTGACCCGTTCTATTTGCACGACCCCCGTCAGCAACAACCATACTTCCAACAACACCAGCCACCAAATTACCCACAAACACAACAACATTACGAACAACAACCACCAAATTACCCACCACCACAAGAACCACCAAATTACCCACCACCACAGCAACCACAATATTATCAAGAACAACACCCCCAACCATACCAACACATGTCCAACCCCCAACACATGTCCACCCCCAACCATACCAGCACATATCCACCACCAACCATACCAACATATGTCTACCCCCCGACCATACCAACACTACAATCCACAAACTCAGCCCCAATACCAAGACCCTAGTGTGGCGGGCTCGTCCAGATCATCACTTAGCCCCGACATAGGCATACCTGAAGATGATCAACCATACTTCAACACACTGCAATAAACCTTATTTTTTAACCAACCAGGTTCAACCTCCAACTACCAAAGACCATATTTTGAGGGCGCACCAAGTAGGAGCAACTTTGTCCCACCAAGACAAAGCTTCGAGGATGTAGAGGGCACCCGCCTATCCTACAGCAGGAATTCTAGAGGTCAAAGTCGACTGACAGATTTTGTAGACCCATAGTGCATTGAAGGAACGTCGATGCAAACACAACAAGAACAAATAAGGGGACGACGTAGGACTAGGGGTACCATTAGGATATTACCACCACCTCGTGAGCCATCTACACGAGTAGTTAGACCTTCGCCTTGTGGGTCGTACCAGAGACCTTTAAGACCCCCAAATATGTGAAATATATCGTTGACTGTAAATTATACTTTTTTGTTGTTTATCCAATAAATAAATAATTTACTATGTGTTTTTTTATTAATTCAATAATAAAACAATTAAATAATATAATTTTAAAAATAATTTAAATACTATTAATAATTAAATAAAAAGTAATAATATAGTATATAAATAAAATTAAATAAAAAGCAAAAAAAAAGAATTTTTTAAAGGAAGTCGTCACTCCAAGTGGCGACTTGGTCCTTAAATTAAAGAAAGTCGCCCATTCAAGTGGCGACTTGGTTCAGTTTTGAGTGTAATCGTCACTCCAAATGGCGACATAGTGTAAAAATACTTGAAAATTAGTCATTTATATAAATATTTTGAAAACATAATTATTTTTAAAAAAAAAATTAAAAGACATACTTATTCAAAAAAAATTCTAATAGAGTTGCGAATGTATATTTTCAATTCCAAACACATCCGAGGAAAACACATTAAAAGGTTTTTGTTGCGGAGGACATACTACTAGTAATTGGGAAGAGAAAAAAATCATAAAATGTTGAATAACCACTCAATCCAATGGCTAAGAGGCATGGTCCACCGTGAGGTATATTGAACCCAAAATAATATCTAACAATGAGATATATATACACAGACATCATCGAACCCACGCGTCACACCAAGAAACGCAGGAAACAACCACTCACCACAACTTGTTCTATCATTTCTCCCCCCTAAGGCCCTAACCAAACCATCTTCAACCACAAACCATGATGTGGGACTGGGAACAAGACACCGCCTCTCCCAAACCCGATCAAATCCCCGACCCTAATTCCTATCTCAACTTCGATTTCTTCTCACCTCTCTCCAAACCCAAGGTTCTCCAAACCCTCCCCCTCCATAATCTTCCTTAGGGCTCTTTCTTTTGTTACTCATTTTTGTCATGTGCAGGATTATTACAAGATATTGCAAGTGGATTACGACGCTAATGACGATGCTATTCGCTCTAATTATATTCGTCTTGCTCTCGTGAGTTTTCCTTTTTATCTCCTCTTCTTTTTCTTCTGATTAATTTCGTTTTGGGAATAATCAGTTTTTGCTATGAATTTTCACACAGAAATGGCACCCGGATAAACAGAAAGACCAGAATTCCGCTACGTCCATGTTTCAAGATATAAACGAGGCATATCAGGGTATTTCATTTTTATCATATTTTTTTAGAAAAAACAATTTGCATAAAACTAGTGATGCTTATGGTACCAAGTGTTAGAATAGAAGGTAAAGTGGCTAGAATAACCTAACCTAACTGTGATGAAAAACTGTGGTGGATGAGTACTATACATACATATAGAATATAGAATAGAAGAAATGATAAGATTTAGAGATCAAGTTGGAGCAGCACCAATTGCAGAAAATATGACAAAATTGCATAACATTGTTTGGGTCTGTGATGAGAAACTAATAGAGGCCATAGTAAGAAGATCTTAACTTGAATGGCTTACGATTGATTTTTGTCTTTTTTTGTTTGTTTATTTTATATAAGCGTTAGTTGTTAGTATGATATATTAGTAACTAGAGTTTCAACCAAAGTTATCAATCCCGGTGGATAGTGGCACTATCCCGGGAGAGCGGACCAGCGCAGAAATCTAATTAAACAAGGTTGTAAATGCATGGAAATTAAATTAAGCAGTTGAATCTCAAATTTGACTTACAAATACCTTAATCTATGATAGAGTACATTATTCATCCAGTCTGTTTTTTTGCATTGGTTACCTCTCATCCTGATTATAGCTCAGTATGTAGTCTGATATGATTTTTAGCTCTCTAGGAGATTTAAGAAATACTAGTTATTTACAACTTGGAGGTCACACTCTACTGAGTCTGTTCTCATGCATTTTTTAAGCTTAACAGAATGTTTCGTCTCTGGTATCTCCCCTGACAAAAGATTAAGGAAGAAAAAGAGAAGATCCTATTCTTTCTTTCCTCCCAATGATTACTCGTACTCCTACTCAGCTTCCTTTTAATGAGAAATTTCCCATTGAAGTTTGTGTGTATCTGGTTTTGTAATACACTCTACTGCTTGATTGTTACCATATCCAAAATTGACGTAGATAATTCTTTTATGATAACCACAATATGTTTTGACTTCTAAAATAATATTTGTTGTCGGGGATGTATGTAAGATATAACAAATTAGGAATTAAGAGTTAATAACATAGTTGGTGGGTTTCTTTTTTTCATTTTAAAAGCACGTGACCTATATAGCTAAGAATATCTTTTCGAGGCTTTGACAACATGGGTTGTGGTTGGGACAGCAGCTGTGAAAGGGATTTGATTAGCGATTCAATAAATATGATACTGCAGTTAATAGTCTAGAACCCTTCTGACGTGTGCTGTTGTAAATTTTAATTTAGCGATAACTGAATATGATGCTGATTTCTTTATTATTTGCCGACAAAATAGCTTGAGAATTTATGTCAGGTCTGTATAATATGTCTCTGGCTTTATTGTGCAGTTTTAAGTGATCCAGATAAAAGGAGAGACTATGACATAAATGGGATGCGTTACGAATACGATTACAATATCATTGTAAGGAATGTTTGTCTTTATCTAACAAGAAGTGTGTTTTCAAAGGAATGTTTTATGAGCACCAACTTGAATATTTACCAAATGTTTTCTTTACACGAACGATTCTTTCTGTTTATTTGTCTTCTTCATTTTTGTTTGTCACAGGATTATCTTAACCGTTACAAGGGTCTTATATTGACTTGCAATGGCCTCGGCATAAAACAATCGAAATGGTAGACCAAACCAGAATCCCGAACATCCATCCAGTGCCTCTAGGACAATTTTTTGAAGTACCCGGCACTGCATGCCATGCTCTGTAATGAAAACACATGCTTATGATGTCCTGGAGGGTTAGGTTCATGCTTTATGTATAAAAGATACATAAACTAAATGCAATTTCTACTTGTAAACGCCAAATGTTATCTCATTCTCTCTGCTTACTTTCAAATATATTTCTCACTTTCTCTTCATCTGTTGATGAAAATTTGGTTCATTATCCTTATATGTTGTCTGAAATATTGAAAATATTAAGCTTTCAAGCGAGTCTATATATTTTCTCGCATACTTCGTAATTTCCATCGACTCAGAAGAGGAACTCCCCATTTGGAGGAGGGTTCAGGAATGTTAAACAATGGAAAACCAGGATTTTATGATTGCACTTTACTCAAGTATTTTGGGTCATATCTAGAGAGAACAAGAAAGTGAAAGTGGTTGTTCAAAGAAAGAGAAAGATGTGTTGTGTTAGAAGAAAACAGAAGAGAATCAGAAAGACAGAGAGAGAAACAGTGGTTACCTTTTATTCAATTGTTTACTCTAGTTTGAGTGAAACCAAATTTTAAAGAGAATTTCTTTAAGGCACTTTATATAGGGAAAGAACACCATATGAAAAACCATAAAAAAAAATTATGTTTACGGAAAATCTGAAATGTATTTCTAGTATAAAACTGGGTCCTAATAAACAAAAATATACACTATCATAATAATAAAAGGTATCTCTTTTTCTAATTAGAAAAGGAAATGCATTTTCGGAATCAACTTTATTATAAAATGAAACGAATTTCAAAATCAAATGAATTATATATGTGTGGGGTGCATATTAGAAATATATTTTTAGTTTTTAGAAGTATTTTCGGAATTTTACACAGGTGCTTAAGAAATATTTAGGATGCATTAAGAAACTTCCAATTTTAATTGAAACCGGTCCAAACTAGTCCGCATCATGTCACAAGTTTAATTTGATTTTTCAAAATAAGGAGAACACTTAGATATAACTTCTGATTTTAATTGAAACTGATACAAACTAGCCTGCACCGTGTCACAAGTTTAATTTGATTTTTCAAAATAAGGAGAAAACTTAGATATAATTTGTTAGGTATTGACTTTTACTATTTTTTTAAATAAAAATATGATAAGTGTATAATTTTCTCTTATACATATAATTTTAATTTTATTTGATTTTTTAAAATAAGGAAAAATCTAAGATGTAATTTTTTTAATATAATTTTTATTATTTTTAATAAAAATACAATAAATGCATAATTTTCTCTTACATATATATAATTTTATTATATTTTCACTCTATAAATAATATTGAAGTGCGACTTGTCATATTTTTGTTAGATAATAATAAGACAAAATAATGTGTGATTCATTAAATCTAAAAACAATATGAATGGTTTCTATATTTAGTTAATCATACACGGTTGAAACTAAATCAATCACAATTTGATTTAAGTGAATTTCTTAACCCACCCCATAAGGGGTGGATGCGGTCTATGAAAAATCAAAAATATCTTTCACAAAATTGGACGGTATATACAATTTTCTGTAATTTTTGAGTAAAATCGGAAATTTACTTACGGTTTGCTACCGAAAATAAATTTTCGGTGTTGTGCATGACAGTATGAAGGAAAACCTATCTATAAGCAATATCTTTTGAATTTACAATTGTTATTCAAATTAAAATCATGCAATTTTTAAATCGATCTAAAGCCAAAAAATGTGATCCAAAATAAATTTTATAATAATAGT
Organism: Vicia sativa; assembly: GCA_021764765.1. NCBI lineage: Eukaryota > Viridiplantae > Streptophyta > Magnoliopsida > Fabales > Fabaceae > Vicia > Vicia sativa. Next base: position 185,293,599 of record CM038795.1, read on the forward strand.
ATTCATAAAACATATCTGGTACAATACGAAATAAATAAAAAAAAACAAAGTCAAAATGCAACCAAAATAAACTACTGCGTATGGCGGAGCCGACCTGTCACCCTCAAGGCGTTCCTCCGCTGCCTCCTATATACCAAGACACCTTAACCCTCTGCCATGATGGCCTCTAAAACGCCTCTGACATCGGACCCGTCAGGAAACAACCCTCTGTCGATGTCATCCCTATCAAGCTCCATGATACAGTGACACCTAGGCAGCACGTCTTGGGTGTGACACCCCAAAATAATGCAATAATTAAATACTTATGATTTTTAATTATTAAATTAATTGAGGTCATAATTTATTTAGTTTATTGGATTATTAAGTTTAATGATGGAATTAATTGGAGAATGAGAAATAAATAATTATTTTATTTATGTTAAAAGGAATAAAAGGAATAAAATAAGGAAAGAGGAAGAATAGAATCATTTTGGAGAAAACAAGACTACGTAAAAGTGAGAAGAGGAGAAAGAAGAAGGAAAACCTAAAAGCGTCAGAATCTCGAAGAACCCACAAGGTAAGGGGTGATTTCGATTGATTATAACTTATTATGGGTTTTGATGTTCATAATATAGGTTATAGCATGTTAGAGAATTGTATTTGTGAATTATAGGGTTCCATGAATGTGTCCCTATAGGTGTCAGATGATGTCAGATTGTGTCAGAATGTATAGATTAATGGATCTGTATGATATAGGATCATTCTTGTGAACAAAACATGGTATATTGTATGTTATTGATGATGAATGAGTGATTTTATGGTGTTGGAATATATGGGTACGTTTTGGAATGAATGAGAAATGGTTTTGGGAAGTAATCTTGTCAAAGCGAAATTTTGGTCTGACGTCGTGGAAACGGTTCCCAGTGGGAGGACCGGGTTCGACTTTTAAAATAGTGAAAATGGCATTTTGAGCGAGGCCGGTTCTGTGTGGGAGGAACCGGTTCCCATTGATTTTCGGAGGATGAAAATATATTTTCGGGAACCGGTTCCTACACGGAGGAACCGGGTTCCCCATACATTTTCGGTGATTTTTGAAATGGGGAGTTACTCCCGAGGAGGAAGGTTCCACTTTATTTTTGAAAAATTTTAAAACTTCAAAAATTCATAACTTTCAAACCGTAAGTCCTTTTTGAGCGCCGTTTTGGACGTTATTTCCTAAATTTTATGCTCTACCTTATGAAATGAAAATATTTTGGAAAACTTGAAATTATTTTGGAAAAGGGGTTGGATTTCGAAATAAATGATTTTTAACAGACACATAAGGATGTATGTGTAGTAGAGGAACCTTGGTGATGAGGACACTGGTAATGTGTAGGTGTAATAGCATGTTTATGCTAAGGTTAGATGTATGCATGATTGGTTGATGTATCATGTTAATTGGTTTGCATGTTTATGCTGATGTTGATTGTATGCATGATTGGTTGAGATATCATGTTGGATGGTTGTTTCAGTTATGTTGAATTGATGTATTACATAGACTGATTAATGTTGCATGCTATTGATGTACGTGCATATGCATTGTTTTGGTGAAGTTAATTCCCATTGTGCAGAATTTGACTTGGATTGCCAATAACCGATACCCGAGTGAGGATGAGTGGTTAGGCTGGATTCGTGTCCGAGTGGTTATGGGCGAATCGATGGTACTGTATCCGGTTGATAATGGAACAGTGTTGGGTGACTTGGTCACGAAGTCGGTACCGCATGCATTGAGTCTGCATTTGTGTTTGTATGGAATTGTAACATGTTAGGATGTTTTCCAGTGTTGCAATTCTTTTATTGTTTATTGATTATGCATGATGAATTATATGATTATGGTTGTGCGTTGGATTCTGAATGGTGTTAAGTGGTGGAATAATATGCTTGTATTATATTATTGATTGAAAGACTTATAATATGCTTTAATTATGAGAAGTGTCACCCTTACTTTACCATTTCAGATTGAATTAGCAGCTGAGGAGTCGGTGAGGATGGCTCTAGAGCTTATCTTTTAGTCCGTGTGTCAGTGTCATGCTCTGATTAGATTGTAACACTGGGGAACGCTTAGTTAAGAGAATCAGTATTGTTTATTAGTTTGGATTTGAATTCCTTGAGAACTATGATGTTTTATTTAAATTGATTGATTTGGTATTTCCGTTGTGTAAGACATGGTCTTATGATGATTTGAATTGTTGGATGATGATCCTCAGTGTAGCATGGCTACTGCTTGAATGAAGTTTATTTTAATTATTAATTGTGACATCCCTTATTATACCGTGTTAACTCTGATTAAAGATGATTTAGATATTAATTTAATTAATATATTCGGGGTATCTAGATGGGGTGTTACAATAGTGGTATCAGAGCATAGTCGGTCTTGTCCTGTGTCGTTATCCCTTTAGTATACGACTAGTGTGAAGTGACACTGTCGATACTTGTGTGCTGATGTAGATTGTTTTGTTATGTTACAGAACAATGGCCGGAAGAGGTAACGAAAGGAATGATGATGCCATTGCTGAGGCTTTGGGAATGTTGGCTGGAGTGCTCGGAGGGAACCAGCAGGGAGCTGTGATTGGTGCTGATAGACAATTGGGGAATTTTCAGAGGAATAATCCTCCATTGTTCAAGGGCACGCATGATCCCGAAGGTGCTCAGAAGTGGTTGAAGGAGATCGAGAGGATCTTCAGAGTGATTGACTTTGCAGAGGGGCTGAAGGTGAGATATGGAACTCACATGTTGGCTGAGGAAGCTGATGACTGGTGGGTTGCTACCCGAGCTGAACTAGAAGAAGATGGTGTTGCATTGAATTGGGCTGTGTTCAGGAGAGATTTTCTGAGGAGGTATTTTCCTGAAGATGTCAGAGGTAAGAAGGAGATTGAGTTTTTGGAACTCAAGCAGGGTAACAAGACTGTCAGTGAGTATGCTTCAAAGTTTTCTGAGTTAGCAAAGTATTATGCTCATTACCCCAACGATGCAGATGGAGAATTTTCCAAATGTATCAAGTTTGAAAATGGTCTTCGTGACGAGATTAAGCAGGGTATTCGTATCGTCCAAGATTTTCCGATCCGTTGATTATAGTAGAATTCTTGAGGAGGATCTTGCTAACACTAAGTCGAATGCTCGAGGGTGTGTTGATAGGAAAGGTAAGCAACAGATGGATCATGGTAAGCCTTATGATAGGAATAATCAGAGATCCGGAGGTTGGAAGAAGTCTGGTGGAGGAGATTCTAGTTCTTCCGCTAGGTGCTATAAGTGTGGTGAGACAGACATCATATGGTGGGTAAGAGCAATGATAAGAAGTGTTTCAAGTGTGGAAAGTTCGCCATGTGGCCAATGACCGCAGAGTGAAAGGGTGACTTGCTACGTGGTGAAGAGGGTCATACTAGTCCTCGCACAAAACCCAAGAAAGAGCAAGTCGATGGTAAAGTGTTTGCATTGTCCGGATCGAAACTAAACGGATGATCGATGATTAAAGGTACATGTTTTATTAATGGCATACCTTGATTGCGATTATTGATCGAGCTACGCATTCTTTTATTGCGTTAGATTGTGCTAAGAGATTGAATTTGGAAATTTCTAATATGGATGAAAGTATGGTTATTGATACTCTGCGTCGGGTTGTGACTAGTTAGTATGTTTGTAGAAATTGTCTGTTGTGATTTTGATAGGGTTTCGGTATGGATTTAGTGTGCCTACCGCTAGAACAACTTGATATCATCCTTGGAATGAGCGGTTGGAATTCAACCAGTTCATATCAACTGCTTTGAGAAGACGGTCATTTTCCCAAGAGGTTAAGATCGAAAGTGAGATTATGTCGCAGCGTATGAATCTAGCGTGAAAGATGGTGCTGGTGTTTATGTTGTATTCCGCGATTGAGCGAAGGGAAAGGCAAAGAGTGATGGATTGCCTGGTGAATGAATTTCGCAGGTGTTTCGGAAGACGTTAGTGGTGCCACACGAGAGAGGTAGAATTTACTATAGATCCGATTCCGGAACTAGTCCGTGTCGATGGCGCCTTATCGCATGTCGGCATCTGAATTATTGAGCCGAAGAAGCGTTAGAGGAATTGCTTGAGAAGAAGTTTATTCGTCCGAGTGTGTCGCCGTGGGGTGCTCGGTGTTATTGGTTAAGAAGAAGGAAGGTTCAATGAGGTTATGTGTTGACTACCGGTTGAATAAATTTACAATCAGAATCGGTATCCTTTGCCGAGGATTGATGATTTGATGGATCACTCGTTGGAGCATGTGTGTTTAGTAAGATTGATCCGAGGTCCGGATATCATCGATTCGTGAAGTCGGAGGATATAAAGCGCATTTAACGAGGTATGGACATTATGAATATTACATTATGCCGTTTGGGGTTACTAATGCACGGTGTTTTCATGGAGTATATAAAGGATATTTCACCCATATCTTGACAAGTTTGTAGTAGTGTTCATTGATGATATTCGATTTATTCAAAAGCGATGAGGAGCATGCGTAACATCTCGAGTTGTGTTGGAATTCTTGAAGGAAAAGAAACTTTATGCGAAGTTGTCCAAGTGTGAATTCGTTAGAGGAGGTGAGTTTTCTTGGTCATGTAATTTCCAAGAATGGAATTCTTGTGGATCCTACGAAAGTAGAAGCGGTGTCTCGATGGGGCCAAGAAGAATTCGAGATCCGTAGTTTTCGGGTCTTGCAGTTATTATCGGAAGTTTATTGAGGGGTTTTCCAAACTGGCGTTACCATTGACTAAGTTGACCAGGAAAGGTCAGATATTTGTTTGGGATGTTGAATGTGAGAAAGGATTTCAAGAGCTGAAGAGGAGGTTGACAAGTGCTCCGATCTTGATTTTGCCAGATCCGACTAAGTCTTTTGTGGTATATTGTGACGCATCATTAATGGGATTAGGTGGTGTGTTGATGCAAGATAAGCAGGTTGTGGCTTATGCTTCACGACAGTTGAAAGTGCATGAAAGGAATTATCCGACTCATGATTTAGAGTTGGCAGCTGTTGTGTTTGTTTTGAAGTTGTGGAGACATTATTTATATGGTTCTCGGTTTGAGGTATTCAGTGATCATAAGAGTCTGAGGTATCTCTTTGATCAGAAAGAGCTGAACATGAGACAGAGAAGATGGTTAGAATTCCTAAAGGATTATGATTTCGGTTTGAATTACCATCCTGGTAAAACAAACGTGGTTGCAGATGCTTTAAGTAGAAAGTCCTTGCATATGTCGATGTTGATGGTCCGTGAGTTAGATTTGGTTGAGCAGTTCAGAGATCTGAATTTGGTTTGTGAAACTACTCCGAATAGTGTGAAATTGGGTATGTTGAAGCTGACTAGTGGTATTCTGGAAGAGATTAGAAATGGGCAAAAATCTGATGTTGGTTTAATTGATAAGTTGACATTGATCAACCAAGGTCAAGGAGGCGAGTTCCGAATTGACGAGAATGGTGTTATGAGATTTGGTGATCGGGTGTGTGTTCCGGATGTTGCCGAGATTAGGAAGAGCATTTTGGAAGAAGGACATCGTAGCGGGTTGAGTATTCATCCTGGTGCTACTAAGATGTATCATGATTTGAAAAAGTTGTTTTGGTGGCCTGGAATGAAGAAGGAAATTGCTGAGTTTGTGTATGCCTGTTTGATTTGTCAGAAGTCAAAGATCGAGCATCAGAAACCATCAGGATTGATGGAACCGTTGTTTGTTCCAGAATGGAAGTGGGATGGAATCTCAATGGATTTTGTGTCTGGTTTGCCGAGGACAGCTAAGAATTGTGATTCTATCTGGGTGATTGTGGATAGGTTGACAAAATCTGCTCATTTTATTCCGATAAGAATGGATTATCCGATGGAGAGATTAGCAGAGTTGTATGTCGAAAAGGTTGTGAGTTTGCATGGTATTCCGTCTAGCATTGTGTCGGATCGAGATCCGAGGTTTACATCTAAGTTCTGGACAGGATTGCAAGAAGCTTTAGGTACCAAGTTGCGTTTGAGTTCCGCTTATCATCCAGATGATGGTCAAACGGAAAGAACGATTCGATCGTTGGAAGATTTCTTTGAGAGCTTGTGTGTTAGAGAAGGGTGGAGCTTGGGATAGCTATCCGCCATTGATTGAGTTTACCTACAACAATAGCTTTCACTCGAGTATTGGTATGGCTCCGCTTGAGGCATTGTATGGTAGGAGGTGTCGGACACCATTGTGTTGGTATGAAACCGAGAGAATCCGTGATTGGACCGAAATTGTTCAAGAAACTTGGAAAAGATTAAGATGATTCAGAGAAGATGAAGACTTCTCGAGTCGTCGAAGAGTTATCATGATAAGAGGAGGAAAGACCTTGAGTTCGGTGAAGGAGAGCATGTGTTTATGCGGGTTACTCGATGACCGGAATTGGTCGAGCCTTGAAGTCAAGAAAGTTGACTCCACGATTTATTGGTCCTTTCGATTACCAAGAGAGTTGGGAAGGTTGCATATCAGTTGCTTTGCCGCCTCATGAATGCATGATGTTTTCATGTGTCTCACCGAGGAAGTACATTGCGATCCGTCTCATGAGATTCGGGTAGATGACATACAGTGGGAGAATTTGATCGTGGGCGATTGCTGAATTGAGGATCGAAGTTGAAACATTCTTGGGCAAAGAGATTGCATTGGTAAGAGTGGCTTGGGAGGACCGGTGATGGAAATGTTACTTGGGAGCTGGAGAGTCAGATGAAGGACTCGTATCCCGAACTATTCGTCTGAGGTATGTTTTCGAGGACGAAAACTCTTTTAAGTTGGGGAGAGTTGTGACACCCCAAAATAATGCAATAATTAAATACTTATGATTTTTAATTATTAAATTAATTGAGGTCATAATTTATTTAGTTTATTGGATTATTAAGTTTAATGATGGAATTAATTGGAGAATGAGAAATAAATAATTATTTTATTTATGTTAAAAGGAATAAAAGGAATAAAATAAGGAAAGAGGAAGAATAGAATCATTTTGGAGAAAACAAGACTACGTAAAAGTGAGAAGAGGAGAAAGAAGAAGGAAAACCTAGAAGCGTGAATCTCAAGAACCCACAAGGTAAGGGGTGATTTCAATTGATTATGGCTTATTATGGGTTTTGATGTTCATAATATAGGTTATAGCATGTTAGAGAATTGTATTTGTGAATTATAGGGTTCCATGAATGTGTCCCTATAGGTGTCAGATGATGTCAGATTGTGTCAGAATGTATAGATTAATGGATCGTATGATATAGGATCATTCTTGGAACAAAACATGGTATATTGTATGTTATTGATGATGAATGAGTGATTTTATGGTGTTGGAATATATGGGTGCGTTTTGGAATGAATGAGGAAATGGTTTTAGGAAGTAATGTGTCAAACGAAATTTGGGTCTGAACGTCGTGGAAACCGGTTCCCATGGGAGGACCCGGTTCCACTTTTAAAATAGTGAAAATGGCATTTTGAACGAGGAACCGGTTCTGTGTGGGAGGAACCGGGTTCCCATTGATTTTCGGAGGATGAAAATATATTTTGGGAACGGTTCCTACAGGAACGGGTTCCCCATACATTTTCGGCTGATTTTTGAAATTGGGAACCGGTTACTCCTGTGGAGGAACCGGTTCCACTTATTTTTGAAAATTTTAAAACTTCAAAATTCATAACTTTCAAACCGTAAGTCCTTTTTGGCGCCGTTTTGGACGTTATTTCCTAAATTTTATGCTCTACCTTATGAAATGAAAATATTTTGGAAAACTTGAAATTATTTTGGAAAAGGGTTGGATTTGAAATAAATGATTTTTATGACACATAAGGATGTATGTAGTAGAGGAACCTTGGTGATGAGGACAGGTAATGTGTAGGTGTAATAGCATGTTTATGCTAAGGTTAGATGTATGCATGATTGGTTGATGTATCATGTTAATTGGTTTGCATGTTTATCCGATGTTGATTGTATGCATGATTGGTTGAGATATCATGTTGGATGGTTGTTTCTTATGTTGAATTGATGTATTACATAGGTGATTAATGTTGCATGCTATTGATGTGCGTGCATATGCATTGTTTTGGTGAAGTTAATTCCCATTGTGCGAATTTGACTTGGATTGCCAATAACCGATACCCGAGTGAGGATGAGTGGTTAATGGATTCGTGTCCGAGTGGTTATGGGCGAATCGATGGTACCGTATCCGGTTGATAATGGATGTGTTGGGTGACTTGGTCACGAAGTCGGTACCGCATGCATTGAGTGCATTTGTGTTTGTATGGAATTGTAACATGTTAGGATGTTTTCGGTGTTGCAATTCTTTTATTGTTTATTGATTATGCATGATGAATTATATGATTATGGTTGTCGTTGGATTCGAATGGTGTTAAGTGGTGGAATAATATGCTTGTATTATATTATTGATTGAAAGACTTATAATATGCTTTAATTATGAGAAGTCTCACCCTTACTTTACCATTTCGATTGAATTAGCGGTGAGGAGTCGGTGAGGATGGCTCTAGAGCTTATCTTTTAGTCCGTGTCAGTGTCATGCTCTGATTAGATTGTAACACTGGGGAACGCTTAGTTAAGAGAATCAGTATTGTTTATTAGTTTGGATTTGAATTCCTTGAGAACTATGATGTTTTATTTAAATTGATTGATTTGGTATTTCCGCTGTGTAAGACATGGTCTTATGATGATTTGAATTGTTGGATGATGATCCTCAGTGTAGCATGGCTACTGCTTGAATGAAGTTTATTTTAATTATTAATTGTGACATCCCTTATTATACCGTGTTAACTATGATTAAAGATGATTTAGATATTAATTTAATTAATATATTCGGGGTATCTAGATGGGGTGTTACAATAGTGGTATCAGAGCATAGTCGGTCTTGTCCTGTGTCGTTATCCCTTTAGTATGCGACTAGTGTGAAGTGACACTGTCGATACTTGTGTGCTGATGTAGATTGTTTTGTTATGTTACAGAATAATGGCCGGAAGAGGTAACGAAAGGAATGATGATGCCATTGCTGAGGCTTTGGGAATGTTGGTGAGTGCTCGGAGGGAACCGTGATTGGTGCCGATAGACAATTGGGGAATTTTCGGAGGAATAATCCTCCATTGTTCAAGGGCACATGATCCCGAAGGTGCTCGAAGTGGTTGAAGGAGATCGAGAGGATCTTGAGTGATTGACTTTGAGAGGGGTGAAGGTGAGATATGGAACTCACATGTTGGAGGAAGGCGATGACGGTGGGTTGCTACCGAGTGAACTAGAAGAAGATGGTGTTGCATTGAATTGGGGTGTGTTCGGGAGAGATTTTCGAGGAGGTATTTTCCAAGATGTCGAGGTAAGAAGGAGATTGAGTTTTGGAACTCAGCAGGTAACAAGTCGGTGAGTATGCTTCAAAGTTTTCGAGTTAGCAAAGTATTATGCTCATTACCCCAACGATGCGGATGGAGAATTTTCCAAATGTATCAAGTTTGAAAATGGTCTTCGTGACGAGATTAAGCGGTTCGTATCGCGTATCCGAAGATTTTCTGATCTGGTTGATTATAGTAGAATTCTTGAGGAGGATCTTGCTAACACTAAGTCGAATGCTCGAGGGTGTGTTGATAGGAAAGGTAAGCAACAGATGGATCATGGTAAGCCTTATGATAGGAATAATCGAGATCCGGAGGTTGGAAGAAGTCCGTGGAGGAGATTCTAGTTCTTCCGCTAGGTGCTATAAGTGTGGTGAGACAGACATCATATGGTGGATGTAAGAGCAATGATAAGAAGTGTTTCAAGTGTGGAAAGTTCGCCATGTGGCCAATGACCGCAGAGTGAAAGGGTGACTTGCTACAACCGTGGTGAAGAGGGTCATACTGTCCTCGCACAAAACCCAAGAAAGAGCAAGTCGATGGTAAAGTGTTTGCATTGTGCGGATCGAAACTAAACCGGATGATCGATCGATTAAAGGTACATGTTTTATTAATGGCATACCTTTGATTGCGATTATTGATCCGAGCTACGCATTCTTTTATTGCGTTAGATTGTGCTAAGAGATTGAATTTGGAAATTTCTAATATGGATGAAAGTATGGTTATTGATACTCTGCGTCGGGTTCGTTGACTAGTTCGTATGTTTGTAGAAATTGTCTGTTGTGATTTTGATAGGGTTTGGTATGGATTTAGTGTGCCTACCGCTAGAACAACTTGATATCATCCTTGGAATGACTGGTTGGAATTCAACCGGTTCATATCAACCGCTTTGAGAAGACGGTCATTTTCCGAAGAGGTTAAGATCGAAAGTGAGATTATGTCGAAGCGATGAATCTAGCCGTGAAAGATGGTGCGTGGTGTTTATGTTGTATTCCGCGATTGAGCGAAGGGAAAGGCAAAGAGTGATGGATTGCCTGGTGAATGAATTTCGAGGTGTTTCGAAGGCGTTAGTGAATTGCCAGAGAGAGGTAGAATTTACTATAGATCCGATTCACGGAACTAGTCCGGTGTCGATGGCGCCTTATCGCATGTCGGCATCGAATTATGAGCGAAGAAGCAGTTAGAGGAATTGCTTGAGAAGAAGTTTATTCGTCCGAGTGTGTCGCCGGGGTGCTCGGTGTTATTGGTTAAGAAGAAGGAAGGTTCAATGAGGTTATGTGTTGACTACAAGCGGTTGAATAAATTTACAATCAGAATCGGTATCCTTTGCCGAGGATTGATGATTTGATGGATCACTCGTTGGAGCATGTGTGTTTAGTAAGATTGATCGAGGTCGGATATCATCGATTCGTGAAGTCGAGGATACTCGACCGCATTTAGAACGAGGTATGGACATTATGAATATTACGTTATGCCGTTTGGGGTTACTAATGCACCGGTGTTTTCATGGAGTATATAAGCAGGATATTTCACCCATATCTTGACAAGTTTGTAGTAGTGTTCATTGATGATATTCGATTTATTCAAAAGCGATGAGGAGCATGCGGAACATCTCGAGTTGTGTTGGAATTTGTCAAGGAAAAGAAACTTTATGCGAAGTTGTCCAAGTGTGAATTCGTTGAGGAGGTGAGTTTTCTTGGTCATGTAATTTCCAAGAATGGAATTGCTGTGGATCCTACGAAGTAGAAGCGGTGTCTCGATGGGAAGCGCCAAGAATGCTTCGAGATCCGTAGTTTTCGGGTCTTCGGTTATTATCGGAAGTTTATTGAGGGTTTTCCAATGGCGTTACCATTGACTAAGTTGACCGGGAAAGGTCGATATTTGTTTGGGATGTTGAATGTGAGAAAGGATTTCAAGAGTCAAGAGGAGGTTGACAAGTGCTCCGATCTTGATTTTGCCAGATCCGACTAAGTCTTTTGTGGTATATTGTGACGCATCATTAATGGGATTAGGTGGTGTGTTGATGCAAGATAAGCAGGTTGTGGCTTATGCTTCACGACAGTTGAAAGTGCATGAAAGGAATTATCCGACTCATGATTTAGAGTTAGCGTTGTTGTGTTTGTTTTGAAGTTGTGGAGACATTATTTATATGGTTCTCGGTTTGAGGTATTCGGTGATCATAAGAGTCCGAGGTATCTCTTTGATCAGAAAGAGCTGAACATGAGACAGAGAAGATGGTTAGAATTCCTAAAGGATTATGATTTCGGTTTGAATTACCATCCTGGTAAAACAAACGTGGTTGCAGATGCTTTAAGTAGAAAGTCCTTGCATATGTCGATGTTGATGGTCCGTGAGTTAGATTTGGTTGAGCAGTTCAGAGATCTGAATTTGGTTTGTGAAACTACTCCGAATAGTGTGAAATTGGGTATGTTGGTCGACTAGTGGTATTCTGGAAGAGATTAGAAATGGGCAAAAATCTGATGTTGGTTTAATTGATAAGTTGACATTGATCAACCAAGGTCAAGGAGGCGAGTTCCGAATTGACGAGAATGGTGTTATGAGATTTGGTGATCGGGTGTGTGTTAGGATGTTGCGAGATTAGGAAGAGCATTTTGGAAGAAGGACATCGTAGCGGGTTGAGTATTCATCCTGGTGCTACTAAGATGTATCATGATTTGAAAAAGTTGTTTTGGTGGCCTGGAATGAAGAAGGAAATTGCTGAGTTTGTGTATGCCTGTTTGATTTGTCAGAAGTCAAAGATCGAGCATCAGAAACCATCGGGATTGATGGAACCGTTGTTTGTTCGAATGGAAGTGGGATGGAATCTCAATGGATTTTGTGTCGGTTTGCCGAGGACACTAAGAATTGTGATTCTATCGGGTGATTGTGGATAGGTTGACAAAATCGCTCATTTTATTCCGATAAGAATGGATTATCCGATGGAGAGATTAGCAGAGTTGTATGTCGAAAAGGTTGTGAGTTTGCATGGTATTCCGTCTAGCATTGTGTCGGATCGAGATCCGAGGTTTACATCTAAGTTCTGGACAGGATTGCAAGAAGCTTTAGGTACCAAGTTGCGTTTGAGTTCCGCTTATCATCCGAGAGATGGTCAAACGGAAAGAACGATTCATCGTTGGAAGATTTCGAGAGCTTGTGTGTTGAGAAGGGTGGAGCTTGGGATAGCTATCGCCATTGATTGAGTTTACCTACAACAATAGCTTTCACCGAGTATTGGTATGGCTCCGTTTGAGGCATTGTATGGTAGGAGGTGTCGGACACCATTGTGTTGGTATGAAACCAGAGAATCCGTGATTGGACCGAAATTGTTCAAGAAACTTGGAAAAGATTAAGATGATTCAGAGAAGATGAAGACTTCTCGTCGTCGAGAAGAGTTATCATGATAAGAGGAGGAAAGACCTTGAGTTCGGTGAAGGAGAGCATGTGTTTATGCGGGTTACTCCGATGGAATTGGTCGAGCCTTGAAGTCAAGAAAGTTGACTCCACGATTTATTGGTCCTTTCGATTACCAAGAGAGTTGGGAAGGTTGCATATCGATTGCTTTGCCGTCACTTGCGAATCTGCATGATGTTTTCATGTGTCTCACCGAGGAAGTACATTGCTGATCCATCTCATGAGATTCGGGTAGATGACATACAGTGCAGGAGAATTTGATCGTGGGCAAGACTGAATTGAGGATCGGAAGTTGAAACAATGGGCAAAGAGATTGCATTGGTAAGAGTGGCTTGGGAGGACCGGTGATGGAAATGTTACTTGGGAGCGGAGAGTCGATGAAGGACTCGTATCCGAACTATTCGTTCGAGGTATGTTTTCGAGGACGAAAACTCTTTAAGTTGGGGAGAGTTGTGACACCCAAAATAATGCAATAATTAAATACTTATGATTTTTAATTATTAAATTAATTGAGGTCATAATTTATTTAGTTTATTGGATTATTAAGTTTAATGATGGAATTAATTGGAGAATGAGAAATAAATAATTATTTTATTTATGTTAAAAGGAATAAAAAGAATAAAATAAGGAAAGAGGAAGAATAGAATCATTTGGAGAAAACAAGACTACGTAAAAGTGAGAAGAGGAGAAAGAAGAAGGAAAACCTAGAAGCGTCAGAATCTCGAAGAACCCACAAGGTAAGGGGTGATTTCAATTGATTATGGCTTATTATGGGTTTTGATGTTCATAATATAGGTTATAGCATGTTAGAGAATTGTATTTGTGAATTATAGGGTTCCATGAATGTGTCCCTATAGGTGTCAGATGATGTCAGATTGTGTCAGAATGTATAGATTAATGGATCCGTATATAGGATCATTCTTGACAAACAAAACATGGTATATTGTATGTTATTGATGATGAATGAGTGATTTTATGGTGTTGGAATATATGGGTACGTTTTGGAATGAATGAGGAAATGGTTTTGGGAAGTAATTCTGTCAAAACTGAAATTTTGGTCGAACGTCGTGGAAACGGTTCCCAGTGGGAGGACCGGGTTCCGATTTTTAAAATAGTGAAAATGGCATTTTGAATCGAGGAACCGGTTCTGTGTGGGAGGAACGGGTTCCCATTGATTTTCGAGGGATGAAAATATATTTTCGGGAACGGTTCCCTGGAGGAAGGGTTCCCATACATTTTCAGGCCGATTTTTGAATTGGGAACCGGTTACTCGAGGAGGAACCGGTTCCTGCTTATTTTGAAAAATTTTAAAACTTCAAAATTCATAACTTTCAAACCGTAAGTCCTTTTGGCGCCGTTTGGACGTTATTTCCTAAATTTTATGCTCTACCTTATGAAATGAAAATATTTTGGAAAACTTGAAATTATTTTGGAAAAGGGGTTGGATTTCGAAATAAATGATTTTTAACAGACACATAAGGATGTATGTGTAGTAGAGGAACCTTGGTGATGAGGACACTGGTAATGTGTAGGTGTAATAGCATGTTTATGCTAAGGTTAGATGTATGCATGATTGGTTGATGTATCATGTTAATTGGTTTGCATGTTTATGCTGATGTTGATTGTATGCATGATTGGTTGAGATATCATGTTGGATGGTTGTTTCAGTTATGTTGAATTGATGTATTACATAGACTGATTAATGTTGCATGCTATTGATGTGCGTGCATATGCATTGTTTTGGTGAAGTTAATTCCCATTGTGCAGAATTTGACTTGGATTGCCAATAACCGATACCCGAGTGAGGATGAGTGGTTAGGCTGGATTCGTGTCCGAGTGGTTATGGGCGAATCGATGGTACTGTATCCGGTTGATAATGGAACAGTGTTGGGTGACTTGGTCGAAGTCGGTACCGCATGCATTGAGTCTGCATTTGTGTTTGTATGGAATTGTAACATGTTAGGATGTTTTCCAGTGTTGCAATTCTTTTATTGTTTATTGATTATGCATGATGAATTATATGATTATGGTTGTGCGTTGGATTCTGAATGGTGTTAAGTGGTGGAATAATATGCTTGTATTATATTATTGATTGAAAGACTTATAATATGCTTTAATTATGAGAAGTGTCACCCTTACTTTACCATTTCAGATTGAATTAGCAGCTGAGGAGTCGGTGAGGATGGCTCTAGAGCTTATCTTTTAGTCCGTGGGTGTCATGCTCGATTAGATTGTAACTTGGGAACGCTTAGTTAAGAGAATCGATTGTTTATTAGTTTGGATTTGAATTCCTTGAGAACTATGATGTTTTATTTAAATTGATTGATTTGGTATTTCCGCTGTGTAAGACATGGTCTTATGATGATTTGAATTGTTGGATGATGATCCTCAGTGTAGCATGGCTACTGCTTGAATGAAGTTTATTTTAATTATTAATTGTGACATCCCTTATTATACCGTGTTAACTATGATTAAAGATGATTTAGATATTAATTTAATTAATATATTCGGGGTATCTAGATGGGGTGTTACAATAGTGGTATCAGAGCATAGTCGGTCTTGTCCTGTGTCGTTATCCCTTTAGTATGCGACTAGTGTGACACCGTCGATACTGTGCGATGTAGATTGTTTTGTTATGTTACAGAATAATGGCCGGAAGAGGTAACGAAAGGAATGATGATGCCATTGCTGAGGCTTTGGGAATGTTGGCTGGAGTGCTCGGAGGGAACCAGCAGGGAGCTGTGATTGGTGCTGATAGACAATTGGGGAATTTTCAGAGGAATAATCCTCCATTGTTCAAGGGCACGCATGATCCCGAAGGTGCTCAGAAGTGGTTGAAGGAGATCGAGAGGATCTTCAGAGTGATTGACTTTGCAGAGGGGCTGAAGGTGAGATATGGAACTCACATGTTGGAGGAAGCGATGTGGTGGGTTGCTACCGAGTGAACTAGAAGAAGATGGTGTTGCATTGAATTGGGTTCGTTGAGAGATTTTCGAGGAGGTATTTTCCGAAGATGTCGAGGTAAGAAGGAGATTGAGTTTTTGGAACTCAAGCAGGGTAACAAGACTGTCAGTGAGTATGCTTCAAAGTTTTCTGAGTTAGCAAAGTATTATGCTCATTACCCCAACGATGCAGATGGAGAATTTTCCAAATGTATCAAGTTTGAAAATGGTCTTCGTGACGAGATTAAGCAGGGTATTCGGTATCAGCGTATCCGAAGATTTTCTGATCTGGTTGATTATAGTAGAATTCTTGAGGAGGATCTTGCTAACACTAAGTCGAATGCTCGAGGGTGTGTTGATAGGAAAGGTAAGCAACAGATGGATCATGGTAAGCCTTATGATAGGAATAATCAGAGATCCGGAGGTTGGAAGAAGTCTGGTGGAGGAGATTCTAGTTCTTCCGCTAGGTGCTATAAGTGTGGTGAGACAGGACATCATATGGTGGACTGTAAGAGCAATGATAAGAAGTGTTTCAAGTGTGGAAAGTTCGGCCATGTGGCCAATGACTGCAGAGTGAAAGGGGTGACTTGCTACAATGTGGTGAAGAGGTCATACTAGTCCTCGCACAAAACCCAAGAAAGAGCAAGGCGATGGTAAAGTGTTTGCATTATCGGATCGAAACTAAACGGATGATCGTGATTAAAGGTACATGTTTTATTAATGGCATACCTTTGATTGCGATTATTGATACTGGAGCTACGCATTCTTTTATTGCGTTAGATTGTGCTAAGAGATTGAATTTGGAAATTTCTAATATGGATGAAAGTATGGTTATTGATACTCCTGCGTCGGGTTCAGTGACTAGTTCGTATGTTTGTAGAAATTGTCCTGTTGTGATTTTGATAGGGGTTTCGGTATGGATTTAGTGTGCCTACCGCTAGAACAACTTGATATCATCCTTGGAATGAACTGGTTGGAATTCAACCAGGTTCATATCAACTGTTTTGAGAAGACGGTCATTTTCCCTGAAGAGGTTAAGATCGAAAGTGAGATTATGTCGATAAAGCGTATGAATCTAGGCGTGAAAGATGGTGCATGGTGTTTATGTTGTATTCGCGATTCAAGCGAAGGAAAGGCAAAGAGTGATGGATTGCGGTGGTGAATGAATTTCGAGGTGTTTCGTAAGACGTTAGTGGTGCCACCGAGAGAGGTAGAATTTACTATAGATCGATTCACGGAACTAGTCGGTGTCGATGGCGCCTTATCGCATGTCGGCATCGAATTGAAGAAGAAGCGTTAGAGGAATTGCTTGAGAAGAAGTTTATTCGTCGTGTGTCGCCGTGGGGTGCTCGGTGTTATTGGTTAAGAAGAAGGAAGGTTCAATGAGGTTATGTGTTGACTAGCGGTTGAATAAATTTACAATCGAATCGGTATCCTTTGCGAGGATTGATGATTTGATGGATCACTCGTTGGAGCATGTGTGTTTAGTAAGATTGATCGAGGTCGGATATCATCGATTCGCGTGAAGTCGAGGATACTCGAGCGCATTTAGAGCGAGGTATGGACATTATGAATATTCATTATGCCGTTTGGGGTTACTAATGCACCGGTGTTTTCATGGAGTATATAAACAGGATATTTCACCCATATCTTGACAAGTTTGTAGTAGTGTTCATTGATGATATTCGATTTATTCAAAAGCGATGAGGAGCATGCGTAACATCTCGAGTTGTGTTGGAATTCAAGGAAAGAAACTTTATGCGAAGTTGTCCAAGTGTGAATTCGGTTAGAGGAGGTGAGTTTTCTTGGTCATGTAATTTCCAAGAATGGAATTCTTGTGGATCTCGAAAGTAGAAGCGGTGTCTCGAGGGAAGCGCCAAGAATGCTTCGAGATCCGTAGTTTCGGGTCTTGCAGTTATTATCGGAAGTTTATTGAGGGTTTTCCAATGGCGTTACCATTGACTAAGTTGACCGGAAAGGTCGATATTTGTTTGGGATGTTGAATGTGAGAAAGGATTTCAAGAGTTGAGGAGGTTGACAAGTGCTCCGATCTTGATTTTGCCAGATCCGACTAAGTCTTTTGTGGTATATTGTGACGCATCATTAATGGGATTAGGTGGTGTGTTGATGCAAGATAAGCAGGTTGTGGCTTATGCTTCACGACAGTTGAAAGTGCATGAAAGGAATTATCCGACTCATGATTTAGAGTTGGCAGCTGTTGTGTTTGTTTTGAAGTTGTGGAGACATTATTTATATGGTTCTCGGTTTGAGGTATTCAGTGATCATAAGAGTCTGAGGTATCTCTTTGATCAGAAAGAGCTGAACATGAGACAGAGAAGATGGTTAGAATTCCTAAAGGATTATGATTTCGGTTTGAATTACCATCCTGGTAAAACAAACGTGGTTGCAGATGCTTTAAGTAGAAAGTCCTTGCATATGTCGATGTTGATGGTCCGTGAGTTAGATTTGGTTGAGCAGTTCAGAGATCTGAATTTGGTTTGTGAAACTACTCCGAATAGTGTGAAATTGGGTATGTTGGCGACTAGTGGTATACGGAAGAGATTAGAAATGGGCAAAAATCGATGTTGGTTTAATTGATAAGTTGACATTGATCAACCAAGGTCAAGGAGGCGAGTTCGAATTGCGAGAATGGTGTTATGAGATTTGGTGATCGGGTGTGTGTTAGGATGTTGCCGAGATTAGGAAGAGCATTTTGGAAGAAGGACATCGTAGCGGGTTGAGTATTCATCCCGGTGCTACTAAGATGTATCATGATTTGAAAAGTTGTTTTGGTGGCCGGAATGAAGAAGGAAATTCCGAGTTTGTGTATGCTGTTTGATTTGTCAGAAGTCAAAAATCGAGCATCAGAAACCATCAGGATTGATGGAACCGTTGTTTGTTCCAGAATGGAAGTGGGATGGAATCTCAATGGATTTTGTGTCTGGTTTGCCGAGGACAGCTAAGAATTGTGATTCTATCCGGTGATTGTGGATAGGTTGACAAAATCTGCTCATTTTATTCCGATAAGAATGGATTATCCGATGGAGAGATTAGCAGAGTTGTATGTCGAAAAGGTTGTGAGTTTGCATGGTATTCCGTCTAGCATTGTGTCGGATCGAGATCCGAGGTTTACATCTAAGTTCTGGACAGGATTGCAAGAAGCTTTAGGTACCAAGTTGCGTTTGAGTTCCGCTTATCATCCGCAGACAGATGGTCAAACGGAAAGAACGATTGATCGTTGGAAGATTTCTTTGAGAGCTTGTGTGTTAGAAGGGTGGAGCTTGGGATAGCTATCGCCATTGATTGAGTTTACCTACAACAATAGCTTTCGAGTATTGGTATGGCTCCGTTTGAGGCATTGTATGGTAGGAGGTGTCGGACACCATTGTGTTGGTATGAAACCGAGAGAATCCGTGATTGGACCGGAAATTGTTCAGAAACTTGGAAAGATTAAGATGATTCAGAGAAGATGAAGACTTCTCGAGTCGTCGAAGAGTTATCATGATAAGAGGAGGAAAGACCTTGAGTTCGGTGAAGGAGAGCATGTGTTTATGCGGGTTACTCGATGACCGAATTGGTCGAGCCTTGAAGTCAAGAAAGTTGACTCCACGATTTATTGGTCCTTTTCGATTACCAAGAGAGTTGGGAAGGTTGCATATCAGTTGCTTTGCCGCGTCACTTGCGAATGCATGATGTTTTCATGTGTCTCGGTGAGAAGTACATTCTTGATCCATCTCATGAGATTCGGTAGATGACATACAGTGCAGGAGAATTTGATCGTGGAAGCAGACTGCGAATTGAGGATCGGAAGTTGAAACAGTTGGGGCAAAGAGATTGCATTGGTAAGAGTGGCTTGGGAGGACCGGTGATGGAAATGTTACTTGGGAGCTGGAGAGTCGATGAAGGACTCGTATCCCGAACTATTCGTTCGAGGTATGTTTTCGAGGACGAAAACTCTTTAAGTTGGGAGAGTTGTGACACCCAAAATAATGCAATAATTAAATACTTATGATTTTTAATTATTAAATTAATTGAGGTCATAATTTATTTAGTTTATTGGATTATTAAGTTTAATGATGGAATTAATTGGAGAATGAGAAATAAATAATTATTTTATTTATGTTAAAAGGAATAAAAAGAATAAAATAAGGAAAGAGGAAGAATAGAATCATTTTGGAGAAAACAAGACTACGTAAAAGTGAGAAGAGGAGAAAGAAGAAGGAAAACCTAGAAGCGTCAGAATCTCGAAGAACCCACAAGGTAAGGGGTGATTTCAATTGATTATGGCTTATTATGGGTTTTGATGTTCATAATATAGGTTATAGCATGTTAGAGAATTGTATTTGTGAATTATAGGGTTCCATGAATGTGTCCCTATAGGTGTCAGATGATGTCAGATTGTGTCAGAATGTATAGATTAATGGATCTGTATGATATAGGATCATTACTGACAAACAAAACATGGTATATTGTATGTTATTGATGATGAATGAGTGATTTTATGGTGTTGGAATATATGGGTACGTTTTGGAATGAATGAGGAAATGGTTTTGGGAAGTAATGCTGTCAAAACTGAAATTTTGGGTCTGAACGTCGTGGAAACCGGTTCCCCAGTGGGAGGACCCGGGTTCCAGCTTTTTAAAATAGTGAAAATGGCATTTTGAGCGAGGAACGGTTCTGTGTGGGAGGAACCGGGTTCCCCATTGATTTTCCGAGGATGAAAATATATTTTCTGGGAACCGGTTCCCTACCTGGAGGAACCGGGTTCCCCATACATTTTTCCAGGGGCGCTGATTTTTGAAATTCTGGGAACCGGTTACTCCCAGGGAGGAACCGGGTTCCACTGTTTATTTTTGAAAAATTTTAAAACTTCAAAAATTCATAACTTTCAAACCGTAAGTCCTTTTTGAGCGCCGTTTTGGACGTTATTTCCTAAATTTTATGCTCTACCTTATGAAATGAAAATATTTTGGAAAACTTGAAATTATTTTGGAAAAGGGGTTGGATTTCGAAATAAATGATTTTTAACAGACACATAAGGATGTATGTGTAGTAGAGGAACCTTGGTGATGAGGACACTGGTAATGTGTAGGTGTAATAGCATGTTTATGCTAAGGTTAGATGTATGCATGATTGGTTGATGTATCATGTTAATTGGTTTGCATGTTTATGCTGATGTTGATTGTATGCATGATTGGTTGAGATATCATGTTGGATGGTTGTTTCAGTTATGTTGAATTGATGTATTACATAGACTGATTAATGTTGCATGCTATTGATGTACGTGCATATGCATTGTTTTGGTGAAGTTAATTCCCATTGTGCAGAATTTGACTTGGATTGCCAATAACCGATACCCGAGTGAGGATGAGTGGTTAGGCTGGATTCGTGTCCGAGTGGTTATGGGCGAATCGATGGTACTGTATCCGGTTGATAATGGAACAGTGTTGGGTGACTTGGTCACGAAGTCGGTACCGCATGCATTGAGTCTGCATTTGTGTTTGTATGGAATTGTAACATGTTAGGATGTTTTCCAGTGTTGCAATTCTTTTATTGTTTATTGATTATGCATGATGAATTATATGATTATGGTTGTGCGTTGGATTCTGAATGGTGTTAAGTGGTGGAATAATATGCTTGTATTATATTATTGATTGAAAGACTTATAATATGCTTTAATTATGAGAAGTGTCACCCTTACTTTACCATTTCAGATTGAATTAGCAGCTGAGGAGTCGGTGAGGATGGCTCTAGAGCTTATCTTTTAGTCCGTGTGTCAGTGTCATGCTCTGATTAGATTGTAACACTGGGGAACGCTTAGTTAAGAGAATCAGTATTGTTTATTAGTTTGGATTTGAATTCCTTGAGAACTATGATGTTTTATTTAAATTGATTGATTTGGTATTTCCGTTGTGTAAGACATGGTCTTATGATGATTTGAATTGTTGGATGATGATCCTCAGTGTAGCATGGCTACTGCTTGAATGAAGTTTATTTTAATTATTAATTGTGACATCCCTTATTATACCGTGTTAACTCTGATTAAAGATGATTTAGATATTAATTTAATTAATATATTCGGGGTATCTAGATGGGGTGTTACAATGGGCATGATCCTTCATCGCCTGCTCCTCCTCCAAGATCTCCTGATGAGCCGGTCTGGGTGGGTCCCCTGGAGCCTCCCGTATCAGGTATAGAAAAAAAAAATCCTAAAGTACCACAACATGTAACCAAACACGTAACTCCAGTCTTCTAGAGCCACGCTACTCCTGGCCTTCCTAGGGACGAGATGACTCTCAAGATCAACAAAAATCTCATCCACCTCCCTCATCTTCACTGTTGGAGGAGCAGATAAAACAGGATGCCGAGGAATCGTCTGAGTATACCCGAACTGACGCATCACTCACTCGAGCATATAGGCATCATTCTTCCGAGTACCACATGCCAACCAGCTTGTAAATATAGAAATCTCATCAAAAGCAATCGTCTCGTAGTGGTCGGAGTAGGCACTGAAGTGGATGTCCTCATGCACAATCTAATCCAGGTAAACTCGATACACAAGTGTCGCCTGGTTTCCTCTAAGCGGCTCATATGCACATGCACGAGGCATCTGCTCGCTATAACCATCAGTAAATGTCCATCCTGAAATCTGTGGGAAGTGTTGTAGGATCCATCCCTGAAATATCAAAATTATATTTGTTAGTTTCAAAAATAAAATAATTAAAAAAGGAAGCTAAGAGAAATTATTTATACCGTCAAAAGAGTCATGTTGTTGGTGATCTGCCTCGTTTTCCACCTAGTCGCCTTCGTCAACTTGGTATACAAGTAAACCAAGCAAGTAGTCCCCCAGTTCCACCCACTGACATGCTCTAAATCAGCAAAGAATCTGAGGTACATGACGTTAGTGTAGGTGGCACTGGTGTCCACAAATATTTGGGTCCCAATAAGATACAAGAGGTATGCTCTCATGGCATTCTCCCCTGTGAAGTGTAACATGCTCGGGATCACCATCAGCAGCAGTAGCATGCACAACCTCATCATCAAAAACAGTCTTCATCCAACTATACCTCACGTGGTTGCCACGTGACTTATCAACCTGATGCAAGGCCTCATTCACGGTAACCCCCAGACTCTCAACCAACATCTCAATCGCCTCGTCCTTCTCTAACTTCTCATGATCTAGAAACCGCCCTTTGATTGGCAGGTGAAGCAGACAAGTGACGTCATCGAGTGTGATCGTCATCTCCCCGTGTGGTAGATGAAACAAAGATGTCTCCTCATGCCACCTCTCTACAAAAGTGTTGGTCATCCCTCAGTTGACCATGCTATATCCACAGAGGGTCAAGTCTCTCAACCCTGTAGTCAACAACAGATCATCAAACCATGGCTCGATAGGGGGAGTTAGCTTGCTGATATTTCTCCCATGGTTGATGACCTTTAGTGTATCCCGATCCTGCAAGAAAAAACACACTGTTAGAATTCATAATATTATTCATAACATAACATAATTAATAAATGAAACATAAATGTAAAATTATGTACCTCTTCATCCCATAAATGTCTAGCGACATGGGTGAGATAATGCACGAGCACAAATAAGTCATAAGGCCCCCCTCCAAAGACCTGAGACACTTTTAGTACCACTGGTGCCGCCTCTGTAGTCGGTGTCGCCTCTGAAGCCATTGCCTCCTCTACTGGCTCTAGTACTGGTACCTGATGTACTGGTGGTGTAGGAGGTGTATGATCAGGTCTCACCTTAAACGGTCCCGCCTATGTAGAAAATGTGGATCCCGTCTCATAAATCCCTGGTGGTGAGTATGGTGACGATGTGCGTCTATGGTATGATAAATGCGAAGATGGATAGACTAGAGACTCCCGTCTGCTCCGGGAGGAGGAATTAGAAGGTGCAGAATCAAAAAGAGCAGGTTGTGCCTCAGACATAGCCTGTCCGGATGTCGATGGAGCCTGCGTGGCCTGAGTCCTCGGAGGCCGTGTGGTCTGACTCCTCTCTCTCTCTACAAAGAAGCATGTTGTGTAACCCGGCCATGCCTTAAACGATTGTCTCGCCCAGACATAACTCCTGTAGAAGCAAGACCGGAACATTAGAATATGACTAGACTCACAGAGGAAAAAATGAAAAAAATTATGCAGACAGATACTGAAAATTTATTTTCGATTTTGTTCATCACATGAAACCGAAAATAAACTTCCGGTTTCCTCAGCAAAACAGAACAACGGAAGCCACCAACCCAAACTCCAAAATGCCTCAAAATAAACGGATTCATCGTCAAAAAGAGTTTGCAAATAGTATTATAATGACCCCTAAAGATGTAAACTACAAAAAACAACAAATTTCAAGCCCTATTTCACCAGTTCAATCGATTTTACATAAACTCTAAAAATGAGTAAATCACTTACTTGATTGATTAAGAGTTGGTTGTTGCTTGAATGATTGAGATTTGATTGTTGCTTGATGATTTGTGTTGATTTCTTGAGAGAAAAAATGATGTTGATGAGAAAGGTTTTGGGAGAGTTTTGAAAATGTTTATGTTATGGGGAAGGGAAAGGTTCTTGAAATCTATTTAGACGTAGGTAAGAGATTATTTGCGAGACTCTTCCTCATTCAGGACTCCTAGAGTCCGTTTCAAGTTGGTTTTTGTTAAGAATGATATATATATATATATATATATATATATATATATATAGGACAAGATTAATTGGTAATATCTCCTCTAAATGCTTGTACATTTCTATTGCTGATTTTTCGATTATAAAAGTGTTTGATGTGATTATTCATCCTTTGAGAGCTCCTAACATTAGAGAGGTCACATGGTCTCCTCCTTCTTTGGGCTGGCTGAAATGTAACTGTGATGGTGCCTTCCATCCGGTCACCAATGCTGCTGGTTGCGATGGTATTTTCTGTAATGAGTGGGGAGATTTTATTCTGGATTTTGCTGACACGGTGACTGCTCCCTCTTTGGTGGTTGCCGAATTTATGGCGATTATTTTGTCTATAGAGATCGCCCTGAAAAGGGGTTGGCACTCGCTTTGGATTGAGACTGATTGTGCTCTGGTTGTTAAAGTTTTCTCCAAACCTTCTTTGGTCCTGGGGGCCCTTAGGAATAGGTGGATTTCCTCTACTCATCCATCTAACTTCTCTAACCTTTATGTTTCTCATATTTATAGAGAAGGAAATTCGTGTGCGAACTTTTTTTGCAAATATAGGTCTTCACACTTTTTCCAAAATTATTTTTTATTCTATTCCTATTGATATTTGTAGCGATTTTGTAAAGAATAAGTTAGGTTTACCTTTCTTTAGATTCTCCTAAGGCTATTGGAGTTTCTGGCTTTCTGCCTTCCCTTTTTTTGTGGTTCCTCTTTTTGTTTAATATATGAGAACCTTCATTAAAAAAAAAACAAAAAAACAAGAAGATGAAGAATCAGTTAACTTTAATATAATTCTAGGCCAGTTTATTTCAGCTTTAAAAAAATGAATTTATTTTTGTATTTTCAAAAATGAATTTTATGAAACCGTTTTTAAAAATATTATAAGTTTTTCTATAAATGATTTTTATAAAAAACTATTTGAAATAGCTTCAAATTTTTTAAAATTTTGATGTCAAAATTTTGTTTCGTTAAAAGATAATGGTCTAAAATAACATTTTAAAAATAACTATTCAAACAAAAAATTTATTTAAAACTTCTATAAAAAATTTCTTTATAAATTATTTTTACACAAAATAATATTACACTGTAAAAATCATTTAAAAAAAAATGCAAAACAAACGCACCCTCTATCTCTTTCTACAATGGTATTCAGTATATATGTATATGAACAACAATGATACATTTCAGTCACCAAAATAAATTTTCAATCATAAGAGACTAATAAAAACAGTTGCACCAAAAGGGTAATTGTATTTACAAAACAGTCCCACATCGAATTTTGTAAGAAAAATATCAATATTTATATAGCACTAGGCAGATTTATCTTTTATATTTTATTTTCTCTTCAACGGTATATATTACATAATTAATATTATTTTCAAAATTGATATTACATAATACTATTTATTATTTATTGCATGAGTATTATTTTACATGTATACTATTTATTCTAAAAAAATTAGAACGTTATTTTACATAGTATATTATAATTAAATTGAAATTAAAAAATTATTAAATAAATATTATTTTAATTTTTAGATTTAATTACAATTTTGATCTCTTTGTTTTTTCCAATTTACGATATAAGTCTCTCTATTATTTTTTTAAGCAGTTTTAGTCTCCCATACCCATTTTATGTCAGAAAGTGTTGAGGTGTATCAGTTTTAATTATAATTTTTGTCCTTCTATTTATTTATTTAAACAGTTTTGGTCCTCCTATTTTCCTCAACTCAGCGCTCTAGTAGAAAAATGGGGCATGGAAACCAAAAAATTTTATAAATAAAATTGGGAGACTGATATCCTGAGTTGGAGAAAATAGGGAGACAAAAACTGTAATTAAACCTAATTTTTATTATTTAAAAACAAAAAGTAATAAAATAAATAAAATTGAAAGTATTTAACATTCATTATTTTAATATTTAATAATAATTATTAAATAAATTTAAGTTAAATTAAAATAAATATATACATAAATATATTTAATTTACTTTCAATTTATTATTAATCAAGTCAAGAAACATATTTTTCATATAGTACTTTCATTTTATTTAATAATTTGATATTTAATTATTTTTAATTATTTTATTAAATATTTTTAACACTTTCAATTTTATTTAATAATAATATACTAAATATGAAAAATAAAATAGAAAGTGTTAAAAATATGAAATTAAGAAACATATTTTTCTTATTTAGTACTTTAATTTTATTTAATAATTTAATATTTAATTATTTTAATTATTTTATTAAATATTTTTAACACTTTCAGTTTTATTTAATAATAATATACTAATACTTTCAGTTTCATTATTTCTAGTTTAATTTATTTTAATTAATTTCCAATTTATTAAAATATATTAATTTCGGATCAGTTAATATATTTAAAATATATTTATTTTCAATTTATGAATTTATATTAACTAACAAATAAATAACGTTAATAATATATGTTAATGCAAGTTATAAATTGATTATAAACTGAAAGTAAACTAACTATATATATTTTAATGCAAGCTATTAGATAAGGAAATAAAATAGCATAGTGCTAAGGGTTGCTACCATTATGTAAGTGATCATGGGTTCAACACCCATGGTTGAAAAAAATTTAGAATTTTAAACTTTCAAAATTTCCAAACTTAAAGAAGAAAAAAAAGTCCCATTAAATGTTAAATATTAAATATTAAATAAATTAAAAAAAAAAAAAGTCTACATGGCGTTATGTAAAGGGGCCTATTTGATGGAATCGGGGTATTATGAGAGGGGATTATAATTTTTTTAAGAGGAACAAAAACAAAACTCGCTACATTAATAGGAGGTATGGTATATTTAATCTTAAAAAATATGCTTGAAGGCAAATCTGAATCTTTGAAGTGTACATCTTATATACATCATGAACCATTGTTATGAAATGATGTACAAGTTTGGAAAAAATTCATGAAGTATTGTTATAAAAAGATGTACAAGTTTGAAAAACATTCCATGAAGCATCGCAATAGAAACATTTTGAAAATGAAAAATGTATTACTTCAAGTTGGTATTCAAATACCAAAATGTGGTAATTGAATACCATTTCAAAAACGTTTACAAATTCAAAATATGAAAACTAGTATTTAGATACCATATATGGTATTCGAATACCACTCCTTTAAAAGAAAAATCTACAATTTTTTCCACTTGATATTCTGATATCATGTATCGGTATTTGAATACCATCAACATTGGTATTAATATATCATATATGGTATTCGAATGCCATTAAGTCAATTTTGCTACTGTTTGAGCAATAATCGAATAACAACATATGAGATTTGAATACCATCAACAATTTGGCTAAAAATGTCTTTTTAAAAATTCCTTTCATGCATTTGAATGAAATATGTTTAGGAATATTATAGATGAAGTTTGATGTTTATTTTTGACCATTAAATGTGATATAATGTGAATCGTAATGAATCTTTAATAATGATTATTTATTTGGGTCTTCACTTGGTTATCTTCATCATTTATAATCCTTTGACATCCCACTTTTATGCTTTATCTTCTTTCATAAGTTTTTATCGTCATCAAAACCAAACTAAGATAGATGACATCTTCTTCACAAGTCCAAACATATAAAAAATACTGAAAGTTTGAAAGAAATGTGAAAAATAAATCTAAGTAATGAAACATGACAACAAAATTGACTCAATATCATCTTCTTCATGAAATCATTTAAGTTTATCTAACTTGTAAGAAACGCATTCCAATTCATTGTGAAACTCATCAACCTCACAATCATGTAGCTTCTTATGTCTGTCAAATAACCTTGCATATGTTCAAGATGGTCCATGATTATTTGGTTTATAACGATGGTTGTAGGTTCAGGGTATGTTTAAAAGGGTCTGAGGTAGGAGGAGTAGATGATGAAGGGGTAGAAGATGATGATACCATGTTACTCTTATGGATGAAGGTTTTCTTGTCATTGTCATTAAACACCACCATCCTACTAAGTATTCCCACACCAATCAAATTTTCTGACCCATTCATTTTTACCTGGACTTCTCCATGCAAATCCACTTTGCAAAATTGTAGAAGCCTAGAGATTTCCCGTGCATATGGAAGCTCAATAGTTTTTCCTTTAGACATGAACACATTAACCTTAATAATATATGCCCAATTTAGAGTCATGTTGTTTTAAAGAAGATATAAGATTTGAAGCTCAAATTCACTTGTTTGAGGATAGTCAAAGGCTTTAGGAACACAGACATAGACAAAAAATAGTGAAGAAACCTATCATCAACATGCATATTTCCAGCAACCAAGGTGTTTTACTTGTATAAGATCCTTGGTCTAGTCGTTGTTTTTTTGCTAATTTGTTTAGATTTAGTCCATTTACACACAAATAAGTAAAATTCTCTTTTATTAAATCCTTCCCACTAAGCGTTTGTGTCTGAGTGAACTTTGGCACCTCCACTAGGGAGATATAAAAATGCACCTATCTATGTAGTGGATATAATGATTTACATCCAATTAACCCATTAATACAAGTTGTTACCTTTCAATTCCATGTTGCTGTAAAAGGCCCTAACCAGGTCTGGGTAGTAATCATCTGAATTACTAAAAAAAATTCAACCCATGAAACGTTAGTAACCTAGGAAAATATAAATGATAAAATGTTGAGAGAATACCAGACTTAGGAGTGATAAGCTTTATGTCTAGAAATTTAGTTATGAAGCACTGCATTTGCTCAGGGGTTCCAACCAATCTCTATAAGTCTAGTGGGTTGAAGCCTTTCTTTCTTCTAGGAACCATTTCTAAAAAATGGGTTTTTGGTCCTGATGTTTTGTGTGGGTTTATGTTGAGTTGGGAAAAATGGAGTTTTTAGTTTTTTTTTAATTTGGGGTTTTACGAAGTAAAAGATGTAGACTTAGGGAAAAGGCAGAAATATTAGATAAAATTATGATGTTGTTATTATTGTTCTTGCCTTTGAAGATGAAGATTTGGTGATTTGAAGACTTAGATTAAAAAGGATTGAAGAGAAAGTAATTGGTTACCAAGAGAATGAAAATATGAAATGAAAACAAACTAGGGCTGAAACTTTAAATAAGAGACCAAAAATCGTGTTGGTAGTCGATTACGCAATATGAAATGAAAAAAAAGGACTAAAACTTTAAATAGGAGGCCAAAAATCGTGTTGGTAATCAATTACATGATGGGTGTAATCGATTACCATCGAGGGTTATTAATATTTTTTATATTTATTTTAATATATATTAATATTAATTATAATATTTTTTAATATATATTCTTTTTTAATATTAAATAACTAAAAAACAAAATAAGAAGCTCTGCCCTTTCAATGGGCGAAAATTATATAAAAACACAAGGTTCCGCCATTTTATTAGGCGTAGGTTCTACAAAATAATTTTGTTTTTGTTTGGAAAGATGATATTTTAAAATATAGTTTAGTTGAATGATTGTTTACAGGGAAATCTGATAAACAACCGTTAGTCTTCCAAATCAAATATTTTGGTAATTTACAGGATCGACTAGATTGATCGTAGGACATGTGTCTAAGTTTCTAATTTTAAACTTCTATTGGGAATTATGTCTAACATCATTCAATCTAGAATATTAAGAATCTTTAAGAAAGTAAATTAAATTGAGAAAATAAAGATTTTTGATCAAAATGTAAAAGAACTTGTAAAGGAAATGCAAGAGAAATGTAAATGACTTTGAAAGATAAAGGTTTCAGACAAGAAATAAAGAAATGATGGAAAATGTGTAAAAGACTTGGAATTTATTAAGTAAAATGCTTCAAAATTAACGTTGGTGTTTCTTATACGTACATTCTCTGCAACTCTTTTCTCTTAACACTTGATACTTTGAGTATATATGAGTATTTGTACAAAATAAACACACGAAATCCTACTATTAAAACTTCTATTTATAGTAATTCGACCGTAATGATCTCTTCTTAAGAAAATGACACGTTCGAGGCTCTGCATGTCCTTCGAACACTCGGACTTCCATGTGTCTTCTACGGATAACGATATACTTCAAATTCGAACGTCACCATTCACATGAGGCAATTCTCCAAACACATTTGAATCCCAACGAATAATTTAAAACTTATCTTTTCCGATCGAAGTACAAGCCTGGGCCTTTCTCTGACTCTCATTCGAACGAAGCCCAAAACACCATAGTGAAATATATAAGAATCCTTACCATACTTCGATTTTAAGCTTGGTCAAAATTACCAGTCAATAATGATATAATGGACAATGTTTCCTAAAAAGGTGGTATGCTAGTAAAAAATCATAATAAGGACTAAATTGATTCTTCCATTCATTTACATCTAAACTAAAAGAAAAAAGGCCAAAAATTCTAAAAAAACAAAACTTTATGTTTAGGTTAATAAAGGTTGAAATGCATGATACCTTTTTAAACACGGTTTATTTAATATTGTGTTTGGAAATCTTGGTATCCGACCTTGCAACCGACTAATCCAAGAGGGATCAATCTCACCGTCCACTTGTGAGGGGCCCGTTTAAAGCCATAACAGAGTTCTGTATGGACTGGACCAACACAAGGATTGTTAGCACCTAACAGGATTCGAACTCAGGACCTTGAGAGAAGCATACTCTCAAGACCCAAGCCTCCATCGCTAGACCAACTCTTGGGGGTTTATTTAATTTAAATCCATGTCATTGCCTAATTCACAATCCTCTTTTATTGAAATAAAAGTAAAACATAAATAGTGCAAGAATATATCTACATGATAAGTACTACAAGTCACCATCCATGATAACACCAAAAACTCTAGTAAGCGTGTGTGCGTGTGTGAGTGTGTACGTGTATGTGTGTGTGTGATAGTTTATCTACCATATAAGAAGACAATATGTTATGGAAAATTTTAAAGTATCCTTTTTGTTTTTTGTCCAATCACAACTTATCTTTTGTTTATCACGTTTAAAATCATTCGATGAATCACTGCCATAATCAATGTGTTTTGTGTTCCAACTCAACCTTTCATATTTTTCCCAGATTTAAGTGATTCAATGGTTAATGTATTTCTGATGAACTTCCCCATGAAATTCTTCGATCCTATAAATAAGGATAAATCAAAACAACTCTTACTCCACATATTTAATAACGTTTGAATCATCTTCTTTGCCGTATGTTATGTATACAAATTCTCCTTATTTCTTTTCAATGAGCCATACTTGATTCTGTGTTTTGGTTTTTGTTTTCAATGTTTTTAGGTTTATTCCTAATTGCAATGTCTAGACCTTTTGAGTGTGCAAAGACATCTGCGATGACAAAGAACTTTGGAAGATCGCTCTTAAAGTTCACCATAAGTGGGATGTCATCTCCAACACCAAGGAGCACTTTGAGATAATTTTTGTTGATAAAGAGGTGACTTGGTGATTTTTTGTTGCATCTCTTTGGTTTAATGATTTTATTAAACGTTTATAATGAATTTTCTTGAACATAATGAATGTCTCGCTTTTATAGGGGAATGATATCCATGTGGTAATTCCTCTATTGTATAGCAACACATTCTATTTGCAATTATGTTTTAGAGACATCGTCACTATATCAAAAATTGAGGTTCAACTCAACGATGTTGTCTTCAAACCTTACCAACACAAGTTTCTTTTGAAATTTTCCAGAGGAACTACTGTTGGCGATAGAAAAAAATTCAATCCCATAAAAAGTTGTTGAAGTAACTCTGTTTTGTGACATTATATACTTTTATAAATAAGAATTAGTATTTTATAGGGTTCTGTTATTATAACTAACCATGCATCCATTGATATATGCAAATTCTCATGTTGGAACTTTGGTGTAGTTTGTTCAAAGGGGGGATACAACTAGTCTAAAGGTTTAAATGTTTCTCAGACCTATTTTATACAAAGTATTTTGAAACATCTCTCTAATTACCAAAATGCACTATCCATCTTAGAATATCTGGTGAAACCTGCTGATAGACATATTAAATGAAGATGTTCGATCAACTTGAAGAAACATGTCAAATATGATGTCCTATGAAGGTTCATCCGACATCGTGTTTTTGTGCAGCTGGATTATTGGATATCTTAGTTTGTTTTAGGTGCAGAATATTTTGTAATCCTATGTGGCGCACATGTCGAAGATTAAAAAATATTCAAGTTGTTTTTATGGAGATTTATCAGTTTCTAATTATAGAGATAATTGAGGAAATTAATGATTGTTGTCCTATATGTCCTATATTTGTGGAGATGATTTTGCAGTGTCTGTGTGATATCCAGCTGATTATGTGAAGCCCAAATCTAGTTATTGAAGACTATAAGTAAAAGGCTTATGCCCTAGTAACATGTAGAACTTACCATGTGTTTATTAGGGTTTATGTGATTAATTATGATCCTCTCGATTATCATGTTGATAAAAAAGTAGGACTATATTTTGTTGTAAGTTTTATCATTCACTCCAAAGCTTTTAAACAGTGAATGATTGTGTTTCTAAGTGTTTAGAATTGTTCGATCACTGGTTGTGATTGGAAGGGATTTGAGAAGGGTCTCATACCTAGGTGAATCTTAGGCAAAAGTTAAGCAAGGGTAGTGATTAATCCAGAAGTTGTAAGCGGGGGATTTTAGCTTCAAATTGATTTTATTTTAGTTAACTTAACCCCTGGCTTGGTAGCCCCCATAGTAGGTGTTGTGGTACACTAAACTGGGTTAACAATCATGTGTATTCTTTACTTTTTTGCACTGTGAAAATCGTTTATCTTATTCATTGCGTGTTTGTTCAGAGAAAGGTGTATCGACATATTTTAGTACATATGTGATATTAATACCATAATTTTAATTGGTATCAGAGCAGGCATCCCGCTCTGCGTCTGGGTGAGGTTCAGGGAAATTACTTTCTAGTACAACAGACAAGGAATGAGGATTTTTAAACTACACATTTGTTCTTTATGACACTAATTACGACTATTGGAAAGTGCGTATGTTGGGCTTTATGAAATCTGTGGACAACAAGGCTTGGAAGGTTGTGGTTAAAGGGTGGGATCCACCCATGGTTGTAGGTGCTGATGGGAAAGCCACTAATGTTGTGAAACCTGAGGAAGACTGGGATGATAAGGATGAAAAATCATCAAAGGGAAACTCCAAAACATTGAATTCCATATTTAATGGAGTAGACAAGAATATCTTCAGGCTAATTTGTAATTGCACTACTGCCAAAGAAGCATGAGAGATCTTAAAGAAGGATCATGAAGGAACCTCCAAGGTGAAGATGTCAAGACTTCAACTACTTACTTGTCAGTTTGAAAACTTGATAATGAAGGAATATGAAAGTATCCATGACTTTCATATGAATGTTATTGAAATTGCCAATGCCTGAGGTGCCATATGAGAGAAGATGTCAGAATCCAAACTGTAACGTCCCAAATTTAATTAATTATTTAATTAAATTATTAAATGAATTATTTGTTGGAATTTGTTGAAGTTGGAAATTATCGGTGTAATTGGATTAATATATTGATTGGGTGGTTAAGTTTATAGTCGAATTAATTGTCGGTTTAATTGGAGAAATAATATTATGATATTGGATTATTATTTAATTATATTTGGCTAGTTGGTGGTATAAGTATAATAAGGGAGGTGTATTAGTGAGCCCACATGAAAAGAGTTGGAAAATAACTAGGTTACTAGTTATATTGGAAATAATTTTAATTGTAATGAGAACAAGGTTTTAGAGAAAAGAAAAAACACTACTCGTGACTTGCTGTGAAAAAAAAGGCAGAGAAAGTGTTTGGAATCACAAGGATTGGAGAATAAAGAATACGAGAGATTTCTTCTGGTAGCTAAAGTTCCAGAAATTCGATCGGGAAATTCGAGCTGCCTTCAATCCAAGGTAAGGGCGAAATTCGAATTTTATAACCGGGAATATGATGATTGATATGTGGGAGTGGGATTTTATTGATTTTAACTGTGATGCGTTGATTTGTAGTGTTCTTGATTTTGATAAACTCTGGTTGCCGGTGAAGAAATTGCGTTGAATGAAATTATGTGTATTGATGTCGTTGATATTGTGTTGCGTTGCTATGTTAAAATTGATAATGTTGTGGTATTGCGGTGTTGAATCGATAATCGTTACCAATGTGTTTGTGTTGAAATTCTTATGATGTAGTCTATAAATAATCAACGTTGCAATTGGAATTGATTGGTGGCATAATTAGTGAATTAATCTGGCTAGTAGAAGGATTAAGGCATATAAATAAAAGACTAATAATAAAACTGTAGAAGAGTTAAAGTGGATATGGCATTCATAAGGGACACTCTTCCTAGAGGCACAGGGAAGGTAGGGCGACATCCCTCGGGTGTTAAAGGGGGTGAGGCGACCACCCTTAGGATTAATGGGGTGGGCCATGTTTGATTTTCTAATTTTCTTACGTCTGTTCCATTATTCATTTGTCTGGTATTTACATGGCTATCAAATATATTATTTCAATAAAGTAGGTTAGTATACCTTAACTTTACTACTGTATGACTTCGAGAGAATTTAGTGTGAATAAAATGAACTACAGGATTATAGTAGTGTCAGTCTAGTTACAACAGAATGAAAATCGAATAGCAGGAAATGTAGTTAGTAACCTGGGTGATAATAGAGCTCACATTATAATAGCAGTTTCGTGTGAGGATATGATGCAGTAGATACTTTAGTATCAGAATGGTTTAACTAAT
The DNA here is from genome assembly GCA_021764765.1 of Vicia sativa. NCBI lineage: Eukaryota > Viridiplantae > Streptophyta > Magnoliopsida > Fabales > Fabaceae > Vicia > Vicia sativa. The sequence continues at coordinate 185,328,664 of CM038795.1, forward strand.
TAGCAAGGTATAAATCAGTAATGTATATTGCAGTTTAGCAGAAACAGAAAAATAGTCGATAATAGGTTTTTATTAACAAATACTGATATTTAGTAAAAGAGATGAGAGTTTGATGACCTTATGATTTTTAGATGTAGGGTAACTAAACATATCAGTATAATAAATCAGTAGAAGCTAGTTAATAATTGGCAGTGATAACCGTGAATAGAAATAATGCAGAATTAGCCGAATTAGTAAATTAAGCGATAAAAATTAGTTGACCGGAATTGACCGAAATTAGTCAGGGTGGTTAGTATATATTAGAAGGTAATTGTATTTGTTTTGTTTCGTGGAAACGATGTTGAATATGTTGCTTTGCATGTACAACTGAGTAAGTTAAATTGTCCCGATTTATGGACACATTTAAGTTGTAGGTTTGATGACTAGTGTTGATTTAAGTTGTTGCAGTTTATGCATATTTTATGTTGTTGTTGAGTTGTTGTTTATATATTGTTGTTGATATGTTGATTAAGTTGTAGGACTATGGCCAGTGTTGAAGCAACGTTGAGTACCTCTGTTTATTTGTACAATGTTGATATGAGCTTATGCCTTTGTGACGAATGTTTGTTGTTATTGTACGTGATTGTTGCATTCATTGAGTCATATACATTTACATTATTAAGTTGGCCTGGATTGGAAAAATTAGCGACGAAGGCTTATGCCTTGGCCTTTATGGCACCACGTTGAAAGTTGAAGGCTTACGCCTTGTTGATGCCTCGATAAACTGGAAAATTTTAAGTTGGGAGTTATGCTCCAATGGTACCACATGCATATGCACAGTTGAGTTGCATCTTAAGTTGTGTGTTAAGTTTGTTGTTGTTGTTAAGTTGTGATAAATTGAAGCTGTATAACATGAGTTGTGATGTTAATGTGTTGGTGTATTAAAGATGTTGCTGTTATTAAGTTGTTTATTGGTTGTTGCATAATTGATGTTATGAAGCGGTGGAAATTTATATGATTCTAGTCTAATATATTGATTATCATATTTTTGCTCATATCATTCGATATCTCACCCCTTATGTTGTGATGTTGCCTCTACGTGGGTAACATGCAGGTAATCAGGAAGATTAGATGATGCTTAATAGCTGTTACAATTGTTAGTTCGAGTTGGTATCATTTGCTCTGATACGTAGCACTTAGGGGGTGAACAATAGTTGTTTCTTTTGTTGTTATTACTTTAGATATTGAATTAAAGGATGCAATTTATGAAACTACTTGTAGATGTCTTATACTAAGTTGAAGTTACTTTTGTTGAAATAAAAGAAGTTTAATGAATTGAAGATGAACCTGATATTGTGACATAATTGAAATTGTGATTTCGTTGCGTAGTAATAATAAGTTGCTTTGTTTTCAAGAAGATTAATGCAGATTATTTGGAGTTCATCCATATATGTTGTGCTATGTTTATATGTACTAGATATGATTAATTGCCGTTAGTTTTAAGTTGAAAATGTAATATCCCATGTTTTAGTTGAAAGTTTATCACTTTGACTTTGCTTATAAATACCAGGTAGAAATTGGGTGTTACACAAACTAGTAAGGAAGATCCTCATATCTCTTCCAAAGAGATTTTACATGAAGGTGACTGCCATTGAAGAAGCTCAAGATATAAAAAATTAAAGGTTGGTGAGCTTATTGGATCCTTACAAACCTTTGAGTTAGGGATCAATGGAAAATTAAAAAAAAAAGAAGAACATAACATTTGTCTCTAATACTGAGGATCTAATAGAAGAGTACGACTTGGATACAAAAGAAGGAATGACTGTTAAGTGTCAACTTTTGGGTTTATATCATATTATTTGACACTTTTAACCTCTTTTGTTGCTTTTATTTAAGTTAATTAGTTATTTTGAATTCATTTTGGGTGAATATAAATATTTTGAATGTTTTAATTTGTTTGTTAGTTTTTCAGCCTATTTAGATTAATTGTTGCAGTTTAAGACCGACTCGAAAGAATGCAAGCAAGCAAGCATTTTTCTCCATTTCAGCAGCGTCGCTCGGCGAGCTAGACGCGACGAGGACACGAAGCGTCTCCCAGTGATGCAAAGGCGAAACTGGCAGCGAGAAGGGATAAATTTTGATTAAATCTATAGAGTGTGTCACCCCAAGAGTCGCCCGACGAAGCTTCACTATCATCGGGCGATGGTGGATATTTTGGACCTGCTTCATACACCAAACCCAGTCACATGTTCATATTTTATGGTGTCGCCCGACAAAACTTTATGTTCGCCCGAAGATTCTGGATGGACAACCCATGCTTGTTAGCTAATTTTAAGATGTTTTGGGAATTCCATTCTAACCAATCTTCCAACCTAAAATAGCAAGCTTAGAGAAGAAAAAAAACTTTTTCTCCATTTTTACCAAAATCAAAGCTTTACAACCTCAATCTTTGATACTTCAAGGTTGATGTTCATAAAGCTTTGGATTTTACTTGATCATCAAGTTACCATGGCAATGGATAACTAAACCTCTCTTTGTGTCAAGATTTGAGGTAGATAATCTAAACTTTTGTATGTATTTTTCTTGATATTTTGTATGTGAACAAGTTGATGATAAATATATGGTGAAAACTCTTGTTTTATGGTGTATCTTTTATTTGATAATTATTGAAAAATATGTTCATATCTATACCTAGGTTTTTATCTATCAACAAATAATTTTTAAACATAGTTTTAAACAAGTTATATGGTTTTCCTAAACCACGTGTTCAACCCAAAAGAAAGCAGTTCTTTGATAAGGTTAAGAAGGAATGGGTTCCTATAAAGGATATATCTACTTTCATAGCACATACCTTTGTCAGAGGCTCCACTAAGGAAGACCAGCACTATGATGGTGGATGGTCTAAACTCACGACTGATAGTAAAAAGTCCAAATGGTTGGTAACTAATGAGAATAATAACATGGTTATGAGGAAAGTTAAATAAGTAGAGAATGATTACTTGTGTTATTCTCAAGAACCAAAACATACCTCAAATTGTTTAATAACTAAGGATGATAAAGTTATTACAAAGACTAGGGACAATCTAGGGATTAAAAAAAAGCTCAAAAGTCATAAGTTTGGAAATATGTAAGAAGGAATGATACAATATCTTGATGAGTTGATGCTGAATGAATGTACACACACCGTGGCACCTTTGAATGATTGCCTTTATGATGACACTGTTACCAAGGACATGGGTGAATTAAGGTTTAATAATGAGGAAGAAACATATGGTATTGAAATTCATGATAATTTATAGCAATTATTGGGGTGTATGTGGGCTAAGCAAAATTTTAAGTCATATAATACCCACTCATACACCTATCTGAGTCTCCTAAGTCAAATCTTGACTACCTTTAATATTCCCCATGTTACAAGATCTTGATTCAATTTATGCTCCTTTTAAAAGTCTTCTTCATCGGCTTCTAGATCAAAACTTTAACTCCTTCTCAAATTAACTCTAATTTGAAGATGTCTCAACATTCATTCCTCAATCAAATATGTGATCCTCTGATGAGCAATAGTCGATTTCGCCTAATGCTAGAATTGGTGATACCTTTCAAATGATTGAACTGTCTAAACTCGTATTAGATGTTGTACCTCTATCTACTATCCCTCCATAATCCTATCATGAAGGAAGGGATTTGTCTTCTAAGAATGGCAAGACCACTGATAAGTCCTATGCGTCCCCCTTTAAGACAAATAAGGTTTATAGATTAAATAAGCATGGGAAGGTAAATTCGTCCACTATTAGTGATAATTTACCTAAGCCTAGAGAAAACATTATTAACAGATAACTTAGGGATTTTGTTGCAATAATATTAGAAGAATCTAAGGCTGATGTTCAAACTCTTTTGCCAAAGGATGTTAGTCCTAATAGAGGTTCTAAAGGAAGACCGTTGATACAGGATCTGAGCATGTGGCTTGGGAGAAAATGAGCAAAAATAATGCTGACGTGGTTATTAATGTTGATGAACTAACATCAGATGAAGAACCAATTATCAAGAATTTGGCTCATGGTGTTGTTGGCATACTCCCGAAAAGGAAAAGAAAGGAATCAGTAACTGAAAATTCACATGCTAAAGAACTTAATACAAAGAGTGATGTATTTATAAGGATACCTTAGTATGGTCCTCCAAAAATGGAATAAAGTGGTTATTCCTACAGTAAAGAGGAAGACAATTGTGTCTATTGGCTTTGACTATGATGTCGAAAATGATGTTCGTGACATCATATCTGTTAAAATGCATGTGTCCAAAAAGAGATGTGTTGACACCCACAATATTTTTGTTGACAAAGTGATCTTTCACTCTAGGGAGAGTGTAGAGAAATGAAAATTCATTGTTCAACGAATATATATTTGAGATATGGGTATCATCAGATTCGCGTGAAGGCTGAAGATATTCAGAAGACTACTTTTAGGACGAGGTATAGTCACTATGAGTATTCTGTGATGTGGTTTGGTGTGAACAATGCACCATGTGTATTTATGGAGTACATGAATATGATTTTCCCTTCGCATTTGGAAAGGTTTTTGGTTGATTTCATTGATGATATTTTGATGTATTTGAAGAGGGAAGAAGATCATGTGGAGCATTTGAAGATGTATTAACAATGTTGGAAGAGAAATATTTGCATGCTAAAATTTCTAAGTGTGATTTTTGGTTGAAGGAAGTGAGTTTCCTTGGCCATGTGATTTCGAGTGAAGGTATTATGGTTGATTCGTTGAAGCTTGAAGTTGTATCCTAGTGGGAAACTCCAGAATCTGTTTATGAGATTAGAAGTTTTATTGGTTTGGTAGGTTATTATTGGAAATTTATTGAATGATTTGCAAAGTTATCTTTGTCATTGATGAAATTGACGAGGAAATGTCAAGCTTTTGTTTGAGATGCAAAATGTGAGGATATTTTTCAAGAAATTAAGGGAAGGTTGACGAAATCTCATGTTTTAATCTTTCCTAATTCGGCAGAACCGTTTGTTGTGTATTGTGATACTTCATTGATGGGATTGGTAGGTGTATTGATGCAAAATCATCAAGTTGTAGATTATGCTTCAAGGAAAATTAAAGTACATGATAGGAATTATCCGACACATGATTTAGAGTTGGTTGCAATTGTGTTTGTATTGAAGCTTTGAAGGTATTATTTGTTCGGATCGAGATTCGAGGTGTTTATTAATCATAAGAGTTTGATGTATCTATTTGATCATAAAGAGTTGAATACGAGGCAAAGGAGATGGTTAATATTACTGAAGGATTATGGTTTTGGTTTGAATTACCATCAGGGTAAAGCAAACGTGGTAGTTGAGGCATTGAGTAGGAAATCTTTGCATATGTGGATGATGATGGTAAAAGAGCTGGAGATGATTGAACAATTTCGAGATATGAGTTTGGTTTGTGAGGAGACTTCTTATGGAGTTAAGCTTGGTATGTTGAAGCTTACTAGTGGCATTCTTGATGAGATTCGGGAAGGTTAGAAATCTAATTTGAGTTTAGTGGATCAAATAACATTGATCAATCAAGGTCAAGGTAGTGACTTTCAGATTTATGAAAATGGTATCATGAGATATCACGATAGAGTTTGTGTTCCGAATATAGTTGAGTTGAAATAGATTATTCTGGAGGAAAACACATGATCTCCGATATGTGTTTCCTCGATTTACTCTGGTAACTAGTGTTGGTCGAGCATTGAAGTCGCATAAGTTAAAACTGCATTTTGTTGGTCCATACCAGATTATGCAGAAGATAATAGAGGTGGACTATACGATTGCTTTTGTCATTGTGGCTTTCTAATCTCCATGATGCATTTCATGTATCTCAATTGACGAAATACCTTGCAAATTCGTCTCATGTGGTTAAAATAGATGATGTGCAGGTAAGAGATAACTTGACTGTGGAGATATCACCTATGTGGATAGAGGATCGGGAGTTGAAGCAAATCCGAAGTGAATATATTTCCTTAGTGAAGGTAACTTGGGGAGGACCAGCGGGTGAAAATGTGACTTAAGAGCTTGAGTGTATGAGGGAGTCTTATCCTGATCTGTTCGTTTGAGGTAATTTTCAAGGGCGAAAATCCTTTAAGTGGGAGAGAGTAGTAACACCCCAATTTTAGTAATTAATTATATATTTTATTATTTATATATATATATATATATATATATATATATATATTATATCAATTAATTAATTGTTTGATTTTGTGAGTAATTTGTTTTATTTGAATTAACTAATATATGTTCTATGTGATGGATTAGTCAGGATAAGTGTGTCAAATCATAGAATTATAATTAGTAATAATATCATTTTATGATGGAATTATTCTATTAAGTGAAAATTGTAGAAAATAGTAGAATAATAATAATTGGGTCTAATGATGAAATGTGAAGAGTAAATGTGGGGGTGTGTTAGTAAGTGCAATAGTGATTACTAGAGTTAGTATTTGTAAGGGTTTAATAAAAAGAGGAAAACATAAGTTAGTAAGAGAATAAGGAGAAAATAGGCTAAAGTAGAGAAAAAGAGAAAAGCAGAAATAAGAGAAGAGAACCCTAAGGACAAGTTTCGAGGAGTTTATCGAGAATTAAGGTAAGAGTGAATTTTTACATGGTTATTAGGATTGTATAATAATGTATGATGGGTAGAAACATATTTAGGACAAATCCTTAAATTTATATGATTTTGTAATAGTTAGGTTTTGATGATAATCTTTGATATTTGATGTGTATTTGCATGTTTGGTGAAATAGAAATGTTGTGATGGTGTATGTGAATGAATACTAAAATTTAGAACTCGAAATACAAATTTAGGGATGTTCCGGGTGGTTTGGATAAGAATAATAAGTGGTTTTTTGTAACAAGAGAATGGAGAAAAACTGATTATGCAGTGCAAAAACTAGTTACCTTATTTACAGAAACTGGTTTTCCAGTGAACGGGCTGAAAAATTATAAACTTCAAAAATTCATAACTTTCAAATCGTGAATCCGTTTTGAGTACCGTTCAAAGCATTAGAAAGCTAGGGTGATAATTTTTTCATTAAAAATAGTTTTGTTGGTAGTGGATAATTTAATCATTGTGTGATTGTGTAAAATGACATGTATTTGTGTTATATGTATTGGTGATTGGTGTTGGATTGTAATGATGTTTTGTACACTATTTATTATGTGTTGTGAGGATGTTTTGGTGCAGTGATACTATGAATATGAATTGCATGTGAATAATTCATGAGTATGTGTATGTATGTGCAAATGTGTGGTAATTTAAGTGTGATGAATTATTGAAGATATGCATGAATATTAAGATTAGAGAATGATCTTAATTGCATATGATTATTGTAATTGCACATGCATCATTTGTTGTCAAGAGACATGCTTGTTAGTTTCGAGGGAGCTAGTGACTTGTCCCAAACCTAGAGAGGGGCTTGAAAGCTTAGAGGACGGGATTTTTGTGTGTTATTAGTGTAGAGGACATATCCAAGTTAAAGTAAAAATCGAATAAAAATAGCAGTGACTGGTACAACATACATGAGTATTACATTTGAGTTGCATTGAGTCATATTGTGTCTATGTTTGCTATACGGAGTTATGTGAACTATGTGGGATTGTTGTATTTTTTGAAATTGTGAATGATGAATGAATACTTGTGAATAATATGATTATTTGGGCGATGTTATATTTTTAAAACATATGAAGTGTGAGAATATTATTTGTATGCATGTATGCTATACATTATATATTGTTATATGATTCCGATAATTATGTAAATTCTCACCCTTATGTTGGAGAGATATTTGATAACGACATATCGCTCAGGTACTAAAGACTAGAGTTGCTTCTAGTAAGAGAGTAGCTGATGGAGTAACTTATTTTATTTCCGTATTTATTTTGGGTCGAGTCATGTTCTGATCATGTAACACTGAAAAACATTTGGATTCATATTTTGGAGAGATATTTTATGTACTCAATTTTATTCTGTTGTTCTAATTTGAATTCTGTGGTGAAGTGGCTTTATGCTTAAGTTGATTCAATAAATGAATTATTTTGAGACTTGAATAGTATAATTGTTGAATGAAAAGGATTCTGCTGCTATATGCTATACGAAAGTGTATGAAAACATGAATTTTTAATTTAAGTGTTATTGAGCATGACATGAGTTTGTAATGTATGAAGTATGTGTGATACTCTCAAGTGATATGCATGTTATATTTACTCTAATTTATGACATAATATTTTGTGGGATTTTAGAAGGGTGTTAAAGTAACCATGAAACTTCAATTTAAATTTAGCTTTCATTTCATATTCAAGTCAACCTTCGGGTACAACAAAGTAAGGACAATCACACATAAAAAAACAACACCATAAACAAATAAAATAACTAAACACATAAATATAACTAGGAGATTACGACCATCAAGACAATATCAGCTGGTGCGAGCATCACCATAAGGACATCATAGTCGATTTTAATAGGTTTATAGGAACGAGTTTCTCCATTTTGGTTGAGTACCGTAACAAGCCTACAAGTTCTCATGATCTGTTCACCGTCAAGAATGTCTTTGTCTAACCAGAGAATCAAGCTCATCTGAAAATGCTTAAAGGCATGCATGTTTTAAAGTTGGATCCTCATCGGAGGCTTTATTTATAAAAAATTAAGTTGAACATTTCTTTTGATAATTGGAAACATTGAAAGCATACTTGAAGACATATTTAAGAGTGGAACGAGAAGATGTGTGATAAATGATAGAGATAGATGAATATACTTATAGAAAATCCAAAATAAGTGAGTAGCCACACTGGATGACTAATCTTTTATACTAACATAGTGCATGCGCCACACTGTATGACATAGGAGCATGCATTATACATTCTGGTAGGGGTGTTCGCGGTGCGGTTTGGGCGGTTTTGACGCAAAAAATCATCCGAACCGCGAGAGAAAAAGGCATGCGGTTTGGTTTGGTTCGGTTGACTTTTAGGAAAAAAACAAACCAAACCAAACCAAACCAATGCGGTTTGGTTCGGTGCGGTTGGTTCGGTTTTTTATAAATAATTTGTTGAGTCATACAGTCACATATATATATGACAACATAACTTTGTATTTGGTCATTCATCACTACTAAATTATAACCAAAAAACTAATCATATTTGGACAATAACTTCTCATTTAATATGCAAAAGTTAGATTAGACAAAAATGAAATAATAAACATAAAATAATAGCATAAAACAATATAAAAAATATTATAATAAAACAAAAAAATAGAAGAGATGAGAAATAGTGAAGATGAAAAAGAAAGAACATAAGAGAGGAGATATTAGAGATAAAGATGTGCAATAAAATGAAATTGAAAGAGAGAAAAATTGCATAAAAAATAAGAACGTGCAAAGGAAACAATATAAGAGAGTAGATATTAGATAAAAAGAAACAAGATGTAAGTGGTGAAGATGAAGTGATAATATTAGGAGATATTTAAGAAGATTGAAAATGAAATCATAACTTTAAAGATGAGAAAATTGTCTATAATCATAAGGCTAATGTATAATAGATTTAGGTTTGGGTTAGATACGAGTTAAGAAAAATTTAAGTTGTAACATAATGCGGTTTAGTTCGGTTTGTAAAATACAAACCGCAAACCGAACCAAACCATGTGGTTTTGTTAAAAAACGATCCAAACTAATCCGAATCAAATGCGGTTTTTTGCAATTTCGGTTTGGTTTGGTTTGATTTTGCGATTTTCTATTGAGTTTGTTTGGTTTTGAACACCCGTACATTCTGACGTCTCTTCTCTATTTAAATGCATGCGCCTTTGACTCCTTCTCATGTGACTAATTATTTTTGTTTGGAATGTGGTTACTTTGATATATTTGGTAAAAGAGTGGTAACTTGAGATTTTTTTTAATGAAAAAGTGGTTATTAAAAAAAATCTAAAAATCATAGCCCATCGTATTGAATAAATAATCTCAATTAAAATATTACATCAATTTTTAAATATATCATTTAATTGAAAATATAAAATTTAGATAAACTTTGTTTTCATTTTTTAATATCTCACACATATAATTTTTAAATACAATTAATTTTATATAATAGATAGAAATAATGAAATAATTTACAATATTAGAAAGAAAAATTCTAAAAATTAAAAGAAAAGGACTATGGTGAGAAAACAAATAAGACAATTTTTTATAAAGAGGACACATAATTTGAGACGGAAATATTATTATTTCACAGATATTTCCTTTAAATAAATAGTAAAAATATATTTAATATTTAATCATATTTCATAAAAAAAGTAAAATTTACTTTAAATTCATTAAAAAAAAATCACTGATGCCAATAGTTTACAGCAAATATAGTTAACTGGATAATTTCTTTAAAATCATAAATTTTTAAAGAAATTTCTTAAAATGGCTAATTCTTTAATTTATTTACAGCATTTTTTACTTTGTATGAAACAATTAAAAATGACACTATATTGACCAATATAATCGAAAAAATTTGAGTCAAAATAACAATAATAAAAATAATTAAAAAAAAAAACAATTAGAAGCAAGAAAAATCCATGTCTCTATTGACCCTTGTCTCCCCTACAACGAGTCCTTAGTTTCTATGAATTTGGCGCTCAATATCCTTTCTAAGAGACTCTCCTATCCTTTCTTCTTCTTCTCTCTCCTATCTCTCTCTCTAAAAAGTGTCATTTGTTTCATCTTCATAAAACCATATCCTACAGAAAATCTAAAGAGAAGTCATAGAAACAAGTGAAGTGTCACACGCACTATAAGTATATCTATAAATATAGAGAGAGAACGAGAGAGAAGTGTTGAGATATTTAGAGAGAGAAAGAGACAAACTGTTTGAAACTACTATATAGTGATTTTGTTCTTATTTCACATGCTTGTTTCTCCCCTCTATGTCTTCTCTAATCATTTCATAAGAGATCTTCATTCTAGATACTTTCTTTTATCCAAAAGATTAAATTTTTAATCTAAAAATTCATTTTTTTCATCTGGGTTATCAAAAAATTTAGTTTTTATTTATTTATTTTACTATCATTTTCTTTGGTATTTTTTAATGGCACCCAGTTTTGATTTTGCTAGTCTTCTATGTACTGAAGACATCAGTTTTTTCGATGAAAATGATTTTGGAGGTTCAACTGAGGTTTTAGATGAACCATGGCAAGTTGAATATGATCCTCCAATCATGGATGAACCTCAGCAGGTAGATGAACCAATTGGGTCGGTTCCACCGTTGCTGAGTGATGAGAGTGTGAAGGTTTTGATTGAAAAAGAATGCTGTCATGTGCCTGCTAGTGATTATGTCAGTAGGTTGAAAATTGGGGATTTGGATTTGGAGGGTAGAATGGAGGCTATTGATTGGATTCAAAAGGTTTTCAATAATTACATTTGATTTTCATGTTTGGTTTTAATGATATTAGATTTGATTGTTATTCTTATTCATGTTTGATGATAATTGAATGTTGAATTGAATCTATGTTGGTTGGATAGAATCTATGGTTTGTCTTATTATCATTATTAAGCTTATTGATTGAACTCTTAATTTCATGCATCATTGTGAAACCGTTTGTTGAAACTAAGATTGTTCTTTTTTTTGTTATATGATTGAAACTAATGTGTATGTTTTTTATAGGTTGGAATGCATTTTGGATTTGGGCCTCTATGTGTGTATCTAGCTGTGAACTTCATGGATCGTTTCCTTTCTGCTGTTGATATGCTAGTAAGTGAATTTATGAAGTGAAGATAAAAAGGTGTTTTTTGTTGTTTCGATTATGTTTGCAACTGGTTTTTGATATGAATGTTTGCAATCTCAGAAGGATAGAATGTGGTCGATTCAACTCTTGGCTGTGGCTTCCTTGTATCTTGCAGCCAAAATTGATGAGACTGCAGTTCCTCGGTCTCTTGATATGCAGGTACATTATATTTCTTTGATGCTTTCTTGTTGCATTGTCATTGATATTTCAAATTGAGAGTATGTATTGTGTGTGATGTTTACATGAGATTTTATATTAAAGGTGTATCTGATGTCTAATATTGGTCGGTGTCCAATTCCAACACGATTTTTATATTGAAAATGTGTTGTGTTTGACATGTGATGGTGCTTGATACCGATAGGACGTTGTGTTGGTGTCTGATACTGACACACTTAGACATATGACTATATTCGATCATTCTATTGTTTTAAATTAAGTTTGATGTCAACGTGTTTGTGTAATATTCGGTGTCTATGTCAGTGTTTCATAGATTGCGATTGCCTTTGTGTCACGAGTGTGTGTTAGTCCTCTACATTGTAGAATATTTAAAACAAATGTGGTTGATGCGGCTACAACGCGATCGTGTTACACTCATAATAACACAAACTACTTTGATTTTGTGATGTAGTGATAACTATTTTTCTTTGCAGATGAATGAAGAGAAGTATTTATTTGATAACAAAACAATACTTAAGATGGAGCTTATGATACTAAGCACATTGAATTGGAGAATGCATTCAATCACACCTTTCTCCTTCATTGACTACTTTCTCAACAAGCTCAACGATGATCAAGTTCCAACCGAAGATTCATTTCCGCAATCTTTTCAACTCATCATGAGTACTATCAGAGGTACATTTCCGTGTTCACTTCCCAACTCGCTATATCAATATAATCATCATAAGAGTAAGAATTTCTAATCAAATCCAATGTAGGAACCGACTTCATTCAATTCAAGCCATCCGAAATTGCAGCAGCTGTTGCAGTAACAATATCTGCGGAGGGCGAAAACCGAGCCGTTGAAACTGATAAAGCAGTTTCTCTTCTGTCTCAATATGTAGAAAAGGTACTAATGAATCAATGATGAATTATAAATCTTAGTTTTATTTATTAGTATGATCATTTAAACATTACATGATCATAAATTTCAATAAATTCAGATTAATTAATGACATGATTTAACTGATATTGATATGTATCTACATTTTGCAGGAGAGAGTAATGAAGTGTATTGAAATGTTTCAACAGCTGGAATCATCATCAGATACTGCTTCTGCAGAGGATTTCAAAACTGATGAAAACATAAATGCTACTACTACTTCATCATCACTTGCAAATTCTTCAAATAATTCTATTAGTCCTGAAGCCAAACGCATCAAACCAAACAAAACCTATGAAGCATAGCATTATTTTTCAATGGATTATCCATGCCCCTCTCAAAAAACACCAATAAATAAAGCAACAAAATTGATACAGAAAAATAAAATAATAAAAATGAAAATAAAGTATAGAATATGGAGGATTTTATAGAACAAGGATTAAAGCATTATTTTTTGTTGTTGTTGTAACAAGAGTTTTTGTTCTATTGTTTTTTAAGTGAGGAGTAAAATAGAATCCATAGACAATAAAATTAATAAGAGGTAGGGGCAAAGGTACTATAGGACTAGATATTCATAAATTTTGGAACATTTGTTTTATGAATGTCACTGTCATTGTTCTATTTCAATTGGTTATTTTAAACATTTATCACAGTTTTTGAAAAAAAGTTTGCAAATAAATATTATTATTGAACTGTCACTATATGGAGCTTGTTTTTCTCTACAGTATAGTGTCAGCAATTCAATTAGATAGTTTGACTGAGTAACTGTTTAGAGTCTATACCTTTTAGATTGGAGGTTGGTAATGGTTTGATTCCACAACCACCAAAAAAAGTACTAAATTACTCCATGATAAAGCTGTCTTTTCTTGCAAAATCTTATCATAGGATATATCTTGATTTATAATTAGAAAATTATGTGGTTTTAGTGTTGGTTTTTAGTCCTAGGTATCATGTAAGTTTTATCTCTGAAGGGGCTATGTCTTCAACTCGTCTTAATATTTTGTCAACTTTGTCCGGATCCATTTCGTTTAATTATTTTCGGGTATCTAAGACCTAAGGTTAATTTTCTCTAACCAATGGATGATATAGTCATTCAGAAATTAGCATCTTAGAAAGTTTATCTTCTTCTTTTTTTTCTTTTTACCAGTAGAGTTGAGCTGCTTAAATCTACTATTCAAGGTATGCTCATCCACTCCATGTCTATTTATGTGTGGTTAGTTATTTTGTTCAATGTTTGGAGTGCGTCGCTCGTAATTTCATTTGAAGTGGCGACTCTTTTAAGAGTAAATCTGTTACCATAGTCTGGAAGTCTCTTTGCAAATCTATTGTGGAAGGTGGTTTAGGTCTTAGATTGTTGGTTGCTCTTAATGAAGCCTCAAATCTTAAGTTTGGTTGGGATCTTCTCAACTGAGAGGATCCTTGGGCAATCCTTCTTAGGCTTCAGATTTTGCGAAAGGATAAAATTATTAAGCATCACATTGTCTCATCCATTTGGGCTTCTGTTAAGAACGAAGTTCATCGGATTCATGAAAACACATCGTGAATCCTCGGTAATAGTAAATCGATTAACTTTCGGTATGATCAATGTTGTGGTGACCCTTTGGTCCTAGATATGGGGAATCACTCTCTAGATGATGAGTTGTAAGTCAGCTCCTTCATCACTAACAAAAATTGGAATTTATCGAACAACAAGTGTATTATTCTAGATTCTCTCCTAATTAGAATTCATAATTGTCATACTCCTTTCGATCTTCGTACGAATAAAAGTGAAATTCTGGAAAACAGATACTAGATGTTTAACCAGGTGTTACGATGTTGAGATCAAATTAGTAACAACAATAAGAACACTTATGCAGATAAAATAAATTGTTAATCTAGTTCAGTGCAACGTCGCCTACTCTAGGGGTATCCAAGACAAGAAGGAAATCACTATAATAGTATTAGTTTGAAGCGTAAACAACCCCTATTTACAACTTCTCTCCTAATCATTACCCATACAATTTCTACCTAGGACACTCCTAGATATGAGAATCCACTCTCACTTCCCACAATCACACCATGTGATTTTCAACAACAATGGTAGACAAAAGTAGAAGACACTTTTCAAAGACAAGATCAGTTTTGCTTAAAAGCTTTTGACTGATGAACAATAGAACACTTGATACACAATCCGCTCTTGCTTAAAAGCTCATGAGTGATTGACAATGAACAACCTAAACTCAGTCCAACTCTAATATACAAAGATAATAGAGTGGATCACAATGAACAAATTAAAAATCTTAAACCCTTATATCATGCACACAACTTCTCCAAATGTATCTAGAAAGTCCTTATAAAAAGACTCTTGCAGTATGGGCTTGGATTCTTCACGCAAATACAATATTTCAGTTGTAAATATTTTACAAAATCTTCTCTGTAAAAATAGGAACTAAAATACAAAGTTTCCTAAAACGTCTCTAAGATCCTTTTTATGAAACCAAAGTAAATCTGCAATGTTCCTAAAATATCCTTGCTTGGCTGTGACTGTATGAGTATTAAAATCATACAAAATCTTCATATTATAAAAGAAAATCTTCAAAGATTTAAAACCTGAATTGTACGAATATTCTGGTATAACATGTTACGACATTTGTCAGAACATCTGTCTTCAGGGATGTTTGACCAACATGTCAAGACATATGTCATAACATCTTGCTGTGAACCATATTTTAGCAAAATCGTTGTCAACCATAAAACCATGGATCTAAAAATATTTCTCTTTGGAATTTTTTTGCTAAAACAACCTTTGAAAGATACAACTGAAGATACAAACAAAACTAGCAGCAATACAACCACGAAACACAAGATACATGAACATCATGCATACTGGAAAATTCAACTAACAAAAACTATCAGAGTTACACGCAACAAACCCTTACAAAGATACCCAACCTCACACACAAAGAGAATTAAACTCTAACACTCCATAATACCACCAAAAACCAGATGTCATAAAATCCTCTCTAACATCACAAAGAAAACAACATCACTATAACATATCAACTGAGAAAATTAGCCTCTCAGCATATACAACATATCATACCATACTCCCCCTAGCACAATACTCCTCATGTATCGTGGAATCAAACCACTCCCTATTACATAGATATTAAATAATTCCCCTTAAGAGACGTCCACAAACATCATAAATAAAAGCAAGCACAAGATGCTACACAAACAAAAATTTTGCAGAGAAAAATGGATTATCCCAAAAAGACCAGGATGTCAAGACATGTGGTATGATATCCCTAACACCAGCACGGAGATATCATAAAACACACTCCCCCTCAAACACAGACCACAGAGAATTAAAATGCAACTTCAAGAGCCAACAATTACCAGATCATTACTCCCCCCTTTTAGCCATAAATTAGAAAAAAAAACAAGGGGCTTTTTTCACATTACCAGCAACAACAACTTAATTTCTATAACTCCTTAAAATGCAAAATTCCAATTCATATCAAATATCAGAGGCATGCACAGAAATGGATAACACCCAACTTCACAACATCAACATCTCATAGCATCAGGTATGACTTCTCAAGCTACATACCATACATCATAAACTAGCAAAGGAATGAAATCACGACACAAGCTACTCCACACATTCCAAACTACCCAACTCCACCCTAGCATCACTTTTGGAAGTACTTTAAGGAAAACAAAACTAATACTGATACTACACCCCCTTTTTTGGCCAAATATTGAGAAAATCAACCATGTATTCATTAAGAGCAGAAAAAAAATCAGTTTATCATACTGTAATCTCCATATTTACCTCTATCATAAACCTTCATGTACTCCTTAGCCATCTTACTGACACAATCCTTAGAAATGTTTACAATGAATTCCTTACCAACACCTTAGAACATTTCTCAAAGTCATCAATTTTATTCATTAAGCCAATTACCTCAATAAGATCTACCACCTTCATGTAGTCAAAATCATCTTTATCAATCTCTCATTATAATTCCAACTTTTTTTTGGTATATATATACTTCCATTTTTTACCATACTCCATCGAGATTTTGTTAACGGAAACATTAGGCACATTAATAGAGATCCTTTTCCCAACAACTTTCTTCACATGAATGATGTTTTGAACATTTTGTTCAACATCATACTCAAAGTCACTTGAACATGCTTCCTTATTTTTCTTAGTAGAAGCAATAACCTTGCGCCTTCCTTAAACAAATTCAACAACATCCTTAGAGGTCTTGCTTTCAGGAACTAGAATCATCTCTTCATATTCTTAAGCCTAATGACAATATTGGGAGTCCAATTCTCCCCTATAGACTCATTATCATAATATATGTTGTACCCCAATTTTCCCCCTAAGATTCATTTATACTTCATGCCATTGCATTACACAAAGATCAAATGATCTCTCTCTCCCTCTCTTATCTTTGGGTTTGCCTTTGGGAGATCACCAAACACCATTGAATGTATGTGATGATTGATGTGTGACTAACAATAATTTGTGTATACTTCACTCTCCAAATGTTGTAGGTGAATGGTGCTCAAATGTTTCTTGTTCAAAGAAGCAATAGGTTCATATGTTTATCTCCATGCCTTCTCTCCTCAATCCCCAAGATTTTTGAAAGTATCATCACTCATCGAATATTTCTCTTGTCATAAGCTATGGTCTCCCATCTTGAGTATATGCTTCATGTTTGAAATAGATCATCAAATTCAAAGGATTCACCATTATATGGTCATCTACTTTGAATTAGGGTTTTGGAATTCTGAGGACCATGTCTTGGTGTTTGTGTGAAGTTTGTGGATGATTTCAAAGTCATTTGATTCTTAATAGGACTTATAATATGAATATGCTTGGATCCAAGAAGTTTGACTGATGAGAAGATTGTTTTAGAAGTCTATGATTGCTAACTCTCTAGATCAATGCTTCATTTATCTTGTACGACTTCAAAGGATCATAACTTGATCATCCATTGTCTCCTTGAACTCATTATTCTTTCACAATGAACTTAAGGATGTCTAATACAAATTAGTTCAATTGGTAGGAAGAGAAAATTCCTGAAAATTTGCCTATGAAGTCAAAAGATTACAAGTCCTTGATGAATTTCTCAATTGTTGGTCAATCAACTTCAAAAGATCATATCTTGATCATCATTTATCACCTTGAGGTCATTATTTTTGCAAAACAATCTTGAGGATGTTAACTTTATCTCCATATAAATTTTAAATATTGAAAGTGTTTGGAAGTTGCTTGAAAAAATCAAAAGATTATAGGTCATTTCATGAAATTTCATCAACTTCATAAGGCCATAACTTTCTCAATTTTTAGTATTTTTGAGTGATTCTTTTTGCCAAATGTTCCTTAAGAGGTCTACTTCATATGATCTTTGAATCACGAGAAATTTTTTAATGGAAGATCATTTTTGAAAAGGAAAAATTATAGGTCATTTTTAGAAAGTTGCATGCTTGACCAAGGCCTGGCTCGAAAAATCAGTGTTTTTTCACAAATCCTAAAAGCCATATCTCTCAATTCAAGCAACCATTGGGTTTGATTCTTTTTGCATTGTGTTATACTCTTTGAATACTTAATTTGGATCAAGGAAAATCAGAAAATGCACGAGGGAATTTGATTTGGCCTCAGTGCAAAGTTTGAGCCTAAATCTGTTTTACACTCACCATCAGTTTGTGAATTTGCACGTGCAGATCATTTTTAACCCAAAATTAAGTTGTGTTTTCTTGACTAATCATGTTTAGAAGTTTCCCCGAGTTAATTAGCACTTTGAAACACAAGTTTTGGCTGATTTTTGATGCACATGAGGTCACACTTCCTTCGTGCACACACCTTGCACGATTTCGCTCCAAATCTCACAATTCTTTCTTTCTCATCACCACTCACTTCCCTATAAATATAGGATCATTCCTCACTCATTACCTCAAGATTTGATAGCCAGAAAACCCCTTCCAAACTCTCTCTTGAACCATATTTTCTGCAACTTCATTTTCACTCTTAGAGCCATTCCAGTTTGAAATTAACCATCCATTCTTCTTCCTTGAACCTCACTGAAGCTAACAGAACAAGAATCATGCCTTGAAGCTCCCTGAATTGTGCTATCCAAGTCCAGTTTCAGAGCTCTGAAAGTGAACTTTGTTTAGGTAGGAATTTCTATCAAACCTTGTAAAATAAAGCATCATTGCACTCTCCTCATCTTCCTGATCCTTGTGATCTTCACCATTTGTGTTTTCATCAAGTATTGACTGAGAATTTCTGAAAACAAGTGCTCGTTATTATTTCTGATTTTACAAATTGTTCATGGTACAAGTGAAATAAATTCTTCACGAGGGTACCATTAGAAACTTCTTACAGAGACGAAGCGAATGACACCGGTCTAAAGAATTTATTTCACAGTTTGAGGATCACGTATGGAGGATGGCCGGAGGTTGAAGACGACCTATATGTCTGTCTTAAACTAATGAGGGATTGACATGTAATATTTTTGCATTAGACCATGTGATAACATTTTACCATGCGCGCGTCTCCGAAGCCCTTGGGTCTGATTACTTTTGTGAGTCTGACTCGATCCAACGCGTGACATTATTTCTGATTTTATTTTTTTAAAACTTAATTTAAATTTTAATCCGGTGTGAAAACCAAGGAGGTCATATCTAGCACAACATGTGTGATCCTTTGGATCTGCTTACTCACGTTTTTGACTATGATCAGATGGTCCACATTTTTTTGGCTTTTATTTTATTTTCTGATTTATAGTTTTAAATGCTTTAAACTTCAAAAAATCATATAAAATTCAATTTTGGTCCAAAAATTATGAAAAAATTCACAAAAATATTTTGAAATATTATATTTCTGATTTTTATTTTTTCATAATTTTATTTTCAGATTTGGTATTTTTTTAATGATTTTTCCCTTTTTTTGAGGTTTTTAATTGTTTTAAAATACTTTCTGACATTTTAAAATTTTGGAAAAATTATGGAAGGATCCAATGGTCATTTGACAAATATTGGTGACCTCATTTTATTTTTGTTTCTGATTTTACTATTATTTTTCATTTTTGGTTCATTTCACCTTTTATTTTATTGTTTAAAAATATTTTCTGACTTTAAAAAAAATTCTAAACTTTTTTGTCAACACTTGTTGACCTCTGTTTGACTTTGGGTAGTTTTCTTTGAATTTTATTTTGATAAAAAAATATTATTTATGTATTTCGTCAATAAAGTCCGATTAAATAACCTAATTTCAAAATTACTTTTAATCGTTTTATTTGATTTTTGTTTTCATTTAATTTTGCTGACTTTTGAATTTATTTTAGAGTCACAAATTTCTTCAACATCAATGGGATTTGGGTGTTGATAAGTCTTTTGACCAAATCCACCAAGAAAGTTATTGATTTTGACGAAGTTATACCAAACAAATTCATCTGATGCAAAATAAACTTGAAAATTACTTTTTCTTCTCCATCTTATTTTTCTTTTATCCTGACTCAAAAAAAGTGACCAATTGGTGGCATGAACTTTAATGTTCTAACATAAGCCCGAAGAGATGACTTGAACTTTGATCTTGGTTCAACACCTGTGGCGCTTATCGTGTGGTCGGGTTGATTTCTAATCAAGCTTCTGGGAAGTTTCTACTAACCTTGTCCATTTGAAATTCTCAATAATATTTGATCAAGTGATGTGATAATTCCAAAATCGGTGATATACTTGACAAAAAAAACAATTGAAACTTGTTGTGTTGATGTGTAAGTTTCAAGATGGTTACCTTGCTGACGACTAATAATTAACAATTCGATGATATACTTGACAAGTTTCAAGATGGTCATCTTGCTAACCTTTATTAATTGAGTTTATTTTCCGCTCTTTATTTTTCGCTTTTATTTTTCGCTCTTTACTTTATGCACTTTATTTTTATCATTTAAATTCCATGCCATTTTTTTCTTTGCTCATTTGAGCATTTTATTTTCTATGTCATTTTTCATTTGCTCACTTGAGCATTTTATTTTCTTGTTATTTTGAATTTGATCACTTGAACTTTATTTTTCTCTTCCAGAATACCTAATAATTCAACTTAAACGTAAAAAACTTTTAATTGGACTTGGTTGCTATCCTTGTGCTTAGAGCTTGATCTTTGGACTTTGGATTAGGACCTCTACCTCAGCTTGGAGATTTTTGTGCCCTTGGTATTTTTTGTCTTGTTTGGTTATTATTTTTGTATGCAGGTTATTCCGTTATACTCAATTAAGAGTGAATTTCCTCCAAATGCAGCCGTTACTCTGCCTGTTTTTTCTCAAGACAAGAATTCACCTAAAATCATTGATTTATCTGAAGCTTGGTTTTTTTGTTTGATTATTTGTTGTTTATGTGGTAATCCAAAGGATGGGATATGGTATTGGCTTTTGATGTCAAGTAACCCGATTAGATCTTTCTTTACCCTTACCTGTTACGTTATGCACTTAGGTTAGTCTCTTCATCTCCTCCCCATTCTTTAATTTTCCAAATCTTCCCTCTTTTTTTAAAGGATTCTTGTTTTCAAAACTCGAACCGCTTTCATAAAAAAAAACTTGGACTTAGGTCCATGAATTTTCAAACTTCTTTTCTTAATAAAATTTCAATTCATTTAATAATACTTTAACTTTCCTTTTCATAAGACTAGAAAACACCTAACCTCATTCAAAACTTTTTGAGCTCTTTGTAGCTTTTCTAAACTAATATATTCTTAAAATCAACCAACACACAAATTTGGTCTTTTTTTATCCGAACTATTTTATTTTGACTTCAACATTGCACATTATTGGTATGTAGGCCTGGAGTTCATTTGAAGTTCTATCAAACCAAAAATTATAAAAAATACTTCTTTTCTCCCCCGCCATCCATTTTGTACATATACTCATTTTTTTTAGCACACATATACAAATTTTCAAAAAAGGTTCCTGCGGAGTACCGTAGATGCTTTGGGTGCCTAACACCTTCCCTTTGCATAACTAACCCCCGGTCCCAAATCTATGATTTTTTGTTAGGATTTTATTCGCTCTTTTTCCCTGGTCCTTTGGATAAAATAAAAGCGCGGTGGCGACTCTTTTGTTACTTTTTGAGTTAAGTCAATTCAATGGCTTATACTCGCAATTTTTGCCGCTACACCTCTGCGTGGTGTCTACCATCTTCGACCCAGATCTTTGTATCCCCATAACACGAATTTCCAATTGTCTTTGGCGAGAAGATGCTCATTCCCCATAAGGTTAGAAAGGAATTTTGGTTCCCAATAAATCCAATGTTATTTGGTATCTTCATCATCATAGTCCAATTTCCATTGGACATCTCACTTCAAATTATGTTTCAACCCGATTTTCATTAACATCCAATTTCCTATGGACACACCTCTTTGGGGTTTACAATTTCATCCTGATTTGTCATTAATATCCAATTTTCATTGGACATCTCTTTTTTTAGCCTCCAGCTTCGTCCTGATTGTCTTCAACATCCAATTTCCATTGGACCCCCCTCTTTTAAGAGTTTTTCAGTTTCGTCCTGATCTTCAATAAACGTCCAATTTCCAATGGATATGCTTTCAATCTAGTTTCGTCTAGTCCTTTCAACCTAGATTCGTCTAGTCCTTTCAATCTAGTTTCGTCTAGTCCTTTCAACCTAGTTTCGTCTAGCCAAGTTTTGGCTCGTGATTTATCCCTACGGCGCCCTTAGGTATGATACAACTTCGTTTACTGTGTACCTTTGTTTGAGACTAGCAAGTGTCTTTGGAAGTATGCTCCAATCACTTCACTTTGGCCGAGCTTCGCCTTGTTGCTTGTGCATGAAATCCAATCGCCCTGGTAACTCGTCTTTCAGTTTCGTCTAACTAGTTTCGTGAGTTGAGTTTCAACCTCACCCCTTTGTAGAGGTCTCTTACTCCGAATTCCTAGAGTATTCCCCGTTGAGATCTAGCAAGTGCTCCGAGAATCATGCACTCTCGTCACTTTGCTTTGGCCGAGTCTCGCCTCGTTGCTTGTGCATAAAATCCAGTCTTGCCCTGGTAACTCTTCTAGTTCAGTTTCGTCTAATTAGTTTTACGAGTTGAGTTTCGACCTCACCCCTTTGTAGCAGTATCTTACTCCGATTTCATGTTGCTTGTGCGCGAAATCCAGGTCTCGTCCTAGTACTCGTGAAATAATTTTTTCACTAGCTTTCATGAGTCAGGATTCGCCCCTGACCATTTTACTACCCCTTACTCCCGCTATATATCAGTTTATTCCCATTGTATATTTTGGGTTGGGGAATGTCTCTCCAAATCTGTCAATTCCTTCATACTGCTTTCTCTAGAGGAGGGACTAGCAAGTGCTCCTAAAATCGCGCACTCTAGCCACTTTTCTCTGTGTACTTTTCTCAAGGCTAGTATCCACTAGTTCCCTTGGCATGTTTCATAGCCCAAATTTCACTTTGGCACGTTTCGTGACCCAAATTTTGCTTTGGCACCTTTCGTGACCCAAATTCCGCTTTGGCACATTTCATAGCTCAAATTTTGCTTTGGCACCTTTCGTGACCCAAATTCCGTTTTGGCACCTTTCATAGCCTAAATTTCTCTTTGGCACATCTTTAAGCCCAATTTCGTATTGGCACCCCTGTCCAATTTCATCTTGGCTTGAGGTTTGAGTTATTCCTTTTTTTTACGACCAAAAAGCAAAAAAAAAAAGAAGGAAGAAATGGAAAAATGAAAAATATATCTATTAGCTTTTGTTTTATTCAAGGCGTAAATTTTAGGGTTCTTTTAATATTCAATCCTCTTCCACCTAAAATTTACCCTCTTCATTCATTCATATAACATCATGCATTCTCATACATCTAGGTGATGAGATCAGGGTGCGTTGCTTGTGTGTGCAAAATATGTGTGAAATCTTGAATTTGGAGTGGGGTTGTGATCATCAGAGAGAGTGGGGGATGTGAGAAGTAGATATTTGAGGCTTCATATTCTCCCTAACATAACTTGTTTTCATCATAGTTCAAAGATTAGGGTTTTGAGTTTGATCAAGAATTTCTTGGAGTTATCGATCAAATTTAATTCTATGTGTCTCCATATGATACCAGGCATCTATGATTGAAGTGTTCGGGTTCAATTTTGGTTAGAAGCAAGTCAATTGATCATTGAAGCAACTCGATTTTCAAAAATCTTTTAATTCTCGAAAACTAGTGAAATCGCCACCTAATTTTATTTGTTCCAAAAAGGAACGGGAAAATATAGATAAAACCCCAAACAAACGGATAAGACGGTCTACGACCAAAAATTGGAATCGGGAGTCGGTTATGTAAGGGGAAGGTGTTAGCACCCCTTACATCCATCGTACTTGATGGGACCCATTTAGTTCTACGTGTGTGTGTATATTCGCTAATCTCTAAGTTATAAAAGAAAATAAATTTGATTATTATTATTTTGAGTTTGGCACGGTTTTTGAACCGTGTGCCTACATATTCCCTTGTGCAATGGGAAAGTCAAAACTCTGTAGTTCCTCTTAAAAAGGTTTTAATTGGTTGCATTGATTTTATACGAAAAAATGCGTTTAGGCGTTCAAATGCTTTGAACTAGGACTTGTTTTGTTTGTTTGCAAAGCTTAAGTCCTCGTTAGTATTTGAAACGACTATTGCACCTCTTTATCTCGAAAAGAGTTTTTATGATCGCGTATGAGCGATAAAAGGAGTTTGAGTGGTGAGTTGTTTTATGTGGGAGACAAGTATTGGACCATAAGCGTTCAACGGCTAACGCCCCAATTTCTTGGACGAGTGGACGAAACATCCGAATCATCTTTTCTACCCAAAGCTTTTGTTAAGAAAAGGTGAAGTGAAGCATGGTTCACGTTGATTAATTCAATTAAGACACCAAACATACGGTCGAGGGTCGATACTGGACTGACTACCATATGTTTGGGAGGAGGGAGAAGTAGAGTATTTACGAAATTGTTTTGAAAAGAAACTCGACGTTGGATCGAGGTTTAGAACTTTAAATTATGAAAGCATTCTGATGCGCGTGCTGAGATGGAATTGAAGCGGGTTATGGTTAATCAAGTATGTGGACTTAATTAACCTCGTGAAGATAGGTGCTCCTATCCCCAACCATGAAACCCTGGTGCATGGTAATTGGTATATAGACCAATATTGTTTCGGGTTATGATCGATTAAAGCAACAAGGGCTTTAACCGATCTCGTGAGGATGGCCATGCCCATCCCCAACTATGAGACCCTTTAGGAAATTGACATATGAGTCAAACAACGCGGAATCGGATTGATTTTAATTTTAAAATCGTGTGCAGAGTGTTCAATGGTGAATAAATGCGGACCAAACAGATAATCATCACACAATACAATCGGAAATTTAAGTAGTTATTAGAAACGATCTTTCCTATTTGATAAGAAATCGACTAATAGTTTAATCGATAAATTATCAAATAAGAGCTATCAGAAACTAATTACTACTTAGTACATCGCACAAAATAAAATATTATTTACATAAAGATAAAATAATTGAAAAAGAGTAAGGATTAGAGATAGCCTGAATGACGCGGGTTTGAGCAGTACAGAAAGAAAACCAGAGACGATACTCTTGGGCCCAAATAAAGTGCCCAAAGAGCCTTCAAGAAACTTCGTAGGACGCAAAGCATCGTTGATCACGAAAACAGAACTTGAGGCACATAGGAGTAGTAACGACATAGGTATATCGTTAAGACGACATATTACGAATAAATAATAAAAAGAAAATACTAAAATTCTAACTAAAAAAATGGTGACAAGTGTCGAAACCTAATCTAATTATTATTTTTATTGAAAATAGAATCTAATTGTTGTTTTATTAATTAACTAAGAAAATAATCCTAAATTAATAATTAACTAAAATCCAAATTCTAATACTAAACTAAACAAAACAAAAAAAGAAAATAGAATGACCCAAAATGTTTCACCCTTCCTCACGATAACTCAAACGGCAGAAACCCATCTTCTCTCTCAACAACCATCGGTTGCTTGCATGTTTGGTCTGTGGGTTTTGGTGGTTTTCCGGTTCTTGTTTCTGGGTTTCTCTCTCGAACTCTTCACGAAACCCTCGCCGGTCACTCTCTCTCGCCGCGACTTCATCGCTCTCTCACCGCGATCTCATCGCGATTCCTCACCGGGAGTCGCTCTTCCTCTCTCACCGTCGCGATCTCTCGCTCTCATCTCACCCGAAATCAATCTCTCTTCTCTCTCTAACCGTTGTATGTTCCAATTTCTGATGTTGCTTTTGATTTTCGTTCTCCGTGTTTGATACAGGTTGTTTACCGATTTGGAGTTTGATGGGGTTTGGAAACCCTTGGTCGGTGATCCGAGGATGACGATGGTGAGCGTTCGAGTCTCTGTGTTTCGGGTGAGCTTGTTCCAAACTTTTCTCTTCCTCGTCTTCTTTCTCTATACTTCAGAACATATTTCTGAAATCTTTAACTTTCTGAGGGTGTTTGGTTGGTGAAGATGATGATGTTGTTAATGCTTTTTGATTCTGGGTTTGGGAACTATTTTTTCGTATGCTTGCTCCTCTGGGATTTTGAGATTTTGAACTGGTTTTTCTTGTCTATCCTATCCTTGCTTGGAACTAGTTCTCAGGGTTTGGACTTGTGTATTTTTAATGGTTTGAACTGATGCCCTTTTTTTCTGATGAATGCTTATCCTGTGTTTAAGGCTGATGGAAACAGATACTATCTTGTCCTTTTTCTTCTTCTGGTCCCAATGAATTGATAGAACAGATACTACTTCCTCTCTTAGCTTTCAGAAATTGTTATGGCAGATTGTTTATTGCTTTTGGATTTCCAAAGTCATACTTGTTTTCTGTTTTCTTTTTACCTCCAAAACTGATGCATCTGCTTTTACCCTTTTTCACCTTGAGTGAAAAACCTCTTTGGAAAACCAGATTTTCCTCTTTCATGTTACTGCTATTAGGCATTGCTTGTGTATGTTGCCTTACCTCTCTTTTGTCCCTGCTGTTGGCTTAATCCTGCTGATAACCAAGCCCTTTTCTCTGCTGCTGCTGTGTGTTAGTGCCTTGGATTGTTCTGCCTGTTAGGAACTAAAAAACTGTTGCCTTATTATACTTGCTGCCTGAGAATCATTGAACTGTTGCCTTACATTACACTTGTTGCCTGAGAATCATTGAACTGTGAACTGATATGTATGCTGCCCGGGATTTTAAACTATGATGAATATTCTGAGTGAAATTTGTTTGTGAACTGAGTCGAATCACGATTTGCAAACAAATTGTTTTTCGCCGATGATTAATCTTTAAACAAGATTCTGAGGCTTCGCGATTAACCTGATTCCCGCCAACGCCTAATGATGATCTTTTGACAAAAGGATAATTCTCTGATAGTTTCTTGCATTCGAAATTCATTTATGTTTATGTTTGCTAACCTGATTTCCCTTTCTTGTTTCATGTAACGAGATGATGAGGATGGATCCAAGATGGAAGGTTCACATCGAAGAAGCAAAGGAAGTAGAATTTGGAAGCATTCGCGAGCAGTATCGAAGAACTCATTTAGCAATCCTAAGATTAGATTAGGAATCAATTGAGTTTACATTGTAAAAAACTTCGAATCTAGTCTCTTTGTAACTCGTAGGAATCTTGTAACATAATCACTCCGTATTTGCAAGAATTTTTTTGAACGAACTTGTAATGTGTTTGGAAATATTTGAATGGAACTCGCATTTGGACGGTATTTGAAATCCACTTTGCCAATGTTAATACAATCCGATTTTAATCTTGAACATTTGAGTTGCTGTAAAAAATTCGATAATTCTATTTTGCATTGTTCCTTAAGCAGAATTCAAAATTTCCTTTGAACTCAAACTTGTGACCAACTGGTTAAATTAAAGCGTAACAATCCTTTTTTCTCATCGGCTTGAAATCTTTGAATTTCCGCTTGGGCTTGAGAAACTTTACAACTCTTTGCAATTTAAAATTCGGATGGACTTGTATCAATTACGATCTTTAATCATAACAACTCATATTCTTCTCGTACCTGAAATTAACATGGGACTTAGGCGTATAAAGCTGCAGTGTACAAAATCGGTCTAGAACTCAAGTATTTGCATATATCATGAATTTGAAGGAAGCCCAAAATGAAGTATTCGTAACGGAATAAAGGATGAACACCATAAATTATGAATTCTGAAATTCAATACAATGAATCCTGGTATTCTCATTCTTGAGTTACCACTTTGAATCCCGACCACAAAATTCGCTCTAAATCTCTTGACCCAATTGAAACACCGTTCGAAATCATCTTGGTTGAAAAATAAAGTATGATGAGATATTTCAAGCTTTGCTCGTATAACCATATAAGTTTTCAGACGAATCAAAACTTAATGTATCAAATAATTCGCCACAAACTCAAATCCTAAACACTCTCAAATTCAAACTTCAATTTCCAAATTTGACTCAAAACATCAGGTGAATCAAACAAGAAAGTCACGATCGTGATTCCAACCATTGTACTACAACTCGTTTCAGATATGTGGAACTTCAATTATATACCAAGCCAAAAGGTGAGCTAATTTAGAACCAAAACATCAAGAAATCCACGCTTTTGAACTCATACCCTTGCAAGAAAAATCCAAGAAGACCCATGATACGGAGGGTAAATTTTGGGGTGCGACAATCATAAATGGCAAAATGGTCATTTCAGTCAAAATTAGAAGTTGACCAAGTGAAATTTTGGTCAACCATCAATTCAAATATCTCATTTCCATATTTCATGACCTAATTCATTATTGAATCAAGAAAAGTGGAAAAATTGGAAGTAACTTGTTCTTGAAGTTATATGAAGTTTGAAATTTTTTCCAAGTCCTTACCCTGTAGAACTTTTCCACCTCATAATTTGCTCAATTTTCATCCAATAGGGGAATGCTATATATTTTTGGAAAGCTCATGAAAAATTCTACAATTTCACCAATTTGTAAAAAATCTAAAAAATGCACCATTTGGAAGATAGTTGCTTTAGAAGAGTTTGTGCATAAAATTCAAACATGGAATGCAAGCTAACCTTCTTGCTGGCCTCCCACGTACATACTTTTCAGAAGAAGGTGGCAGGAAGAAAGTTGAGATTGATTACTTGTAATTTAAGTGCCAATTCAAAAATGTGCTTCGTGCATTTTAAAGTTGATATGAAGGGATTTTTAACAAACTTCGAATCACCTCAAATGATTAAATATAGAGCAAGTTATGGCCTTAAGAAATTCGTGCCAAGACTGTATGTCATGCATGCTCATGTCTACGTGCAAGCTTGCTCGTGCCATAAGTGTTTTTCTTCAACTTTAGGCTATCATATCTCCATCATCTATGCTTAAATTGGGAAATTCAAAACACTATGGTAATCTACATGGAGAGAATTCTTGATTGGCCTCATAAGCAGCAAAAATGCACGAGTAACTTGTGAGGTATCAAGGTCTTAAGTCATGTATAGGGACTGATCATGTTTCTAGCCAGAATTGTCAAATTCACCATGTTATAGGCTTTGTTGCGTGGTTCAGTTCCTGTGAGGCCTGGCCTGCATTGTTGCCAAATTAAGAGAAACAAAAGCATGTCATGCATGCATGTATGTTGCCATCACTCCATAAGTAGAAGCATTGGATTCCATTCAAATTCTTCCTTCTACCAAATCGTACAAGCCAGCTCAATATACAATACAACTACAACTCCATTCTACTTGATAAATGAACCCCAAAACGCATAGCTTGAGAGAGATTTAGAGAGAAAAACGCAAGCTGCCATATGAATTGAAGCTTTGGCAGTTGAGACGAAAAAGCCCTCTAACAGTTTAAAAGTTGGGATTGAACCCTTTCCCCTCACTCTTCTCACTCTATATAAGCTACCCAAGCTTCACAATGCCACACACACGCGCGTCATCACTCAGAAAAATCAAGATATGCTTTCTCTGCTTCTTTCTCGACCTCCATTGAAACTCTGCAATTTTATTCATTTAAGCTTCGTTGTGCTTCGTTTTCTCTATCTTCAAGAGCTAAGGATCAAGTGCAAAGGTTTTCTATACTTGTTCAGAGGTCCGTGGTGAATTTATTTTTCACCAATTCGAGGTAGGTTTCTTGAACTCTAATTTTCATCATTCAACATAATCATTCCCTTCAAATCTCTTTAGATATAGCATAGCAGGCCGAATCTTAGATCTGATGTATAATTGCTTGGAATCCACCATTGTTATCGAGCTTTGAATCTTGTTTGAAATGCTTGCTGAGTCAGTGCGTTTGCATGTGTTTTCTGAAATTATCATGAGTAGTTTGCATAATCTTAGGGCATGAACACATTCTTGGTAGTTCAAAGTTTAATTTGAGCTTTGAAGCACACAATTTCATCAAGAAAATAGGGAGAAGGATGAGCTTGAAATCAAGTAGTTAGTGTCATACCCTAATTTTTGACCTAAGATACCATCTCATATCATCTACATATGCATCATTGCATCACTGACAAATTTCAAAACACAGTAGCTTGTGTGTTTGATTCTTATGCCAAATTAGGGTTTTTGAATCAAATATTTCATCAGTACAAGATGTGATCAATTAGGGTTTGAGTCTCCACTCACCTCTAGTGATATATCATCATCAATCATAAACATTTGATCTTCATATTCCAATCATTTCCTCTAGGTCAACCTTGGATCGACCAAATTAGGATTTAGATCGAGGATGGTGTATCATTGACTTTTAGCTCAATGCATGACCTAATTGCTTGGAGAATGATTTCAAAATCACCAATACAATATCTTGACCTAATTTCTTGGTTCAGAACATCTCCAATGCCATGGTTGATTAATAGTGAAATTCTAAATCATGTGACAAAAAGTCAACTGTCCGGATTAGTCAAACTTTGACTTTTTTGGTCAACTTTTGAAATTCAAATTTTCAATCATCAAAGCATTTCATATTATCCAACATGGTCATCAAAAATAAAAAAATGTGGGAAAACGTCAAAACTTGATTTTTCTAAACACATAGAAAAATTTTCAAGTGTTTTTTACAACTTTTTTCACCATTTTCATGGCCATTTGTCACCTAGATCCATTTTGATTCAAGAAAAATTTTCAACATGAAAGTTTTAGATCTTGTTACAAGATTTCAAAAATGTCCAAGAACTTGAAAAAATATTTTTTGGAGATAGGGTTTTTAAATTAGACATTGTAGGTCCAAAAACTTGCATTATAAGTCATTTTGCAAAGTTTTTTCAAGCAATCTTGCCAAAATCCTATCTCTTTCCTTTCTAGAAGCCTAGGTGTCCAAAATATATTTTTGAGTTCATGATTGAATAAGGATAAGAACACTTGAGATTTTTAACCATGGTTTGCATTTTTAACCATGTGTATTAAATATAAGATTCCTTTCTTATCTCTTAAGCACCAAGTTGCAAAAATCTCAATCCTTGCTTGCCTTGCTCTCCAAAAATCTTGGCCTATAAATAGAGGTCCTTGCATCATTTAAAAAACACACCAAAACAAATCCAATCTTGTTTTCGCACTTCTTTCTTAAGTTACAAGTTTCAAAGTTTCAAAAATGTGAGAATTGCAACTTTCAATCCTTGCAAGTTCTAAAAAATCCATAGCTTCAAACACTTTCTAAGCATCATTTAGAAGTTGTTCATCACTTCCATCCATCATAAAATCAGCCAAAACTCAGAATTTCTTCCTAACTTCCATTAGAGTGCACTTTGAGCCTTAACCATCAAACTTCAAATCCACTCGTGCATTTTCCAAATTTTCACTTTAAACATCACCCATATATCCCATAGAGATGATCGAGACCCTTAGAACACTTATGTAATTTCAGAATCATCATCTTCAAACTCAACTTAATCAAGCTGCAGTTAGAGTTGGGCAGCAAGTTCTAGGCTATCTCAAGACAAGCTAAACGCTTCAACATGTTCCTTGAGGTCCAATGAAGTTGTCCAGATCATCAAACAACTTTTGAAAACACTCTAGCTTGGAATGAAAAATGTTCGGTTATAATTTGTTCTAACCTTGATTTTGATCAAGAAAATAAGATCTTGCAGGTTTTTAAGAAGCATAAGAAGGTGAGTGAATGGACTTTGGCTGACATTCCCGATATTAGCCCATCCATGATTTTGCATAGGTTCTCAATTGAAGTGAAAGATGAAACAAAATTAGTGAGGCAGCCCCTCAATCTTTTGATCTTTGATGTTGTGAAAAAGAAGATCACGTGCCCATTCGACACTTTTACTTATCGAAGATTCTTCTTTGATCCCGGAATAAAATGCGAAGGCATTGATAAAAATTTCAAAGTCAATGGTCACTTCCTCAAGTTATTCCATGAGAGTCCCATGTTGGAAGATGAAATTGTAGAAGAGCTCTCATTGCAAAAGTCTACTTATGTGATCACCTATATGCCCTGACTACTCGGGTGTGTTCTTCCTCTCTCTCTCTCTCTCTCTCTCTCTCTCTCTTATTTTATGTTTGTTTCTTTGAGGGCAATGCATGTTTAAGTGTGGGGGAGAGAATCATATTTTTTCTTTGTTTTTGTTTTGTTTTATTTGTTTTTTATTTTGGTTTGTTTCTTTTGGTTAAGTAAAAATAATAATTTAGAAACATTTTTCATTTTTCTTGAAAATTTTAGGCTATAGATTAATATGATGTTAGGTGTGAGACTTGGGAAAAATTCACAAGATCGGTATCATCTTAACACCGTAAGTCTCTTGCATATGAAAGTTAATTTGAATACTTATTATGACATAACCTTGAATTCTCATTCTTCTCTTGAGTAGTTTATCTTTGTAGTCGACACCATCTTACACATGCTCTACGTAAGGAAGCCGATGAAAATAAGTGATTGATCCAAGTTTTATTTGAAAAAAAAAATGCACCTTCTAAGTTTGGCGACTTTCACCTAGTCACTTAACCCAACGGTTGTAAAACCTTAAAAAATGATTTCAAGACCCATTGTTAGTTGGTTGAGAGGTTTCTGGTACTGAACTTGGTATGGCGGATTACGGTATGATCTCCCGCAACTACAATTAGGTAAGCAAAGGGTTATATCACTTAGGTACCTGAACCCCATGCAAAAAGGATCAGAGTTACTAACCGGTCGCCTTACTTTGAGTGTGTGGAGATAACAGGCTTAATGTGATTGCGCTAGAATGAAAGAGAATAAGATGAGTAAGTTAGGCTTTGGTATAATAACATGATTCAAATTTATTTGTATATGTAGGAGGCTTATAACTGCACAATTATGGATTAGTGTTCCTACAATATCCTTAGTGTTCAAGATTAGTACCTATCAATTCAATCTTAACCGAAGAAGAGTTTGTAACCTAGAATGAGTAACTGATGATGCTGTTGTGTTTCTTTTGATTTTATTTTGCTCAGAGTGCAAAAGATCAAGTGTGGGGGAATTTGATCAGTGCATTTTGATGCACATTCTTCCATGTTTGTACTGAAGCATTTCTATGTTTTGCTTTGTTTATTTCTATGTTTTATAATGTTTTTCTAATTTAGTTTATTTTTGGTTTAATTTGATTTTCATATTTAATTTTCAGCTTTAGCAGCTTTCACGGAAAAATTCATAACTGGAGCTACGAGTATCTGATTGACGCGTTCTAATATGCGTTGAAAAGCTAAAAGAAAGAGATACGACTTTCATTAAGAAGTCAGAAGATGATTTAGACTATAGCGGACCTTAAAATTCCGTTGAAGTTGCAGTATTAGATTTATAATTTGTTTTGGGTCATTTGTTTTTGGGCCTGGATTATGTTTTTGACCCAGTTGGGTTATAATTTGAACTCCTTGTTTTCTATTAGACCTAGGAAGTCGTGGTATTGTTGATAACCTTCTTTTCACGAAAAACTTAGTTTTATACGGATGTCAATGGAGAACTAATACTTCTTGTTAATTTGCTTAATTTAGGTTCCGACACCTTGAGGTTAATATAATTTCAATTTAGCTTTTATTCTTTTTAATTTTATTCTATGATTCTTGTTTGCTTAATCCAAACTTCATAGAGTATATTGATTTAATTTTATTGGTTGTATGATCCTAACCATAGTCACGTTATCATTTGCTTAATTTGTTATCGTGTCCGTTTAATTCATGTTTGCTTAATTCATGAAACTTAATCTCGTTTGCTTAATTCGAACAATAGGAACATACAACTTATATTATCAATTGCCATTGTCAGTGGGTATTATAATTGAATAGGAATAGATAATCCGCTTAGGAGGTTGGAATTACGATGACCGATGATAGGTAGGAACTGAATCAGCAGATTGACTTTTTAGCTTATTTTGATAATCACTTATTCTATGTTATATTTGAACCCTAAAATCCCCCAATTTGATTTCTGTTGATTAATAATATACAAGAATCCTTGCGATACGACTCGAGCCATTGTCGTTATATTAATGTTTTAAAAATACTCGTTTTTATTTCGCGCGCGATAGCGTATCAGGTAACCTCATTATCAACGCTATGCATGTATATTTATGATAATGCAATTATAATCTAGAAAATTCAAAATGAAGAGGGTAAATTTGGGGTACAACAGCTTCCCCTATTCAATCATCCTCTAACTTGGGAACGAGGTTGGCGTCTGCCTTCCAAGCGACAAGGTAAGAGGTGATTGAATACCAAACTGGACTAAAAAATTTACGCTCTGAATCCCAAAAAGTTGTGTCAACAGATAAATGTGAACTTCGGGTGTTAAACCAAAAGACGCGAGAGAATTTTTTTAATTTCCAACGCGTTCTACTGGAGAAGGGAATATGTTGTGCTAAGGAACGACTGGATTACAACAAAAGAAAGCACAAAACAAAGTTGAATTATGTGAAGATAGGCACGGGTGTAAACCCGATCCAAAAGAATTGGCCTCTACCCAATTCGATTGTGTTATTCCATGGAACAAATGAACATGTCACACGGAGTAAAGACTAGATCCGCTGACTAGACTAACCACATTACGCCAGGGAACGACTGAGCGAGTTAGCGAAGTAAAGACTAGAAAACACCGATTAGACTTACAAACTCAAAATGCTGTACTCTGAGGAGAGAAATAATGGAGAAACTTGTTCTCGAAGGCACGGGGGAAAGGACATGTCCTAAGGGTATTGTACTAGGGAAAGGACTGGTAGTGCAACAAAAATGAAGAACAAAAATGCTGACCAGACTTCACACATAATGCAGGGATAGCCTACACTATGGGCTTAGGAAAGAGTGTAATACTTGGACCTATTCAAGAATTGGTAGCGACTCAACTCTTGTGCAGAAAGGAATTTTCTCATAATAAAGTTATATCCTGAGGGGAAAACATGTTTTGGGCTTGCTTTTAAAGAGAGGTACAGGGATAGCCTTACCGAAAGGTGTTGTACCAGGGATAGACTGGTAGTGCAACAATTAAGGAAGAAAAAATGGACATATTGCACTAGAGAATAACTGGAAAAGCAACGTATTCCAAGGATAAATATATCAAGGAATTCATCCTTGCTGGGATTTTCAGAGAATTGCAAGAACGTCACTGGGGACAAAGATTATGTTCCTGGCTTATAATTCCACGCATTGTATGAATTTGCTATGGAGTAATGCAATACGATGATGCATGTTTGCGAAAAGATAAAAGATTAGTAACTGGTGATCATAAGTTACAGAACGATCGACCTCAGATTAGGAAACTCCTATGGGGAAGAATATCGCTACTAATTCGACGATCACTAGGGAACTTTAGTAACGGATTTCCTGGGGATATGATTTCCTAAGAAAATCGACCATTATCAAATGACCACGCTGGGGAAATAACTTCATGGGGAGCCATCTGCTGAACAACGATCCACTGGGGAATGATTAGAAACACTTGGGGAAGAGCTTCCACTGTTACACAACATGGTTTCAACTAGGGATGAAAACAACTGCTCAAACCTCAATCTGCTGAAAAGCGTACGATACAGACTTTGTCATATGACAACTCCACCGGAGATCCCCACTTACATGCTTCAACTGGGGAATCAGATGAAATACACCCTCACTAGGAATATCAAGAGCGACCCGCTCCAACTTCAGCTGAGGAATAAACAGAATAAATCGGTACTCATACATTGGGGATATCATGAGGTACAAACTCACTGGGGATAAACATCCTTGATCAATGGTTCGAATGCTGTCTCCACAGGTGGATAGGGGTTTCAACCTTCTATCAGAGCATTTTGAAACTCCAATGAGCATTCACTGGGAGTTCCAACTAAAATAGGCACTAACAACTTGCAATGGGGATTTGTGCAATGCTCTGCAATAATCCTTTGCCAATGATAACATTTTCTTGAGAAATTCATCAAGGATACGATGCCGATGATAACCATTATGTCTAATCTTCTGCGAAAAGCATCTTAACTTGGGGAACACTCATTCATGTTCATTGGGGAAAATGCTGTTGACTTTTGCATCGATACATTAAATACCTGCAAACAAATAAATATTCATGCAACACATTGTTAGTGGAATTCCCCAGGTGTGATATGACAACTTTGCCTGCCACCTGGGTCACACAAGTTTCAAAGGAAATTCAGAAGTTTCTCATCATGGTAAAACCAACATTATTTCTATATGCAAAATTTTATCACAAAATTATGATCGCCTTTTGCAATCAAACCAGTATATGCAAGAAATTAATTGACAGGCAAAACTCATTTTATTGATTGGAAATGGGCTTGTAAATAGGCGAGTACAATAGGAAACAATTCCTGGAATGAGGCAATTGCAAAAGTAAAATAAGAGGAAAAATAAAATGCATAGCAATGCGACAATGGATCCTCATCACGTTTCAACTCTGCTATCATTTTTATAACTCCGACTATCTCATCACTTAGCTTTTCCCGAAAAAGATGACTGGACTGATCATCGCCCTTTGGAGTAGCCATATGATGTAAACATGAGGTGCGACTGTTGATCCGACGCGGGATGCATCCGCTTGCTCTTATTTCCTTCTCTCGACTTGAACAAGTCTATGCATATTATTTTTTGACTACATCCACGTTTATGGGTAGTGGAAAATCTTCTCTGTCCATTGTTGTAGGCATCATGGCACCACCAGAGAAAACTTTCTTTACAATAAATGGTCCTTCGTAATTCAGCGTCCACTTGCCTTGAGTATCACCCTGAGGAAGAATTATCCTCTTCAGTACGAGGTCACCAAGCTTGTAGTATTGAGGTCGCACCCTCTTGTCATACGCTTTTCTCATTCTCTGTTGATAAATCTGCCCATGACAAACAACTGCTAATCTTTTCTCATCAATGAGGCACAACTGGTCTAGTCGATTCTGCACCCATTTGTCTTCATCGAGCTCCGCGTCTTTCATGATTCTTAATGAAGAGATATCAACTTCAACGGGCAGTACTGCGTCCATGCCATAAACTAGAGAAAACAGGGTTGCCCCGGTCGAAGTGTGCACGGTAGTCTGATAACCATGCAAAGCAAAAGGAAACGTCTCATGCCAATATCAATAGGTCACTACCATTTTCTGCATGATTTTCTTTATGTTCTTATTTGACGCTTCGACAACACCATCCATCTTCGGGCGATACAAAGACAAATTTTGATGTTTAATCTTGAGGGACTCACAAAGCTTCTTCATCATCTTGTTATTAAGATTCGACCCATTATCAGTGATGATTTGATTAGGAATCCCATAACGGCAGATGATATTGTGCTTGATAAATCGAGCAACCACCTGTTTGGTGACATTTGCATAAGACGCAACTTCGACCCACTTGGTGAAGTAGTCTATAGCAACCCGAATAAATTGGTGTATGTTGGACACGGTTGGCTCAATGTTTCCAATCATGTCAATTCTCCATATAGCAAACGACCAAGGAGAAGTCAAAATATTCAAAGGTGATGGTGGCACATGCACCTTGTCAACATACACTTGGAACTTGTAACAGATTTGGGCATGATTAAAGCAATCAATGTCTATAGTAGACCATTAATACCCAGCTCGCAAGATCTTTTAGCCATGGTGTGCCCACTGGAATGAGTTCCAAATGAGCCCTCGTGCATCTCTTCGATGATCTTTGCGGCTTCGTCTTTGTCAACACATCTGAGCAACAGCTCGTCATGATGTCTACGGTATAACACACTGTTATTGAGGAAGAATTTTGCCAAAAACCTTCTCAAGAACTTCTTATCCATCACAGAAGCTTCCTCAGGACACTCTTGAGTTTCAAGGTATCGCTTAATGTCATGGAACCACAAGTTACCGTCATTTTCCACTTCAAACTCAAAGCAAAAAGCTGACTCATCCAATATTTGAATGGTGATCGAGGGTGCTTCATTAGCCCACTTGACTTTGAACATTGATGCCAGGATAGCTAAAGCATCGGCCAAATTGTTCTCTTCCCGTGAGTTATGATCAAAAGTAATCTCCTCAAAGTAAGGAATCAGTTTCATCACATGATCTCGATAAGGAACCAAATTTGAATGACGAGTCTCCTAATCGCCATAGATCTGGCTTATCACAAGTGTAGAGTCTCCATACACTTTCAAATGCTTAGTTCTCAAGTCAATCGCCGTCTCAATACCAAATATGCAATCCTCGTATTCATCCATGTTATTGGTGCAATCAAAGCAGATTCTGGCTGTAAACGGGATGTGATGACCATCTGGGGTAGTGATTACAACATCGATAGCATTGCCCAAGGCACTAGAGGCACCGTCGAATACCAATGACCATTTTGGTCCCGGTTCAGGCTCTTCAACTGGGTCAGAAATGTTACAATCCATGATATACATGATGTCTTTGTCCAGAAATTCAAATCTCATAGGATGATAATCATCCACAGGCTGGTGGGCAATATAATCCGCTAATACACTACTCTTGATAGCTTTCTGAGTAGTGTACTGGATGTCATACTCTGTTAAAATGATTTTCCATCTAGCAATCTGGCCTGTCAAAGTTGGCTTTTCAAAGATGTATTTAATTGGATCCATTTTGGATATCAACAAGGTAGTATGAGTCAACATATATTGCCTTAGTCGGCGAGCAGCCCAAGCCAAAGCACAACAAGTTTTCTCGAGCAGTGAGTACTTTTTCTCATAGTCGGTAAACTTTTTGCTAAGGTAGTATATTGCATGCTCTTTTCGACCAGACTCCTCATGTTGTCCCAATACACACCCCATTGCGCCTTCGAGCACTGTCAAATACATAATCAATGGTCTACCCTCCACGGGAGGCATGAGGATCAGAGGTTCATGCAGATACTCTTTTATCTTATCGAATGCGACTTGACAATCGTCATTCCACCTGACCACTTGATCTTTTTGCAATAGTTTGAATATCGGTTCACACGTGGCACTCATGTGAGAGATGAATCTAGGGATGTAGTTTAACCTCCCTAGAAAGCCACGGACCTTTTTTTCAGTTCTTGTTCCAAGCTTTCCAAAATGTCCAAGAACATGAAAAAGTATTTTGTGGAGCTATGGTTTTGAAATTTGACATTATAGGTTTAAGAACATGAATTATAGGTCATTTTCCAAGTTTTCAAGTTATTTTTGCCAAAATCCTCTTCTAGAAGGCTTGTCATCACCAAAGGATTAGTTTTAAATCAAAAATATCTTGTGATCATGATTGAAGAAGAGATAAAAACACTTGAGTTTTTAACCATGGTTTGCAAAGTTAACCATGTGCATTAAATGCAAAGATTCTACTCTTACCTCTTAAGCTAACTTGCAAAAATCCTTTAATCCTATCTTTCCTTGCTTGCCAAACATCTTGGCCTATAAATAGAGGTCTTTGCTCATTTCAAATCCACACCAAAACAACCATAAGCTTGTTTTCTCTTTATTTTCTTAAGTTAGAAGTTTCAAAGTTCCAAAATGTGAGAATTGCAAATCTCCAAACCTTGCAAGTTCTGACCAATTTCAAGCTTCAAATACTCTCCAAATACCATTAGGAAGTTGTTAGAATCATAAATCCATCACCAAAATAAGCCAAACTCAGAATCATACTTCAAACTCCATAAACTTGCAAATTGAGCCTTAACTTGATATCTCTCATTCCACTCGTGCATTCTTCAATCTTTCACTTCAAACATCATCCATATATTCCATAGAGGTGATCCAAACCCTTAAATCACATATGTAACATCTCCAACATCAAAATCAAATCACACTTCAAGCTATGGCAGTTGGACTTGGGTAGATTGTTCCAGGCTATCTCAAAGCAAGCTGAGCACTTCTACACCTTCTATAAGGTCCACTAAAGCTACACAAACCATCAAAACACTTTTGGCACAGCTCCCTCGAGGAATTCGATTTCTGCTCATAGAGGTAAGTTGCTCAACTTCGAATTCTTCAATTTCTGTGTTCCAGTTTAAAAATCGTTATGCTATTGTGTTTCCGCATGTGTGAGGATCATAAATCCTCAATCAATTGCTTGATTTGGTGCACATACACGATTTCATGATCAAAAAACATAATTAGGATTCTTCGTGTTTATGCGAAAATTAATCCCCTTACACTTAAAATAAATGAAATTAATTGCCATCATCGTGTTCTTGGTGAAAATTTGAGCAATTTTAATGTTTACATCATTAAATTTCATTGAGAAATGGAAGAGATACACATCAATGATCTTGAGGAAGAAGATGAAACTCTTGGCGCGTTTTCTGATTTTTTCCAAAATTCAAATTCTCAGTTTATTTTATATTTAATCGTTGTTGTATTATTCACGGATGAAACAGCCACCCTAGTGGCAACACGCGCGCTCGTAGTCTCTTGCCATGTCATAGGTCCAAGGTTCGAATCTCCCTGAGACCTTTTATGTTTCACTTTTCTTCCATTTTCAACTATTTTCAAAACTGATTTCATAAACTGATTTTCAAATATATTTAATTCAAGGTGCATAAATGATAAACAACACTCATGGCTCATTCCATTTTCAACTATTTTCAAAACTGATTTCACAAACTAATTTTCAAATATATTTAATTCAAGGTGCATAAATGACAAACCACACACATGGCTCAGTGGTAAATATTTTCACATGCAAGCCTAAGATCCTGAGTTCAAACCCCTTTAGGACCAAAAACATTCTTTCTATCACTTGTGATGATTTTTTGCACACTTGTCATTTAATATACCTATTTTAAGATTATTTCAAAAAATATTTTCTTTTGATATATTTTTATTAAATAAATATTATAGAGTTATGGTTAAAAAATATATATAAAAAATATATATGAATTATGAGAGAGAAAAAACTTACTTTTATAATTGTCACGTAAATTTTAATTTAATTTATTAAGTTGCAATAGTTGTTAGGATATATATAGAAATTATGTTGAAAAATATATGAGTATATGATATAGTTTATAATATGTAATATCATTATAAATAGTAAATAAAGATAGTATAATGATGGTTAAAAAAAAATACTAATTAAATAATATCAACCGGTCAAAAATGTATATTTTAGATTTTTTTAAAATTAATTTATGATAATATTTTCAATAAATTTATAAAAAAAAAGTCATACTTAATTAATTGAATCAACTTTTATAAGACCAAAACTATCTTATCAAATTTGTGTATTTACTCACCTATGATTATTGTCCCGTATTTTTATTTTATGAAAATAAAAATCAAATCCTTAACTTTTTTTTAGAAGCAATCTAAAATATATATAATTGAAATAATTTTTATTTGTTGAAAAAATCTAATTATTTATATTCATTAAAACATAATAATAATAATAATAATAATAATAATAATAATAATAATAATAATAATAATTAAAATGAGAAAAAATTCTTCACATGTAAAAAATATATAATATGTCTGATTATAATTATTTGATTTCATATCAGGTACGACATTATTTTGTCCAAATCTTTTCACTCTCATCCCTATTATGCTTGTATGGGTAACATATAGTTGGCGAAAATTTAAATTATAGTTGTATTTATATGCAAATTTAATAAATCTATTTTTATATAAATAAAAACTGCATTTAAAAAAAATAACTAAATTAAAAGATTAAGAAAATAATGTACACTAGCATAGGATATGTTAAGGAAAACAAGCAGAACAAACAACAACATGGCCTAAAATAGCCAACACAAGCCCCTGCAACACAAAGTCTCAAAAATACACACCAAATACACAAAAACCAGAATACAACAACTTGGACAAAAGAAAATACAAAGAGCATAAGAATAAAACTACAACTCCAGAAGAAAAAAAACACAACATCGTCAACTATGAGCTAAAACATAACGATTAAGGAACAAATACAAATTATTGAAAAACCACAAAGCGCAAAGCCAACAACACACCCACCAAATTGAGATTAGCTCTCAAAGGAACCTGATGCCGAAATGAACCACACCTAGACCGGCACCAACCAAAACAACACCAGCTACGCTACCGCACCAAAATAACTACACAGAAAGATCAAGAGATAGCGAAAAGGAAACAAATCCCATCTAGAAAACCAGAAACTAACAGCCAAATAGAAGAACAAAGACACTACACCACAGGCCTGCAAAATCAATAGATGACTCGTCTAAGATCAACCTGTCATGCCCCGTTTTTTTTATCTAAGATCCCACCTTCATTTGCATTCTTCTTATGATATCAAGATCACGAAATACGGTCGGTTTTTTTTAATCCTCTCACCTTCAAGCATTGCTTGTGCGGAGATTGTCAAGTGTTATGAATATCTTATCTTAACCAAATACAAAGGTGTACGTTTGTGTTTCTTTGGTTTTGTGTCCAGAGACAGGTTTGGATCGAGAATGACAAGTGTTTTGCCTCAGCTAGGGTTTTGGATCCCTCAAGTGCCTCAAGTGTCGAGTATGGCGAATCATTGATTCTCAAAGGCTACTTCAAAATTTAGCCTTTAATCTCAAGAACACATGTCAAGATTTCATCATCATTGGTCCACGTGTGCATCACCATGCCTTGAAATACAAGAAAAAATCAAGTTTGCAAGTTGATTCAAAGCATTTTGACCAAAAATTCAAATTTTTGCAAGATCAAATTCAGACGATCATAATTTCTTCACTATTCATTATTTTCGAGTGGTTCCTTGTGTGTGTGACTCTCCTCGACGTCATCTCCAACTTCTCTTTACAAGTCAAGAGCCGATTATGTGTAGGGGATTCTCAAAATTTTGAATACTTTAGAGGTTATTTTGAGAATTTGACCTAATTTCAAAATGCTCTTGTCCAACTTTCAAGGATCGTAACCTCCTCAATTTTCAACATCTTGAGACGATTATCTTTACACATTACCACAAGAATGTTATCTACGAATTTTCTTTAAGAATCAAAGTCAAGTTGTCCTTAATAGGCCATTGGAATTTGTTGAAAATATTATGAGTCATTTCATGATTTAGAATGATTTTTAACCTCTAACTTTCAATCCATATTATGGTGATTTATTCAAAACATTTATTGTTAGGATAATTCATGAAACAAGAGGTTGAGTTTGAATATTCATTGATCATTTGTTGCTCGTAGTTTAAGTCACTTGTGTTTGGACGTTAGTGATTATTGAATCGAAGTTGGATTTCGACCAAGGTTCTTAAAGCATTATCGTCTTTTAAGCACTATTGGCTTGTATTGCAAGTTACCATGAAATGATTTAGAGATTCACTCGAGAAATGTCATTAGATTCAAATTGACTCAAGGTTTCAAATACGTTCATCATTTCTCAATATTCATTCAAAGAGATTCTTTTGATTCAAATTTGTCAAAATGATCTCATATTTCAAGGTCGAAAGATTTATTCACCAGAAATTACAAGACTTATTCAAGGTGTAATTCAAGTTTCAATCAAAATGATAAGTTCATCGTAATCATTCAATAACATCCAAAATTCAAGAGTTTTGTTCAAAGAAACATTTTTTTTTTTTAAGTTTTCGTACCACATTGAACTTTCATTCGAAGTTTCCAAGACATCCAAATTTTCATACACAATTCAAGAGACATTCAAGCTTCACCATTACAAAAAAAAAAAAAGTTTCATGTCATATTCATTACTCAAATTTCACAAGATATTCAAATATTACAAAAAAAAAAAAAGCTTTATGATAAATTCATCTTTCATGTTACATACAATTTATATCTCCCTAAGTTTCAAGTTACAATTCCAAGAGAAATTCTTCAAGTTTCTATGCCTAAGACTTTATCTTCAACATCTCCAAGCTTTCATTATCAAGACTCCATATTCCAATCTTCAAGTTTTCCTCATCAACTTATGAAAAAAGGAAACTAGAGTGTGGTTAGCAGAATTTTCAGCAATACAAAAGGGTTCCAAAAGCCCATAAAATCTGTCAAAAGCCGATAAAA
The DNA here is from genome assembly GCA_021764765.1 of Vicia sativa. Classification (NCBI taxonomy): domain Eukaryota; kingdom Viridiplantae; phylum Streptophyta; class Magnoliopsida; order Fabales; family Fabaceae; genus Vicia; species Vicia sativa. Next base: position 185,372,913 of record CM038795.1, read on the forward strand.
GATGCACAAATAATTTGTCTAGAACAAGACTTTCATACCTGTCCATAAACAACTGTATTTTTGCCCCTCAAAACAATCCAAGAGATTCATCTACACATGTTGTTACCCTGTCTCAATACTCTGATACCTTTTTACCTTGCTTGCACATCACAGTTATTTACTTGATTGAATCTTCTCTTTGCATCATGAACGTTCGATTTATTTCAATCTTTTATATGTTCTGAAATTTGCTGTAAGAGATAAATGTCATAAAATGTTAAATAAAAAAAGCACAGTTAAAAATCATATACCTTTATCTTCATGAAAAATCGTTTTTTTCTGGAATTTCGACCTTACCTTTCAGTGATGAGTTGTGTCGTTTTGAGATTTTGAGATTTTGGTCCGTCCTTAGCCATTCTTGAGTACCTATGTTGGTTAGGTTGAGGAGAACCGTTTTAGAACCGATAGGGGGTAAGGAGATCTGAGCAGAAATTTTGTTTGTTGTGGACTTGTGGTTGTAAGTTCTGAAAACGGACACAGGGATAGTGAGATAGAGAAAGTCTTTGTTGTTGAGAGGAAGTGATTTATGAGAGTTTCACTTTGTTATTATAACTGTGAAAAATCAAGGAACCAGTAGAGAAAAAAACAGAAGCTTCCATGGATCGATTAAAAAGATTGAGTGAATATGGTTGGGAGACTGAAAGAATGGAGCGTGAGAAGTAGAGCTGCTAAACCGGGCTACGTGAACCGTTTCGGGCCAGCCCGTGACGGATTCGGATATTTGGCGGACAGGGCTTAAATATCCAGAAATTTAAACAGGTTATGATTTGGTTGTCCAAGCCCAGTCATTTACGAGCTTCGGTTATTCGGGTCGGCGCGGATAATATTTAATATTAATTTTTTAATTAACTTAATAGATTATAAACTAAAAAACTAAAATGTATATGATTATTGATCACTAAATAATATAGATCAATTACATTCATAACATATAAAATAAAATATCATAAAACTAAATTGTTTTAATTAAATAATCTATATTCAAGTTGAGATATTAGTAGTATAATGTACTATAAAATAAACATTAATTGTATAATGTATTATAGTTTTTATTAAAATGGATATTAGTAGTAAAATGTATTATAAAATGGACATTTATTATATAATGTATTATAGTTTTTATAAAAAAAATAGAAAAAAAGTTAAATAAGCGGACTACCCGCAACTCGATTGGGTTGATCCGATTTTAACGGACCAGGCTTAAAAGTACAGTAGATTAATGGGTTCTAATTTTTTTGTTCAAACCCAAATTTTTTTGACGGTTTTCTGGCCGGCTCGGTTAATCCGATCTCTTTTTGCCAACTCTAGTGAGAAGTAGAGAGAGGAGGAGCTTATCGTGAGAATAGAAATAGAGTAGTGAGAAAAATTTGTCTTTTAATTATTGATTGTTAAATTTAATTGAGAATAATGAAGATTTAATTGAGCTGTTATCGACTATTTCAAAAAAATCTCACGGTACCTCTTTAGTGAATTAGCCTAAACCGGGTCGGGCCATGGTCCTTTAGCCCAATTTTGATTTTTAACTTTCCCTTTTTATTTATTTAAGATATACATATGACAGAAAGATAAACATGGTGTATTGGTAAGACATTCTATTGTAATCTAAAGTACTTGAGTTCAATCTTTCATTGTTGATCGCGACTTTATGTGTCTTAAAGAATCTAGATCGCAAGTATACAGTCTTATCGCGTGTAGCTTTAAAGATTATCGAATCCCAAGGGACTAAATGTCGACCTATCGTTATCTAAGGTTACTACGTAAATCTGAGGCTTATAATGTAAATAATTGGGTTTAGGGAAACTAACTGATTATAATCTAGTTTAGATTCAGATGGGGAATATCGGTATGTAATGGTCAGACTTCGTGGATTTAGCAACTCATCGACTTAAACTCGAATTATCAAAATAATTTCAGTAGGAAATATTTGTTTGAAAACCTTCTTCTCACACTATCGTGTTTATTGATTCAGATCCTACAATCAAACCTAAGTGAGTGCTCTCATTGTTTTAATCAGAGTTTAAAAATAGTTTTTGAAAACAAATAAAACCTAATCAACTTAAAAGTGCCCTCGTTGTATTTTAAGTTGATGCACAATTACTACTGTCCAGTTATTATCTCAAATTCTCGTTTTATTGATCCTAACTTCTAATCTGTATTTTACTCTCGTAACAAAACATTTGGTATTTAGAACTAGTAATTGAAATCAGAAAATTATTCTTTTAAAACGGAATGAATCGAATGGCGTTGCTAAACCCCGTCGACTGTATGACCTTACATACCGATAACTAAATTTAGCCTAGCATGTTATATAATTCAATTATAGCGCAACAGAAATAAACAATATCAGACAATTCAAATAAACCACGCATTTCAGACAATTTTGGCGTAAATAAATAAAACAATTAAACTAAACTTGAAAATAAAAATGTTGAATATTTGACTAACTTCAGGTGTCTCCCACAGGTTGGTGAGATATGCCCTTTGCTGCTCCGAAAAGTAAATGCGATGAAGGAAATAAAAAGGCACGATTCTAACGTAAGGTTAGAATCAACAAAGGTTCGCAGCAATCCATGATGTGAAAATTTCTACGAGAAAATAGATGCAGATACTAAAACTATAAAGTAAACTGGAATCGACAAAATTAAAGGCAAAGGAAATAATCTCTGGAAAAATCGGCAGAGTAACAGTAAGTGAAGCAGAAAAGAAAGTGTGTTGAAAATGGAGAATGGAAGCCCTATTTATAGAAGTGAGATTTGTTGAGAAAATAGGTTCGTTGAGATCTTTTCGCCTTCGTTTTCTCCTCCGTAAAGATCGCTACGGACCGTTGAAGACAGCGTGACGGTCGTCACACGTGGCTTGGTGAGGTTCGCTTCATAAGCCATTGCGACCGTTAGGGTTAGGGCTAGGTGTGTAACGGTCGTTACACCCTTGCTGGCACTTGGGCTTGGCTCTTCCACGCATTTGGTTGGGCTTGCTTCTTTAAATTATTTTAATTTCCAAATTTTTTACTTGTAATGCACCATATTCTTGCCATACACCCCACAATTGTATAATTGCTCTTCTTTTCTGGATTTTGAATACGATTTCCCCGACTTTTCTCGACTTTCTTCGCACATGCCTTGTAAACATTAAATTCTTGAAAACATAGAAAATACTGGCATAATATGAATAAAGGGTAATTTAATTAATTAAAATGCAGATAAAGTTCATGTAAATTGATCCAAATATTCGATACATTTTCGGGTTATCAAACTCCCCTACACTTGAACCTTTATTTGTCCTCAAGAAAATAATAGAGTAAAAATTGTTTTAACGCAGAGTCTCTGACACAATTGAACGACAAGACTCGAATCGTACATGGTTGAAGGGCGTTACATTAGAAAAAATGGAACTAAGCTCCGACACTAATGATACATAAATGACACGAAACCATAGATCATGGTCAAAATCCTCCACCCTATGCAAATCAGTCTGAATCATGATATCATAGCTCAACCTAATTCTTTTCGTTTGAAATCAACCGCTTTTGTTCTAGTGCAATCACATTAAGCCTTTTATCTCTCGCACGCACATAGTAGAGTAGTCGGTTAGTGATTCTGGTCATTCATGCACGGGGTTCTAGTACACAGGTTGGTAACCCTTTTTCTTTCCTAGATTACAAGTCTCAGGGGATCGAACCGTAGTCCTCCCTACCAAGTTCAGCACCAGATACCACTGAACAAGCTTATAACTGGTTGTTACATTAGTTTCCTGTAGGTTTTACAACTGTTGGATTAAATGACCTGGTGAGGGTCACCTAACTTAATTAGTGCACTCCCTATTATATCTTGATGCTTAATTTTTTTATATTAGGATCAGTCACTTATATACATCGGCTCCCTACGTAGTTTGTGGATAAGATGGTACCGACTACTAGTATAAACTACACGGAGTTGATCTAAAACTTAAAACTTAAGGTTTAGGTATCATAACTACTCAAACTGATCTCACATAATTTGGAAGATTTAGGTGTCAAGGCGGTATTATTTTTGTCGAATCTTGTTCAAAGATTATAACGAAGCTTAATTAAGCAACCTATATACTTTTTGAATGTACCGAGCTAATGCATCGAATAAAGAATTAAAATTTTTTTTATGGTTCAAGAAAAGTATGGAAATACGGATAACTTACGGAAATGACTACTCTATTGAAATCAATCTGACAAAAAAAATTTATTGCACTTAAACTCAAATAACGAAAATAACAAAAATAAGGGAAATAATGGAAATTCAAATCTGACTTACTAGGAAATAGAAAACAAATATTTCCTCCCTTGCACTTAAACTGAGCATTGTCCTCAATGCAGAAAATAAAATGAGAAAAGAAAACTAACAAGAAACTTAAGAAAATAAAATACAAGGAAACAAGAAAACAAATCACTCCTCATTGTTGTCTCTGACATTTCTGCTGCTCGATGCTTCACCTTGTGCTCTTCCTCCACCGCGTGTCCTCACTCCACCTCTTATGGGTCTAGCAGGTTCCTCACCAATGTTGTAAACATAAGCATTCAGGCCTTGAACACAGAATGATAAGTAGCATATTTCATCAGTCAGATCAAAAATGTCATGATGGTTCCAGTAGGCGGTGTCGCATTGATCGTGATGTAGTTCTTGCATCATCTGCATCAGTTCTTGTTAAAGCTGATCTTGAAGTAAAAGAGATGCATATATAGAATCGAGTGCGGCTAGCTAAGGATCATTTCCTGCTTGTTCTTATGCCGGGACATCTAGTTGGGGTGGTTGTTAATTCACTTTTAGTATTGCATTACCCACTCCTGCTTGATTATTCTGCACATTCGCTCCAGCGGCTAGTGCTTAAAGATCATAAATCCAATTTGCAGTGACATCAATTTTTATTATATCCAGATTTGGCAGAATAATGCCTGGAACGACCCTGTGCTGCACCATCGGGTTGTACCTTCCACCCCATGTTGCTTTGACAAAATGACCAGATTTGCAGTAATTAATATCTAGAAACTCAGCTTCGCAATAAGGTAGTTGATCCAACCTGTCTTGCAAATTCAGATATTGGGCAATAGCGGTGACTATGCCCCTATACAGAAAGGTGATGTGCTGGCGTTTCTCAATAAAAGCGACTGGATGTGGTTAAGAAGGAACGAAGTAGCATTTATATTAAGATCGGGAGTGAAGGTGCAGTGCAAAAAATACATTTCCTTAGCGTTCACTTTGTTGTTGTTTGCTCGCTCGAACGCTATATTGGCTAGGACACAATGGAAATAGAGGATGCACAAGTTATGGATGTGAGTGGACAAAAGTTCTGCCCAATCAATGACATGACTACCAGTTAAACGTTCCCAAATTTCAAACGACCTTGTCGTCCAATCTTCTTCAGGCAAAATTCTATATTTCGCACCCTCTTCATGGTGAAAGTGAAGTACCTGACTCAGAGTCTCTTGGTTCATGGTGTACTCTTTGTTGAATAGTCTGAATGTTGTTGTGCCGATTAGATACTAATCGGCTTCTAGAGTAGGTGGTGTTTGATAGGAAAAAGAAATCAAGAACTCCAACGTGAGGGATTCATAAGTTAAGAGGTTCATACTTGTAATATGGTGTAGATCAGATTCATGGAGCATAAATTGCACACTTTCAAGCAATCCCAAATCACGTAAACAATCTATATCGACATACTTTGTTGGGACAATACCTCTCTGATGAAACTGCTGGTAAAGTTGCTCTTGTAGGTGTCCGACAACTCCATTTATGAATACTATATCAGTGAGGTTTGGATCCTCTCTTTCTTCCTGAGCTCTTGTTTAGCACCCAAAGCATCTATTCTTCAACTGGTAGCTACATACCTGCTGAAGTAATGTTCTAACATCCGATAGAACATCAGTTCCATCTGCTTAGAACACACCATCCTTGATAATCTTCAAGGTCTTCAAAACAGTATGCAGATATGCATGAAGATCAGTGATCAATTGATTCTCATTAACTTCATTAAGAAATGTCTTTATGAGTGGACTTGAGGAAGATCTCAAGTATCTTTGACACTTTTAAAATTGTTAAAAAAACATCTGCCATATTTTTTGTTGAAACAAATAACCCTAGAATTCTTCTTGTACTTTAAGGGTTACATAAAAAGTCATGCAGCAGAATACAACAATACTTCAACAGAGTTTATATACAATGCTTACTCTTCGATCAGAGCATACACATGGAAACTTAGGATTGAAAATAAATCAACCCTACGCACCGTAGCTTCTCACCAAGCTATAGACTAGACATAACCAATACCATAACCAGAAGGATCCTCAAACATAAATAAACTTAAGAGTTACCTTATCAATATCTCCACTCTTGCATGAAGGTTTTGAGAATTTTGCTCTTTTGCTAAGTATAAGCTGAACATTGATCCTTATATTAATCCAAGGTCTTCACTCCCTCATAAATCCTTTGACTTTAAACTTCTTATGTTCAGATTTCATCATCTTATTTCATTAAGAAGGTACAATAATTCTGGTAAGGTTTATCTTCAATACACACTAGTCTTCCACAGATAGGTCCATCCTCCACTTCAAGGGACCATACAATATGAACCAGCCTTGTTCAAATAATTCTCCAGTACAAACCTTCTACCTTGTACAAAACTAGAAAGTATCCTCCCTAGGATCTCATCTAGAAACAGACAGGATGCCTGCTCTGATACCAATTAAAAATCTGGTGCAACAACAGACTCAGATGTCCTATTAGGATGTCAAGACATCTGATCTGACATTAAAATAAACAAACAAGGTAGAGTAATAAAATAGTGCAGGAAACATAAAGAACATGTAACACCCCGATTCTATCTCACGTATTTCATTTAATAAAATATCAGAGTTTTCAAAAATCATCGTTTATTAAAAATCCACATAATCGGAATGCCACAAATCAACATAAACACAACGTATACATGTCATTATCTCTTCAATAAATACATAGCACTACTCAATGGTTAACAATGTAATCAGTTCATTAAACATGCAGTGGAAATCAAATGGTTCTACAACGCAAAACACAACATCTCCTGACTATTCAACAATATCAGGTTCAACATAAAACAACGAAATAATAGAAACAACGCACGTTTTCCCCCGAGTGCTACGTATCAGAGCAAACGATACTAAATCGAAACCACATCAGCAAAGACTACTCCTCTTGATCACCTGCACGTTACCAATATAAAGGTAACGATGAAAACAAGCAAAGGGTGAGATATCAAACTATATAATTAAGGTTATGATAAACGATATACAGTTCGAAATCATATAACATCACTATTTGTAATCACACGAGTAATCAACGGTAATGCACAACTATTCATCACAACATATAAATATTCATAATAACTTGTAAATCATTCACAACAACGTAATCCAATTATCACAACAACGTTATCATAAAGTATTATGACATGCGACTCGACTAATCCACATGCATGCGGTACCAACGGAGTAAAACTCCTAACGTAATTTTATTGCCAGTAATTTCGACGCATCAAGGCGTAAGCCTTCAACGTAAGCAACATCGCCCCCAACGGCTCAACGTATTTTGCCAACATAGGCCAACATATTATGCAATGTATGTATGCGATGAAATTAACAACATACAACAACAACTGCAATGACAATGTAATCCAACAACGTTGGCCATCAAGCCTCAACAACGAACAACGTACAACAACGATGAAATCACATATGGAAACTACCTCATCCTATCCAAATTATCACCTATAGTGTTTAACAACATTCTTATAGGCTAAATCATGATCCTAGCTTTCCAACGATCCAAACGACATCAAAATCGGAGTTACGGTCGCAAAATTACGACCACAACAAGTTTCAGAAATTATTTTTCACTTGCTGCCACCTTTGGATCGATGCAAAAGGCTATAGATTGATACATATACAGCTTGTATCGATACAAGTTGCGTATGAGTCGACTCATACGTGCTGCATTTTTCTGTTTTTCTGAATTGATACAGTATTAGTCGATAAAAGTCTCTTTTGTATCGATGCAAAGCTGACTTGTATCGATACATACCACGTATGGGTCGATACAAGACTCCCAAACTCGCCACATGAGTCGATACAAGGCTCTATGCATCGATACAAGCCTTTTTTGTGCCCCTGGTTTTTAAATGCATAATTGCTTGTATCGATCCATAACATTATGTATCGACTTATGCTGCGTATTTTTCACCAAAAACCTGATTTTTCACTGTTTTGCAATTCCAATCGACTCAATTCTTCACCAACAATCACAATACAACATATGCAATAAAATTTGTGCATTCTTTTCATAGAATTAACAACAACCTCATACATAACAACAAAATTGCATTTTATTTTCGATCAACAACAACCATACATACAGAATAACAACAATCCTATAACTGAACTTGGGATTTTCTACGGTTAATCACATCGACTGACACAACCTAGCGATTCATACATCCCAAACTATCTATAGCCCATCATAACCCCAATTATAGAGCAAGAACCCCACCCTTACCTTGGATTGAAGGTTGCCCTAGAATTCCTCGGTCGATTCACCTTTCTCCGTCAAAATCTTCTTTCTCACGTTTCTCTATCTCTTCTATTCTTAATTCCACGTTCGCTTCTACTAACAAACAAAAAATCCCAATTCTTCTTATTATTAATTTAAATAATAATAATCCTTATAATTATTATTTGGGCTTAATTCCACACCCCCAACATTACTATCACCAACGCCGCCCTTTAGGCCCACTTCACTGACTTAATAATAATAATATGATTATCAGTGTTATTCCTCGACGCAACCAACATAATCATTCAAAAATAATTATTAAAAATATTTAATTAACTAATCATAACTAAATATTTCGGGCGTTACATAACACATCAGAATTGTTAACCCAATTCGGTTCAAACCAACCTACATTTGGGGGCTACCAAGCCAAGAAGAAGACTCCAATATCAGTAGTATTATTTTATATAAACAACCTCTAGTTTATAGATAAACAACCTCCGGTTTACCTAATCACTACCCAATGAAATCTTTATCTTAGAAGGCCATCTAAGAAAAGAGAACCTCTGCTCACTTCCTAGTGATACCTAATTGTTTCAAACCCCTGCAACAATAACAACCTATTTGAAGACAATATTTTACGTAACTTCCAACAAAAATACACACAAATGAGTTATATACTTTATGATTTAACTTCATATTGTAACTTTCGACAAGAATTTTGCAATGCATATTGAGTTATATACTTAATAACAACTTCATACTTTAACTTTGTGCATATAATGTAAAAACTATATATTCTATAGCCTTTAGGGCTCTTCTAATTATGAAATGCATATTGAGTTATATACTTCATACTTTTTATTTCATATATTGTAACTTGGTATATTATAACTTCATATTTTGAGTTATATAAAACATAATAAGATTATATGTATAAATTTAATTTCCAGTATAACATCAGTTAGGTGTCAGTTTAGTTTCATAATTTGCATTTGATAATAGCAAAATAGCAAATGTCCATGCATAAAATCCATTAGGGAAGCCTCACCCAGGTTGAGGGGCCGGAGATGCCGATGACCATAGAGTCGAAGGATGGAGAGGATCTTTCTCGACATACAACTCGGACCCAGGAAGTTACGAGTAGCCCAGCAATTATGAGGACATTATGCCTAAGCCGACCACTAAAGATGTAATTGCCACTTTAAGTCGGACGACGCACGTTACACTTTGGGGTCATCATTCATAGGCAGTAGACATTATCTTCCTTAAAGGAAGTTCAGTTATGGAACTGGGAAGGCATAGTCGTTACAGGAATTAATCATAGAGGTCTTGATACCTCTATATGAAGGGCTCCTGAATGAGGGATAAGCAGGACAATTAGCTTGGAGCACAAGTAACTTAGCTTGTAGCTCTGAATCCCTAAACATACGTATCTAGTTTTTCTAGCATGAACATTTGGCGCACACCATGGGGCCTTGATAAAATATTCCTAGGCAACCACATTAAAATTATGAACAATGTCAACGACTCCAGAGCATGACCCGGCGCAGCCAGACTTGGCGCAACTGCTGGCCATGATTAATAATTTATGTCAGCACAACAACACGTTGCAGGATAGTGTTCAAGCTCTTCAGCAGAGGAGCTAAGAAGAAACTGAGGAACATGAGACGAAGCTTTTGGAGCTGCAACCTCTGTCTCAAGCCATCTAGGACGACCAAGTCCCAGAGAACTTTAAACCTCTTATTCTGGCGACATATGACGGCAAGACTGGTCCTCAGGAGCATATCATTTCTGTCAAAAACATATATCCTTTATTCAGCCCAGTCCTGTAAATTAATAGTAAACAACACATAATCATCAATCATCATTGTTTTTAGAGAAGGGTATGAACACTGAATGATCTAGAGAAGGAATTTGGTAGCGTACCTGAAATCTATTAGCAAGTAGACAAATTCAAAGGAGAAAGTGTTTTCAACAACAGATTTTTGGTGTAATCCAAATTTTATTGTAAATCCAAATTTATGTTGCATATCCAAAAAGCACTCCCTAACTTATCCAACTTCGAATAAGTTTTTATTTTCTGCACTTACAATCCATCTTAGAAATCTGTTCTTAAGCGATTCTAGATCAAACTTTTTCATGAAAATGGACAGTGATTATAGCTGGAATTATGGTAAAATTTGTTTAACCAAGATATTTATAGTAAAATCTGATAACTTTACCCCTCAACGTTATTATAAAATTGAGGTATTAAATCTTCTGATTATAGTTATCACCTCGGTGTTAGCATAAAATCAAGGTAAAAAACCGAGGTGAAATGTTTTTTTTTTGGAATTTACACTGTTTACACAAAATAATAAAATAAATGGTTTGAAACAAATCTTTTCTCTTTTTAATGAATATATTTATTGATATCCATTATCCACTTAGTTAAGCTTCCTTCATTGTCTCCTTGACTAAAAAATGATTTTTGTGCACTTGCAATTTATCTAATAAGCAAAAATAACACAACAACAACAACAACACCACCAACAACATCAACATCAACATCAACATCAACATCATTATGTGAGATAAATTGCAAGGTTTTTTTTTGTTCTATAAGAACATTGAAGAGTTTTTTTGTTTTGTAATTCATCCCAAAGAATGATGCTTGCGAGTTTGGGGCGGCTACAAATAAGTAAGGGGTAAATTGTTATTTTTATATTAGAGAATACCATGTTTACCCTCTCCATGGAGAGCACACCTCTCAAACAACTTCATCTTCATCATTAAAGGAAGAAAAACTAAGTTATTATTGTAGGGAGGACACGTGATCATCGTTGATATAGACGGATCCAACTTCCCTTACATCATTTGGCTCATGGTCTTAGGTAGTCATATTCTTCCTGTTTCCTAGGAAAATATAAGGAACATATGAGTCATTATTACTTTCATCACTTATATCGCTCTCAAAATTAAGAGAACTCTCACAGCTTTTGAACATGCCTATCTCCAATATCATATAGTCAACAGTCTCATCAGAACACTTAACATTTCTATAATAATAGTTTCACAAGGCTATACGCTTATCGCGAGTTAAAGGTCCAACCATGTATGCATCCTCATCTAAATCCAATAATCGCCATAAAGAAAAAGGGGAAAAGGGAATACCTATGTAGAGTATGAACTTGATCTTGTGGAGAGGTAGAAGGTACTAAAGGAAGAATGAATTATTTGAAAACTATAATAAGAAAGTGTATGATAAAAGTAAAGAAATGGTTTTTGCTTCCTTAAATAGGAGGGGAAATTAGAGGTAATTAGAAGTCCCTAGGTTTTCAATCAGATGTGAAAGGTTTTGCAATTTTTAATACGTGCTATAGAAATAAAGCCAGTAGGACATCCCAAGGTTAAGTCACCCTTGATGACATTAAATGTATTGCATGTTTTTCCTCCCAAATAGGCATGTGGGTATTTCCATAACTAACATATGGCACACCGTCAAACACCGGTAAGTCTCGTCCGAGGGACTCATTTAAGTCTCGCATGAGGGACTCAACTAAGTGTCACTTTAGAGAATCAACTAAGTCTCTCTCGAGTGACTTAACTAAGTCTCACTTGAAGGACTCAACTAAGTCTCACCTGAGGGGCTCTACTAAGTCTGGCGTAAAGGACTCAACTAAATGTCGCCAGGGGAGGTTCAACAAATTCTCACCTATAAACATCATCTGAAAAACATGAATAAAATCTCAATGAGGCTCCTCAAGAAGGTCTGAAGATGAGTCAAAATTAAAAAAAAAAACTTCGGCCTCTACGAGCCCTCATGCTTAAGGGACAATGTAGTGATATAACTAAAATGTATCTTGGGGTGGGCGAACAACATACAATTGGTCATTCCCAAGTCGCCCTTTCATTAGGTTAGACACTCCTCTTTCGATATGAGTGCACGTTACTTGAGAGATCATGGGATTGAGCTACACTCTCTTGATTTTAGGGAATCAACCACTCCTTTTCGGTGTGGTTGCTTGGTACATTCTAAAGAGACCCGATTAAGACTCGTGGTGCTATAAATACATCAGTATCATAATACTAAATAGGACAATAATAACACACAAAATTCACATATATATTAGTTTCACATCTCACACGAGCTAACTCTCAATACCCTAACCTTAAAGTTTTTTATTGCTCTTATCAACTCGAGATTGTCAAGCATTTGTACTATTTTCCACTACATGTATTACTTAGGACAGATATTAGGTAGAGCACGAACTTAAAAGCTTGAATGTCCTAAAAAAATGAGGGCGGATCGCGGACACTATACATTTTGAACTTAAATATTATAAAAATTGATGTTAATGTTAGCGTCCTTAAAAGATCGTAACAAAATTGAGGCGAGACAAACATATTAAAAAGTGTGAATCTAAAATCTTATTTTGTCCCGTAAACAATATATAAAAAAACATAAATATCTAATAAATCAAAACTATTGTATGACCCCTAATATTAATACGTAAATCTCTTTAATTTATTTTTTGTGGTGCCACTAGACTAAATGCCACCACCTAAAATATACTAGTATATTGATTTCATTTATATATTGATTTCATTTATATAGTTGAATATAAAACTTATATATTTATGAAATTAATTTGTAAAGTGATACCTATCTTAATACCTCATTAACCTTTTTTTATTCTATCCTTTTAGACATTAGGATAGATTTTGTACAAAAATAGGCTAGTTAGATCATTTTTTAGATTTTCTTCGTTTTAGTCGAGTTTTGGCGTAGTCCTCCCACTTTTGTGTAATCCTCTTTTTTAAAATAATTATTTGAGCCTAATTGAAGAAAAAAGAAATACTCCGATTAAATATAAATTAAAGAAGAATTCCATCATATCATCAACACTTTTCAAATTTCTTTACATACTACATAGTTTTTAGGGGTGGTGGGTCAGGTCAGTGAACCATTTTCGTTTTGTTCGAATTTTTCTATAAGATAGGTCAAAAATTTTGAAGAGTTTTTTAATACATCCTTATAAACTTTTAGAGGCCCCTATTAAAATTCTCTTAATAGTTTTTAAATTCGAATATACATATTCGAATGAAATTATTTTTTTTAAAATATTTAATTTTAGAGATGCATATTTGAAAATACTTTATTCTTTCTATAAAATATATATTTTTTAATATACATTTTTGAATAAGTTTTAATTTTTATAAAAAAATATACTTTCAGATATGCGTATTCGAAAAATTCACTATTGTGTTTTTTAAATATATTATTCTTTTTATAAATTAAAATTTTAATATTACTTTCTTGATTAAATTTTTAAGAGTAAAAAAAAACATTTTTTATAATGAAATAAAATACTTATATTTATAATAAAAACATAATAAATGTCTTTTAAAATTTAAAAAAATGATATCTTAAAATCAATGCACAAGTTGAATAAAAATTATATAATTATATTGGTAAACAAAATTCAATATTACTAAAATTTCTATTCACTATTGTTTATTAAATCGCTCATTTATTTTTAATTATTCATAATTTATTATAAAATATTTTTTATTTTTAAATCTTAGAATTACTTTAATTTATTTTTTTATTTTTAATTTATTCTTTTTATTTAAAAGAAATATAAACAGAGAACTTTTTGAATATGCATATTTAAAAAAAAAAAAATTTGTTGTAAAAAAATTATTTTTGTGGATATACATTTCAGAAAATACATTTTTTATATGGTGCATTTAGATATGCACATCTAAAGGGCACTTTGTGATTTATAGAGGATTATTTCAACCTCATATGGTTTAATAAGAAATTCTCAAGTTTTAGGCTTGAAATCTTAAATATGTCTATTCTATTTTTTTACGAGCTTTTGCGGAAACAGATATTTAAATAAAATTTTACATTTTTGGGTATAAAAGGTGGATAGTCCACATATATTCTCCACCCGCCCTTATTTTTGCGAGTTAGGTAAAGATTTTAGACACGCAACCTTAACTATGTCCGCTCTACTCTGTTCAATTTTTGACAAGACGGATTTAAACGGAACGGACATGGTTGTCACCCCTATCGCTAGTGGTGAACAATCAGTCAGTTTGGGTTGAAATCGGGTCAAAAACTTAACTCTGACGCAAACTACGATTTTATTATTAAAGTCCAATTTCACTCGATAAAATTTTAGTTTTTGGCGAATTCAATTTAATCGTTTTGGAGGATAAATCGGGTGGTTTTGGTCGATTTAATATTTATTGCAATAAATCTATAAAGGATTAAATATGTGATCTCATACCAATATGGCGAGTTTTGATTTCCCCAGAAGTAATTTTTTTATGATTCCACCCTTTTAAAACATAGATTCTATTTTCAGAAGCCTCTATTCTATGTTTGATTGACTGGACGTGAGGAATCTTACAAAGTGGCATCATAAACTTATTGACTAGTATTTCAAATCAAATGTCCAAAAATTGAAACACAGGATCCTTGTCTCATACGCCAAATGTCCAACCACGACACCATCAATTTTAATATTTATTTCGCCCCTTAACATATAAAGATCTCTATTTTATCCTCTCAAAAAATCCAATAATCACAAAAAATCATGACAAGCATTTTATTTATTTTCTAATTTATTTTGATATAAACTACCTAATTATCTTTTTCATTAATTTTTTTTTTAAATGCCACGTGATTTTTATTTTTTGTCTATTTAAATTTAGAGTTTTAAAAAGTAAAATAGATCAAAATTTTGCAAGCTACGAGAACGTTCATAGAAAACTACTTTTAACTACTAGCTTACAAAATTAAAAACTACTTAAAAAGTAAAAAAGAAAACTACTAGCTTACAAAATTCTATACTATTTAACTTTTTAAGACTCCAAGCTTAAATAATGAAAAAATAAATAAAAGTAATGTGACATTTAAAAAAAAATAGTTAATAAAAAAGATAATTATGTAGACCATGTCATTAAAATAATTAAAAAATAAAAAAAATATTTTTCATGTCATTTTTTGTGATGATTGAATTTTTTGATGGTATAATAGATAAATCTTCATATGTCAATGATCGAATCTAATTTTTTTAGAAAGATTTTTTCGCCTATATAGCATAAGCGAAATCCAAATTTTAAATAATTTAAATAATAACTATTTTTTATTATTGAAAAAAATTATTATCACATTATAACATTTCAAATATTGATATTAATGGACTCATTAATTATATTTTAAACAACAAATTAATAACACTCAAAATTTTATATTATGTGTTATATTTTTGTGAGTATACAGTATCATCATTAAAACTATAAAAATATTGTTAATATTATGAACTCCATTTTATAATGGTTCATTTTTAAAATCCAGTATTTTAGTCTATTTTTTAAGTTTTTGTGTGAATTTAGGCCCCCTTCAAATCTGAGTGTGTTTTTGAATGACATGACATTATTTTTGATGATGTGTCAGTACATCTTTGTAAATCCATACTTCCACGTGATTTAATAAATTGTTTGCTATATTTTTAAAATATATTAGTTATTTTAATATAATAAATAAACATTTAAATTTGCAAAAGTAATGAACATGCAAATGAAAATTTTATTTCTCAAAAATCAATTCTCAAAACAAGAACACTTCTAGATCCATAGTTTCTGCGCATATGCTCGTCGTTCTTCATATGGTCACAAAGAACTCTAAATCCCCATTGTAGTTCTTCGTTCTCTCTACGCATCTCCAACATGGAAAATCGAAGCTTCGTTACAAGGTAATCACCCGCTGTTTGTCTCTCTTGTTTATGTTTCAGATTAGGGTTTATGTTTCGTGTTGTGGTCCCATCTCTAATTTCATTTGTTTGTTGGTGTGGTCCCGATATAGATTTCTTTATGTTGTTGTTGTGGTCTCATCTCTGATTTCTTTATGTTCTATTGCCTTTACTGAATAGTTTGTGTTCTATTTCTTTATCTTGTGTTCCGTAATGTAAATGAGTGGTCCCTAATGTTTGCGAATCTATCATGTTATGCTCAGTTGCAGGTCAGGCGACACCCAACTTGTTAGACTAAGATTACATCATCGGGGTCATTTTGTAGATAAGTGTCACACCCTAAATTTCACCCTGAATTTTTCATCTGATTCATTTGCATCATTTTACATTGTCTTATTTGCATCCCGCATTAGTAATCAATTTTTACATTTGCCTTCACATCTTTAATTAATAATTATGTTAATCTCTTGCATTTTACTAGCATTTGCATTTTTATAATATCTTTGGATTTTAGTTAGAATTTTGACTTTGCATTGTTTATTTTATTTTATTTTAACTTCAGCTCATAACGGCCAGAACTTTTGCTCCTAACGGCTAGAACTTCTTTAATGTCAAATAATTGTTTTATATGTAGAATAATATTTATTATTTTATTTTATTTTTTATTTTTATAACTCTCAATTGTTTTTTTATATATATATTTTTGTTAATATTAATTATTTAGTAATATTTTATTTAGTAATGTTTATTAATTAAACAATTAAATATTTTTTTAGTTATTATTGTACATATAAGACAAAAAGTAATAAAAAGATTTGTTTCTCTATTTTTATGGTTTTTCAATAGTAAATGCAAGAAATAAGTCAGTACAAATGCAACAATTTCACTACCCTACAAAATCAGTACAGAAAACCATAAACTTTTGCACAACCTCATTTCCACTACCATTCCACCACCTTATACCAACCTGTAAAATACAAAACCACAAACAAAATCAGAGAAATTGGCAGCTAGCAACTCCACTACTTGTACCTCTAGACTTCACCTCCAAGTTTTCTTTAATCCTATATTTTTCCCTCATCCAAATCCCATCTTACCCTCACTCTCATCTTCTATAAAACCAATCTCTTCAACTCAGAACAAAGGCCATCCATTATCACTCTGTTAAAGCTCAAACCACCGAAACTTCTTCATTTTTTCACCCTATACCTCCAAAACCGAGTTCCATAACTCACCTACATAAACAACATCTATCACAACTCCAAAACCGAAACTTCACAGACCAACCCAACCTCCTTACAAACTTATGTTAATCATTATCATACCTCCATCACTCACCACAAAATCCAAAAACCATACTACTCCCTCAGTTTGCTTTCTTCCACAACCAAACACCCACCGTTAACCTTTGTTCATCTTCCATAAACCTCTCTCAATCTTAACCTTTAACCATTTTTACACTAACTCAAAAAACAAATTGAAACATCATCACCCCAATCTTTAGAAACCGCTACCTCACTCAATCCACAACTCTCACCATCTTCCGTTACATTCCATCAACAACTGTCTAACACCCTTCCAACAAAAACCAAACCCAACACCTTCAATCGCTCCCTTCACAAACAAACAGAATCTTCCTCCGTCAATAACCACGCCCAGATTTGAGACAACATCAAACCCAGATCCAAACGCAGAAACAGAGTGGTAAACAAAATAGAGCAGATGCCGACAGAGTACCTTTTACTTGTTTCAATCTTTTTCTGATATTTGCTTTTATAGCTTGTAATATCTGAACATACATTGAATTTGGGGCTAAAGGTTTTTTGATTGGGGTTAAGGATATCAAACTTATTGTTGTTGTTTTGTGCTTCTTCCATGGTCGATCGATGCGAGCAAAACTCAAGCAATGATAGTAGAGAGGAAGTAGCTAACGAGAGCACAAAGATTCATCTGAGAAAGATATGAAAAACAAAGGAAAGTTTATCATAAAGGCCATGGAAGTAGAGAGGAACACACGTGAGAAACTATCGAGAGAGTTGGGCAGACAACCTTTTTCTTTTCCTCTTTTATTTCAAAATAATAATAATAATAATAATAATAATAATAATAATAATAATAATAATAATAATTAGAAGAAAAAAAAGAAACTTAATGCATGTCAACTAGAGGCTGTAGGTGGAGCCTCTTTCCCATTGTTTAATCTAGGGTTTTCAAACCCTTTCCTCCTTGGAAATTTTGTGTGGACTTTAGTGATTAGCCCAATTACCTTGTACTTTTCATACACCCCATTTTCGGTTCTTCCAACCCTTTTTTTTAATTAGTTAATATTTGTTTTTTAACTATTTTGTTAATTAATTTTTAACTAATGATCTCAGTTAGCATTTAATAAATTTAGTTAAATACCAAATATCTTATTGTTCACAGTGATTTCTGGTGAAACAACCGCTAGTCTTCCAAACTATCGAATAAGCGTTATAATTGTTATTCAAGTCCTCTGGTAACTTGCAGGATCGACTAGATTGATCCTATGGGGTATTGGTCGTTTGGATAGAATTAATAACAAAATAAGTGTTCATGTCTTAAGACTTGTATTTAGAGTATTTTTATATGTCCAATGTATTTCGATCACAATACTAAATAACTGAATAACATGATCAAGTAAAATGACATAAAACTGATTTGAACAAGTAAATGCATAAAGGTTTGATTTGCAAAGAAATGTATAAATGCAGGAAAACGTAAATGGTTTTTAAAGGTAAAAGACTTTTAATGTAAAAGCATGAATATAAAATCATGAAATGTAAAAGGTTTTCTGGAAAGCAAGAACGTTAATGTAAAGAGTTTCAGAAATATAAAAGACTTTGAAGTAAAAGAAGCATTTAAATGCAAGGAAAAGTTAAATGACTTTGAATGTAAAGAATTTAAAAGACATTGATGCAAAGATAAAGGATAAACTAGAAAGATAAAGATGTTTACTGAATAATAAAAGTTTTGGTGCAATCATACGTACATCATTCGAGCATTCGTTTCCCTAGCCATGTGGTATTTTGAATATTTACTGAATTTTTGTACAATAGATATGACACATGAAATCCTAACACTAAGACTTCTATTTATACTATTTCGACCATAACGGTCTGGCTTATGAGATCTTGCCACGTTCAGAACATGCAGAACACTGCGCTTCTCTTGCTTCCACGCGTCTTCGAACCGTCTCCAACGCATATTTTCTAACTTCCAATTATCCCGCTCGCGTTTGAATTTCAAATGCCTTGGCCACTTCGATTCGACCTTACTTCTCAGACACGTCCCTACTACCGCTTCGAAGCTTGCTTTACATGTATCATCATAATTACCATTCGAAGCTCCAAGTTTCAGCATGTCCATTCGAAGAACCAATTCTTTCATTCCGAACTGTGACATCCACTTTATTCCCACGAATACTAACATCATTCCGTTTCGAGCTCAATGACTCCATTTCGAATCATATATATCAAAATCTTCAGCCAACAAAATGCCCCTTTAAAATATGTATTTCGAATCTCTTCCTGAGAAATACTTATTTTAAACACATCCACAAGATTTTGATGTGACCCCGAGTAATTGAATTTATGATTTCCACTACGTCAGTCACGACGGCTCTTGGGTTTCCGAACCGCTTCAAAACAGTTGCCACGGTATGGTGCGGTTATTAAAGACAATGATTACCTTTAATCATGCTTATTACCAATGTTCACTTTACGCCACCTCATCCCGTATCCAACCCACGACCTCCACATATCTGGGCTTTAGTTGATGAGTGTTTCAACTTCCTTACTATAAAACTAAAACAAACTTAGTCTTTTAATCTTTTTCACACTCTGAACTCTTTTCTTCTTCTTTTCTCGTCAAAAACCCTAAGTTCTTAACACCTTCCAACAATGTCTTCAACAACATCTTAGATGAAAAAGATTTCCAAGAAGAAGAACAAGAACGCTGGACCGATCATGGAGAGCAAAGTTGACATTCACCAAGGTCAATCGGTACTTATACCCCAAGGCATCTCCAAAGAACAAGAACTCTTGTACTCTTCCCAGGTATTAATCCCAACCAATGCTGCTGGAAAGAGGTTTGCCCTAATGGGCCCTCTTACAATTTTTGAAATCCTGAAAGATACCAGGACTATCTTCCCTGTTTGCTATGATTTTAAACCATTGTTTAACAAGATGGAAACCCCTAGGTTAGGAACTGAAAATGTGAATGAATCCTCTGCTTCGAAAAACGTAGAAACCTCTGATACTCCCTCAAAAGACCCTTTTATTCTGGATTATGTTAAAAGTAATTTTAAGCCGTTTCGATCTTGTCCTACCCCTGACTCAGCTTACCAAAACTGGTTTGCTAAGGTAGAGGCTAAGAAATCCCATCAGTGGGAGGAGCTAGGAATTTACAATCTAATCAAATTGTCAAAACCAGGCTTCACCTACAGTCACCCTTTGCTATTTGCATCCTTGTACTTTTGAGATAGTACTTATAATACCTTTCACCTTCCTGGAGGAATGATCACACCCACATTCTTCGATATAGAGGCTATCACAGGATTATCACCAGTAGGAGAGACATATATCCCTGACTCTGAAGAACATTCAAGCATTATTGACTTCGACGTCAAGCTGGCCAGCTTCTCAAAGTTTATCAGTCATTATCACACTGAAGGTGATAGCGTATTAGATGTAGAGCACATTGCCTTCCTCACCCTTTGGTTATCGAGATATGTATTTTGCAGTAGGTCACTACAAGTAGCCAGTAGGTTTATTCCTCTAGCCAGAGATCTACATGAAAATAGGAGAATTTGTTTAAGTGAGCTCTTACTAGTTGATCTCTATGAAAGTCTGAGATCAGCTGTTTCGAGTCTGAAATCTCACACTCCTAAGAACATTTTGCTAGCTGGTCCTTTCTGGTTACTCCAGTTGTGGCTTAATTCCATGTTTGAATCCTCCTTATCCACCGTTGATACCATTGTTGAGCAAGATCCAGTGGTAGCGGATCGATATGTTGAAGGCGGCTGAGGAGACTGACTCCAAATGATGATAAGGCTGATTTCCAAGTTCTATTTTCACAATACATCATGATCTTCTCCAAAAGGTATAAGTTCGAAGAGACTATGGCACCTTTCGCTTCGAGGACTCATGGACCGTCATGGTTCACCATGTCCCTTTTGGAGGCTGCTAAGAGTAAAGAACTCCAAGATCTCTGGAAAGCTATCTTGCTCCCAAGACTAGTCTCCTCAAGGATCACTCCAACCAAGAACCAAATCCTTCTGTTTGCCTACCAACCCAATTTCGTTTCAAGACAATTCGGTTTATGTCAGCTAATTCCTAAACCCCTTTTTCAAACTCAGAGCGCTATTACCTCCGGTCGAACTTTCAAGGCCAGAGAAGCTAAACTGCAGCAAGAACAATATCAAGAGTTTGCCTAGTTCGAATTAATTTCTTTTGAACCAACTCATTTTTCATCAAAGAGTTTTCTGGATTGGTGGACTAAATTCTACCAGTCTTATATGTTTGATACTCTCACCATCCAAAAGAAACTGACCGCTGCGTTCGATGTGCAGGTACACAAAAAGAAAGGTATGTTCACTCATGCTCAAGAGATTAAAGCTTTTCAGAATTACTTCAAAACAACTTATGATCCCACACGCTTGCAAACCACTGTATATCGAGCGTCCCAAACCTTGAAGGAAAAATTTAAAGAAAAAGTCTCTAAGTTCAGACTTCCTTCAGGGTTGTCACCTGAGGATAGGTATAGGTTGGCACTCGAAATGCATCCACCTAAGTTTCCCAAACTACCTACCTCAGAACTGGCTCTGGCTTGGTTTCCCCCATACCCTTGGTGGTTAACTTGCAAAGAGATGTTCAAGTATCAATCTCAAAAGAAACTAAAGCCATCTGAGACTGTGACATGGGCTCGACACTGGCTCCATAATTTCCCAGGGCATCCCCAAATAATTCGGAATTTCTTTATTTTAACATTTCGTCTTAATTGCTTCGATTTTCAGCCATCAGAATAAAGACTGTTGCGTCGAAGACCAAGGAAGGAAGTAGCTCCCAGCAAACTATCGAAGCTGATAAGAATGTGCCCCAAAAAATTCCAACAATTACTCCTGAGACAACAACAACAACAACAAACATCGCTCTGACTCCAACAATTGCTCCAAATCCAACAACTGCTCCGACTCCAAAGGTAATCAGTTTATTTTGGTATTTCGACTGGACTTGAATTTATGATTGAAGTCTAATCTTATGTTTGCACCATTTCAGACTAATAAACTCCCACCAACTACTCCAAAGAAGCGAAAGCCTAATACCACTGGGAGGACTCTCAAGGCTGGGGAGAGTTCACCAACAGCTTTGAAGAAAAAGCAGAAGAAAGATGTCTCAAAGGACACTAACATCTCTGGACTCGATTCCAAGGATGTTGCTCCCTTACCAAAATCCAAAAATCCACCTTCGACCTCCAACGTAATGTTGGAACACATAGACAGCAATATCTCTTCAGACAATCCACAGGTGAATTGAATTTGAATTTTTTTAACAAAGATAGTTATTCGTACCTTAGTGCAAATTTTTAATCTTTCTTTATTTGTGTAGGATGATTCAACTCCAGTACTTACCACTTCGACTCCTCCATCCAAAGCAGCTGCTCCGATCCATTCTTCTCCTCATGAGGATTCAAGTAATCTGGTGCAGAATAAAGGATCCTCCAATATGGCGGTTCCGACTGGAGCTCCCGAGCAGCCAGATGACCAAGGCACTTCGCCTCCTCTCAAGGAAACAAATGAAACGACACCTGAAGATGCTGAGGAGGTGCCTCCAGAAACTCCTCAAAAAAAATCCCCTCTCGAAATCCCTCAAGAGAGCGAAAAGGCCACTCAAGCTGAAGAAGAAAAAGCCAATGCCTCTCAAGAGAGAGCGAAGATTCTAGCGAGGAAGGATCTGAGGACGAAAGAGGAGAAGATGCTCGAGATGGTTCGAGCGAAGGAACGGAGTCAGAAGCTCACAGTAATGAAAACGATGACATCGAAGTAGTGTACCTAGTTGGTGATGAAGAAGATGATGAGGAAGAAAATAATGAAGGTAATGGTGCTCCTACCAATGAGCCAATGGAAATCGAAATGGATGTTACTCCATTGCGTATGGAACTTCCTGAGTCCTCTCAACGTCAAACAGCTAAAGAAGAGTTAGCCCTCTTAAAACGAACTGACCCTATTGGGTATATGAAGGCTAAGTTGGCTCAGAGAGATACTCCTCTTCCTAAGGCTGGTGTTGGTTCGACTACTGATTCAACGCCTTCTGATGATAGGGTTGTACTTCTTCACAAGATTAGGAAAACAATCCTAGATGTGGATTTATTTGAAGTACTCAAGAAAGACAGAACCGCTTTATCATGAAGGACTTCTCAACCAAGTCGACCTCACCAACTGTTCTCGGAAGTTAGCACCATTCTTTTCGAACTTCAATCTTTAATAGACAACGTGACGGGTGTTTCCTCCAAGATGAATCGCTACCAATAAGGTTCAAGAGAAGCGGTCAATGGACGCTACGAGCATGCCTCAAGCTTTCTAAAGAAGTGAAGAGCACGCCATGCATATCAAGCAAGCTAAAGCGATTATGAACTTGAGCTCAATCCATTCTTCTCGGGAGAAACAGATTCTAGAACTTCAAAGTAAAATTAAGGAGGCCCAACAGATGGCGTATGAAACCAACACTTTTGGCAATCGATTCAAGAGCTCCTTAATAAAGGACTTGCGAGATCAAGCGGTGAGCAATTTAAGGGCGAAGTTGCTATCCTAGAAGGAGCCAAGCTCTTCACTCAACAAAGGCTTGAGTCTTATCGGAGTATCTTCGATCGATTAAAGAACAATACCCATTTTCAAGATTGTTTGTTTAATGAATCTTGTATTTCAATGTTTGTCAGAACACCTTAAACAACGCCATTTTGGCAAGTTAAATCACCATTTGGCATTTCTTTATATTGTTATGATTACGTTGTTATTATTGAATCTCCGCGGCGTGGCTTATATTTCTTTAAATATTTCCCATTTACCTTTAGGATTCGCTTATCATCGCCAACTCTTCGATTTCATACGCATTGTTTGAAAATGTTTTCATTATTGAAAAGGTCCTTCCCAATGAGGTGACCATTTACCTAACGCTTTATTCTTCTTGTCCATGGACAGTATAACTTTCCAAACTAAGTCATTAGTACTGAATATTTTACCTTTCACCCTTTTGTTATATGCCCTGGCTACTCTTTCCTTTTGCCTCATCAGGATTTCCAATGCATGCAACCTAACTTCATCCAATTCAACTAACTCATTCATCATCATTTCCCAATATAAAGAAGATGGGATTTCATTTTGTCTTTGGATTCGAACTGATTGTAGATGAATTTCTACTGGTAAGACTGCATCATGACCAAATGTTAGTTGGAAAGGTGTGGTGTTAGTAGCCTCTATAGGAGATGTTCTACAGGCCCATAGTATTTGGTCTAAAGTCTTATGCCAATTTCTTGGTTTTTTACCAACATGTTTCTTTATCAAACCTATTATTACTTTATTGGCTACTTCGACCTGACCATTTGCTTGAGCATAGTATGGTGTTGATGTTAGCAATTTAAACCCCATTTCTTGAGCAAATTCTTGCATCCTTCTACCAGTAAATACAGAACCTTGGTCTGTGGTGATGCTCTCTAGCAATCCGAACCTATAGATAATTTGTTTCTGTATGAACTCAATAATAGCCTCTTGATCTACAGCTATTAATGGTATTGCTTCGATCCACTTGGTAAAGTAGTCTATTCCCACCAAGATGTATTTCTGACCTTTAGATGAAGCAGATTGATTTCTCCTATTAAATCTAATGCCCATCCTCGAAGGGCCATGGTTTAATGATCGAATGCAACTCACTTGGGAGCATGTTGAATCCGCATGTTTTCGCATTCTTCACACCCTTTAGCAAAATCTATACAATCTTTGAGCATCTGGCCGATACATCCATATCGAAATAGCAACCATTTCATTTTATGGCACCTTGATGTGCCCCACATGCCCCATTGTGGACTTCTGATAATGCTAAATATGCCTCACTTTCTCCTAAGCATTTAAGTAATACACCTTCTTGGGTATTTTTGAACAATTCATTTCCCATAAGGACATATGATAATGCTCTATATTTTATTTTCCTGTCAACATTTAATGTTGGATTTTCTAAGTATGCTATTAATGGACTTGTAATCGTATTCGATAAGGTATTTATGGCTAACACTTCGAATCCATCTTTATCACCACAACCTAATTTAATATTTTCTAAATCTGATGGCATGAGTCTAGTAGCCATAACCCTACCTCTTATTTCGACCAAATCCTCAAAATTTTTGGCAGAAACTTTATACCCTGAAGCCAATTGTGCTAAGTCATTTGCTTCTTGATTTTCTATTCTGGGTATATGTTGAATATCCATGTATTCGAATTTCTTGAGTAGCCTATTAACTATGACAAAGTATGTCATTAGATTTTCCTTTATGCATTTATATTCCTTTGTTATCTGCTTGACCACTAACTCTGAATCACCTTTAATTTCGACTCTAGTTGCCCCCAATTCCAACAAAGCTTTCAAGTCCAACAATGAGCGCTTCGTATTCAGCTTCGTTGTTCGAGCAACGAGGGCCATCTAACTTATACTTGAATTTTGTTGGAATTCCTTCAGGAGAAATTATGAGAACTCCAACACCGCTACCCTCCTTATGGGTTGAACCATCAAAGTATAATTTCCAAGGTTGCATTTCGACATAACCCATGACCGGCTTTTCGACCAGTGAATGGTCCACAATGAAATCAGAAATTACTTGACCTTTCACAACTCTTAAAGGCATAAAAGTCAACGAATATTCCGTCAAGGCTAGAGCCCATTTACCAACTCTGCTATGCATTGTTGGTTTTGAAAGCATGTGTTTGATAACATCGAAATGAGACGAAACATAAACATCAACAGGCTTTATATAATACTTAAGTTTCATACAAGAAAAGTATAAACAAAGACATAGCTTTTCTATATTGCTATATCTGGTTTCTGCATCATTCAATACCCTACTTAAATAATATATGGCTCTTTCGATGCCATTACTATCTTCTTGTGCTAACATACTACCTATAGTAAATTCAGAAGCAGATATGTACAGTCTCATGGGCTTTCCCCATGAATGTGGAGACAAGATAGGAGGCTGAGAGAGATATCTTTTAATCTTGTCAAAGGCCTCCTGATGTGCTTCGTTCCACTCGAAGGCTTGGCCTTGCTTTAAACGAAGTAGTGGAGAGAAAGCTTGAGTCCTTCCACTTAGATTCGAAATGAACCTTCTGAGAAAGTTAATCTTCCCCAGTAGAGATTGCAGCTCCCTTTTCGATGTGGGTGCTTTAGTCTCCATAATGGCTTTGGTCTTATTCTGGTTGATTTCGATTCCTTTTTTATGAACCACAAAGCCCAGGAAATCTCCAGCCTGCACAAAAAATGCACATTTAAGGGGTTCATTTTAAGTTGTTTTCTCATTCTTCGAATGATTGTCTCAAATGATGCAAATGGGTTTCTGCAGATATAGATTTGATGACTATATCATCAATATACAGCTGCATAAATGTCTCAATAAAATCATGAAAAATAGAATTCATTGCTCTTTGGTAAGTTGCCCCCAACATTTTTTAAACCAAAAGGCATCACTACCCATTCATAGGTGCCTAAGGCTCCTGGGCAACAAAATGTTGTCTTAGCAACATCTTCTTCAGCAATAAAAATCTGATTATAACCAGAATATCCATCTAGCATACTTAGGTATTCGAATCCTGCAGCAGAATCTATTAACATTTCTGCCACAGGCATAGAGTATTGATCTTTGGGGTTGAGATTTAAATCCTAAAGTCTATGCATATTCTCGAGAACCATTTTTGAATACTTGTACTATATTTGCTAACCATTCGACATACCTTGTGGTTCTGATGAATTTGCAACGCAGCAACCTTTCGACCTTAGCTTTGATCTTTGTGAGCACTGCTGGCGCGAATCTCCTGGGAGTTTGCTTAATGGGCTTCTTGCCATCCTTAATTGGAAGTCCGTGCTCCACTAACTCTCTTCAAATCGTGCATTTCGTCATAATCCCATGCAAAGCAATCTTTGTTTTTCTTGAGGACTTGATCACCTCTTGCTTGAAACTCATGAGTTTTGTGCTTATGTAGGTTATTCTTTGTGTCATCCCCAAATTCACCTCTTCGAAGGGTCCCTGCTAACATTTTGACGCCGAGTTTGTAGGATCCTTCTAAGCCCAAGGGTTCTTGTCATATATGGCATCAAGCCTTTGATCTATTTCGCTTTCTTCGCTGTGGTGAATCTTTCGAACCATTCCCTTTCATTTCATTTACTTCAACTATATTATGTATTTCGGCCCAAGCCGCTTTCCATTCATTCTCACCATATAGGCCAACTCAAGAAGGAAGACTACATGAGGTGGATTGTCGAACTCCCACTGGTGCTTTATGGAGTGTCTTCGACTCCTTCGTCCCCTTAATTATTTTCTCTGTCCCTAGTCAATGCCATCATGGCGAAGGGTCATATAGTAGGTGCATCCCTTGTTTCATTCATTTCGCCACTGGGCAAGGGCTATTCGTGCTGTGTACTTGTCATAATTCTTTTGTTGACCAAATTGACTGTCATGAAGTAACTCTCGGTCCGCTCGATATTCTCCACTATGCCATCTTCTCTCCACAGACTAACTGGTGCATTGACGCTGGACCGCCCTACGCCATGAATCCACCTCTTCCCAAAGAAGTGTTATAATTGGCCTCGTCATCACCATGAACATGGTGGGCTCGCAACAACCGATGGTTAAATCCACTGCACCACCCCCAACGTTTCAACCTACTTTCCCTCATAATTGATAGACCATGTTGTGTGGTTTGACATCACCCTCTTGAATTCCTAGCTTTTCAAAGATGAATTGAGGCATTAAATTAATCGCAGCTACCCATTCACTAAGACCTTGTTCACACCGTGGTTCCAACCTTTGCTCGAATGAACAATGGCTTCAAATGATTCTTCATCGTTGGCTCGGGTCAAGAACGCTGCTCGCTTCTTCACCGCCGCTATCCATTACATAGTAGCAAACCGGTATGTGGTTTCATCAAATCAATGGTATCCTCTTCCTCATGCTCTTCGATTTCGCCTCGCCAAACTCGATGGTGTATGTATACCGCCAGCTTTAAATCGATTGAGGACCTCTTCGATTCGAAGTTATCGGTCAAGATATCCTCGCCTTCTTTCCGACTTGAGTATATTCTTTTCGATTCATCCGGTTGTGTTTTGAGAAAGTTCCACTAACCGAGGTTTATCTTCGTGTGATTGTTGTTGTTATTGCTTGTTGCTCGGCTTTTGTTGCTGGGTCGTGTTGCCTCCTTTGTCTCGCCGAGGCTTCTTTCTCGCCTTCGACCACCTTCGCTGCTGATCTTGACATAGGATTATTACCTTTGTAGTTTTCTAGTCTCAATTCCTCCTTTCGCTGTCAATTGCCTCCTATACACCATGGCGTGACGTGCATTTCGCCTGCCTCCTTTATCCTTCCTTATTGGTCTCGACTTGTACCACTTGTTCGCCTGGTACCTTAGGATCTTGAACGTCACCCTTCGGAGCACTTCGCAAGTGGCTATCAAAGCCATTGAAATGACCCCGTGTCGACTCATCCACCAACCTCCGTGATTCTAGTGATGGGCCAAGGAATAGTCGAACGCCCACCATGTTCTCGGTCATACGAGCACCTGGGCAAAGCAGCACTTTGTTTCCCTGTGACAACGAACTAAGAACTCCAACAAACTCTCCTTTCTAGGATAACATCTAAATAATTGGTTGTTTTGCGCCAATTTACTGCAGCTCGAGCCCTTTGTTTCCTTTTCAACTCGCAAAGAATCCTCTGGCATATGATGTTGTATTTGACAAAGCATCATTTCAAGATTTCCCTTGGGGCACAAAGAGATATTCTTTGAGGTCGGTATCCGCAAAGATGCCATCCTCTATTTTGTATTTTTCTTTTCGAGGTATCTTCCATTTCTATCTCGTATCAGTATCTCCCATATCCACCATATATCCACATCTCCCCTTTTTCGACATCGCTCTCCATCCCGATGGTTCGACGCCTTCGATACTAATCTTTGAACCTCCGCAGTATTTACCGATAATCAAATTTTCCTACGGGTTCCCTAAGGTATCCCGCATTTTCTTCGAGGAATGCTACCATCTCTATCCTCCCTTCAGATCATCATCCCCCATCCCGTGGGCTTGACGTCGATTGGGATTTTCAACCTCCGGGCGTAATATTTCACCGTATAATCGAATCCCACTGGTTCACCCAAGGTATCCCTGATCTCTTTCAGTGGTGGTTGCTTTGTAACTGGACTTCTAGCTTGGTTCAGCCTTCAGAGTCTTGCACTCAACCTGCCTCGGCTCTCCCGGCCTTCAAGAGTCTGAATTTCTTTCGAACCACAGATGGCGCCGGTTCGATCAAGTCTCTAGTTGTGTGGATGTCTTCAAGACTCGATTTGACCAACATCCAACTTTCACCTCGGCTTTTCATGTAGTGCCCCTATTTCCACCATTGATTTCTCCAATGCTCAAGGCTCGGAGTAGTTGGTGTCTCGCAATGTCCAGGATCGCCATCCACTTCATTTTGGTTTGTCGCCAAACTTTAATCGCCTTTAATTGCGCTTTGAATCAAATCCCGAAAAGAAAAGTTGACGAGGTTTTGTGGCCTAGAAAACTATGATATTTATAAACCCTTTTTCTTCTTTGATCTAAAGGAGGTATTTTGACATTTGATGGTACAATTAGTCGCCATCTTTTTGACAAGCAAATCGAAAATCTCATCACACTTTGTCACATTAAGTATATACCTTCTTTGGGAATTTATCACTTTTCTCATTTTCAACAATTTCTTTCCTTTGTGGGAAATTAGTTTACAAGAGTAGGTGGAGCTGTTTCAATTCAGAGATCTATTTCGACCTCTTGAATTGTGATACGACTTCCCGCCTCGACATAGAAACCTTTCTTTTTATTAATTTTGAAAGCCCGGCCTTTTCGGCCTTTAGTCTTTCGACTTGACTTAACCCTATCCGCTAATTGAGCCATATCCCCTGTATCAAGGTTCTAACTCTTCGATTAATAGTCCAAAGCCACCACGCCTTTCGACTAACTCTGTCTGTGAACCACTGTGAAACATCTAGATTTCAAGAGTCTAAACCTATTTAAGTACTCATCTATGGGTTCAAGAAACTTCCTCTCGAACACTGCTAGTTCCTTTAGACTTATCTTGGATTGTCCCATAGAATTGTTCATGGAAAACCTCCAAGAGGTCCGTGTGTCTATTGATCAGGAGGCAAAGTGGTAAACCATGTGAAAGCATTTTTAGAGGGAACTAGGGAAATATTTAATTCTAAGGTTCTCACTATTTGCTATGTCTCCCCGCCATGACACTCCGGCTATGTGTCATCAGTTGACTCATTAGTATTCCAAAGAAACTTATAAACTTAGGATCTTGTATCCCTTGGTAAATCAAGATGCATTACATAACTGCTATAGTGAGAGGCATAATTTCCTTCTAATCCTCGATAATTCGCTGGGCCATAATCCTCTCTATCATGGCGGTTAGGTTATTTTCCGCCAAGATATTGTCATTTCAATTATATGGACAATCAAGACAAGATCTTGGTTTCGACCCACCATGACAACTCCTCTAGGTTGTTCTCTCGAAACACTGGGCTTCTAATCTTTCGACCGCCCCCGCCCATCATTCCCTTTGTGGTTCCTCTCGAATCACTGGGGATCTAATCTTCGACCCTTGCTGCTGTGATCCTATCAACCTGTGGTTCTTCTCGAATCACGGGCATCTACCCTTTGTGCCCTGCCCCCAAATTAACCCCTCTAACTGGCCTATAAGGGTCATCAAGAACTTGTTCGATGATAGGTATGTCTGCTCAACCAATGCCCCGGTTCTCGCCACGCCTCCGACTGAGCGAAGAAATCGCTATTCGACTCATATTATCTCAGGCTTTCCTGCTTGTCATGCTACATTTTTGTACTATTGGGCAAAGATTTTCGATAGTCGGCTTAACACTTATCATATTATGGTTACTATCATCCATTAACCGCCTAAAAGCTATCTCGATTGTGGTTAAATAGGCAATGCACTATAACCCATCGACCTGGTTATTTGTCATGAATTGATTAGCCCCGTAACTAGACCCTAATTGTGGTGACGTGTTCAAGTCGGTTTGTAAACCCGCCATAAAAGATGTTGGCATCCCATGGGGGGATTGGTCTATTACTATCGAAACCGGGTGGTCTAGTTGGTGGTGGGTAGCGAATGGGTTTGTGCCTCACTTTGTGGGACAGATCCCCAAGATGACCCCGGTCCTCGTATTTTGGGTCGAATTGTTTGTTGACATGCCACTTGTTCCTTTCGTGGCTATATTACTAGTAAGATGCAACTGATCGGCATTCAAGGGATCGCAATGATCGCCCTCGATAAAATGCATTTACTAGTGCCTGCTCCATGGCGTTTTGTTCCCTTGTTGATTGTTTGGATTAGACATCCTATTATTTCGCTTTCTTCTAGGTGGTTGGTTACTATTAGTTATTCTACCACTCCTAAGGTTCATATACCAATGAACTTTGTTTACTCGTAAAGAACTTTTAATAATAATTATATTATGTCTTATAATCCTTATTTTATTTTAATTTGTAACCACTAATGATGGTCCCATCGGGCGTGCAATTTGTTCACAGTGATTTCGTGAAACAACCGCTAGTCTTCCAAACTATCGAATGCTGCTATAATTGTTATTCAAGTCCTCTCGATAACTGCGTGATCGACTAGATTGATCCTACGGGTATTGGTCGTTTGATAGAATTAATAACAAAATAAGTGTTCATGTCTTAAGACTTGTATTTAGAGTATTTTTATATGTCCAATGTATTTCGATCACAATACTAAATAACTGAATAACATGATCAAGTAAAATGACATAAAACTGATTTGAACAAGTAAATGCATAAAGGTTCGATTTGGTAAAGAAATGTATAAATGGTGAAAACGTAAATGGTTTTTAAAGGTAAAAGACTTTTAATGTAAAAGCATGAATATAAAAGCATGAAATGTAAAAGGTTTTCTGGAAAGCAAGAACGTTAATGTAAAGAGTTTCAGAAATATAAAAGACTTTGAAGTAAAAGAAGCATTTAAATGCAAGGAAAAGTTAAATGACTTTGAATGTAAAGAATTTCAAAGACATTGATGCAAAGATAAAGATGTTTATCGAATAATAAAAGTTTTTGTGCAATCACGCATATCATTCGAGCATTCGCTTCCTAGCCATGTGGTATTTTGAATACCTAATTTTTGTACAATAGATATGACACGAAATCCTAACACCGAGACTTATTTATACTATTTCGACCATAACGGTCCGCTTATGAGATCTTGCCACGCTCGTAATACATGCAACATCGCTTCTCTTGCTTCCACGCCGAACCGCTCCAGCGATATTTTCTAACTTCCAATTATCCCGCTCGCGTTTGAATTTCAAATGCCTTGGCCACTTCGATTCGACCTTACTTCTCAGACACGTCCCTACTACCACTTCGAAGCTTGCTTTACATGTATCATCCTAATTACCATTCGAAGCTCCAAGTTTCAGCATGTCCATTCGAAGAACCAATTCTTTCATTCCGAACTGTGACATCCACTTTATTCCCACGAATACTAACATCATTCCGTTTCGAGCTCAATGACTCCATTTCGAATCATATATATCAAAATCTTCAGCCAACACTTATCTTAGTTGATTAAAATAACTTCTTTTAAAAACCTAAATTTCTTTTAATAAAATTCATAAATAAAAAGTTCAATCTCTCATTTTGTTTGTTTGTTAGTTTAGACTTTATTTTTACTATCTCATTTGGTATAGACTAATCGTTCAATTCATCCCCATTTGATCATATGTATCCCCATCCCCATGAGATGTAATAGTTAGCAAATAATTTTATTGCTTTATTTTATTATTCATTCACAATGCACAAACTAAATATTTTCAAACTAATACTCGATTGCGAGCCATTTTTTCATTACCTTGAGTTGACAAAGCTTTGAAGCGTCACAATAGCCACACATTTGTGCACACACCACGCTTGCTCTTGGGCTTACAATGAGACTTTAGTCGTTTAGTTAAAAATTATTTAATTATCTAATTAGGTTATTTAAAATTGATTAGTCTGTCTTATTAATTTTATTAATCTAATTACTCGATTAAACTTTGTTTAATTAATCGATTAAACTTATTTCGCGGATGCCTCTACACAATATCAATTGTCTTATCATTTGTGCAAGCCACCTTGTATGAGATTTTTATTGATTTATTGATGCTTCCATGAATAATCATAATTACTCGCCTCATTTTCATTCTCGCGTCTTGGTCCACATACCAAGTTTTCATTTAATAAGGGCCTCATAGTAGGGAGTAGACACTTGTCTATTCTCTCGAGATTAATCAATATTTCTTGGTTAATCATAGCCCAAATCTCTTCTCATTTTTTATTCACCATTTTCATAATCAAATTCTCAAACCTCGATCCAACGTCGAGTGACTTTTCAAAAACCTTTTCATAATAAATTCTGAGTATTTAAATGTTGGTTGCTAGACCAATTGTTTAAATACTTGTGCTAAATGAACTTTGAGTCTTTAAATCGTTGGATGCTAGACCAATTGTTTGAAGACTCTTAATAACGTGAATTTTGTTTCACCTCACTTTTTTTCATAAGCAAACTTTTTGGGATGATAGAAGACTCGTTGAGCATTGAGCTCCTCTGGTTTCTAGTATTTGAATCGTAGGATGTTAGTCCTATTGTTCGGTATTTTTCACCCACAATTAAAATCAATTCAACTCATCAAACCTTGCCCACATGCAAGTCCTTTTTCAAACTCGCATCGCTCACACACGATATACTTTCGCTCACACGCGAATTGTACTTGTGATGTCTTATCGTCCACGTACGATTAAGCTCCTATTTTCATAAATAAAACTAACCAACCAACACATGTTATTGCAAACCGAGAACACGTAGCCCGACTTTTCCATCGCACTGGGGAATACGTGAGGCACGAGATTCTAACATCTTGGCGAGCACACTTTCAAAAAATTAAAACATGTTTCTCTTTTCATCTCTCTTTTTTCGCATAATAATTAGAAGATTGCAAATTAACACACTAAACACACAAACACTTAGAACTAAATGGGTTCCATCGAGTACGATGGATGTGAGGGGTGCTAATACCTTTTCCTTGCATAACCGACTCCCAAACCCGCATCTCTTGGTCTCGAAGACCATTTCATTTTCATTTTGGGTTTTATTTATATTTTCTCTTTCCTCATTAGGAATAAATAAATTTAGATGGCTTAATTTCATTGTATTTTATAACATTTTCGATAGCGTCAACAATAACCTAGTTAAGTTATATGTTGATGAGGTTGTTAACAAAATTGAGTGGATTGATGTGGATTTCCTATCGTATATGCAAATTCAAGACATGATCAAAGTTGTGTATCAGAACATAAAGTGCCTATGGTATTGGAATCCAACTTTTTCTTTTCACGGACCCGCCTCCCCAATAGTGACATTGATGTGTTAAGTTTATTGAAATATGTTAGAGATTTAATCTAGTTGACATCTACGAGAACACAAAGTTGAAGAAGTATGTATTGATGATATCTTTTGAGGAGGAAAGTAATGATGAGGTTAATGAGAGGAGAAAATGTAAGAAAATGTTGAGGAGACTGTGGAGGTTAGTGGTGAGGTAGTTGTGGAGGTTAATGGTGAAGAAAATGTAGAAGTTGGCAGAAGAAAATGTTGAATTTAGTGAGGAAGAACATGTAGAAGTTAGAGGAAGAAAATGTTGAAGTAGTGAGGAAGAATATGTAAAAGAGAGGAAGAAAATGTCAAGTTAGAGATGAAGAACATGTGTAGTTAGAGACAAAGAAAATGTAGAAGTTAGAAAGGAAGAAATGTTAAAGTTAGAGAAGAAAAATGTATAGCGAGGAAGAAAATGTTGAAGCTAGAGAGGTTAATTCTCGTCAAGATAGTGAAACATATCCGATTATAACATGAGTAGTGAGGATAATGAGGATGATGATGAAGAAGCTTCACTTAAATGAGTTGGGTTTAGGTCCCTGATGTTGTTGATCTATTGGACCATTTTCCTACAAAAACCTTCACGGTATGAATGATATTTTATTGATGAAAGTCAGGATTCGTGAGCAATACGGTAA